>JAAAKM020721499.1:181709711-182309711 GCA_010016025.2 Alatinidae sp. Z8VKAUB7J3 | reverse complement strand
TTTTAATCTCACTCCTTACTTTACAGTAAACAATACTTGTTTTTTTTAATGTAAATAAATACACAATTTTGTTTGTCTCAACACACGACTTAACTTAATTCAGCACCAAGCCAGTCTATGACTGGACCTAGTTCAAGCTTAAACAAAAAAAAACAAGTTTTTTGAAATGAAAGTAAGGAGCGACATTAAAAGGGGGGGGGTCTGGAGTATTTTTAATTAGAAGCAGATTTTTTCACTTTCTCTTTTACACGTAAATTCTCTATTCCAAGTTTGTTAGCACTTCTCAACTAAACTAATATATGAGAGAACTCAAATAAAATATTTAAGTTTGGAAAACCATTTTTTCCACGAGGGGGTCCTTTCTAGGGGATGGTTTTTCCATGGGAGAGGGAGGATAACCGCCTAGACCCGTAGACAGTGGCAGGGAGATGGGAACCTCCATAAAAACGCGCCATCCGCAAGCGCCGCAAGCAGTTTGCCGCGCAGGGCAAACCAGACCGCCGGGCCTGCCGCCGTCACTGCATTCCATGCTCCGCCTTGCAGCACGGGACCGCCGTCCAGCGCCAGATGACCTTCAGCTTCCAAAGCCGTCAGCTCCAGAATATGATCGCCACTCGCAACGTCGCCACGCGGCGCGCCACCGGTGGAAACCACACCATAAGACAGGTTGTTGAGTGTAAAATCACTGTCGGCGTTGTTCGCGCTTGAATAATTTCATTAATTCTTGAGAAATCTTATGCAAACTTATACGACTTAACTCAGCCTTAAGACAACCTTAAGTAATTTCATTAATTCTTGAGCAATCTTATGCAAACTTTTACGACTTAACTCAGTTTAAGACAACTTGAATAAGTTCATTAATTCTTGAGCAATATTATGCAAACTTATACAGCCTTACTCAGCTTTAAGACAACCTTAAGTAATTTCATTAATTCTTGAGCAATCTTATGCAAACTTTTGCGTCTCAACCTGGGAATTGGGCGCAGCAGCTTTCCGCGTTCCTACGAGGGTTATGATATTGCCTATTCCGAAAGTCGGGATCGATTCCAGGAATAGCTAGAAATCATGCGGCTTGCCTGGACCCAGCCGTCGTTTTCCTACACGGGGCACTTCTATACCTGTACGGACTTGGAAGTCATGCCGCCACCCTACCAACGGCCCTATCCGCCGGTGCATTACGCGGCATCGACGCGAGAGACTTTTGTAGCGATTGGGAATCAGCAACTCGAAGAGAGTTTTGGCTGCTAAATGAGCTAAAAAGTTAAGACGAATTTTTTGCAGATGCTAAGATAAATCGAAATATGGGCTAACAAAATCAGCAACTCGAAGAGAGTTTTGGCTGCTAAGTGAGCAAAAAGTGAAAATGGATTTTTGCAGATGCTCATCTTAGATTATTAAAAAAAAAATCGAAATACAATCTAACAAAATCAGCAACTCGAAGAGAGTTTTGGCTGCTAAATGAGCTAAAAAGCAAAGGAAAGCAAAAACAAAGAAAAAAAAGAAATAAATATGAGCTAGTTTCAAGAGCCTTTAGCAAAAGGAGAGTTCAAAAGGGAAAGAACTTATTTCTTTGTAGATGTGTCATAGCAGCAATAAGAGCGTAATCCTGTATACATATTAAGCATCAAGAAAAAACAGCCAAAAAAACTAAATGTTTGTGTTAATAAAACTAAATGTTAAAAATTAAAATGTTTGTGTATCCATCTGCAAGAGAGGATCTTGAAACTGACATTGAAAACCTGGGAAAAAAAACTCTCACCTGTCGATCATAGGAATCAGTACCGGCTTCTTGGGTATGCGAGCGAATTCGGTTTCTGTTGCCACGATAGTTGTGCTTCTTAAAGTGCCACTGACATGAAAAATGAAAATGATTTCGGAATCTGTTTTATGACCCAATGTTGACAAGTAAACAACGCTGGATCGATTGGTATAATTATTTCCTGTGTATTATTTCTATAACTATGATTTTTTAATCTCCAAAGATATCGATTTCTTGTTTTTCTTTTCAGATCATGAGGAAAGATCAACTAGATTTTTAACAACGACATTCATTTAATTGATCAATAATGGTTCTCAATATAGTTACAGACGATTTCGAACAATTCTATGAAATTCAAGATGATTTAGGAAGGTTCGTATTGCTCTCTTTTTTTCATCGAGGAGTAGTAGAAGAAGAAATGTACATTTGTTTACTGTTCGATGATGCAATCGAGAAAGCGAGTAAACCATCATCATCTTCCTTTCAGGATGTATTTTTTATTTATTTCAAAGCAGTTTTTGATTCTAAATAAAAATTTGTCATTCAGGCAGAGGAATTATTTAAAGAGACTTTGCAAAGAATGCTGATTTCTGGCATTGAAAAGGTATGAAGATAGCTCAAAACCTGTTCCTTCACCTTTTGAATAACAAAATTTTGTTCTCCAATCCTATTATATAATATATAATGTATGATATTTGCTTGCTTTTTTAGGATAGTGATGCCGTTGTTGAGGCCTGGCAATAAACGAAGGGAAAAAGACATCAGACAAATAGGCCATCAATTTTGGATAAAGACCTATCAAGAGAAAAAGTAGAATTCCTCCAAACAACGCTGTCGTGGCATACGCGGATGTCAGGAGTTTGGTAAACTCTTTGGCCAGCTTGTCGTATCGAGGCTCTTTTGTTCTCCAGCCAACGATTTCACAAACCCAGGCAAAGATGGGCACTCCAAGGACAAACCCCGCTAAGAGTAAATGTTGTTGCGCTACAACCATTTACAATGCTGAAGGCAGCTCGCCAGATGCATAAAGAAGGCTGGTTTCGAATTCAGTAGCCACCTTAAACGTGATCAATTTTCAATAGAGTTGCTGAATAAAAAAATACTTAGCTTTACCTCTGGTGGAGGGAGATGGGATATTTCTTCTTAGCCAGTGTGACAAAAACTCGACTTTCAATTCTATGGAGAGAAAAGCGGGAAAAAATTGTATCAGAGTATGAGAGTATTGTTGTCAAAGGAAGATAGAAGAGCAATTAGGTTAGATATTTTTCAGTGTACACATACAGAAATAGAAAATTTGATTTTACACATATACTTTCAAAGTTTAAGTTTCTAATCTTTTTGTTATTACTTGTATTCCAGTCTTTTACATATTGCATTTTACGATAGTAATTTTTTACAATATAGATAGGGGAAGGGGGTGGTATCCTGTACTGGGTCCTCCAGAACACCTTGGAAGTTACTATCTTAATATAAGGGCAGTTAACTCCTGGCCCATAAATTTCCGATCGTCGTCCCGGACCTGCTGGGGCCAGCGCGGCAGCACGCCGCCTTCGCAGTCGAGGTCACAGGCGACGTAGGGGACGCCGTCGTGGACGCTGAACCAGAGGGTGAGCGAGCGGCCGGCGCCGACGATCTCCATCTCGAATTCGCTGGCTTCGTCGAGGGCCTCCCAGTCGAGCTCTTCGAGCGCGACGCGCTCGCCGGACTGGAAGGGCCCGCCGGAGAAGATGAAGACGGGGCCGTCGGCGCGGGAGAGGGTGAGGTACTGTCCCTTTTTAACTTTATGCACAGTTTTATTTTGTATTTCATACTCATTTGTTTTCCCTGTAAAAATGAAAGCAATGACTTTCATCTCTATAAAACATTCTCTAATGTAAAAATTCTATGTCAGGAATTTCTACACTCATAAAAGTTATCACAGTAGAATTCTTTTAGTTTCTATATTTCAAAAGAATCTTACAAAGGTGAATATGACAAATGTAAAATGATTTATTTTAATATCACACAGGAGAAATTAGCATTTGGCCTTTACGCAAAGATTTGATTTTTTTTTTCTCGAAGCTTTGAGATCGATTGTTCTAAAAGAAGAGTAATATGGTAAAAATTACAAAGCTTCGAAAAAGGAAGGAGTCATTTAGTTCTCTATGCTTTCATTAATAGCTCTTCAGCTTAAGTGATATAAAAGGCAATTAGTGAACACAGAATTGTAATTATTAACGGGGTACAATTTTGTAGCCAAAAATGATTTCAAGACAGTATTTTATCAGCTCTTTCCAAAAGGCCCCAAGGCCTCCAAAAGGCTGAAAAGCCCACATACTGCTCAAACGGCCCTCATGGCCCAAATATGGCCTCACGGCCTCCAATGAAGCACACAAATGGCCCTAAGGCCTCCACATGGCTAAAAAGCCCAAATACAGCTCCAAAGTGGCCTAACCCTTCCTGACTCCAGAACTCAACTCAGACCTGCACCATCACAATGCCTATCCAGGAAGAGAGCTACAGCCAAGAGGGGCTGCCACACATGGCCTTAACAGAATTTACAGACCGGTACACCGGGACACAAATGACGACCGGGACACTGGTACACAGGGAATATAAATGACGACCGGGACACTCAAAGAGACACACAACACCGGGACACAAATGACGACCGGGACACAGGGAATGTAAATGACAACCGGGACACAGGGACACAAGTACAACAGGGAAGCCGCGGGGTCCAGGGGGATATATAAACGACGACGGGGTATGCAAGTGTCACTAAAAACAGCTTTTGGTGCTATTAAAAAATAAGAAGAAAAATAGCCCTTGTTGGCAGAGCGCCCAAATTGGGAAGAAAGGAGCAACATTTCCCCGTTTAAATTTTGAAAAAATTTACTTTACTGAAAAATACTTTTTTGAATATTTACTTTGAAAAGAATTAGCTTGTCTAGGTTCAAGGAGGCACATTGTTCTTTATTTCTTTCCAAAACCAAAACATTATGACACTAAAAAGAATGGCATATTCTGAGTTATCTGATAGGTCAATTCGACAGAAACCTATTTTTTCAAGAATTTTTATACATTAATTAAAGAGAGTGGCGCAAAACACGTTGGGCTTTATATGATGAAGGTATCGAATCGATTTATGTTACAAATTCATATGGGTATCAAATTTCTCAACGTTACAAACTCATAAGAGGAATAAACTTGGTAAATTGAGAAAAATGAGTAAAAAAGATAAAGTTATGTACAGCCTTTTAGAATAATTTTTATTTTTATAGCTGGACAAGTTAAAAAAATACCAAAGAGCTACCCCGTTCAAGTCAAGAGGACACATTATTCAAAAGTCTGAAAGGGTTGATGTCAGGCCAAATTTGGAGAATAGAAATCCAATGAAAATGTCATATTCAGCTTACTCTGTAGAACGGAAAATTGATATCTCCATCCCATAATTTATTCTACTAATGATAGGAAATATCAAAGGGCTCATTTTTCCTAGCTTTATGTGTCAAATTTAAGGGGATAAAATGAAAAATATGGAGTATTTCTGGGGGTGGTGGTAAACGACTAATCACAAACTGCTGAAAGGAAACCTGTCTAGCAATCCAACACACTAGGAGCAAGACTTTCTTGATACTAAAAAAGCATGATATTACAGGCACGTTAACAGGTCTTTTTTCAGAGAGGGGGAGGGATAATAATAAAAAAAACAAGTTCTATTTGACAATGTAAATAAAGGCACCCAGAAACACGATAAAACAGAAAATTTATGGAATGGATAGCAGGCCCCAAGATTCCCTCACCATACTTACCACCCTATTATGATTTTTTTTTTTCCATTTTCCTCCATTTATTGTTAGCTATAAGATCTTGCATTATGGGGACATTTGTTTGCTTTTATTATGAATTACTTTTTCGAAAAATCAAATTAAAAGACAAAAACAAAAATGAAACACAAGTAAAGTACATCATAACTTTAAGGCTAAAAAATATGTTCTGAATTTTGGGCTTGATGTAAAATATAAATTTGTTTTAAAAATTCACCATATTCCTTTTTTTCTGCTACACTCTTTCCCCAAAATTTCTGTATTTTTCACAAACGATTAGTCACTAGCCACTTTTCTGTGGGTCCCTGTAATTTACTTAATTTCCACTACTTAAACTTAGTGTAAGCCTAAAAAGTATTTAAAAAAATAAAGAAAAAAAAATAAAAATTTTTCTGTGGGTCCCTCGTAATTTAGGTGTAAGACTTTTTCTAAAATAGCTGCAACATCAACAAAATTTCCACTTCATGTATAAGTCCAGCATTGGGGCTCTTGAAAAAGAAACATGTTAGAAGAATTCGACGGTGATATCGACGCGTTGGCGGCGACCGTGGAGTATCAGGAACCGGAGCCGATCGAAGCACCTGTGCCGACTTCAGGATCACCGGAAACTGCAACTGAAAAACCACCGGCTCAATCTAAGACCGATTCGACCAAAATTGAGTCGCCGGCTCACGACACCAATACCAACATCGCTGAATCGGAATCTTCAGAATCGAAAGAAGATGAAACGCCGAATCACTCCGTCGATACGGGAACCACCCCTACGTCAGCATCCTACCAAAAAATTCATCAACCATCCCATATTTGCCTCGCTCAGAAGATGGAATCATGAAGAGGTAGGCAAGGAAGTTGAGCCCCCTGACTTGGCCCTCACCAGTGCTGCCATGAAGCAAGCAAATGTTGAAAAAGGGCTGATTTGTAGCTGGCAAAACCAGGAAGGCGAATTAATCTCCAATGCGCAGGTCGCTGATTTCGTCAATCAATATCCCGATCGTCTAGTGGGCATCGCATCCGCACCTTTACCATGCAGGCGATAGTACAAGTCCGCACGAAACTCGCCAGCCGCCACCAATTCTTCCAAGCGACGATTGGACGCAATGATCAGCCGTGCCTCCAGAGGCAGAAACTGGGCTGAACCGACGGGCTGAAAGACACGATCCTCCACCACCAGCAAAAGCTTCACCTGCGCGGCGGGTGTTAGCATGTCCACCTCGTCCAGCAACAACGTGCCATCGGCACACTGCTGCAACCGCCCCTCGTAATTGCGATCGGCCCCGGTCGAGCTGCAGCTCGCGAACATGAGGACAGCTGGCCCTCCCAACCATTGCATCGCTCTCATGCCGACAGGGTACGGCGCCGACGCCCCAAGACCCAGCGCCGTGTTGTCCACGGCACGCGGAAGCGGTCAGAAGCTCCCGGTGGTGCCGAAGCCGCCGCCGCCGCGGCTCCCACCACCACCAAAGCTGCCGGTGGTGCTGAACCCACCGCCGCAGAAGCCGCCCGAAGAGCCGAAGCCACCCGAGGAGCCAAAGCCAATGGCCATGGAAGTCGGAATTCTCTAAGGAGTGTGTAACAACTCACCTGCCGAAGCAACTAGCCCTGAAAATGGATGACGCTGTAGCGTTGAACTCATACTCGACCGTGAAAATGATCAATAAAAAATACGATATTTTCACGAGTAAGAGGGTCGCAGTGGTAAGCGTTGAAGGTGTCAGACGGAAGCCTGCCTGGAGCGGCCAGTGGTGCAGATCTTGGTGGTAGTAGCAAATACTCAAGTGAGACCCTTGAGGATTACAATAAAATGTAACAAGGCCTGTTCAGAAAGTAACTTACATTTTGAAATAATAATATGAAAAGCGAAGAATCCTGTTATTGCATCCATTGGAAGGTGATACGCTTAAAATAGAAGTCACCATAGATTTCTAAAAAAAAATCAAAAAAATCCGAGCTTAGTATAAATAAAATTGTAATAGCATATAAAACTATAAATACAACCAGCGTCCTTTTTTTTAATTAGTGCAATAAATGATCAAAAATTTTATCAAATTGGAACGAGTAACTCTGCCGCGGCCTCAACGGTGACCGACATTTTCAATCAACTCAGTATTCCAACGACACTGCCAATAGAACAGTTGGCTCAGTTCCAATTGGGGTATCTCGACCTGGAAACGTATCATCCACCTTTGGCGAAGCTTCTCGATCTTCGCCAGGAATTCGGAGTTCAAAATCTCGCCCATCAAGTGGCCAGAATGCTGAACCCGGCGATCAGGATTCCGGTGGTAACCACTAAAGCCATACCCACGGGGAGCTAGGTTTTCTCGAAGTCGAATTTTGCATCGTTAAATAGACTTCGTCTTTCCCGGTTTGCAAAAATGTTCATATGGGTGAATATTCTATTTTCTTCCGTGTTGAATCAGACTCAGAAAGGTTAGTTTTCCGCCCAGTAAATTTCAGTTTAAAACTACTTCTTTTCTTTGCTATTTAATAATCTAATGGGCATCTAAATAAGTCTTTGTGCGAAATTTTCTTGGGAGACCTCAAGAGAATTTTGCTTTCAATTAAGCCGTTCTAAGAGCGCACTCATATTTGGAGTTGACACGGCCGTATCCAGGGGTTTTAGGGGGTTTGGACCCCTTTCCGCCGAAATTTTTGACCCACTCGTAAAAACGTAACAATTTAAACGATTTTAAAAACGTAAGATCGATGTAAACAAGTTTAACGTGCATTTTTGAGGGTGTTCGTGTTACCCTTTCCCCCAAACAACATCCTTGTGTAAAATATCCCCCGAAAAAAAAATTCTGGACACGGCCTAGGGACCATGAGAAATGGTAAGAAAATGATTGATTTCCAACTATTAGCCTCTGTGCTCAATCGTTCTTCAGAGCCAAATCGGTAGCACTACTTTCCATTACTGATCACCTCTCCGGTTCGCTCAAGATCTCTGTTTACGTTCGTTCAAAGTAAAAGCCATCAAAATACCACGAGATATGGTGAGAAAATGATTGATTTTCAACTATTAGCCTCTGTGCTCAATCGTTCTTCAGAGCCAAATCGGTAGCACTACTTTCCATCATTTTTTCTATTTTTTGCGATTTGCGATTGCTATATGTCACTTGGTTAATACCAAGTGCCATAAAAATGGGTGGGGGAGGAGACCTAGTTGACCTCCGACTTATGGTTACTTAAAAATGCAACTCGATTGTTTTATTTTTTTGTACGAACGTTTTGTTAGTAATAAACATACATACGAATTAACTTAAGTAACGAACTTCTACATTTGTGTATTTTTATTACGTATATGAGGGGATTTGTCCCCTCGTTAATACCGACGCTTTTTTTCATGTAAAGTAACAAAGCTATGTTAGATTTAAGAGAAACAACGTCTTTTTGTATGTAAGAGTAACATGGATGTCCTAAATTTAAGAGCAAGGGCGCTGCTTTATATGTATGAGAAAGAAGGCTATGTTAGATTTTAGAGAAAAAACGCTGTTTTTTATGTAAGAGTAACCAGGATGTGTTAGATCTGCAGAGTAAAAAGGCTGTCTTATATTTTAGAGCAGCAAGGCTGTTTCTCATTTAGGTTTGGCCTGGCATTTTTTTTGAAACGGGGGGGGGGGGGGATCAACATTCTGCCTAGAGTGCAAGATGGACCAGAACTACCATTGAGAGGCTTGGCCCTTAAGGTAACCATTCGAAAATGTGTCTAGTAACACTCAATCATCCAAAGTCTAACTCATTCCCTGCAAAAGAACCAGTTTAGATCAATTGCAGTTGACCGATACAAGACTCTACAAAAACGGCAGGAGAGAAAAGGGGGTCCAATTATTTTTCCTGGGAAGTTCTTTGAGACATGTTTCTGCCTTCAAATGGAAAGCACATTTTAAACAGGCGAAGAGGTAGGCACTGGTTTCAAATGAGGTTAGACAACTATCTAAAAGGGCTTAAGATGTGTGGCGATAGTCTGGCCCCACTGCTAAATCTTTTCTTATAGTAAAAAATACAATCAGTTAATTATGCAAACAAGGAGCCTCTCCCCACAAGTCCACAAGATTTCGGTTGAGTTGGCGAGTTCATTTTCTTATTCTGGGATTGAGGAGGCGGACAAGATGCGCGCCCTTGGCCAGCTCACGGGCGGCGTGACGCATGATTTCAATAACCTGTTGACCATTGTCACTACCGCCGGCGAATTGCTCTCTGCCGACCGCTCGATGAATGAGTCTTCACGCCAGGAACTCGTTGACGCTACCATGCGGGCGGCGGAATCGGGTGGCGATAATAACCAGAGACTACATCCCTACGCACGTCGTCAGACGCATTGTCACGAGGAACGTGAGCTGACACCATTGACTGACAGAATGCCATGCTCAGCTGCTTGATGCGAAACTATAAATACTGAATGCCTTGCTGAATGCTTAGCTAGAAATATTGAATGCTTAGCTGAATGCTGAGCTAGAAATAATGAATGCTCAGATGAATGCTTAGTTGGGAATATTGAATCCTTAGCTGATTGCTTAGCTAGAGATATTGAATGATAAGCTGCATCCTGATCCAGAAATACGGAATGCTTAAATGTATGCTAAGCTAGAAATATTGAATGCTTAGCTGAACACAATCGTCTATCTTGTTACTCAAATGGTAATACAAATATTTTGAATTTGATTATCCAAAGCTGTTATTTCCTCTTAAAATCACATGAAAAGGCGCAGATCCGGTACTAAAAATAATTGAAATAATCTACTACTTGCTTAATTCAAACAACGTACTACTCGCTAATACGATAATTAGTTGATAACTAACATTGGCCCACCCAATAAACCATCCAAATTAAACCAATCTTTCCAATTTAGATTTAGTTTACCTCTCAGCATCCCGCAACCAAGCCGCCCGCGCTCGACCGCGCCGTCACCGACGCCGAGGCCCTGCGGCTGGTAATGAAGCTCATGGCCATCCCCGGACGCAGGTGCGAGGAGCGGCTGGTCATGGACGCCATTGTCGCGGAGCTGCGTGCGGCGGGGCTCGATGACGCGCACGTGCGGTTCGACAACGCCCACAAGAAGTCGGTGTTCAAGGGCGAGGTGGGCAACCTGATCATCAAGCTGCCCGGCACGCTGCGCGGGCCATAGAGGCTCACCGGTTTTCAAAGCAATCATTTCGCAAGAAGGACTAAGTTGGTTTATACTGAGTATTTATTTTGTCTTTTCATGTGCTAGCTAAATCTTGCCATTGTAATATAATTTATGAGCATAGCAAATTCAATTTTAGAGCCCCATTGACTTTATTGGCCCAATGCGCCTCGTGATAGTGAAAGAGGCGATTTCACCTCTTGTATATATATATATATATATATAGGTTTTTTAGTTAATTCCACTATAGAGTACAATTAAAGTCAACATGCTTTAAGTTCCATGAAAAGAATCAGCACGCAATAAGTCCCAAGAACAAAATCAGTTTTACGAAGAGAAAAATAAACATGCGGCAAGTTTAACTTACAAAAATCAGCATGCAACAAGTTTAAATAAAAACAATGGTCATTTTTAAGTTTATAAATTTATTTTTCTGGGGAAAATGTATAAAAAAACTCAAGTGAGATAATGTGTGCCAGAAGGGTTTCTTCAGAAGTGGTACATCGTGCGCCGCGATGGAGTCGATCACGTCGTTGAACTCGCTGTAGCACATGTGCGTATGGATCTGCGTGTCGTCACGCACGCCGCTGGCGCTCAGGCGAAATGCCTCGGTGGCTCAGTCCAGGTAGCCCTGCCAGGCCGCCTGACGCAGGGGCAGGCCCTCACGGAACGCCGCCTCGTCGATCTGGATGACCTTGATTCCGGCGGCCTCCAGATCGACCACCTCGTCACGGATGGCCAGCGCCAGCTGCCTGGCCTGCACCTTGATTTGACGCATTTGATTTCTATAATTTCTCCATGATTGTTGTCAATTTAGTTTTGGGAATACTTCATAAAATGTTATCCTATATCGACTAATATAAACATTTCCAACTCTTTAAATGTTTCGATTATAATGTCATCAAAGAAGCCCTTTATTAACTTTGTAATCCTTGCCTTACCAAATTGAGCTAAAGTAAGGTTTACAGCCTAAGATACTCACTGTCTATTATGTATTCGTGACTGTTATTATATTTTTTCCTTTGAGTTGAAAAACTTTTTTTGTTTAATTTTCGATCATCTTATAAATAATGCCAGGAAGTCTGGCTGCACCTCCACGGAGAAACCCAATCCCAACGGAAGTGTCCCGTTTATAATTGAATCCCGGTGAGAAATTACCCAGTGAAAATTTACTTTTACCCATTCCGCGGGTAAAATTGGGACGAAAAAGAGAAAGCAAGACATATAAAAAAAAGTGCATAAGAATTCTGGCAAATTCCCGCAATGTAAAATTTCCAATATTTAATAACTTAATACTTTTTAAAAAAATAAAGCATTAGTAAGTAAAGATTAAATTAATCTATACCAATATTAATATAATGAAAAAACTATATCTGAGTAGAATATAAAAATTGAATTGTGTCCATTTGGTACATATTTAGATGAAAATGGGTCTGTTGTATGTGAAAAATGTGTAGAAAATGGAGCATGTAAAGGAGGATATATACCTACATATCCTGAGAAATAATATTGGAGAGAAAATTAAGATTCTTAGCGTAATAAAGTCACCAAACATAATTTCAACAATGGGCTTAAAACCCGCTAAAGCTAGTCCAGTTGCAAGACCCACAATCCCTGCTTCTGAAATCGGCATGTTATACACTTGCGCTGGAAATCTGTCTGATAAGCCCTGAGTCACTTTAAATGCCCCACCATAGGGAGACTTGATATCTTCACCAAGCAATAAAATAAGCTCGTCTGCTTGCGCCAACTCACTTAAGCTTTCGTTGATAAGCCGAGATATACGCCGTCGGCGACAAGCTGCACTGGGGGCTCGTCAGCGGCGTGATCGACAAGGCGGCCATCCGCCAGGTGTTCTACGAGCCCCTCGAGGAGGAGGGCGTCGCGCTGAAGCGCTACCTGGACCTGGTCAAGCTGACCGCCGACCTCGAGCACGGCGGCGCGCGGGGCGAGCGCCTCTAGGCTCTAGCCCCACCTACAGGACGATCAAGATCGCCAGGCACAGGGCGAGGACCAGGATCGCGACGATCGGCAGGCTCGGGCCCGGCGCCCGGAACCAGCATGTGGAACGAGAGCCACTCTCCGTCGGGCGACCACCGCAGGCCGCTCGGGGCATGATCCAGATCGGTCACCGGCCGCTGCGCGCCCGTCGCCATGTCGCGCACCCAGATCTGGGGCTTCCCGGGATCTCCACCCGACGCGGCCGCCGCCGTGGAGACGAACGCGAGTCGATCACCCGACGGCGACCACCGCGGGCTCGAGCTCGAGGCTTTGCCGCTCGTGAGCGGACGATGCCCGGACCTTTGGTCTGTCGAGCATCTGGTATTACGTAATCATTTCCGGTTGATAAGGAAATTTCTGGAAACATTATTATCTGAGTTTCATTTTCCAAGCATGTTATTAAATAATTGGAGTGAGTTTGAAGTGGCATGACGTCTAAATAAACGAAGTTCTGATGTGAATTCTGATATCTAATTGGCGGAGAACATAGTACATAATTGGCGGAGAACAAAGCAAGTACTGATTTTATGAATACAATTCTTACTTCATAATATTGCCGAGGTCCGGACCCTGGGCGAAGCCTTCGTAGACGCCGCGGTGTGGACCTTCGCCGGTCACTGGCGCTGGAGGGCCTCGAGCACCTCTTCGTCGAGGTGGATGTCGAGCTGCGGGAAGGCGATCTCGATGCCGGCTTCCTTGAAGTGTTTCCAGATCGCAAAGGCGAGCTCGGATGCCCTCTGCTTCTTCTTCCAGGGGTCGCGGATCCAGATCGAAGCCTCGAAGTCGATGGAGGAGGCGCCGAAGCCCTCGAGCAAGATTGCATTGTTCGAATCCTTCCGCCGTTAAAGTACGAAGGAATATCGGACTGGCCTTTCTGTGTGGGGGATTCGTTTGATAGGCCTTACATGTTGGGTTACCCGGTTGATACATGCAATTTTTAATGAAATATCATCGATTGCGTTAATTCAATTGTATCAGCCATTTATTGACTATATAAGGCTGAATCATTACTGTCTTTATATTCTATGTTTTGAGAACTGCATGATTATGCTGCTTTAAATGCTTTTGGGGATTGAGTACACAGAAGCGTCTATTCACCAAGGGTATCTTGAATGATAACAGTGTCAAGCTAGCATAAAAGCCCTAGCCATGGCATACGAGTATATAAGCCTCAGAGAGGCAGACGGACACGACTGTAAGCTAAGGACATGCCACGTAGGCAGATTGCCAAGGTGGCAATCCACGTGGCGATGTGTGTGCGAGGCTCAATATCTCAACAAACAGGTGCCCCCTTGGGTGTCAAGTCACGGAATCAATCAGAACTTAAAAGTCCAATGTGGCGGTTGGGTTTGAACACAACATTAATTTTGCAAACGTCATATCAGATGCTATCGACTCACCCAGCAAATACTGTTTCAATGTCTTGAAAGGTCTAAAAATACAGAAACATCGTTAGCTTAATGGTATTAAGGAGACAAGAAGTGAAATGAGCTAAGGGTAATTTAGGCCTATAGGCTAACGTAGGCCTAACAAAATATCAATGAAAGCAGACGATGACACCTACCAAAGAGTCTTCCAGAAACAGTAACAAAGAAGAAGAAGAAGAAATTATCATTAGCCACTGCGATCCAACCATCGAGTCATCGCGCAGTGTATTTACGTGTGCCACTTATTGTAAGTTTAGTAGCTGCAGTGGCTGTTTGTGTTTCATTATCGTATATTGTATTAATGAATACAGAACAAGAAGTGGGGAATCAAACATATGAAAGTATTGCGTCATCAGCATTATTAGGTGCACAAGCTATTACACAACGTAAATTCCAAACGTCGGAAGTTCTTTTTCGGCATGGGTTTTTCCGCCGTAAATCGCGCGGTGACCCACGCACCAGAACCGACCTGGTAATCCTCGGGCTGTTTTTCGGCAAGCTTCGCAGCCTCGGGCTTCGACTATTGCAATTTGAACATCGCTTTGTAGCGACCACCTTGCATGCCGATAAACAAAAAAGCCTGTTTGCTGTTCTTGAAAGAACTCTGTGTACAGGATGTTCCTTGATCGACGTCCGAGTATCGACTCGCTTTCAAACGAATCGGTTTGGGAAGAGTCCCATGGGCGCTGGTAGGGAGGGCAGAGGGTCATAGCCCCCCCCCTTGAAATTTGGGACCATGAAGAAATTAATAGGAAACCAAAGGAAAAAGAGTTGAATAGGGAAAACTATGGAAAAAATGTGTGCTGCCCCATTGTTGGTGGCCTGCCAATAAATTCTTACCCTTAATAAGGAAAATATAATTTCGCATAATTATACAGTATATAATTATGTGCAAAAATAAACACGCATCCGTGATCTTGTTGACAAACAATGTTTGGCAGTTTGGCCAGGGCCGTATGCCAAGAGAGTTTTGACTGTGTTTTGATAAATAATATCTTTTACTTCATTCAGGAGATGTTGTTGGGCCGAGCATGGATGTGTCAGATCCTGTTCGAAAATGTCCAAAGTGTGGTCGGTATGACATGGTACTCCGAAAAACAAAAGAAGGCGGGTAAGCATATTATCATCACGTGTGAAGTCTTCTCCATTGACATCTTCTAAAGTTATATGCTGTGTCTCTAAGAAAATTATTTCCACACGACTCATTTTAATATAAATTACTCTACTTACCAGAGTATTATTGTTTACAATGACCTGAGAAATATTAACCAATCTCCCGTCCGGGTTAAAGAAATAGAATGCTGCACTTATGTTTGTCTTTCCTGGAATCCATCGGTGTTCGAGTACGATGCTGCTCTTTGGGTGTATATATAAAGCTCTATTCTCAAACACCATCTCTTTTTTTATATATTTATCTCCAACTTTTAAGCTCCAATTGGAAATTACCTATAAATGTCTCTTTTAATTGACGGTTTTAAATAGTCACTTCTAATCCTCCTGACTCAAAAGAAAGTAGAATCATGTGTTTTTATTTGTTGTTGTTGGTCATTAAGCCAATGATGTGATAGTGAATTTCTGGAAATGGTGGTAGAGGATTATATTCAAAACATGGTTATCAACTGGGCACTTATCTCTGTCATCATGGACTATGGATATGAGATAAAAAAAATTAAATTTCATAAAAGTATCCTGTATTCCTGTACTTTTCTCTCTTTTGGAATTCCGATAACCATCACAATTAAGAGAATTGCATTGGTTGATATATAAGTAAATTTAGAGTTGGAATAGAAAAGAAAGGAAAAACTGATCTTCGACAATTACATATTGTGTTGAGGCGAAGCGTGGTTATATATTTCGACAGTGTTGCACGGGTCTTTTCCAACCCCGCAGTTAAGCCGCACGGCCAGTTAGTACTCATCAGCTCAACACATTACTGCGCTTACAAGCTGCCTTAGTAAAATCTGCCTTCTCTGTATTTTTCTAAATTTATCTATTTCCCTAATTTATCTATTTTAAATTTATCTATTTAATAAATTTTTTCTTTTCTGCCTGCCGCTAGCTCATTGGGTAAATAAAAAAATCTTCAAACCCAAATAATTACACAAGCAAATTCAACCTTCTTCCAGCAATAATAAACTTTCAAAATGTATATATAAAAAAAGACCGCAAAATAGGGGAAGGGAAATGTCATCAAAATTCTAACAAGAAATGCCGGAACAAACCTAACAAACTAGCTTAAAAAATTGAATTAAAAAATCGATAAAAAAAAAATCGATTTTGCTTGTTTGAAAAATTTGTTTTTCCAACATAATAAATTGTTGCTAAAAGTGGAGCATTTTCTTCAAATGTTTTGAAAAATTCTTTGTTTTTTAAAAAGTGTACTAAGAAATCTATCTTTGCTAAGAAATGCTATAGAAGGACTTTGCTATAAGCATTTTTAGTTAGAATCCAGAAGTCGATTAATTGTTTGTTTTTTTTCATAAGAAGTATTCATTTTTTTTTCAGCTCTGTCAATTTACTCTTAAGGATTTGCATGAGATTCTGAAAGCTCCAAAGCAAATGGACCAAGAGAGAGACGAACGAACTGATCTTAGCCCAGAAATTTTAATTCAGATGGCAGCAATGTGCTGTTTTATTTTACACAAGAACTCAACTAAAAAGAAAGATTTTGGTAAGATTTACGTAACGTTGTGCTAAATAAGTGTTGGAATTGCTAACTATATTTTTAATTGGATCATAAATAAATCTCTAATCTCTCTTCACTGGGATTAAACCAGAATATTGGTGCTGCGGAGTGATAGTTGCCTCCTTACTGCAAAAAAGTTTTCTCTTTGTAAAATAAAAGATTAAAAGATTCGTAAAATAAAATATTACATTTGTCGGTTTATTGGTACAAAAGTTGGGGAGGTGCAGGGGCATCTTGCGTGTCATCAGGGAGTTCCTTAGGAGGGTAGAGGCAAGTGTTGCCGGAGTGCCTCTCGCACTGGCTCTCTGGATGTTTCAGCGACTGTTAGTGACGTTGAATCCGTCGGAGGCCTCTCAGTGCTTTGTTCTGCTGGTGGCAGGATTCGGGTCGTTGCTGAATCCCTATCTGTCAACGCTGAACAATCACACCCCCGCGGCAGTCTGCCTGCTGATCTGCCTGGTGACGATCGTTAGGATGCAGCAGTCTGTGCAGCTGCGCTCGCGTGATTTTGCAGTCGTTGGTCTCACGGCTGCGCTGAGTTTCTCATAGGTTTCTTTGATCCAGTAAGGACCTAAAAAATTTACAATTATCTAGTTTTAACATGTCATTTAGTGGCAATGTTAGCTTTAGATAAGCATGACTTTTAAAAGCTTTTTCTAAAGAAATAAGTCAAAGTGAAACAAAATCATCAAATCTCCATACAGGATCAGTAGCAAAAGGGGTGATTTAAAACATTTCTTACATTTGCTCTATCTTTTGGCTTGGTCCTTGAAATTGTTGACTCCACAGCTCCTAAATTTTATCCCATTTAATTAACAGTTATATAAAAGCTTTTTAAACGTTAAAAGAATACAAATTGCTTCTATACTTTCATATCATTTTTAATGCTTAATTTAGTCTGCCCGGTAAATGCATACACTTTAACAAGAAGGCATTTTTTCCAATATTTCATCCTGAAGAATAGGCCTAGCCCTGAAGACGTCCTGCAGGACGAAATATTGGTAAAAAAATAAGTTATACACATTGCTGTTGTGTTTGTTATTTTGCGGTATATACTTGTGATTTGAATTGATCTATCAAAAAAATTGAAAGCAAGATCATGACAGCGCCGCACCTTGAAAAAATTCCACTACTGGATCTCGATCTCCTTAAAACCCTGGTGGCAATTAACGACACCGGGAATTTCTCCGCCGCGGCTGAAGTGGTTTATCGAACCCCCTCAGCCGTTTCGATGCAGGTCAAGCGGATTGAGGAATTGTTGGGCCGATCGATATTTTCGCGGGATTCAAGAACCGTCACACTCACCTTCTACAATCTAGACAATGTCATCCTACATCATGTCCAAACCAACCCCTACTTAGGGATCACCATCTCGGGCGACCTCACATGGTACCATCACACTAAGAACATATCAAAAAAAGCCAATTCAACCCTTGGCTTCTTGAGAAGGAACCTACGTAGCTTCTAAATATCCAGTAAACGGATCGCCTATTTTTGGTAAGTACGCCCGATTCTGGAATACGGCTCAGTAGTATTTAATTCATGACTTCAAAATGACATCTCAGTGGTGGCCAATATTGTGGCACTGGATTGCTTGGTGCAACTCTCCAGCTACTTCAATCATTTTGCAATATGTCATTGCTGTTGTATAATTTAGCCCAGCAATACCCTTGTCAATAGATCTTGACCAGCATCTATATGCTCATCAGAAAGCCAACCGTTTGGATCTTTTAGAGTATATTTAAGCTTTTTTGACAATGTTATGCCATTAATTTCAACCCAAGAAGGCTCATTCTTTATATTTTTCAAGATACTATCATGGCTTAAATGAAACAATTACAAAATATCTCCTGAATCAAGTAAACAAAATCCGCTAGACAGAACTTTAGATTTATCCTTCTTCTTTCGTTATAAGCACTTATACGTGACAATTGCGCTAATTTACATTTCAATGACCAGAATCAAACATGGAATTCTCGTACCATATGAACCCTTTACCAGCATTTTTCTAATTTCTGGGTCTAAAAGAAAAGTGCTTTTACAAAACAAAATTTTCGCATCTAAGATACAATGCTGTTGTAACTAACCGGATTGATACAACTCCGTTACGATATCACAACCACCAATTAACTCTCCATTTAAATATCACTGTGGAAACGTTGGCCACTTGGCGACTTTAGGTCACTCCTGACGAATATCAGGATTCGCTAGCACATCAATATAGGCAAACTTTTCCCTGCACGCCATTAATGCGCGCACAACTTGCGCAGAAAACCCACATTGCGGTGCCTCGGGTGAGCCTTTCATATACAATAATATCGGATTATCGGCTTCGCTTATTGGTTAATCGTAAATACAATAATTACCATGAATTTTGGGTATACAGGCCTATCCAATTGTATGCACCTTAACATAACCGTTATCCTTATATGAAATATAATTGCACCTGGAAATACTGGAACATGATATTTACCAAAAAAATTTATCAAAATTTGTACCAAAAAAATACTATTTTATATACTATTTACCAAATAACTATATACCAAATATTTTGTATACTATTTACCCAAAAAAATCATGGGGAATACGAGTTCTCCGCTAGTGCTTCCGAGATCACCGCCGGGGCTCTTAGAGACCACGGTTTGGCCACCCTGATCGGGGTGAAGTCTTTCGGTAAGGGCTCCGTGCAGCAACTCTATCCGTTCGCTGACGGCTCGGCCCTGAAGCTGACGGTTTCCAAGTTTTACACCCCTTCGGGATACGTTATCAACAAACAAGGACTGGAACCCGATCTCAAGGTGGAGATGGAGCCTCGTTTCGTAGGCCGTGGCGAAAAGGACGTACTCCCAGAAAACTATTAACCCAAACAATTTTTGAACCATGTTTTGAATAATATTAGCGAATCGTTCAGTGGCAAGGCCAGAATATAAGAAATAGGGTTATTGAAAGAAGGAATATAGAAGTGAGGCCTCCAAGAATTTTTTTAAGAACAATCCTTGACTGTGGCTAAGAATGCATTTCTTGATCCGATGTTTGCTGGTACTAAAATGTAACCTTCCACACTTTTGTGACAGTTTTCTTTCAATCGGGAAAATTTCAACCTCATGGTACGCGCCGGGCTGAGCGAGATAGAGATAATCAGGGCAAACGTGGGGGACGTGAATCGGAGAGCCGGGAAGACCGTTATCTACGTCCAGGGAAAGAGTAAGGACAAAAAGGACGAATACGCAGCGCTCGGCTCAGAAGTCGTGAAGGCGCTCGAGAGGTATCTAACCACGAGGGCGGATTCAGAAAATGACGAGCCGCTTTTCTGGGGAGTCGGGAACAGGGCAAAGAGCCACAGAGTTACGACAACTTGCGCCTAGGCCGTTGGTCTAGTGGTAACAGACTAGTTTCAGCAATGTGAGGTTTCGAGTTCGAGGCTGCCTAGAGTCGCACTCTGAACTGTTGGACTTCAAAACCCACAGACGCAATGTAAAGTTGTTGGGGGCAGAGCCCAACTGGGCAATGTAATGTGATGTATGGCCACATGTCTAGTTGGATGCTGGTTAGTGGCGTGACAATGTGATGTATGGCCACATGTCTAGTTGGATGCTGGTTAGTGGCGTGATTATGCAGTGTTCATGACGCGTCGCTATCCGTACACCGGCGAGACGGAGAAGCGCATCAAGAAGGCGGTTTACGAGGTTCTCTCGCGGTAGTCGTCGCTGGGTTTATTGGAACCTGGGACGAATCGCGCTTTCTTCGATAGAGAACTTCGAGCTCTCGCCATCGGGGTGCATTATGCGGCTCCGTTGAGTGCCGTTCGGCCTCGACGTGTCCAAGCCAGGCCCCTTTTGTGAGAGATTCCTGTGCGTCATTCCTCAGAATCGGTATATGAATAAGCTAATTTCTTTTGAATGGAGTATGGAAATTATGATTGTGCGTGTTTTGTGCAAACAATGAACTGGCCATGATTTTTGTTACTTTGGAGCTGTATCTGGGATTATAACTTCGAAATTCTTTGAATAGAAATGTAAATTAAGTCTATTTTAAGACATAAAGAGCCGCAGAAAAGAATAAACTTCAAGAAGCGAATTGATTCACGCCTGTTGCACTGGTTCGTTCGCTAGCGTCATCACGGCCAGAGCGCATTGCCTCAATGAGCGCGTTGTAGCTTTCCGAAACGCGGACCGTGGCTTTCATCCCCATCTTCTCGCCAATATGCTTGGCGATGCCATCAAACTGCTCGACCATACTTCCCTAATGGTGTCAACATATGATAAATAATGGATGGGAGGTTCGCGAACGGCTATCTATACTAATCCTCATTTTCAAAACTTATTACTCACAGTCCTACTAGAACTACCCGACCATACTTCAACAGGCCAATAGTGTGATCACGGCGACCGAGCACCCGGTGCACTCTCGTCTGCCACCCCGTGCGCAACCCGAAGTCCTCACGACCTCTCGAGCGCCGAACTGGTTCGAGTGTAAAGTCCTCTCCACGTGAATGTTGCGCGCCCTGAGCCGATCTCTTCACGGCGCGGAACACCGCTTGCTCCCCGTTCGACGGGACTCCCGCGGAACCAACGCACGTCAGAGAGAGGGTTCGATGATCCGCATCGCTTGCATCGCCACCGTCTTGGTTTCTTGCTTATAATTCTTTTCTGTGTGTGCTCGATAAATCCAGTTGACAATATACAAGGCTCGGTATGCACCCATAAAGAAGACATAATTCCCTGTTAAATTTTCAACTTCCCTGTACCGCTGTAACACAATGAGTTGAGGTAAAATGGCAATTGATTCCAAATAAATGGAGAATGTCAATAACAACTCCATAACATCAAATCCTGATACACCAGAACCAATCAAGTGTGTAATAAGAGCAATCACAGCTCAATAAAGAGGATATTTTTGGTTTTCGGGCAATAATCGTCGAGGAATCTCTATAATAATGATTTTGAAAGGGGCACTTAAAGGGAGTTTTCAGGAATGAAGGAGACGACAAATTTGCCAAAGTGCAACAAAAATTATTTGAATTTTAGTAATTGAAAGAAGGTATTTATTCCACTGGAAAACATGATTTTGGTTTTTTGGAAGATATTCGCTAGTTTGGGCAATGCCGCATCCAAGGACGGGGGTTATGGGTTTTAGGCCCCCGGCCACTTTTTTTCCACATTGAGGTCGGTGTTCGGCCACATGCAGCCAATCACGTGCACGCCTTACCCGATTCGAGATCGTCAAACCATCGGTATATGTCTTGTGGTAGAGAAAACCGGATTCTGAGTCGCTCCAACAAAGTAAGAGCACCTTCTGGCTCAAGTGTGTGTCCTACATTGTCGACTGGAATAATCCGATAACATCCGCCGTCCTCTTTTGCCGCTTTCAACCGCTCTAAACTCAGCTCGACCGGTACGGAAACCATATTTGGTTGAGGCTTTGACATCGATCATTAAGCAGGCTATAAGAGAAGGCCTTCCACGGGAGTGGATGGTTAGCAAGGTTTCTCCGGTCCATAAAGCGGGTGGTAGGGATGAGCCAGTGAATTACCGTATGATCATGATGAGTTTCATAGTTGCAAAGCTCCTGGCTGGGGTGGTAGAGAAGAGGTTGACGAAGTGGGCTGAGGAAGCAGGAGTGCGGGCAATTGGCCAGGCAGGCTTTCGCCCAGCTCACCGACGGTTTCGGCACCCTTGTCCTGCGCCAGCACGGCAACGGGCGCGGTCAGCGGGGCCGCGATCACGACGGCGGCCAGAATCGAACGTTTCAGCATGGAAAATCCTTTGCAAGTCATGCCCTGCCCCAAGACGGGACCGGGCCAGCGTTGACAGTCAGGCAGACGAGGCATACATCCCGACGCAACCGTGGAAGGTGCCGCCGCCGCCGCTTTCGTTCTGGCCTCTGATACGGCAATGCGGAAGGCAGGGGCAAGCCAGGGGCATATGGAATGTTGCACATTTTTAGTCAAACTTTGATTTGCCATCTCTCAAGTCTCAATCTATTACAAAATTGTACAAATCTGTACCCCTATCACTTGGCATCCAGTGGCACTTGCCCTCCCTGTCCCCCCTTTCGCAATTAGCGTTATGCCACAATCTATAAATTAAATAAAGCAATCAATGAAATCAAACATGGACCCTCACCAGAAATTGCAAGGAAGCTACCCACATCAGCACTTTTAGGTATCATACAAAGGGGCATTAAAACTTTCCATTTTGAACCGAATGGGCCACCTCCAGAGCTCATGCAACCATCCCATATGACGTGGATCTGGCGGAAAAAATAATATATAATGATCCATCGAAGTCTTATGGCTCTTCATTAAAGCAACGCTAGGGTTTTGATTCTGACTAAAAATTAAATAAAAAAACAAGTTTTTTAAATGAAAATGAAGAGCGACATTAAAACTTAAAACGAAGAGAAATTACTCCGTATATGAAAGGGGACGGTCCAGATTCCACCGCCGGCGGGTGCCGACGTACGAATGCGCCCCCATGCCGACCCCCAGGTATTCGCCGCCGGTCCAATAGGCCCAGTTGTGGCGGCAACGGCGGCCGGGCAGCGCGAAATTGGACACCTCGTAGCGCTCGTAGCCCGCTTGTTCCAGGCTCTCGACCGCCGCCCGGTACTGGGACGCTTGCCGCTCTTCCCCCACTGGTTCAAGACGGCCCTGGCGGCACAGCTGAAAGAAGCGGGAGTCAATAATAAGTACATTTGTTGATTTAATTGAGCTATTGAGCTTTGATGTATGTCGTAATAAAAGTGACAGAAACTAATATTGAAAAAAGTGGATTCGTTTATGTTCAATTGAATATTGCAATGTAAAATTATTTGACCTTGATCCTTCCGCTTCTGGTTGTTTTTTTCTTTTGCTAGCGGTTTTCTAATCTTCTGTATTTTAGGTTGTTTATATGATTACTGTTTTATTTTGCGTACTTAACGTTGTGTCAGCTTCTAGCGCTGGCTCCCGTGCCGCGAAGCTCCAAGCTGCCTTGAAGCAGCTCAAAATCGCCGCGATTGTCAAAACCCAGCGGAGCGGTCACGGACGAGATCACGCCATCGGCGCCGAGCTTGCGAAACGTGCCTTCATTAACAAAGCTCGAAAAATTTATGGTGCGGAGCGGCGTGGGCTGCGACTGAAACAAACCATGATTGACGATGTTCGTCCCAGACAGACTGCCGACCTGACGCACGGTGCCGCGATTCTCCAACATTGCCCGGTTAAATTTTGAAATAGCTATTTTGTTCATCGTAGTTGAAAGGCCAAATAACTATGCCTCTGGGTATAGCATGACTCCCCCCCAACCCCAGGTGAAAGGTCTGTAATTTATAAGATTTGCCAGTTGCTTACAGATAGTATTTGTTATCGGAATGTATACATACATTTTCAGGTGGGGTTTCTCCACGGGGGAATTTTCCATGGGATGGGAAGTTTCCGGGGAGTGAACATGTCAGGGGAAATTATACACAACTACATCCTATTGGGGCAAGTGCTTAAACAAGTCATTGCGCGATCACATTTTAAAGGCAGCACGCTTTCTCAACTGTTAACTAACAACTTACTCAAGCCTCACCAATTGAACCACACATTTTATTATCCAGCTGGTTTGCCTGGGAAGCTCATGAGTAGAATGGCGCATGGTTATAACTATTTCAGTCAACAAGATTTTACGCAGGCAAACTTATCAATTGCTGGTCCAGCGGGTGCCATCATGTCCACACCCCTTGGAACAAGAGAACAAGTAAGAGGAATACTTTTTTCTTTAATTTCATACACTCGTGTGCCTTATTACTGATGGTGGGAATAAACATGGCCGAAATAGGGTGTTTGGTATTTATTGTTGAATCTAATTATTGAAATAAGCCAAAGATATACCAAGCATGTTCACCTTTACCTACATTAGTAGACCTGTTCAGCGTTATTATTATCATCATCGCCATTATCATTATTATTATTATCATTATAATTATTATTATTATAAGAGATTCAAGGTACCTGACGAAGCTGGTAAACAAGTTACCCCTCATTGATACCAAAGAAGAGTCTGAAATAAGTATTAGTGGAGAGTTTGCCCACCTTATTCCCGGCTATCCCAAAGTAATTGGAGAAACAGGAACATCCTACATAGACGACTTTGAAGGAAGTGAGATTCCGTACGACATGCGTTTGGGAGTAATCAACTGGACGTTAGCCTCAACACCGCAAGGGCAAAGAAGGCTTTTTCCGAATGCTACAATATCTGATAACTATTGTCAAATTGATTTGCAAAATAGAAAATCTCAGGCTTCACGTTAGTAACGTGTTACAAAATGTAAGATAATTTAATTGAAAATTGATTAAATAACAATAGACTAATTGAAAAATAATTATAATTAGTAATAATATTATTTAAAATATGCAAAAAACTAACAATTCACCGTCTGTCTGTACTCGCTTTAAGTCATACTCTAATTAGCTTTTGGGATATACCTAGTGGTGAATACATCTGGTAGCTTCTTTAGTTCTACCATTAATTACAAGTGTGTATTCAACTTCATCTCCATCAAATAACATTTGACCATCTCTAATTTGAGATCGATCAAAACGGACAGTTCCATCCCGTCCACCAGAACCAGGTTTAAAAGATTCATCAACAACATCTTTATGTTGTTTACCATAAAGTGCTTCACTTCCTTGTCCTGCAACAAGAGGTCGAACAAAACCCATTCTACCAGAAACATTTCCTTCAACAATACCTCGAAATACTTGCCTGCCTGCTTGGGGCTTGATGCCGCTGGTCGTCGCGATCAGCTATCTGGGCGTCTATGCGATCACGCATGCTGCATTCGACCTGATGGTCATGGTCGGGTTCGGTATCCTTGGCTTCGTGCTGCGCAAGCTGGAGTTTTCGCTTGTGCCGGTGGTGCTTGGCCTGCTTCTGGGCATGGACATGGAAAATAATCTGCGTCGGGCACTGTCGATCTCGGGCGGGGATTTCACGATCCTTGTCGAAAGCCCGATCGCCTAAATATGTTCGTTGGTACAACATTTAGTATTTTCCAGGGATGCCATTTTACAGGGAAGACCGTATTTTAGATTTTAAGATATATTTGCAAAAACTTCGAAAACAAAAATTTCCAAAAAAGAGGTAATAGAGAAAGGGTTATTTTTCTTCTGTATAGACATGCATTTCCGAAAGTAGAAAAGTATAATTAATACTCCTAAAATGTTCTGGCATAATTAAATGAGTTTTTTTTTCTCCGGGGTATGTTACAGAGCACGAAAAAATAAAGCCTTTCCCCCTTGTATATTTTACAAGCAGATTTTTTAACTCTAGAAGAGATTCAAATACGTCACAATAACCCTTACAAGTATGTTTTACTTCCAATCTGTGTTTTAATTGCAATGTCTATGCCGTTCCATTGCGTTGAAAGAGAGGCGAAGAGGTTGTTCAAGCCATTAAATCTATCTCGCAACAAGATTCTTATAGAAAAACTCAAACCAATCGGGGAAGTGAATTTGTTAAAAAAGATGTACCTTGCGAGGCTGCCGGAAACGAGTAGGATTCCGGATCCCGGTCGCCGGAGTGGCGGAATGGCAGACGCGTCGGATTCAAAAGGGGGCGCGTCGCCTGATAGGTAGCGGGTTTTCAGCGCCTACCCCCCTTCGGACGACGTACGAGACGACGTACCACCGGTGGCGAGTGCTGCCGACATAACTTCGCCGGCGGCCATCTGCTCGGCGGTAAGCGCGCCGAGGTAGCGCATGGTGGTCGCGATGTTGGAGTGCCCGTGTTTGCTTGTCATCCTACTACACTCCCTGATCCACACATTTCACCTATTATCCACAATTCTACTGTCACTTCCACCATTTCTCAGCTTCACAATCTTTCAAATACTACATAAGTGCTGCATTAATGTCTTCTGATTCTAGTTTATTGTATGATATTAATAGTAGATCTTATAAGTTTGTTGAGAACATTGTTGAAGATGCTTTAGTTCAGTACTATAAAGAAGAAAAAAATAGAAAAAACTCATCTACCATTTACGCTATATAACCCACATTAGGGGGGAGGGGATACTACATGATATGGAGAATAATTGAACCAAATACATTAGGGATGCAGACCCGCTATGTTTTACCCCCACACCCCCAATGTGCAAATATATAGCCCAAATTTGTTTGTAAAGTATTAAACGTTGATCTTACTTTGGTATATTTTATTAGGATTGAGTGTCAGAGAAACATATTAGAAGACTATTAGGTAGGGGTTATATCATACAAGCACATAGGGTTCATAACACCGGAAGAATTGTCGAGTTCAACCCCGCAGCCGTCCGCACATTCGGATGGACCAAGGACGAGGCACTCGGGCAGGACATTCACGAACTGCTGTTTCCGCCGGAATCTCAGGAGCGACAGAAGGCAAATACTAATCGCTACGCTAGTGGTTGTGGCGAAGGTTCGCTGATGGGGCAACGCGTTGAGCAGTCGGCCATCCGCAAGAATGGCGAACGGTTCATCGCAGAAATGGCGATGCAAGCCAGTTCGCTACAAGGCGGACGAGTTATCGCAACGCCTCCCAGCGTTTGCCAAGGCCAAGTACGGGCGCGATGACGTGTCGGTATTTGATGTCACCAAAATGCCTGGCCACGCTGGTTTTGCCTATGGTTTCCGGGTGCAGCTACCCGATGACAGTGGCGCGCGTACCGAGGCCTGGTTCTTGCGTCTGCCACCCCCAAACGTTAACTGGCGAGGCACTGCCGATGTGCTGCGCCAAGTCGAAGTGCTAAACGCGTTAGACGGCACCGATGTATTTCGCCCTCATCATCAGTGTTAGCGTCATGGTCTTGTCCGTGGTCTGTCTCTTAAAGCCCGTAGCTGCCTTTCGCGGCCACTGCCTGAGTCAGTTTGTCGGTTTCGATGTGCTGAGCCATTGTGACCGAGGCGCGCGGTGGCTTGAGTGTGACCTCGGCTTCTTCGACGCCTTCCACGGATTCCAGCGCAGACTGGACTTTCTCGACGCACGCCCCACAGTGCATCCCGCTGATCTTGTACTCGTGCTTCATTGTCTTCGTAAACAGGCGCCGCAGGTGCCGGCTGGTAACCCCCAGGCGGTCTGCCAACTGCTCGATGTCGCTGTAATCCAGTGCGCCATCTGCGATCAGTCGCAGTCCACGCCGCACGGTCGTCGACGTGCCGGCCCAGGCAGGAGTTCCGGGTGCGCATTCCGGCCGGCAACGCAGGCAGGGCCGGTAGCCGGCCTCGCGCGCCGCGGCCGCGGTTGCATAGAACGTGACATTTTCGCTTATCGGCGCAATCGCCGGAACCGATTGTCCAGTTGACAAACTCATTATGGACTTCAAGAACCAAAAAATATTCTCTAGAAAAAAAGTTCTGAGGTAGAGGCGCCATATATCTACCATTAAGAACAAAAAGTCGTTTGAAAGAAATTTGCCCTCCTTAAATTCGGAATGCTCTTGTTCCAAGTATAACTTAAGAGCTGATTATATAACCCCACATTATTGCAGATTGCTAGCAACTTCCTCAGTTGAAGGGACATTTTCAGGGCGCGTGACATTTGCTTCTGGCAAAATTTTTTTTTATATTTTCAAGATAAGAGCTTAGAATCTCTTCAGAAAGGTTATCTGATTCGCTGGATATGATGGTGTGATTGTCATTAAGATTATATGACTTTTAGGGGGTGTTTCCCCATTTTTTCGAAAATAAGGCAAGTTTTCTTAACTTTTGATGGGTAGGACTAAATTTAATGAAGCTTACATATGTCATATAAGCGTAAAAATGTGATGCATATTATGTATCTATTGGTATCGAAATTCACACAATTTATATTGTTAGAAAAATTAAAGTCACTGAATCCAATGAATTGAACTGCAAGTGCTCTATGCCTAGCACTATTCAGTTTAGTGCCTAATTAAATTTTGCTAAGCATATACAGGTCCTAAAGATGACACTTTTGTTGTGGTTAATAAAAATTCTTTTTTTTTTTTACAAAAAGAACGATGGAGCAGATAAGCATCACGTAAGAAGGCAATATTACTTGTGCAATATTAATACCCCATCAATTACTGGTCTGGCGGAGATGTCAGTGGTCACGAAACGGCTCCCGGATCATCGAATTCGGTGACCCGCGACTTACAGGCCTTCGATGAACTCTTCAATCTCCCTGAGCACCGGCGCGCAGCCGAGGCCGGGTTTGGCGATAGAGACCACAATCGCGATATGACCGATATTGTTTAGCGGCTTGTAGGTAACCCTGCCACCAGCGGCCTTGATCGCCTTTTCAAGCTCCTCGGAGTTCCAAGGATAGACCGTGCCATCCTTGTCGCCGTGTCACAGTGTCCTGTCGGAAAGACATAAATGGGACTTCCATATTTCCTGTCTCTACCAGTAGAGAAAAACTTAACGATAATGGAGCAAGTAACACAATAAGTTTATATACAAGAGACTCTAAACAAACATTTATTGAGAGCATTGTACAAGAGATAAGAGCAAAAATTTACAATGAAACTAAGCTTACTGCAAGTGCAGGCATTGCTCCAAATGTGATGCTTGCCAAAGTCTGCTCTGATATGAACATTCTAGCCTGGCTTTTACTGCTGAGGCTAAAGGTAGGAAAGCGAAACTTTCAGAGAATGTTTAGGAGGATGCTGAACTATATAAGAACTTTATTTATAAGTAGGTAGTCAAAAGTGTGTATCAGATATATCCTAGGATATATCCCAGGAATGGTCTGAGGTATTAACTTGAAATTTCCAGGATATGTTAAAGGGGATATTGACCTGGGAAAAGGGCAATATGTATATACTACTACAATACTGTCATTACTGCTGCTATTGCTACTTAATAGATGGTATACATACATGGCAAAAATTATAAGTCCTAAGAATGCACCATTATAAACTATTATTTCGCATCTTTTATACCAATAGGTAGTGGCATTCCTACTGGCATTACTGCAGTAGACATATTTATTGTTAATGTTTTTATATTTCAGTTCCTCCTGTCTTAAACACTAAACCAGCTGAGTTGTACCAGGTTTTCGAAGGAGATGAGCTTCGTTTGAAATGTTATGCAACTGGAATTCCCAGACCGCAAGCCCCGTGTCAGTGTTACACCATTGCATCATTTTCTCACTGTGACTTTGGCATTTCAGTCGATTCTCCGCATAATAAACGCATCGCAAATCAGCAGTGATATTCCATGAACTTTAGTAGACCTTTTCCAGATACCCTGGATCAGAGTATTTTAGTATTTGAAAAAAATTAAAACAGTATTTTAAAAGAAAATTTTCTATCAAATTGTTTTATTTAATTTTTTTTCCAAATACTAAAAATACTCTGATCCAGGGTATTTCGCCAGTTTCACGACGCCTGGATACTCGACCCGCGCGCTCACGAGGCGGCGTTCGGCCTCGCGAGCACCAGCGCCGCGCTGGGCAATCGTGCCGACGCGACGCAGCTCCAGCGCGCCGCGCTGCGCCTGTTGCGGCGAAACATTGGCCTGCACGTTTCCGGGATGTTCCTCGCCCGGCTGGCCGGCCTCACCGCGCTGCTGCGCACCCTGCCCGGCAGCGGCACGAGGCGGGAGCTTCGCGCCGCGATGATCCTGAAGAAGGAAAACGCAGTTCGAGGCCCGAGCCGCTGTAGCTCCCTGTGGAGGAGCTTGCACAGGTAGTGCTCCACGGCCTCCAACTCGGTGTTCCTAGGCGGTTTGGAGCTGTGGCCGCGCGCAAAGGCCCAGTTATGCTTCGACAGATCTTCAGACCAGAACTTGTCCAAGTCGACGCGCACATTCCAGAACAGCAGTGGAAAGGACAAATTCACCACCACTGAATCGTTTCGCCGCGCATCCGGAACCGGGCACGGGGCCGTTGGGGCACCCAAGTCATCACCTGGGCGGCGACTCTGGTCATCGTCCGCCTTCTCGACCCCGAGGACTACGGCCTGGTCGGGATGGCGATGGTGTTCTTGGGGCTCACGACCGTCCTCAACGAGGCCGGCCTGAGCAGCGCGGTGGTCACTCTCCGCGATCTGACGCGTCAACAGGTCAACGAGCTCAACACAGTTGCGGTGGTGGTCGGGATCGTGGCGTGCGGAGTCACGATGGCGTTGTCGCCAGCCAAAAACTGGCGATTTTGCAAAGAAAAATGGAAATTATCTGGAAAATCTGGATGGGCTTGTGACGGGTATGGGCATTCTTGCGCAGCACCAAAATGATGGAGGCCATGTGAATTAAGGGAATGTCTAAACCAAGAATAAATATCTCAATAAGAGGCCGTATTATCCAGATTGTACCTAGAGACACTTTTTCTTGAGCAAGAATGTAGTCTTGAGGTTAAAACCCTCCAAAATTATGATTTTTTTTAACCAGTTTGTTGAAGCGGTTTTAGGATTGGGAAAGCGCTTAGGAGCTCTGGGGTTACCACCATGGATTTTCGGCCTGATATCCCCGCAACAAGACAGGTTTTTGCTTCGCTTTAGAAATTGGTGGGGTATTATAAGTGCTTGATGCAACTAGGTAAAATTGCGGATCGCAAGCCCGTGTGATTGAAATCACGCGGGGGTGGACTTAAGTCAGTTCAGGTATCGTTTCCCAGAAGTATGTGTGGCGAATTTATGACCCATCGGAAGCCAATATCCGCATCAAGAACCAGATGCTGGAAAATGTTGAAGGCGGTTATACCAAACATTGGCCTTCCGGTGAGCAGATGGCTATGTATGATGCCGCAATGCGCTACAAACAGGAAGATGTTCCTCTCGTCGTCTTTGGTGGCAAGGAATATGGTACCGGTTCATCCCGCGACTGGGCTGCCAAGGGTACCATCCTGTTGGGTGTACGGGCCGTGATTGTGGAATCATTCGAGCGTATTCACCGTTCCAACCTGATTGTATCAAATGTATTGTTTTTTGCTAAATAGTCTTGAAAAAGTAGTGAAAGAATGTTTCATTGGGTGTGAGATTGAAATATCATTATTTTACCAAAAAAGTAAGATAACCTTGTAGGAAAAAATCATTCTTTCTCCATTGCAGGCCAATGAGACTGGGCATAGTAATGCGATGGAGTTAGAGGGAGCAAAGAATTTTTTTGGTTCTATTAAGCCGGCAGGGCAAGATATCTTCCTTTACAAGTGATCGACACAGAGGAATTTCTTAGCGTTTTGGATCGGTTGTAATTAGGCTAAATATGTTGTATGCTCGTTATTCGCATCTGACTTATTCTAATGCAGACTAGTCAGCAAATGATATATGAAGAAGTAACGAACACGCATTATTTACAGTAGAATTACAGAATTACTTCCTATGCAAGCATTAATGGCCGTTTTTTGTCTCACTTTGATTGTTGTATTGTATCTTTTATTTTGAGGGTCTCAAATTTGAATAAATGCATCGATAGGAAAATGTGTCTATAACTTTGACCATAAAGTATTTCATTTATACTACTACAACTATTTGTTTTTCTTACTGTTCTTGTTTTTATTCCACTTGGAAAACAAAAGTTTACAACTTGACTATAAAGAATTGGTCTATAAAAAAAATTAAAAAAATTAAAAAAAAAATCAAAAAAAAAAATTTAAAAAAAAATAAAAAAAAACTTGTTTTCTGGATATGTATAAAGAATTTTTGGTTGTAATTCCGTTTCTGAAGTTCTAATATTTGGGACCAACACCAACTTGGGAATGATCTTGTTAATGGCTCCATTAGCAAAATCCAGTGACCTGAATGTCGATTCTGTGAAAACAGTCTTGTCCCTCAGCAATTCGGAAGATTGCCGCAAACTTTACGAAGCAATATCGCTGGCAAAACCTGGCGGAATGGGATCAGTTGAAAAGGCAGCCGTACGACGGACTCCACAGGAATCAGACGAATATTCACTGGTAGAAGTCATGACCCTTGCGGCAGAACGAGATTCAATACAAAAGCGCTCACTGATACATCAGTAAAAGCGAAGAATGGATCTGCCTTTGCTACAAGGAAGGCAAAGAAGAGATGGGAAAGCAAGAATGAAAAGAAGCACGCTATGAAGAGATTAGAGAAGACAGCACTGAGGTTGAAAATGAAACTAAAAAGGTTCAGACAGGGACTGTTCACAACAACTCAGACAGTTCTTTTGAGCAAGATAGTGAAAAGGAATGTGAGTTTAGCTTTGATTTGAGTTGCAGTTGGCAACTGTTGGATTCAGTGTCATTTGGACGATTTGGGGGGGGGGGGACCAAAAATCTTGGAAAATCTCTATACTTTAGACTGAAAAATACGGAGCTACATTTCTACTTAAGTTCAAGAGAAAGCAAACAAACAAAACTTCCATTAACGCTTTTGAATCCCGGCATAGTTTGGTTTGATAATTTTGGTGGGCTGACTTTTGTCACACTAAATGTAACAAGTCAGTACAGCTTTTTGATATGTAAAAAAAAAAAAACTAATTATACCTTTTTCCATCTCTCTACCATATATAGTTGTTTGTTTTGTTCATGAATAAATAAGATAAAGAGTAAACATAGACGACTTGGTAGAAAAAAGATCGTGCTTTTACCCGTCATCTGCTGCAGTAACATTCAAGAGGTTTGCTTGAGACTATACCATTATTGCAAATGCGGTAATTTCATCTACGTTGCTGTTCATCTAGTATTTCCCGTTTGTTGGCGAAGTTTTTAATCTTTTAGGAAAGCATTCAAGCCCAAAGCTATAACAGGCCGATTACTGCGAATGGATTTGTCAATACACGGCTGATTTTCGCAATCCTTTATGCGTCGACGATGGAGATTCAGATGGGGGTCCAGGTTCCGAATAAAGTGGCGTCGAAATTAATTAGCAGATGTATGTTTGACAGTTAACCAATGAGCTTATAGTATCACCTTCAGCTAACCAATCATGTAAAGACAAAGTATAATCTTAACCAATTAACTAACAAGACTGAATCAATGTAAAACAACAAGAGTAATCGACCGGAAAGCACGGCAAGGGCGTCGTGCCGATCGCCGGCGAGCCGCTGGGCGAGCCCGCACGTTATGCGGACGATCGCGTCTTCGTCGATCTGCGTGTCGCGGGCGATCCCGGGTTCGACGCGCGCGACGCGAAGCTCGCCGCGCTCGAAGCGGCCGGCCATCCGGTCGTCCGGATCGCCCTGGCCGATCCGCTCGACCTCGTGCAGGAGGTCTTCCGGTGGGAGCTCGCGACCGCGGTGATCGGCGCGATTGGGTCGGTCTGCAACAGCGCTGGCACGAACTTGCGAATGCGGTGCTGGACGCCAACGTCACGCTGGAGGCGCTGACCGCGAAGGCGCAACAGTTCTACGCTGCCAGCGAAGGCAGCGCGTCTATACCGGTGCGTTTCGATCCAGGGGTGGGCCGGCTCATCCCACGGCTAATCAAGGTGCGTGCGCTGCGTCCCGAGCATGCCGCGGCCCGGCTCGAAGAGATCAAGCTTGCGCAGGATGCGCTCAAAGATGCAATTATATAGTAGTTACATCTTTTTAAAAGACAAAAATTTGAAACTGAGAAAGAGATGTTGGAGAAAAAAAACAATTTCTTTTTGCTGGAGGTTTCAAGGAACTGGTAAAGCCAACTGGTAAAGCCAAGTACTTGCAGAGTTCAGAAATCTGAAAATTACCAGAAATGAAAACTGGAAAACTGGAAATGAAACTGGGACTGAAAATGAATCAACAGGAAACTGGATTAGAAAACTGGAAAGTTCAGAAAACGGAAAACTGCTGAAAGAGCCACGCCCGGGGCGGGTCAAGACCCGTTTGGGGCGTGATATTGGCATGGTAGGCGCGGCCTGGTGGTTTCGTCATCAGGTCAGATCCTTGCTGCGCGAGGTGGAAGACCCGCGCTGGAACCTGGTGCTGGCCGTGGCGCCGGATTATGCGGGGCTGTTGTCTCGTTTCTGGCCCGCGCATCTGCCGCGCGTCGCGCAAGGCCCGGGCGATCTGGGGGCGCGTATGGGCCGCTTGATGCGGCACCTTAACCAATTTATTTTAAATTATTTCAAATAAAAATTTTTAAATATTATATTCATTTTCAAATTTCCAAATATCTTGAATATCCATGAAAATAAGAAATTTCTTTAAAATTGAATTCATTTTCATGTTTTTGTTAGCTTTATAGTCTGTCTACATTATTTGTAGCTGGAAGAAGATAAGCGTTTATTCACTAAAGAAAAAAATTTCCATTATTTTTTATATTAATGGGACCTTTTTTAATTTATTACAAATTAAGGCAACAACAAAAATTTATTTAAAATCGATATTTGCCAAAATTTCATATTGACTTCACCTATAAAAAAGACAATAAAGTGTTTTTTCTGTTAATCGTAGATGTATAAAATACAATCTTATATTATCAGTGTGATTATCAGATGCTACTTATATTACCAAATGCAACCTAAGAAACCTCAAAATACCTGCCAATCAAGTTGTTAGGATTAGGAAGCACACAATTTGTTTTGAACTCAGTATAAAATGTATAAACATTTCTTGATGCTTTCTTTGCCGCGGTTATCGACGTCAAATTGATAGTCGTAGCCGCGCAGGGCGTCGCTTAACTCCTCGCGCTTCAGCGGGCGGCTTAACCCTCGCATCGGGTCGTCGGTTAAGGGCTCGATCTTGATCACCCGGGCGCCCAGGTCGGCCAGAATGGCGCCGGCGCTGGGCGCGGCCATCCAACTGTCTATGGCGACTACGACCACACCTGCTAACGGAGACTGCTGCGTCATTACGTTCCTCTGTTGTCCGAACTTTTAATTTCCGTTCGAATGAGCCCTCTCCCGAAAATTCTAGGCTCACTGGGTAGATACGATCACCCCTGGGAAAAAAAAAAAAAAGACACTCATCCGCGATATCTCTTCTGGCAAAAATACAAAATGCACATTTTTGCAGATAAGAGATTGAAACCTCTACAATAGGGTTTTCTGATAAGCTGAATTTGATGGTGTGATTGTCATTAAGATTCTATGACTTTTAAGGTGTACATCCCTTTTTTTCTAAAATACACTTGGAATGAGTAAGTTGTAAGTAAGACGGCATTAGACCCTTAATGTCTAAACCGGCGGTGATGATCCCCGTTTCATGGCCCTTCAACCAGGAAGTGCAATGGGGGGTTGGGGGTCAAGCATCCTGTGCTTTCACACACCCTTCCTGCTTACCTTCCCCTGATTTCTCCAGGTACCCATTTAGAGCTGGGTCGCCTCTGGCTGAGCTTACAGAGTCACACCACTGATCCCCGTCCCAAACAAAATAATTGGGATAATTCTACCAAAGTAAGTGAAGCTGTCAACTGAATCGAACTCTCCGCTACCCAGCGTCACTTTTTATCTTCACTTATTCTTAGCCTTGGTGACTTAGTCTTCTTAACAATAACTTTCAAACCTATTATAGCATCCTGAACTCGCAAAACCTCGAAAAGCTCATTCATTTTGCACTTAAATCATCAGCATATTCTAAATCCACGAAAGTTTTTCTTCTCCCATTTTATTCCATGTTGCATTTCTTGTGCTCTTTAATTCTTGGCATCATCAACACCACAAGGTTTTTGAGCTGGTCGAGGCTTGGCAGCTGCTGATCCTTCAGATTGGACAACTGATCCGAGGCGAATAATAGTGTTCACTCTCTCACGTGCTTGTTCACGTGATTGCCCTCGTGAAGAATCGGGTTCAGCCTCCGTGCAAGAAAATGAGATTGTTTTCCAGTTGTCTTTTGTGAGATATGAGCGCATCTGTGTGCAAGCAAACTCCTTGATTGATGTCATAGTAACATGCAAATTCCCCAGGGGGTTAAAAATGGCAATACAAAGAGCTTCGATTAACACTAACTGGCCGGCGGAAAATCGTTACCGTGGTTTGCGAGAAATAATTGATGATGTATTAGCAGAAACCGATCCCGGCGGCAGCAATACCAATAAACCAAAATGGATCACCTGGCAGTTTCTCTACATTATTTGGTAGGAAGGTACACGCGCTACCGAACGAGTGCAGCGTGCCGGTGGCCCCGCTCGCGGTTTAATGCAAATGGAACCAGACATTTTTGGAAAGAAGCAATTGTTTTAGAAGGTCAGACTACGGGAGAATACTTGGACCAGCTTAAGTATGCAGAAAGCATGTTCTGTGAACAGCAAAAATTAAGCGATTCTAGTAATCAAAAGCTCAAGAAGCAATCCCCCTTGGTGATTCAGACGCTCAAAATTTAGACGGGAAAGGCTCCAGTAAGTCTGATCAAGCAAAGCATTTTTGTCATTCCAAACTGCAAAAGCGTCTGATGGGCGGTTCTAAAAAAGAACAAAGTTAAATTTGGTGACAGGGAAAAAGAAATAAGGAGTCTTATTTTTTATAATCCCAAGAACTATAAGCTTTAAATAGTTAAGTTTGATTAGGGAATGTATCATTATTTTTAGAAGGGGAAGGCCCTTATATGAGAATTAAAACGTGGATTTGCCATTATGACGATGATGATTTTTATCCTTTGGACTCTAAAATCGGTTTTTTTTTTCTTTACAAAGAAATTGGACCAGAAAGTTAATTTAATAAATATGTGTGGTTTATATTTCACAAACAAGTGATCGCATTGCATCTGTTGAAACTGTTGAGAAGTGAACAAACAATTTTTTCGACTGATGCTCGTACTACTAACAATCATTACTGCATCACTTGACACTCGTTTCTCTATGAGTCAGTGTTCAAGAAACACGGTCGATCGTTATTTCCGTGCAGTGACGTATTTAATGGACACTTTGAATACATACGTTCTGCACTATCAAGTTGACGTTGACTAGATAGAGGTTTTACCAAAAATAACAAATGTCAGCTACACACAAAAAGGTATCTGAGATCCCTAATCAGACACAGGAGCAGTTAGAGTATCTTTTGGGCCCATACCATCCCCGTCTCGAGACCGGTATGTTTTACCTTTATTTTCTTATATTCCAATTTACACTATATCTTTTTTTCACAATCCTAAATATGGGCTCCCAGGGAAAAAAACACGGTGTACATTCCTGGTTTTTATGCCCTAAATTTCTAGTCCTAAATGCTTGCATTTGCATACGATGCGGTGGTCGTCGATGACATCATCCGCGTTCTTTTGGACAATGCCGACCATGCCCGCGCCTTGGTGAAACAAGTGGCGCCACGCATGAAGGAACGCCCGGCGATCTGCCCCTCGGGCGATGACCAGGCTCTGGAAGTGGCGCTTATCTCCAGCCCGGAGAAACGGGACCCGGATCTCTTGGCGAAGTTGGATGCGGTGGCCGGCCGGGTCATCGATGGTTAAGGAAACGGAGAAATGGATCTCAAGTCATTATATAAATTTGTCGAACCTGGTAGCTGGGGCAAACCAATATATCAAATTCAATATAGCAAAACATATTTTGAGTGAATTGTCACTAGCTTTACGCCTTACAATATCATTCCCGCGGGCTGAAGTTCACAGTTAAAGGCATTTAATATTCCTAAGTCAAACTCTCAAATGCTCTAGACCCTGAAACGCCAGGTACTAATGGCATCCCAACTCCCCCTCCTACTTCATGGAATAAAAAACCTGGTGACCAGAAACCTCAAGTTCAGCATAAGCAAGGGTAAAATCACAGTATGTCATTAAAATGTATATCACAATTAATACATGGTTCATTGTATTGATTGGTTGTTTGTTTGTGTTTAAATTTTGTATTTTTTTCCCAATGTTCAAAACTCACTTGGCTACAGTGACTGTAAATAATAACTGAAAATTAAATACAGCACTGATTTTGCAAACATAGCGTGAGACTTATCGGTTAAAAAATGTAACGTATGTTCTTGTTAGTTTTATTCGCCAAGATGATTAATAACCACGAATTTCCAAATAAAGAAATATTACATATATGTGTATCATAAATAGAGCCAGGGTTCGAGTCCTGGAGTCGCTGGTAGGAAGACATAGAAGGAGGGCAAATGGTGTGACGCTGTAAGCTGAGCCAGATTACCCAGCTCAAAACGGGTGACTGAAAAAATCTAGGGGAAAAACACGGAAATCTTCGGATGATTTGCCCCCAACCCCACATTGCACCCCGGAGTTCGATCAGGAGATCGGTACGCTCCCGATCTGCAGACGCGTTTCCGTCAGTGTTTCATCCATTACCGTGAACGCCGTATCGGTCGGGAGCGGGTACGCGATGACCGCGGCCTCGATCTTGAACGGATCGGTGCGATAGACCGGCTGGTCCACGTTGATGTCGCGGCGCTCTCTGGTCAGGCCGAGCAGCAAACTCTCGCCGTTCAGCGTCCATTGCTGGCGATCAGCGTCGACCCGAAGAACCAGCGGTTCGTACGGCACGGCCTGAACCGGTGCCCGGCGTGCTTAATGAGCCGCGCAAGCTCTTGACGGGGCATACCGTAGGCCAGGGCTTTAGCGTATGCCCGTTGCCTGGCAACCTCCGCCTCAACGTAGCGGGATTCGGAGACGACGTCGCGGCCTAAGTTCCTTACGCGGCGCCATTCGCGATCGTTCACCAATAGATCCCCGACAGCGTCGGCCATCTCGACGCTCGACAAGGTCACGAGTGCCGCGCCGGCCTCCACGGTCTCGCCCATGCGCGCGTGACGGGCAGATTTCGCCGGAAGCGATGCAGCAGATGCTGGTCAAGATTCGGGAAACCGTGGAAGAGAATTGCGATTATGTCGGCGCCGATTTCCCAGAGGAAGCGCGCAAGATCCACTACGGCGAGACCGAGCAGCGTGACATCTATGGTGAAGCGTCGGACCAGGAGGCGACTGAGCTGGCCGATGAAGGTATCGAATTCGGCCGAATCCCATGGGTCCCGCGCGCCGACAGTTTATCGTCAGCCGTCTCTGGCGGCAACCGCGGTATCCCTGTAATAAACTTGAACTTGTCCCTCCCCCGGCCATTGAAGCTTAAAAATATTGTAATATAATTCCAACATGAGTTTTTTGGAGATCTCTAAGATGGCACTTCTAGCCGCAACATTTTTATTCAGTGCTACGCTTCTTTTTTCTATGTAATTTTGGAAGTAATATGTAGTATTGGAGACTATGATCATGAGAAAATCGGATCGGCAATGATTTTAGCATATTTTTTGGGGGTCGGTCACACCGTCAAATTAATTTTTCCCCAATAACACTTAATTTTGCACACTAGCTAGAAACAATATTGCCCCAGAAAACAATTTATTTTCCAATAATAACTTCAGCCCACCAAAACTTTATTTTCTAACAAGTTGATTAATAACTTTGGTAGCCTATATATTTTGCAGTTCATATAATTGACATACCAATAAAGTGAACATACTACTTGATGCCTTTTTTTATGTTCTTTACAAATATAATAATTTCTTTTACCAAAAATTCAAATTTAAGATGCCAAACATCCCAACTCTCATTGAGCCTTCAGATAAACACAGAATTAGTTCTAAGAAAGAGACAAGGGGAGGGGGGAAGCAGAAATTGATGTATAAACCCCAAGGTTGTATTCAGGACTTTTGCTTGAGGGGCTATTGTTTAGGAGGGGAAAGAATACTATAAAAATGGATCGAAATATGAAATTGGTATTTAATCTTGATTTCTAAGAATATTTCTGGTGTACGTTGTTATTATGAAAGTAAAGAGTAACATTGTTTAGATGTATTGCCTTGATTTATATCGTGAAGTATAAGTAATGTGAAACTTATTCATATACAACTGAAAATTTACTCACCAAATATCCCATACTCAGGCACAAGAACATGAAATGATAATCTATAATATCATAGGCAAAAACATGAAATGATAATCTATCAAGCCCTCCCCCCCCCCAACAAATCGAATATATTCAAATGAACACATCAACTCCAACAGTGTATACGGAACTATGCCATAACCACATGGTAGTTGTACAACTGCACGACGCGCTTGGCGCCGATGCGAGTCGCGAGCAACCCCGCCGGTATCGCGCCGGCGCCGAATGCCACGGCGAAACCGGTCACGATCAAGCCGCCTTGTTCCAAGGACAAATCAAACTCCGCCTGGAGGAGGAGAAACAGCGCAGGGAAGGCCATCTCCAGAATGTGGACCAGCGTGTGTGCGCTGCTGAAGAAGCCAATGATGCGGCGATCGTGTCGAGTCACAACAAGCAATCCTATCCGACGAAAAAAAATATCTATCTTTGAAAGATACGCCATCTCCTATTTCATTTTGCAAGACACTGGAAAAAGACACTAACACGGATGAACATATCAGTAACATTAGAAGGTGGCGTAAATAATAAAAAGATCAATGTCTTATAAAAAGAGAAAATCACTTACAGTTATACTACACCTAGTTTAAGTACAAAACACCTTGATAAAACAATATCGTTTTTAAGACAACATTGTTTTGTTTTGTCTAATTTTCTTTGTTTCCTTTGACGGCGCATCTATCCGGTGGAGGTGAACCTTGTACGATGTGGAAAAGATGAAGAGAATATGAGACAAGCCTTACCAAGTAGCTGTTTCGATTTGTCAAATGATTCTGTGCAATACTTGAGACAATTCTATAGTTTCAGGTATGACACTATTTATGCCCCATCTCTAGGAGAACTTTGTTCAATTATAGATGTGTAGTAAAACTAAGCAATGCATACGACGAAGATTCGAAGATGTTCACGTCAAGTGAAATCGTCAACATTTTTTGAGATATAATTCAAAGGGAGAAGCATATATTGAAATGTTTCGAATTGAGGAATAACTAAAATTCATTTTAACCAACAGCCAGCAAGATTTATAATGGCTTTCTGAAGGTGAAAAAAAGCATCTGATGATTAATTTTTGAAAGACACTGAGCATTTATTACAGCAAACATCCAAGTAAGCAAATTCTGACGTGAAATTGTCAAAACGAGGAAAGTAGTAAATATGCTAGTTTTTAGAAGATTTTTTAACCCACGATCAGATACTATATTCATACAAAATCAGGAATTGGAGGTCTCAATAGGGAATCTCATGACACAGAGGGCACATGTTCCCTTATTTATCCCCTAAAGTGAATCTTAATAAAGCTTAATAAAGTAATTAAGTAAAAAAAAACAAGTTTTTTGTACCTGCAAGTAAGGAGCGACAAAAAAACTTGAAACGAACAGGAATTACTCCGTATATGAAAGGGGTTGCCCCCTTCTCAACCCCTCGTTCTTTACGCTAAAGACCTACAAATAGATCCTAGATGGAATTGGATGCGGGATTGTAAAGAACCCGCCTCAATGAGTCAAGACAACTCATTGAGAGTTTTTTGCACGAAAATATTAAGTTGTACTAGATTTAAGCGCTTCTGCCAATTCGGCTTCCACATCGCTAGCACTCTTAGTGGACGATGCGGACAGCTTAGCAGCAATTTCTGCCTGACGCCGACGCTTACGCTCACTATGATAGGCTAGACCGGTACATGCTGGAATCAAACGTGTCTTCACCGGGTCCAGGGGTCCGGGTCTCCCGGCACCACGCCGGGAGCATCCCTTCATCCATCGGTTGATCGGCCCGGGATCCTGCCGGATACTGGACCCGGGGAGTCCGGGAGATCCCCGCCACGTCCAGGAACTTGGCGGAATCTCGCCGGTCGGGCCCGGGGAATCGGGGGCCTCCGCGCCGCTGGCGAAAAAGAGGGAAACCCCTGGCTCCCGGAGGCGTTTCCGTCGATGACGGAGACGAGTCACGCAAAATCAAGAAAATTCAAAGCGGCATAAGATGCTCTCAATATTGGGGCTATATTGTTCAAATAGTCATCGTTGAAATCAGCCCTTGATAAGCTTTCATTTGATGTAAAAATATCTCGTTTCTAGAAGGTAGATTTTAGGCCAATTTTTCGAAAAAATTTTAAAATACGCAACAGAAAAACTGCTCTTATATGCCGATTTTCTCGTCTTTTCGAACCAAATAAACAATGGCACGATAGTTTTGAGCATGGGCTTTCATGATTCAAAATATATAAAAGTCATCAAATGTAATGGTACCCATCAAAAGTTATAAGCCTGAGAAAATTTTCCTAAATTTTGAAAAAGAGGGGAAACACACCCAAAACATCAAGTGATCTAAATGAAAATCACTCGATCAGATTCCCCATACCATGCTCTTTTTAAGTGACCAAAAATATGAGAAAGAATGTAGTCCCCCTCTCACGCTAATTGTTTCCCCAAAGTCACCCGATCAAAATTTTGAGATATCCATTTTGGAAAATTGCTACAAATACCCTTTGATTCTTGGTTATGATTCTGCTCACTTTGCTGCTCTAGTCCCCGCAGAGGGAGAGGACATTGGATCCAATAAGCAGCAGCTAGCTTCTGGCATTCCATTGGTGTGCCAAAATCGTAAACCCCTACCAGTTCAGTTTCTAACGGACCCAGGCCCTCTGTGGATGAAAACCCAACCGGATTCTGAAAAGAAAAGATTATACTGTCCATCAGACAGTGCCAAGCTTGAACTTCTGTAGCATCTTTTACTAGGCCCTTTATAATAAAGCTATGTCATCTAGTCCCAAAGAGAATCTAAATAGCTCACAGCAAGAAGCTGTCACACATTCAGGCGGACCATTGCTTGTCCTAGCAGGCGCAGGTTCCGGGAAAACCCGAATAATCACCCAGAGAATCTCCTATCTAATAGAGGAACAGAATGTAAGACCCTATAACATATTAGCTGTCACTTTTACCAATAAAGCTGCGAATGAGATGAAACAAAGGGTGTTTCCCGTCCCGAAACCGCGTCGCAGCAAAAAGCGTTGGCAGTCACATCGACACCGTCGCGTTCCAGGGGAGTGTTTGCAAAACGCGCGCCCGGCGAGGTCACTCCGACAACGCCGGCCGGGAAGATCGCCGCGGCGGTGGCGGCCTTGGACGCCGGTGACTTTGCGCGGGCCGATAGGCTGACGGAGGATCTGGTCGATCATTCCGAAGCCTGCCTGGTGAGGATCAAGGCAGTCGCCGCGATCGACCCGCGTCGCGCCCTCCACCCCGATCGAAAACTGCATCCACTGCGTCGGCCTGAACAGCAATTTCGAACCTTTTCAGGATCCTGATGTGCGCACGGCCATTGCCTATGCCATTCCTTACGAGGAGGTTTTCAAAACCGCAGCCTACGGACGGGGCGCGCCGATGTGGGGCGGCAAACCCGAGCAGGACACGCTCGACTGGCCGCGTCGGTCACCCTACAGCACCGACCTCGACAAAGCGCGTGAACATCTGGAGAAGTCATCCTTCGCCCTTTCTCGTTCCATAACGCCAAATCCTTCCCTATCATTATCATCATATTCATCATCATCGTCATCATCGGCATATGCTACAGGTAAAGGAATTACTAGAAGCATTACAAGGGAAAATACAATTAGATCTTTTTTGTTAATCATATTTACACATAATATGTATTTTAGAAATAAAAACTAGAGTAAGAATTTTCAATGTTGAAAATCACAAATGGTATTAGTTTTTTTTAAAACAATGTATCAAAGTTGATATGTAATTGACAGAGATACTAGTGAATCAGATGAATTTTACTTAAAGCTACAGGAACAAATAGACTGGGTCCCAGGTAAAAATGTGGTGTTTTATTAGGGAATTTCAATGTCAATGTCAGTAAAAATATGGATAGATGTTATCCTAGCCTAGGAAGAATTAGGTACAGGAAAATGCTGCAATTTTGCAGGCATAACAATTTTGTTGCAACCAATATAGTATTTGATCATAAAATGGCACATACATTAACCTGTTATTCACATACGCGAAATAGCAGCGCACGACCAGGTCAAGATGTTCGAAATCAAGCTGAGCCAAGGCGCCAAACCGGGGAAAGGCGGCATCCTGCCAGGCGAAAAAGTCACGGCGGAAATCGCCGCCGCGCGGGGTATTCCCGAAGGTCAGGATTCGATCAGCCCGAACCGGCATCCGGAGGTGGATTCGGTGGGGGATCTGCTCGATATGATTGCCCGCGTTCGCCAAGTAACCGGAAAACCTGTTGGTTTTAAGGCGGTTATCAAAAATTATTCACAAGCGGCTTCGTCAATGAAGGAAAAATTACGGAATATACTTTTCCGAGAACGTAACAAGTAAATCAGAGAAGACAAGTCTCAAGCAAGACGATAATTAAAGGTTCTAAAAGATTAAGGGTGAGGGGTGAGGGTGAGGGTCGATTGAAAACAAATCAACTTATCTTTCAGTAGAAAAACAAATCAATTCGCTAGTTCTCAACTTTTGCTTTTCAGCAATCGATCTTTTTGTCGAGAATTAATAAATTTTAATGAAAGGATCGAATTGATTCGAAAAAAGGAAAATAATATTTACGAAACACTGCAAAATTATCTCGAAAATAATAAGGATGTTAACAGTTAATTAACATATAGCATACTTCAATTTGTAGGAATCATTTCTCTTCATTTAGAAATCAATAATTATAGTACATTTGTTGATGATATAATTAAAATTATTCAAGAACAAACAACTATCTTTAATGAAATTTTAAATCACATTCGTGAAGGACAGGAAAATCAAAAAACTCATATTTTGAAGTAGTCATCACAGATGGAGTACAATATAGTGACGAGCATTGTCATCGCTGTCTCTGCGTATTATGTTTTTATTTTGAGGCATGTTTATAATGTACGTTTTTACGGTAAGATCTCAAGATCAGAACATAATTAGCACTTCACTGAAAAAAAACAATTAACGAATGAATAGGGATTGTTTGTTTCATATAAATAATATAATAATAAATTGTAAAAGTTTCTGTTCGTTTTAAGCTTTAATCGCCCGATGCAGCCCGCCCATGATCGTAACCGCGAAAACCGCCAGCAGAATGACCAGCACCCCATCCACCGCGAGTCCGGTTTTCTCGGCCTTGCGCGCGCCAATGACAAGGCGCGCGCCCTGGCCGGCGACGAAACAACCGACCACCATCAGCAAAAGGCGCCCCGCGATATCCAATGTCGACGCGGCCCCAAACCCGTCACCAACCGACGCCATCAGAATCAAGGGCAGCGTCAAGGGAAACACCAGCGTCGCCGCCTGCGCAAAAACCGCTACCGGATGATGCGCCGGCACGTAGCCGGCATCAAAGTGGATCTGCGCTGCCAGCATGTAGTCGCGAGTAATCAGACCGTGCAGGATTTCTGCGAGGAAACGGCGTTCGATCTTGCCCAGCCGTCCCATGATGCCGAAGTCGACGGCCACCAGTGTGCCGTCCGGTTCGACCAGCAAGTTGCCTTGATGCATGTCGGCATGGAAGAAACCATCGCGCATGGCGTGGCGTAGAAACGAGCCAGTGATGATAAAATGGCTGAGGTATAATTCTTTTCACTTGTCTTCTATGTTTTTCCAATCATTGGTCCTTTTACCACCAGTTAAAATCAAAGTATACCTATTACATTTTGTCCCTGATCAAGCTAGACTCATTACGATAGACTTTCAATTTTTAAAGCCTTAGAAGTCCTTAAAGAGATGTCGAATCCTCCCCTTGTTAGACCCTGGCCAAACGATCGAACATTGTTGATCAAACATTTCGAATTGCTTTACAACACCGACTCCAGCGGGACCGCTTCTGGAAGTTCGTCAGCGTGCGCGGGAAGATTGGTGAGAGGCGAGACCTGATCTGGCAGATCGGCATTGTTGGCCCGAGCGTTGCGGTAGCCGAAGAGGCTGACCTTCTCCAATCCGATGCTCCCGGCGACAGGCAATAACCTCTCGTACCAATCGAGAGTCAGACTACGGCGGTCGGCCCAGTTCGGATCGTCTGGCACCGCTTCATCCGGAAAATCGATCAGGATGGCCAGGGCCGCTGGGCGTAAGTGGACCAGCTGGAAACCGGCTGGCCGGCCGCGTTTGTTGTCGGCGCGTCCTGTTGGATTGTGACTCGCTGGCGATATTTTCCGGCTGCTGCAGCCATCAGTGCTCCTCCCACCCCATCGCCACAATGATCGCCGCTCCGCAGAGTACGAGTATCGAGAACACTTCAATCGGAATATCCGGCAATCGAACGAGCATCATTCCACCTTCGGCAACGCCGTCCATTGCAGGCCGTTGATCAGAGCAAAGTGGACTTCCTATTGCGCGCCCTGCGCTCGCTGTCGAAGGACCTGGACGGCCTGAACGTCGCCCTGCGGGTGCTGACCGTCGACCGCTTCGACGACGTCCCGGACGCCCTGGCGACCCTGGCCGACGAGCTGGACTGCGGGGCGATCCACTTCAACCGCGAATACGAGTGGAACGAGGCCCAGCGGGACGAGGCCCTCATCGCCCGCTTCGAAGCAGACGGTCGCGAGGCGTGGGCCTGGCACGACACCCTCGAACAGCGTCGACAGAAGCGGCGCCGCATAGGAGGCCACGCCCAGAAGCTGGATATCCCCCTGCTTGACGCCGTGATCCCACAGATAGAACGCGCCCCCCACCGGCCCGATCCCCAGCATCGCCACCGCCGCCCATTCCGGCGCGGTCCGCGGCCAGATCGTGGCTTCAAGCGCCAGATGCGCCAGCGCCGACAGGATCGCGGCCACGGCGCAGAACAGCGTCACCACCTCGGTCGGGACCGCGCCGAATCGCCTTGCGACTTAGAACTTGCAGTTTATAAAACTCTTTACAACTTAAACCCAATCTTTATGAAAGAATATTTTTCATCAAAGGCAATAAGTGACAACGTCCGAATAAAAAAATCATCTCGAAAATCCAATGGTCAGAACAGCCAATCATGGTATCAGATCTTATAGTTTTCAAGAGCCAAAAATCTGAAATTCACTTCCAGATGAAGTCAAAACATCTCCAAAATACCAAGCAATTCAAAATTTCCATCAAAACTTGGTTCCTCCAGGATTTCTGCACCATCCGTGAAACCGAACTTCTTATTCGGGCGCTTATAGCGGCGTTTCGTGTTGCGGGTTCGCAAATTCTGATGGAGGGTTTGGAGACAGAAGCGGAAATCGCAATGGCAGCCGACATGAACATTGATATGATGCAGGGCTTTGCGCTGGCACGCCCGATGCTGTTGCCGGTAAGTTTCGAAGACCGCATACACGTTCCGAAAATGGAGCGTAATACAAACCTACAACTGGTAAAACATAACTGAAGCAATAGCTCCACGTGAAGTTGCACTTTGAGCAGCTCCCAGTTTGTCGCATTGAAGCACCCGCACTGCTTTGCTACATTCAAAGCATTGTCGCAAAGTCGTTGCAGGTCCATGGAAACTATCATCGGACTTGCTTGAGCCATGGGAACATACAGCCCAATAGAAAACTTCATGAGCAAGTCCATGAGCCCGTTCAACTTGTTCTTGTGCTCTTGGTTAGCCAGTACTTGAATCTGTTTCCTTGTGCAGTTCGAAAATTATAACGATCAGTTTGGAGAGGGTGTTATGTTGGGTGCCAATAGAGCAAGCTCCACAGTGTCAAAGGGAGCTGGCATCCTTCAAATCGAAAAAGAAGTTATCAATAAATTTGAATCGATTACCACGATTAACAGTAACCAAGTAATTTTCGCGGGAAAAAGCAAGGTAAAAACAAGAGATGCAAAAGGTAATACCCCCATGATTTTTAGGGATTTATCCTTTAATTGTCTTGTTTCTACTTCCACCACTCGGTTCGGCAATGTTTTTACTTTTGCCATACCTGAAATTTTATAATATTTATTGCTTACCAATATGTAAATCAATAAATATAACATAATTTTACTTTATTCATATTTTATATAGATGAATCTTAAATTCTGAAGGATAAATAAATGTTAATTTTGTTATTGCATATTTTAAATATTAATAAATTTTCAGATTTATAATAATTTATACTAAAATATACAATTTATTTATAACTTAACTTTTATTACACTTTTACATAAAAAACAAGGATTTTTAAAGGCCATCAAAAATAGGCCTACACTTCAGAATACATTTACAGGACAAACTGTAGATATATCCTTGAAGTTCTATTGTCCTAGCCTAACTAGGCTACTTTCCGAAATACCACAAAGCAGCTAGTCTAGAATTCTACCAATGGTATCAGTCTGTAGTTAGGCCTAATTAAAAAGAAAGTTTATAAAAACTCTAAAACAATTTTTAAAAAATCCAAAGGCTACCAACTGAGGAATGGAAAACGTCGTAGCGATCGCTACCACTGCTACCGTCTTCGCCCTCATATTGGGTGGGAACCAGTGCTCCACCGACGATTGCTTCAGGATTAATAAGGGAAAAATCATTAAAGGCTTCCATAGAAAATGGGTTTGTGAATACTCTCGGTTTTTGGAATAAAGTATTCGGTTATGTCCCTACTCTGTTACGGGATTTTCGGGTTGCTCCCTTTCGGCATGCACTGCCAATTTTTTGGTTTGTCGGGTCTTTACGGACAAAGAACCAACGTCGCCGTGATCGGCACCGGAGGTGTCGGTCTCAACGCGGTCCAAGGGGCCGTCTTGTGCGGCGCGAAGACGATCATCGCCATCGATCTCGCCGACGACAAGCTCGCGGCAGCCGAGCGCTTCGGGGCGACCGGAACGGTCAATCCCGGCAAAGGCGATCTAGGCGCCGAGGTTCGTGCCATGACCGAGGGCCGCGGCGCCGACTATGTCTTCGTCACCGTTGGCGCAAAGGTTGCCGTCGAGCAGGCTTTCACAGTATTGATCAAAGACCAATATGTTTTGCTGCAAGTCTCACGATTAGCCAAATCTTTCCCTACTTTAGAAAGTAATTTCGTTTAGCATCCTCGACCAATTTCGAACCTTCAGATACCATTTTTTGTATACCCTCAAGCTTGTCGTCTGGCTGACCTCTCAAGACAAAGTTTTTATAAATGCACGATTTTTGTCCTTAAACATTTTTTGATATTTTTCGTTATCCAAGGTGCTTTGCGCGGCCTAATCGTTTTAGGGTTGGAAAGAACCTACGAAAGGAAAGGAGAAACGAAATGATGATTCGAGAATCGAATTAAAACGTAATTTAATCGAGATTATGATTAGAGAATCTAAATGAGGGTCAGGTAATCGAGATTATGATTAGGGCATCAAGATGCATAATCATAGAATCGAGACTTAGAATAGAGATGAAAAACAACAAATCTAGATTAAGATAAGAAAATCAAAAATGATCATCAAAGAAGCAAGCTGATAATTGGGCAGAAACGAAAATAACCAAGATTTTAAATCGAGCGTATAAGAGGCCAGAGCCGCCACTGACCCTTGAATAAGATGGAGAGAGATTATACATAGAAACTTACAGGAAGGAAGTACTTCCGGAAGCCGAGAATAAAGCTGTAAAATAAATAAATAAAGATAAATAATTAATAAAGAATGAATTCCCACCCCACTAAGAGCTAGCAGCAATACAAGCTATAAATATTACTTACCGCTTTTCTCTTCAGAATACAATCCAGCCGCCATCGAAATCCAAGCTTATGTCTAATCTATTTCCCACAAAATTCATAGTTTCTTTTTCAAATTTTTTCTTATAACCTCTTTTGATACCTTTAAGGATGTCCTGATTTAGGATATAAGAGTCCCATTATATACCTAGTTTTTTTCTTCTATTTATAGAATTGATAAAAGAAGCACCTCCTATAGCCTAAACATGCATGAGTCAGAATATATAAGTCACATGATGATACAATAAAGCTAATCAACCATAATCTTCCAAGACCAAAAACATAATAGTGTATGAAAGCCACAGCTTTTAGTCATTAAATCCTGCACTCTCTTCTGGTTTTGAATAATAGTTTACCCACTGCTTTGAATAAAGCTGTTGATATGTGGAGTATAGAATGTGTATGGTAGGCCAAAAGGATCAAAAAATTCTATATTCTTGGCTGTTTGAAAGATGCACAGCTAATGACACGTCTTTACAGTCAATGGACAGCTATTAACAATAATAGGGGTTTTGTAAACATTTTGAATTTTTCATACAATAAACATCAAACATGGAAAAATTGATTATCCAATTAGATCATGAAAAATCAATCCCTGCAGATTATAAAAATCTAACAAAATAGATTTATAGTCAGATAGTAAGTTTTAAACCTTTATTTTAACTGCCTTTTAGAACCATAAATATATGAATAATGTATCACCCTTAAGGTTACACAAAGGGCCCAACATTAAACTTCCAAGCAAAGCAACAATCACATCCGGAAAGAGCATAAAAAAGGGGATCAAGGGATGGAGAACTTTGAGAAGCTGAAGAGAGGGGAGGTTCAGCTGGCGATCGTGCAGGCGGGGCCTCGCGCGATGCGAGGCGTCGCTAAGATCGTTCCGCTCTACGAAGAGCCGGTGATGGTCTTTCTCAGGCCAGAAAGCGGCATCAGCGAAACGAGCGATCTCGTGGAGCGGAAGCTCCTTGTCGGCCGTCCCGAGTCGGGGATGTTCTGGAGTGCGAGTTCCGTGCTGCGTCACTACGGAGTCGACCCCGCAGGGCAAAGCAAACCTCCGCCTACATGCTCCTGTACACCAGGGACCAGTAGATTAAGATCATTCATTGCTCCGGCATTATGAGAAAGGAAGCTCCGCAAATGCCTCCTTTTTGCTAGCTGTTCATTACGATCCAATGCGTAAATGAAAGATTATCTGTGAACCAACTAACGTATTATCACTCTAAGTAGTTTACTTTGTACACTAGGTCTGACGTGTCTCACAGAGGTCAAAGCTTGGGAATAAGAGCACATGATGGCTCTCACCTCGCCATCCCCGGCGTGGAGCGGCTCTACCGGTTCCTGCTCACCGCCGACGGCTCCGGGCTCTACTCGCACATCTACCGGTTCGAGTCCGAGCTCGAGGCGCTCGCCGCGCAGGCGGATGAGGACGGCTTCATCGCCGCCGAGCGGCTGCAGCAGCTCGCGGCGCGGCACCACACCGTGCTGATCGGGGTGTTCCTCGGAGAGGCGTCGCCCGACGCGATGGCCTACGACCTCATCGCGATGGAGGGGCTGGCGAGAGCAAAGAGGAACCATCGCCAGGTTGTCTCGCCTCGCCACGCAATCTGTCTGGAGTCGCGAACCAACGTTGAAAGTCACTCGTGAAAATCGAAGCTCGCGGGCCCAATTCTCACTCGCGTTACAGACGAAAACAAGCGCGAAAAGGAAAGCGGGCGTCGTTGGGAGCTTGCTTGCACCCGCCTCCCCTTCCACGTGTCATTTGCTGCTTAACGTGTGGCATAGCGCGCACGTCGAAACCGGTACACGACATCGAATACTTGTGTCTTAGCTAGAGGGTGTTAAGTAAAAAGGGAAATATTTCAATTGCCAAAGCACAAATATGATAAATGCGCTTGAAATAAGTTAACGTCATGCACAATTCCATGAGACGTTATTTTCACAATGTTGGCTGATTTAGCATTTAGTAAGATAACAATAGGTTTGCAATTTTCCAAATGATAAGGCAGTGCAAGCCTTAAAAAGAGACAGCTGTGTTCATAATGATGATAAAAGATTGCTCTAATCACATGGCAATGGTGACTTCATCTTCTTTCGTGTGTGTTGAGTTTACCTTCTTTTGTTGGGTTTCGTGTTGTTGTGTCCCTCGGTTTCCAGCTCAGAGCGGCTGTGTCGTTTTGGCTCTGGAGCGATTCAGATCAGCCCAACAATTCAACCGATGACAGTATCCATGCCTGTAGGCTAGTGGGGTCGACTGAACCAACACAGGGAGAATTACTAGTAGCAAGGGCTCCCCCCTTGTGCAAGACAACCCCCATGCACCCAACGTCTTCCGGCGCAAGTTCGTCGACGCGATTGATCAGTAGTAAGTCAGCTTCCTCCAACTGTTTGCGGAAGATGTATTCCGCCTTGGGGGAGAATCCGCGTGTGCCGGTGCCTTCCAAGATACGTTGCCCGTGATTGGGTTTCAGAATCACCGCATAAGGCGCGACTTCGAATTTGTGTTCAAAGAGTTTTTGGAGTGGCAAAACGACGGTGGCAACCAGATCGGTACAGCTTCCGACCGGTTCGGCGAGGATCACCCTATTGTGTTTTAGCCTTGTTTACGAAATCTCAAGTCAGTCATACATTTCATCCCACCTGCATTGTGAAGGTTTCAATGCGTTATTGTCCTTAGCAACATTACATGCCCAGGGACACATCTTAAGTAAAGATAAAGCACTTTCCTATACAAGGAAAAAATCTGGAAAAAGGTATTGAACAGATGGATTAGCCCAGAAATAGCATAAAACGCCCTTATTAAGACTTTTTTGTTCGCCATTGACAAGAATTATGACAAGTCGATGAAACTCGGAGTAAGAAAGGTCGAATTGTTCAGAAGAATAATTTTTAAATTTGTACTCAGATTTTGGTTTATTTTGACATACTCTCTAGCACAAGGATAATTATCGTATTTTAATTTTCGCAGCCTAAACTTAGACTTAGCTGCTTCTTTATTCATTAGGAGCCCTACTCCCTATCTATGTAGCCCATTTATCCTGCCTGAATTTGTAATTTCTAGATCACCTAATGTCATGCTTCCTATCCCTGGGATCAGCTGACCGGCGTCTTCTTCGAGATCGAAGGAGAGAAGCTCTCGATGACCGCGACGGACGGGAAGCGTCTCACGCACGACGTCCTGCGCATCGAGAACTCCCAGAATCTTGCCGTCACGGCGATCGTGCCGAACCGCGCGGTCGACTCGCTCGTCAAAGTCCTCGGTACGGGCGACGACACGGTTCGGGTCGCGCTGGGCGAGACGGAGATTCAGGTCAACTTTGGCTACGGAGAACTCAGCGCGAAGTTGATCGGAAGTGCGAGAAATAGCTGTTCAGGGTCAGCGACGGCTGCGCGACGCTTAGCCCATGGAACGCCATCGCCGTGAACAAGGCATTCACGTTTTCGGCGCTGATGTCGAGGTCGTCGTCGGGCAGCCAGAAGTAATCATACTGGCCCAACTCGCGGCCGGTCAGCGTCTGGTACAGGCCATCCCACTTGCCGCCCTTGATCAGAACGGCTTCGACTCCGGGCTCGGGCTCAAAGCCCGCGCAGGCTTCTTCCGAGAAAGAAACAATTTAAATATCCCCTCACTTTGTTAGGCTTCATCGAGATAATCATCTTGGCCTGTTAAGCACCCTAATACCTGTTTGAACTAAAGATCTTGTAATTAGCCTCTGTAGAACTGCATCTTAAAACATCTGTACGCTTCCCAATAACCATTAATGTATGTTAACACTGGTCAAAGTTTGTAAATTGCAGCCCCTCCCCCGGGGACTGTTGGGGAGTAAGTTATCCAAAAGACATAGTTATTATGGTTTTCGACAAATTATAATCTTTCCTTTACAAGTTTAACGTTATTTCGGGCAATTTTTTAGGGAATTTTTACTTCAAAACCACCGTATGGGCTGAGGAAGATTATTGTTTTTCAAGTTAAGAACATGTGGAGTTTCAGCAAATATTTGATCATGCTTTGAAAATGGGCATTGTTTGTGCTGAGTCGTTGCTGAATGGAAACCAGTTTCATATACTACGTAATGGTGCATGTGTGTGTTTGACCTGAGAGAGGAGAGACTGCGCAGATACCCATCGGCCACCTTGTCGATGTACTTTCAAAGAAAATGTTTGGAAAAGAAAACATAGATCTTCAACAATTTTCTGTTTACAAGGCAAGCAAGTGGAAGCACAAACGCGCTATGAATTTTTTTTTTTCATTTTCTTCGTGATTAAGCAAAACAAAAGCAAAAAAATGACAGTTTGCAAAAATAAATATGGTTTCATAGTTTTGCTATTTTCTGGTTTACAAGAATCTTGTTTAATTTGTTTTTTTTTTTTCAGATATAGAGCATCATTGTTTGCAATGCTTAACATCATCTTCGTAACACTCAGGATTTGCACGTTATAATCTGTATTTTCAAAATTGGACCGAGAATCGACGTTTTACGACGTTTTACCTTCAAGACAGGAAAGTTCCAAATCCTTTGGTCATACAATATACAAATCAGAGTAATCTTTATGACATGAAGATAAAAGTGTCACACTGCAAGTTGCAGCAGTTAGTTATAGAGCATATTGATCCTTTTAAGTTTTGAAGATTTTAGGTCGTAACTCTAAAGCAAAATCAAAGAAATTATTTAGAGATGATACGATTGATGCGATCATGCGTAAGGTAAAATCGTTTTGTAAAAAGAACCCCAACAAAAAACTCGCCCAATTAGCTGAAGCTTAACTATTAATAAAATTTGGTATCGGTTACTGACTCATGCTGTTAACTAATTGATATACGAATGTTATAAGTATTTTGTACGCATTATTGTTTTATTTACCTGTCACATTCTTTTAACATTCGCAGATCCGGAATACCAAATCCTTTCCAAGCGATTGATACAGATGGTGATTCAGTAATGGCGTCACTGAAAAGCTATTCAGAAGATGATGACGATCCTAGTGATGATTCTGATGATGGATCTTTGGCAGGAAAAAGTGAAACCAAGGCAACAAGTGATGGAAATTCGAAAAATGAAGTCGAGGCTGAAAATGACCAAAATTTGAAAAGTGAAGTCGAGACTAAAAGTGATATAGAGGCTGATAGTGACGTAACAGATGACAGCGTTTTCTAAAGTCAAGGAATTCCCTTCAGCCAGGAGTCTCTCCCTGAATGTCTGGTTTTTTATTCCAAAGACAATTTTATCACGAGTCATCTCATCAGTTTCCTTGTAAAGGTAAGGTTTGCCTGATGTCTAAGTTAGTAGTGTATTTTCCAAAATTCGCCTTCTAACTTGTATTTTTGAAACTGTGCTAGGAGAGGCTCTATTTTGTGAGTGTCACCATCCTCAAATTCAAGGGTATCGATAATTTATCTGTTTTTAGCTCGAGACGCACTGCATATAACGTACTGCGCTACTATGAATTTTACCAACAGCTCCCATCTCTTGCTTATAAAAAAGGTTTAAAAAGCATGCCTTTAAAAGTGGCCTATTGCCTCTCATCTAGGCAGGCTCCCTTGGGTAAAAAACTTGAGATTATTGACTCGTATGCGGGAGAGAGGCCTGAGGATGCTATTTTACTCATTAAAGAGCGCTTGCCAGCTGATGAAAATGATAAACGGCGCCGTGATACGCCAGCGTGCGGCGTGACTTGCCGAGATCTGCCCTTGCTGGTGGCGGTGGTGGCGGTGGCGGTGGCGGTGGCGGTGGCGGTGGTGATGGGCTGGGGCCTTTCAGAGCTGGTGAAGTGCCTCCTGGTCTGCGCGACCGGGTCAAACAGTATCGCAAGCAAGACGTGTTCGGGCAGGGGCAGGGGCAGGGGCAGGGCCAGCAGCGGCAACACGCTCTTACCACTCGTCGCCATGAGCGCCGCCGACGTCGCCGCTAGCGGCAGTTCCAGCGAACTCAGCATCGCGACCAGTTCCGTCGTCAGGCCCGAGAAGGCCATCAGCTGTGTCAGGATCTTCGAGGCCGCCATGATGAGCAGGATCATCGAGGACATGAGGATCGAGCCCTTGAGCGCTGCCAGCACCATGTTCAGCGACAGCTTGAGATAGATGGCCGCAACAAGCAGCGAGCCGAAGACGCCGCAGGCCGCAGATTCGTTCGGCGTGGCAATGCCCAGCAGGATCAGCCCCAGCACCAAGAAGAGAACAGGAATATGCAACTATCAATGTTGAAAATCTCTACAGAAACTCGAGAAACAAGATGCGAATAACTTTCAAAAATAAAAGTGCTTAACTAAATGCCTCCTTGAGCCTACAAGCTGGAATTTGAATCCTGTCTTTCAGTTTTACTCCAACAAACGGTGAATTTGAAGCCAAATTTGCTGCACTACCTCTCCTGAAGCGTCCGCAATAAAATTCGTTGCACGCGGAGATGATTTCCAGACTTAACATACGATCTCGTCATCCTTGAGGGCGCTGGGGAGGCCCGCGACATGTTCCGCAAGCTCGATCCGGGATGTCTCATCCAGCTCGATCCAGGCGGACCACTCTTGGAACTTTTCGACATGGCGCCGTTTCGGGCGGACAATGAAATTGTCCAGCATCATTTCCGAGACTTCCTCATGGAGGCGCCTGACCAACGCGTCACGGAGGCCAGGCAGATCCCGCCCGGGTGCGTCGGCGGCGCTCCCATCGGCGATGTAAGGCTCCACTGCGCAAATTGGCCTGTTTTTATCGGATCAAGTGATTAAGAGCAAAGCCAAAAAAGCCGCTAAGCAGGCCAATCAAGCAATTGCTCAGGCTGCGGTATTAGGGGCTGGTATTATGGGTGGTGGCATTGCCTACCAATCAGCCTATAAAGGCACGCCTATTGTGATGAAAGACATTAATCAACAGGCGCTTAACTTAGGCTCAAAAACCGCGTCGAGTTTATTGGCAAAACAGGTTGAACGTGGCCGAGCAACAATGCGCCTATGTCGCGCTGGCGGACGGCTATGTATCCATCGGTGAAAGAGGACGCATCGACGATATTCTGGTACAGCTTGAAAACCTGCGTGTGTTCGATCCGCATGAAGGCGTCAATATCTTCAACGACTATCTGGATGCGCTGAACACCGAACCGGCTGCCGGAAAGAAAACGGTTTTCAAGGCGATCTCCAAAATGACCGAGGACGAAGAAGCGGCATTGCTGGTGGCGCGAATCTGCATAGCCATAAGCAATCGGCGTTCGAGACGTTGTTGTTGATGATGGAGATCTCGGAAAAGAGAAAGCCCTCGCCGATAAACCAGATTCCGTGACGCCAGCCGCTGATGACGTTGCCCTCGATGGTCGAATTGAACACCGAGTTGCTGCGGGCCTGGACGGTTATTCCGCACTCCAGGTCGCCGAGATCCGAGCTGTTGTTGTGTCCGCTCTCGGCTCCGGTCAAGGTGTTTTCAACGATGGTGAGGCTGGCGCTTGACCCGTCTCCGCCGACCAAGTGCCTTTGAGTCCCACTAAAAAAAACAAAAAAACATTTGCACAAATTCGGCCTACATAAAAAACATCTATGTGTGACGTTTTTTTTTGGGGGGGGGATAGTTGGTCGGAGCCCTATCTCCGGAAGTTTTCCTCCTTAAGCTACGCCACTAGTCTGGCTGCAGTCCATGCGATCTTATACGATAATCGTTTGCACAAATGCGAATATAATTAAAATATCTATATGGGTTATTCTACTTTTTTGAGGGGGGGGGAACTGCGAAAAAAACAGGTGCTGCAGGTGATTCAACTGCTGCCGCCATTGAAGGTCATGGAATACGTGCTGTTCCTGATGATTGCGACCGGCTTTTTTTGTCTGAGTCTCTCACTGGTCACCGGCCTGATGTTTATCCAGAACCTGTTCGCTCAACACCTCGTGCATAAGACGGTGCTGTCGCTGTTGGCCTGGATCATTTTCGGGATTTTGTTGTGGGGCCGATGGAGCCAGGGCTGGCGTGGCGTGAAAGCGATCGCTAATTCGGCGATCTTTGTTCGGTCCGATCCGGCATTCGGCCGACAATCACACCCACCAACGCCCCCGCAACGAATCCGCCGATGTGGGCCCACCAAGCGACCCCGCCAGCCGATCCGGCCGCCGACGCGGCAATTCCGCTGTACGTTTGCACCGCGAACCAAATGCCCAAAAACACCGGCGCCGGAAGCACCAAGATCGGCATCACCACAAACAATGGCAAGATCGCGTGAACCTTGGCGGTGGGATAAACCACGGAGGAGCTTTTCGCGACGGTTTGATGCTGCTAGTCGTGTTCGCTAACGCCGGTATTTGATCATAGATTTCCTCAATCGGTGGAGGATCACCGAACTCTTGAGAATCCCCGACGATGATATCGTTGATATCGACATAAATGACTTCGATGGGTTCCGCATCGGACGTATGCACATCAGGATGTCGATCGATGCTGCTACTGTTCCGAAGATCGCTCACCTTGACATAGTTGCCCTCTTCGGTCGCGCTGACTGACAGCAGGACAATTTGCTCAGGTGGTGTGCCCGTCTCGACCAGATAGGCTACGCGGTAGACCAGCGTGCGGGATTTACCCGTTCCTGCACCAGCAATGACCAGAACAGAGCCGCCTGGAGCGGTCACGGCGGCGTACTGCTGTGGGTTCAACGAGCCCGCATAGTCGATCTGCAAAACCGTCTTGCTGACCGCAGAATCTCGCTTGAGTACAAAACGACGGGCCATAAATCGATGGGGACACGTAGAGGCTAACGCAGTCATCACTAAAAGTGATTTCTGCATCTAATGGCGTTCGAATAATTTTATTGTTGATGTCTTCGATGCCATTAAAAATATCGATTACCTCGCCAAACCGTTCGGGCGAGATATGGATTGCCAGGCAATTGATCGTAAAATCGCGGCGGGAAAGGTCGGAGGTTAAATCGGCTTTTTTAACCTGTGGCTTGCGAGAGTCTTTTTGATAGTGTTCCTCCCGGGCGGAAACGAATTCCAGCTTCCAATCCTGGTAATTCAGCATGTGGACGATAGGATGGAGACAAAACGATCACAGCGACAGCCAGACTCACATCGGTCTGAGTGCGCAGGAAAGAGAGCACGCTGGCGATGTCTTCGGGAGAGAGACGGGTGAGGCAGCCGGAGAGGAGGTCGGCGAGCACTGGAGCCGTGAACCGCGAGTCCTGCGACATGCTCGGTGCCTCAAACGCCTGAGGGAGGGAGGGGGAGGAAGGAGAGGAGGGAGGAAGGAAGAGGGAGGGTGTGTGCATCCAGCATCATCATTTTTATCCAATTCTGATAAGGGGGGTTAATACAAGAATGGACTCTCACTCAATTGGACTATCTGTCATGGCTTTTTCTACAATGAGCTATAACCTGATGCCCACAACTAATCGATTAAAATTCTAATTCGAAGTGATTTTAATTCGATTTTGTTCATAATCATTTAATTAAAAAAATAAGAAGCTTTTTCAAAGTTACTAAGAAATACTAGCGTAGAGTGAGTTGTTGAGGAGGAGAAAACCCCCTTCAGGACTTCCCACAGAGTGATGACAAATATGCAAACCTAACCATTTTATGGAAAATATATAATTTTAGGACTTCATTCGGCTATACAAACGTAATAAGTCTAGATACAAAAAGAAGAAAATCCGATGATTTTATTTTACAAAAGTAAATTTAGTTTCTTTGGTCTATTTTGTCTGGAATATGAATAATTTCATTTGCGGTAAAAGAATATTTCAGTGAATATTTATATTTGCAAGTCCATTTAGCCAAGTCTCAGCCATACCGATTTCGTTCAGTCCGGTCTGCACTTTGGAGTAAGTGGCGTAGGTAACCAAACCGATGTGGTCGCCAAAGTTCAGGTCGGTCAGGAACTGCGTGAAGAGCGTCGTTCCTTCTTTCATCGCGTGGAAGGGATAGTGCGGCGTCTTCCACAGATCGGGACATTTGGTGTAGGTCGGCTTGCTGCCAAGCAGGTAGTCGACGAAACAGGCTCCGCCGTATTTGCGGCGATAACCGGCGTAGTAGATGTCGCCATACAAGTCTCCTCCCCAATCTGCATCACTGTATGCAAAAAGTTTTAGATCATTTGAGTCAAAAGTTATTCCCTGACATTTTGTTCCCTTCAAATATTTCAAGACCCGTTTACCTGTAGCCCAAGAAGGATTATGGCATCTTCTACTGAGAATATTTACTGCATATGCTATATTAGGTCTTGTGTTGTTTGCTAAATACAACAAGCAACCAACCAAAGCTCGGTATGGGACCTTTTCCATTTCAGCAATTTCATTCTCGACCCGACATACAGTTAGACAGACAGACAGACCAATCAGACCAGAGAGACAAGTAAGTCAGACATACAGACCAGACAGACCAGACAAGACAGACAAAACAGACCAGACAGACAGAAAAGACGGACGGGACAGAAAGACAGACATACAGACCAGACAGACAGACAGACAAACACACTAGACAGACCAGACAGAAAAGACAGACCAGCCAGACCACAAAGACAGACAGAAAGACAGACAGACAGAAAAAAAGACGGACATCGCTGGGGCAAGTGATGGATATGTATCCTGCAAACAGGCAATCCCACTCACTCGCGCGAGATGATCGCGGCAATCTGGCTGTGCTCACTACGTTCATTCTGCCCTCCATGGTGGCGCTGGTTGGTTTGGCTGTCGATCTCGAGTTTATCTTCAGGTAACAGGCGAGCGTTCAATCTGCGATGGACTCGGCGGTGCTGGCTGCTTCGTTGGCGCGCCAGACGGGTGCGACAGCTGAGGAAGTGACCGAAGACATGCACGCAAAGCAATTACAATTATTAAAGCTAATTCAAACGATTAATGTGGCAACGAGTTTCGTTTTGTTGAAAGATAGGCCATTGGTCTCGTTTTGAGTTCTGTAGTCTCGTAGTCACTGCTGTCAGCTGGATCAACAGGTCGTCCAGACACAAGACTCACGAAAGCGGAAAACAAGAGAGGAGAAACAGTTACGCAATGGCGGAAATAGGAAATTTGGCAGTGTGCAGCAAAACATTGATTCCCTAACCTAAAAAAACCCCGGCTCTAACAGTTTAAAAAATCGTGTGTTGCTGCCACATCATAAAATAAAGTTCTTCAGGTGAGAAGAAAAGCCAAAAATGGGTTACGGAATTTTAAGAAGCAATCGGTTTTAAAAAATATGGTTTTTTATGTATTTGAAAGAAGGTAAAAACCCTCTGTTTCCATCAATTCTTAAAAGTTAGAAAGGGACATTTTTCCAGGAGAACGGAAAAGATAAAAAAAAAACTTTTAGCAGGATTTTCAACCTTACAATAAAGTTCCATTGGGGTTGAAGTTTCAAAAGATGCGTTTCCTCCCCTCCCTTTACGATTGAGCACAGCAGAGTAGGACATCAAACGGTTATTTTTCGTCTGCTCACACATTCATAGAATGGTATCATGATAAAGTGAGTGGTTTGTTAAAGCACCCAATGAGCGAACAACGTTTGATTGATTTGATAGCTTTTAAATTAGCCGGTTTTTAGGTGATGACCACCCATAACAATGTTTTGAAATAGCAGGGCAGAAAAATATTTTTAATAATTTAGCATATTTACTTTTCTTTAAATAATTAACACAAATATTGTAAATCAAAGCTTTAATAGATTAAATCCCACAAAAATCAGCTAAAAATCCAGTTATATACCCAACAGTCCATCTATCATTATAATAATATAAATAAAAAAAATTTAAAATAAATTTTTTACATGTTAGATTTGTCAACTCCCATTAAAGCAGAATTTAAAAGTAACAAAAAGTAACAAAAAATTAAACACCCAATTATATTAAACAATGCTTGGTGCATCAACCCATTCCTTGTGAAGATAGCAACGTGCAAGTTAATGCAGATAAGCAAACATGAGCAACAACAGCTTCACTGGATGCACCATAGCTTCAGCTGACCAACATGCTAATCAAATATTGATACTCTGGCTGATAGATCCTCTAAAAAAATTATCGGTGAAGATGTTGTGCTTGGGGATCAAGTGACGATATACGGATCCTCTCATTCAATGCCATGTTAGCTTTTTACGTTAGCCAAAAGTTGATGTGACGTACCAGATCCTTATAGAAAGTGTTTTAAAGCCTATGCAAACAAGATTCATTGGCGATTACAAACATGTAACACATAACTATTATGCTATGGAAATTAATTGACTTTAACACCTTCTCCTAATTTCCTTCACCATTGCAAAAGCCTTCGTTCTCATTCATTAAAGACAAAAGTTTATGCGACATAGCAGATCCTTATAGAAAGTGTTTTAAAGCCTATGCAAACAAGATTCATTGGCGATTATTTTCAAACTTTATGCATCTTTTTTTTATTGATTAACGGAGTTAAAAACGTTATGAGTGTTGTTGACAATAACAGGTGAAAGGTAAGGTATTGGCGCTGACTGATAGACAATATATATTATAATTTGCCAAAATAATTCTGCAAGCTGGAAATAACTAAACAAATTATGTGACATGAAATTATATTTTCGCAAAGCATCTACAACCTGATTTTGCTCTAGAGCCCACATAAATTTGGTTGAATCTGTAAAAACCCAACATCTTGTCCGCTATCTTCGGCTTGTTCTCTACCTTGATTATTTGATCGATTGGTTTTGGCAGAATTGCTCGGAAGACAGTTTTTTGTAGATTTTGGTTCTTTAGATTCATATTTGATGATGCAAAGAGCAGGTTGCTGGCCGAAGAGGGGTGCTCCAAAACACCCTGAACAGCTGCCCCCGTTGTACCCGCATCCTGGCTAAGGGGTGACTGGGGAAAGTGGGACTGTGATGCAGAAATCTTTGAAGCGGCTCCTTCCGAGATGGCCCCTGCCGCGTAGTCGTCGAGCACGCCTTGAAACGGGCGCTGAAACATCTCGAGACCGAGCCCCAGCACGCGCGCGGGTCCAACCATCGTTTCAACCACCTCGAGCTGCGCAAAGTGGTGGTGTGGATCTTTGTGGCTCTCGCCGATGCAGATCGCGCGTGCCGCTGACAGCTGGGCCTTGAACGCATCGACGCTCACCTCCCGACCACTTCGCGCGTCGACGATCGTATAGGGCAGACGCGCATAGTTTCAAAGTTTACAGCTAAATAGACAATTAATTTTGAGAATTCAAACAAACTGCATATTTTCACTCTTCTAACACTTTTAATCCTTATGTTTTGATAGCACAATGTTTATATTTTTGAAACTCAATGCTTTTATGCTTTCAAAAATATTATTTTTTCAAAAATCTTCGATTCTTAAATATGATTTTCATCTTTTTTTTCTACTCAGTCTTGAAATTTAAAAAATTCAAACAATTTTCATATTTTCACTCGTCTGAAGCGCAAGAGCGTACGCTGTCCGAACTCCAAGATCTAGTGCTTTTTCTCAAAGACGAAGCACCAGAGTTCACCAAAAACGACGACTCCGATGATTGTTCCGACTCCACCTTAGTTGATACTGTACGCGCGTTGATCCAGGCACAGATAGAACATGCGAGAGAACAGGAGAGTGCCCGTAAAGTCGCCCAAAGAATTATGGAGGACTTAAAGGATGCTAGACATGATGCGGAGAAAGCTAAGGAGGCGGCTGAAAGAGAGGTATTTTAAGTGATATACTGATCTTTGCAGACAATGAATCATATGAAGTAAAAGGCCAGGAAAGCTTTGGGAATTGAAAATCGGATCTAGCTGGGCTCTAGCTGGTAAGTTTTCCATTTAATCGTGATTTATTCTACTGTAACGGTGCCTACCAAATGCCTGAAGCGTTTCAACAAAGTAGTTACTAATACTGGTTACTAATATAATACTTGAGAAGGTACACGCTTCTCTGGCCATGTCTTAGTCGTTCAAAAGATCTACGTCATTGAAATTGAAAAAAGGGACCCAGTTGTCTCCACTGAAAAGAAGGAAAAGATCACAAGAAAAATCCAGCATCTTGTTCCCAAATGTGTGCATGAAGTGCAAGTCTTCACGGCCGTTGAAGGTCAAAGGGAAGAAGCAAGATCTGAGGGTGCTGCAGACATTTTCTTCATGTCGTATGGTAAAGCGTGCAGCAGAAATACTCAAAGATGATGAAATGCTCCTTGCAGTCACTGGGCATGACCAACCTGACATCCTCGTTAAGCGTTGCCAATGCAACGTCCGGCATCCGTCCACCACTCGCTGCGCGCAGCGCAGGCAGCACGTATTGCCTGCAACAAACCAGAGACGACACCGGGTTGCCGGGCAGCGCAAACACGGCCTGCTCCTGCGGGCCGATGCCGAACCACATCGGTTTGCCCGGTCGTTGACGTATCTTGTGGAATACGCGTCGCACGCCAAGATTTGCTAACGCCTGTGGCACGAAATCGGCCTTGCCCAGCCTCATATTCTACCACTTTTTCTAACTGGTCAAGCTGTTGAACACCTTTGACCTCAATTACAACATCTCCGCCTTTTATTGAGACATTAACATCTTGTCGAATTGAACCTAATCCTCTCTTTACTTTTTTAGTACTTCTCAAGATTCTCCCTAATGCTAGTGCAATTTTTTTGATTTCATGTGGTTTTACTTCAAATGGTTCAGTTGCAATCTCAACTAAGGGAATTCCTAAACGTTCTAAACCATATTTTCTAAACAACGCTTGAGATCACGAGTGACAGCCAGAAATTATACTGTTGCTTAAGCAGCCAGGGCAAGATTAGGAAAAATAGTAATGTGGGCAAAACCAGCCAGAAAATTGCAATAGAAAGATCAGCAATACGTCCTGAATCCTTGGTATCAACATATAGCCAGATCATTGCAAGAAGCGATGTTAGTGGAAGCGCTGCCAGCAGCGCGGCAAATGTGGTATAGCGTTTACCAATCTCTGAAATTGCTACTATTATTGCTGATAATAGTATAAAAATTTATTGGATAGTAAAATAATATCTGATAAAAAAAAGGAAAAATTAAATGATATTAAAGACCAAGATCAATTATAAGCTACTATGTCTGAAAAATTGTTTATAGAAATGCCTGATGATCATGATAAAACTGTTGATAATGGATATTTGTTTATATCTTTATATGATTATTATGTTTATATTTAATAACACTTACTTAGCAAAGAATAATAATGTAGCAAAGATAAATTAAAAGAATTCGGGAACTTAGTTTATTTACATTTTTATAGGTTGGATTTTTTAGCATTTGGACTGGCTCAACCGGAAACCCAGAGTGCAACAAACTATCCCCTGGCTACTCAATGTACCACCGACTCTTTCACTGTGACTGGAGCTTCAAATAATGTTCCAGCCATATGTGGACTTAACACAGGTCAACATGGTGAGCTTTGCTTATTAATGTGTCTAAAATATTAATTTTACTCGTCTAATATTTATCATTTTTGTGCTAAGTGAAAAAGGCCTCGCGGACCTTCTGGACGATCACCTGTTTCGCGGTCTGGGCGGCGATGCGGCCGAAGTCGATGGGCGGCAGCGGGTCGACGATGAACTCGCCGATCTGGGCATCCGCCTTCTTGCGCTGGGCCTTGGCCAGGGTGATTTGGGTGATCTCGTTTTCGATCTGATCCGGCTCGCGGACCTCGAGATAGCGGGCCAGGATGATCTCGCCTGTCTTGCGATCGATCTGGGCGCGAATGTCATGTTCGAGACCGTACGAAGTTTCCCGATCCTGTGCTGCCTCCTGTTGGTCACAAACCATGGCGGCCGCGGCAGCAGGGTCAGCTCGCCATGCAGCAGATTGCGGGGGAACGGCCGGAACGGTGCCTCGACGACGGTCCGCTCGGGCCTGTCGAACAGATAGGTGTTGTGCACAAATCCGATGCCGCTCTGGACATTGTCGAGCGTATGTCCGGGAAAGGCGCCCCACGGTGTCTGCACCAGAAGAAAGCCGACGCCGGTCCAGCAATTGACGCAAGTATATATTGTGAAGGAACACATCTTGAATCACCATTTGGTTTGATGTATCATTAGTCAATATTAAGGCTCACCATGGATTTTTATATTAACTTGTTTCAAGTATATTTTCAAAGTGACAGACATGAAACAAGCTTAAGTCAAAGATTTGCCTTACCACTTGCCTGCTTTGTAAGCTTGTTTCAAGTCTTGAATATTTGAAAAATATTTAAAGGCAGAGTGTGGATAACAGAATAGGTTCACAGGATGACCCGAATGACATATAAGGTATTGTTAGCTTTGGAAGATAAAGGCATTTTGCATGATGTAAAAAGATGGTTACATAAATGGGGGATTTTGTGGGATGAGATGTTGGCAACAGATCCGAATGACATGAGAGAATGGTTATCAGAACAGATTCTCAAAAAGTTATGGTCTCAACCGAAGACAAAAATGCTTATTTATAGATTGAACATCAATCCAAAGCTGGAGCCAGCTAGGCATTTACAGGAAAATCTCTCTATTAAAAAAATGCCGCTAAAAAGGCTGTTGCGAAAGCTGAGATGAAACTCTACTTCGATGTCGGAGAGGTGGAATATGGCTCATTTATGTTACTGGAATTTTTGCACGACGCATTTTTATCTGCGGGGTTTGATTCGTCGCAGTTGCATATGGTGCAAGATAAGCTGGGCAGACATTGTGAACTGGATTGGTCTAGACGTTTGCCCGGAGCTTTGGCGTGGATGTTTGGTCAATCAGAATGATTGGAATTATGCTGTAAGTCATATACCTGTGTAGCTAAAATATCAACTTTGGTAAACAATTCAGTTTGTCGAGATTGGTGGCATCGTTCTCAAATCCCATCTTGTCGGCGAGGAAGCTCTCGAAGTATTTAACACTTTTCAGTTCACGGCAGAAGGCGACAAGAAGAAAATAAAACCAGTTTGTGAGCAGTTTGAAGCTTATTGTAGTCCCAGAAAGAATGTTACTTATGAACGGTATAAATTTTTCACACATGTCCAAGGATCGAAATCTATTGATGGAAGAAGAAGAAGAAAGAAACCAAACATGAAGCAAAGGAAATCTCTATTCGACCAGTACGATCTGATTCTCTCGAACGAGCCAATCTAGGAGAAATGGATGAAGATATGGGGTGCTTGGCAGTGGGGGAAGTTGAAGGACAGTAACTGAGAGCTGCCCACAAAGCTGGACCCCAAATTGTTTGAAAAAACTTTTCTGAAAAGGATACAAGGTCTGACAGACAATGAAACACTTGACTTGCAAAGCAAGATCCTGGACTCTGAAATTTCCAATCCAACATAAAACCCAAATCTATTCTTGGAAACACACCCTTTTGAAAATCTGCATGCAACTATTATGCTTTTATTTAGTTCAGTTTTCCCTTAATCTTCTCTTAGATTTTCATCTTCGTACACTTGGGCTTAATAATATTAATATGCCTAGTAATAGTAGTGATAGTAGGAAAAGTGGTAGCTGTAGTAGTGTTGAATCAGTTGCAGCAGTAGCAGTAGTAGTAGCAGTAATAGCATGTAAAGAAGACGTTCACCTTGTCTTTATAGGGTTCAAGAATTTTCGCTGTAAGTTGGGCGTCTCCTCTCTTTTTCTGGAAGATAAGGTACAGCTCTTCTGATCCTGGATGATCGAAGTATGAAGCAAATGATTCGGTTGCTTCCGTTAATGATAAACTGTTTTCACTTTGTTTTCCTAGTTTTTTTTATACTGGTACTTCGTTATACAATGTGTTGACTGTGTTTGAATGTATGACTTGCTAATATCTGCTCCCGTTTATCTCGCACGTGATCGACAGTGTCAATTCTCTCGACGAACACTGCCCAATATCCTCATTGTCATCGGCGACGTCAATCATCAGTGAGCATGACGCAGGTGAGGAGGTTGGGAAGCGGGAGAAACCGGAAAGACTCGGGTTCTTATGGTCGGATCGATTCTCATTCCTCATAGAGAGCAGAGGATGGAGTCACATTCGGTCCTAAGCGCATACAAGCCTACTTAAGCGAGCTGCGAACCACCGAGATGCGCGTTGGGGCAATGTTCGTAAATAAAACTAAAATTTATAGTGGCCTTTCTAAGTAACCAAAAAATTGAAGGGCAAATAGGCCCCCTCCCCGCCCTTTTTTTGTCAAAATTGCCGATCAAAACTTTGAGAAGGCTATTTGGCCAAAAAATTAAAATTAATATGCAAATTGCGTTTCATTATTCATATACGGTGAGCAAAAATCAAAACCTGCATTAACTTAAAAACGTTCAGAAATTAAATAAAAAAAAAACTAATTTCTTTAACTGAACTGTCTGAAATTGATTCCGATAGATCATAGTATTCCTTTGCTTTTTCAAAGTCTTCCAACTCATAATAAAAGAATCCTGTGTTCAGAAGAGTAAGTGCGTAATAATGAATCTGTCCTACTTCCTTGAATATATCAATAGCCTTGTTGTTATAGAGAATTGCATTTTCAATGTTACCATTGTTTTGATAACTCTGTGCAATTTCAGCATATGTTTCTGCTAGCTTATCATTCAGGCTTTCTTGTTCTGCTATTCCAAAATAGACCAAATTGCTATAATTTTCTGTTTCATATCTAAAATATTAAAACTTGAGCCTCCCATATTATAAACAGAACTGTTGACGCGTTGGGACTTGACGGCCCGAGGAGCACTAAGACTATCCTTAGGCAGGTATCACCTATATGAAAACAGAGCTTGTAGCCAATGGAACCAAAAACAATTAGCCAACTGATGTTCATGAAATTAAAAATAAATGCTAATATACAAAAATCCCCCGGGCCTGCTGCAGGATCAGGAGGAGTGTAAAAACGTCGGAATGGTCTCGTTTGATCGAAAATCAGATATTCTAGTGCCTTTTTTAAGATTTAGATAGGGAGGTGGATCCCCCAGGCCTCGTGTTTCCCCGAAATGCATCTTATACAAATCTCGAGATGGCCATTTGTTGTCGTATAAATGTCGAAAAGAGCTCGTTTGATTGGAAATTGAAATTCCAAAATTCAAATTTTAAAATTTTCCAAATTTCACATTTTTTCTGTTTGCGAATGATTGCCACAAGGCTCGATAGGTCCACTACCTCGTTGGTACCGTTCTCGATACCTATGGTAAGGTCCGTGCCACTGAGGCCCGATCCACTGATGTTCTGGACATCCGTACCCGCATCGTCCAAATGTGACAGGTCAACGGTCTGGCTGGTTCCGTTCTCGATACCAACGGTCAATATGTTCGTTCCGGTGTCCACACCAAGGCTTTCGATGTTCTGGTCGTCGGTGCTGCCAGCGGCCAGTTCGGCCAGGGCACCTTCTACAGATGTTCCATTAGTTGTCATTATGCTTTTCAAACCAAAGAATGTTTGATTCAACACTGTTCTGTGGACATTAATGTTGACATTGTAAACAACTATTGTTTATTTGCCAAATTGTTTCAAAAGTATGTCGACAAAGAAACACAAACAGAATATTTCTTTTCGTGACGGTTAGGCAAATTTTCACACGTTGCCATTTAGCGGGGCTTCCTGTTATGAAACGATAAATTCTCTTTTCGCATACATTTATGAAATTTTGGCTCCTTGCCTCTCTACCTCTGACGATACGTGGCGTGAGGGGATCTAGGTGTTCAAAGAAGCCAGTCTTTCCTCGTGGCCGCGTCCGGCCTCCTTTTTTCCGCGCTCCGTTTTTCGCCCGCGCTGGTGGCGTAGTCGAACCGTGATCCGGTCGGTGGTTTCCTCGAGCAGTTCGTGCTTCAGGCGTTCCCGAGTTGATGGGAATTGTGGCGTTGTGAGAATAGATGCGGCCAACCATGGCCCTCTTCTTGCTTCCCCTATTATTTGCTAGAAAACAGTACAATGCAGTTTTATTATTATCATTCGATTATAACAATTAGATTGTTAAAGGAAAACATTTCAAAAAGTTGTCAGTATTATTCTGCTAAGAATTAAATTAAAAGAACATCATACGTATCAAGAAAATGTTGAAAATCTAATACTGGATACCTTAGCTACTCAGTTTTAAGGAAGAAATCCCTCACATGTCTGAGATGATGTTACAATGCCTGTCCTACTGGAAAAATTTGAACCCTTAATCATTTGCGACTTGCGATCCTTAGGATCATTGCGACAAAACAGGTCCCATTAAGACGCAAGGATTGCAAATCGTGAATTTCCGCGATCCTTGCCTCGCCGGCAATCCTTGCGTCTATAAGGAAACCAGGCTTTATAGAACATTCAGGATGATAAACTGACGCAAGATTTCTATCAAGCGATTTCTATTAAAAACTTTTTGACACAAGGACCGTGTTGTTCACCATGACTCTACAACTTTTAGGTCACAGAACGGCGGCCTTGAATTGGGCGGGCGGGACACACCATTTGCGCCAAGGAGACACGCGGAGGGAACAAGAAGGGGCGCGGTACATGTCAGAATCAACAGAGCTTTCGCCGGCTGAGACCGCGGCGGTCGCTCCTTTCGATCAGCTTCAGCTATGGCTCCAGGACGGCGGGCCGGTGCTCTATCTGCTGCTGGCCATCTCGGTCGTCGCCCTGACGATCATCCTGGTGAAGCTGTTTCAGTTCCTTCGCCTCGGATTGGCAGCAAGTGTGTCTGACGCCCAAGACGAAAAGAAAAAGAAAAAGGGCCAAAAAGGTGGCCGACAAGCCGCTGCTCGGATGATGGCTCGTTTCAAAAATGTCGATCTGACCGACGAGCAAAAGTCAAAGATGCAAGAGATCCTGAAGAAGCACATGGGCAAACTTCAAGAACTCCGTAAAGAAATGTCATCTGTCATTTCTCCCGAAGTGACCAAGGCTCGTGCAGCTGCAGGAAAAAAGGCTCGTGCTGAAGGCCTGCTTGAGATTCTTGGACATGGCAGACCCGCCTTTGAGTAACGCATCGCAGCATAAGCAACTGCGAAAATCTGTTGACAATTATTCGTGGGCGCCTTCAATATTGTCAACAAAATGCGTTCAGGAATCCGACAAACTAGGGAAATCCCTGTTTCGAGTCCCCACCGAAGCACGGAGTCGGACCCAGAACGAGCGACGGCTTTGCCGGTTTGGCAGGCCCCTTCATAGAGAAGGCGGCAAGCGTAAACCGGCTGGACGCAAGTTCCCTTTTGAACATGGTGGCGTCAGTAAATTACAGATCTCTTTGCGCCGGTCTCTAGTAGAGAGCAATGGAGGAAATGTTGATACGTCTTATTATGCGAAGACGGCGTTGTCTGACGTTCTTCGGATGACTGATCCTCTTGCTACGGACGTTGATGATACTCCTGTGATCGATGGTGTCGGTACTCAAGACGAAGAAGATTAGTAGAGTAGATATGATAGCAACAACAAGAGATAGTCTTCTCCATCGTAATACAACAGCAACAACAGAAATGGGGGCAACGGTTTCGTGTGAACAAGATCCTCACCATGTCCAAGCATTGAAAGATGCTGAATTAGAATTCTTTGATCGTTACAAGGTTTCCACCGATTTGTACGAAGAATATGGATTGATTTGTTAGCAATACCCTCAACAACAACCAATAATAAGAACACGGATGCTCCGGAGAACGAGAGCAAGGACAGTAACTGTGATGACGATAACGACAGCCAAAACAACAAGAACGATCAATAGAGCTGGAGATCCGAAAAAATTTATCCTACCAGCCAAACCTGATTCCCAACTACTTCTTATAAGGTACATATGGCTTCAAAAGTTACCAAGTTGACTTTTTAACCCTACATTTCCCCCGATTCTCTGGAGGCCGTACTGACCAGTCTTGAAGATATTTCCCAGCATCTGTAGCACATCTGCGAAAGTTGTGCAAATCTTGAGAATTCGGAAAGGGCGGTACTGGACCCTCTGCCTCTTCTTGTGTATTCTAGGATGCGGGAGTAGACGTCGGGCAGGCGCAGTAGGCCCACAGCCCCGAGTGCAACGAACGAGGTTCCGATGATCATCAGCGCGCAGATCAGGAACTCAATCAATGGCCTTGCCTCCGCGGAGATACTTGGCAAACGCCACCGTACCGAAGAAACCGAGAACGCCGAGCGCTACGGCTAGGTCGATATGATTGCGCGAGTGATCGTTGATTCCCGCAAGAATAGCGATCGCCATCACGCAGGTTGTGAGCAGGTCGGTCACACGCGCATTACAACAAAACAGGCCGGGTGAGGTAGACGAAGGGGGAAGGAAGGCGTCTGTGTCAGTGCTTGCTTCATACCATACTCAACGGGCGTGCTGTGATCGCCGGTCACGACCACAATGTACTGCACAGCAGCGAATCGGCATGTTCGTCAGATCGGTGCAGGATAGGCAGCATGCAAAAAGATTGATTGTAAAACAGAACAGGCACCTCGTCCGACTCTGTGCAATGCGACCGGAGTTTGGAGATGCACCCTCAAGCCATCCTATCTCTCCACGAATCTCGCCTCGTCCGAATCGATCTCACACTATGGTCTGCAACTTTTCAATTCTGCACACAGGGACCACTTCTACCAGTTCGGAGAGATCGAGAGCATCCGAATCATTCGCGAGTCGAGCTGCGCCTTTGTCACCTTCGTCACCCGCAAGGCTGCGGAGGCGGCCGCGACCTCGTAGGGACCTCTCTTCCCCATTTCTCCTGCCTCTCTCGCCTCGTATGCCCACAGATTCAATTGCCTCGGTATATTTGATCGAGGTAATGCGAGGAAGCGTATTGATCCGGGATACAGTCGTTCGCAGGGCCCTAGCGGGCCTTGTGCGCGCTGGCACCATGAATACCTCGAGTATTCGGCTCCAAGACGTGAAATGCAGCAATATCATGGCGGAATCGCCTCCAACTCTCTTGGACAATTTCGCGTTTATTCGTTTGGAAAACAGCTCAAGTGTGGGGCTGGTCGGGTGTTCTTTCCATAATGTTAGGGCTGATAGCAGAAAGTTCCCTGGAGAATTCTCAGTATACGTTAACACAGCAGGAACTGAAAGTTGGGGTTCACGTATATCTTACTAAGAAGCAAATCCAATTTCAAGTTTCATCTCATAAAGCTAGAGGGGACAAAATAACACTTGGCATTATTTGGAATTGGAATGAGGAACCTCTGGGATTATTATGGGGGCAGAGGCACAGCCAGGAGGAGAAAAGGGACGTACTTGTCCCCAGGCGTAGCGTCTGTAGGGGTACCAATAATATAATATAAAATAGTATAATATATTTAAATGTAGTATAATAAAATGTGATATGATATGATATAATATAATAAATAGAATATAATATAATAGTATAGAATATCATATAAGAATATAATTTAAAATGATATAATATATTCGATAATCATATAATAGAATATCATATAAAATGATATAGTATGATGTAATGCAATACGATATAACATACGAAAATCTAGTATTATCATATTACCGTAAACTTTCGAATAAGCGCCCAACTTGAATCTATTCTTGGGGCTCTTTAACAAATGTGTTAAAATTCCAAATTTGAAATGCAAATGTATAAACTTCCTGCAAGCTATATTTCAGAATTCAAGATCTAAATGAGTAAAATGGATGAGACCAAAACTAAATTAAAACCAGAAATAATTTAGGTGACTTCTTTCCTCTTAAGCCATAGCTGATTTCTTTTGTCCTGTTCTGCTTATGATCTTTAAGCTTTAAATTGACAAAGAAAAAGCAAAATCTTACACCTGCATTTTCAGTTATTAAAGTAGTTGAAAGAAAACCTTGAATTTCCTCAGTAGAGCACATATTTGTATAGGTATTCTGGATCGACTTTGGTGTTGCCAATATCTACGCCTGCGGCTGCTAGTACTGGATGTTTTGAGCCCTAAGGAATCGCCTTAACAAGTTTTAAGGATCCCTGAAAAAGATTCACTCCAGGCAGTTAATCTTTGGGCTAGTATAGTCTCAGTCGCAGCGAACCGAGTGACCAAGAACTTTACCCGAGGTGACCCTCGCGGAGCTCCTGCGCGAAGCCGGCTACCGCACGGTGTTCCTCGGCAAGTGGCACCTCGCGCCACAGCGTGGCCAGGACCGAGCGGCGTTCTTCCCCGACCGCCAGGGGTTCGACGTGAACATCGGCGGCAACGGCCAAGGTGGACCGGGCCGCTCGTTCTTCGCCCCGTACGCGTTCCCCAACCTGGTTTCGCGTACTCCGGACGAGTATCTGCCATACCGGATCGGCGATGAAGCCGTGCGAGATATCCGCCGCCGCGGCGCTTCCCGCACCGCCCATAGCGACCAGGACTGTCGCCGCAACCGACACAATGAATTTTAGCATGATGTTCCCCCGCTAAACTGGTGCTTCATAAAATTCGGTTCCGACCAGGATACCACCAAAATTTCACGGATCGAAGACGCTTGGTGCCCGAAATGTAAAACAGGCAATGTTCGTTCCCGTTATACTGCGCGCATGTTGGAGATCACCCCCACCATATCTTTGTCCGAAGACGAGGCTCTAACACCCAACACAATAGACACTGGCACATACAATACACTAAACGCCATAATACCCAACCCGCCTAGCACCATGACACAACACACACCACACACTGTGACACTCAGCACCCCCCACCCCTTGACATGTCGCATGCCAAACACCATAATGCCCAACGCGCTAGATACTATGGAACACACCACAACACTCTGCACCCCGTACACCAAGGCACATAACACACCACGCAACCCGCCGAACACCAATACACACATCAAGCACTCCTGTCATCGATCAACACGACCTTCTCTAGGGCAAGCAAACTACCTGACCACATTGCATCCGCTCAGGAGCAATTCTCACAACGTCGTCAAGGCACACCACTCTCATCGTTCTTCGTTGCGCTGATCGCCACTATTGTTGGGGGCTTTGCCGCAGCATTCATCTTGCGCAGAGCCTCTGCCAAGTTTGAAGAAAGTGTTGTTGCGGCTGTCCCTCGCTCACTCTGGCATAAAGTCAAACTTCTGATTTGGGCGGTCATCAGCGACAGGGCGAAGAACGCCTTGGCCGGGTGTTCGCCGTCCATCGCCACGTTGTCCAGGACCAGATGGGCCAGGGTCTCGCCGAGGCCGCTGTCGGCGACCAGCGCCCCGACCCCGAGAATGCCGGCGACGTAAATCAGCGGGTTCATCGGGACCTTGTCGCGGAATGCCTGGGGCGGCACCAGCCCCACCGCCGGCAGCAGGCAGATCAGACCGGCCGCCAGGCTGATCCAGGCCGGGGACACGCACCGAGCTGACGTGGCAAAACTTGCGCACCGTCGGCGACGACGTTCAGTACGGACACGACGTTCGAGCTCGTTCGTCGCGGGAGAAGGTTCGGTTCATTCTCGACCTCGAGAAGCTCAAGCACCTCTTCGTCCAGGGGCGCAACGTCCTCGCCGTGCAGGTTCACAACTCGAGCATCGGTAGCGGCGACGCACGCTGCATTCCGGTGATCTCCGGTGGCCGTTACATCGTGACGGACGGCGAGAACAACCTGCCCAAATTTTTAGATGGTGAACTAAACAAGAGTGACAATTCTGCATTTCTTCTTTGGAATTATATTTTTAGCAAAAACATAAATTTCTACTGTAAGCAAAACAATTAAGACAGATTATACGTATACCAAGGAATGAAATAGCTCAAACTAGGAGGGGTGATTTTGAGCCAAGTAGTCGATATGACCAGGGATGATAGATAAAATCGTTGTAGTGGAGGGGAGGGGTCTTTGATCCGGATGGTTTATCACAGCATCAACCAAAGAAGCAAGGGAAAGCAGGAACACTGGGATGCGATCCAGATGCGCCTTGCAAGTGCTTGGCATGCGTAGTGTGCTTGGCGTGCTTGGTGTGTGCCTAGTGCTTAGGCGCTTGTGTGTGAGCCCAAGCGCAACCGGTGAACACAAGTGCAAGCAGGCATCTCACACACGTACCATGTGACACCAGACAGAGCGATGTGGTCGAGGATAACGGCCAAGTTGGCCGGGATCGACGTCGCATCGGTGCACTTCACGAACATGCCGCACGTCCAGAGCGCGCCTTCGTGCTCATGTTCGATCGCTGCCGTTGCTGGATTTGAGTCGCCGAAGAAGGAAGGCAAAAACTGAGCGATTCCGAGGCCCAGTAGGAGACTGGCGATTGAGACGCCGACCAGCAGAGCACTGGCGGGGCGACGCGGTTCAGATTCGTTCATTGTGAGTTCCTATGGGACTTGATCAGAGGCCTACCGACAGCGCGCTCGGCTTCAATCCAGGCGTTCGCTAAATCCGCTCGAGACGCTTATGCATTGAGTCGAGGTAGCTGTCCTATCATGGCATATTTTTCCTGGCCCTATGCATAGATGAACTAGTCATGATGCTCAGCTTGAGGGATGCTGTAACAATTTAGGGCTTCTTTACATTGAATGCCATGTGCGTAAGTTTGATCGCCTAGGTATGCTCAGAAAGGTAAATTCAGCTCTGATGCTCTGATGGTTTATGCACAAAGGGCATTAAAAGGGATTATCAACAAACAGATTGGTAGAGAAGCTGCCGAAGCACGAACGAACATTCCGAAGATTGATGTGCAGGCGACGCCGCAAGGCATCCTGGTGAGCCTTATGGATGATGCCCGCTTTGGAATGTTCAACGTTGGATCGGCAAAGCCACGACCGGCCATGGTCGCAGTGATGGAGCGTGTTGCCGAAATGATCAAAGGTAAAGCCGGTGAGATTGTTGTCCGCGGGCATACCGATGGACGCCCTTATCGGTCAGCGAATTACGACAACTGGCGGCTTTCAACGGCGCCCCTCGAGCATTTCCACGATTATATGATATTCAACAAGTTATCAGCTCTTCCCAAATATTGAAAAGGCTGCAAAATTTGCGTTACCGCGTCATCACACGCCTAAAATTTCCAAGACGTGCAATCACCAGCACGCTAGGAGAATACACATTACCACGACTGATCTATATTCAATAGAGTGTGTTCATTTCATTTTTACAGATTCATGGGTGAAATATGTGGTTATGTAAATATGTGGTTTTCAATCAACCAAAAAAGAATGCCGGCGAATCCGCTGCCGTTCACATCAGTTTTGGTCCCGCAGGGCACTCGGCACTTGGCCATGGCAGCCCGGCCGATGCGGAGCCTTTCTCTTGGTGGACCGAGATGATCGAATTGCCGGTCGTTGCCGAGGGCCAGTTGGATGCCGACAATATCCGCACCCTTGCGCCGATCACCGATTTCTTCGGGATCGGCCCCGAGATCTGGCGCAGCGAAGATCCAGCGGCCGCGCTTGGGCTGCTTGTCGCCGCGAGAAAGGGCATGAGGTTCAAGAAGGGAGGGCGGCATCTAAATGGGAAGCTGAAGTGAAGTGAAGGCAAGAAGTGTTGTTGTGTGTGCGCCATACTTTGATCACACGCCCGAACGATCCGCGACCAAGATCACCAAGATTTACATAATTGTTCATCAAGACATGCACAAAACGTGTCGCCAGACACACTGCGACGAAAAAAAAGGGATCGAACGCCTAAGGTCTTCTGGGCTTTCCCTCGCAAAAAAAATGGAACCTCCAAATAAGGAAGTATCTAAAACCCCTCGGGTTATTTTTAATAAAATGTCTTCAAGTTACTGATTTGTAAAGTTCTGCTGTTTAGACTAAAATAATAGAAAGTAAGTCTTATTGTCTTGAATGCTACACTAATGCTAATCATGCCGAATAAAAAAAAATGGGTACACAAAAATTTTGTGGGTATTAAGAAAGCTAAAAATTTTGGCCGAATATCTTGTCCATCTTTCTAAACACCCTTAACGGAAAAACTTGAAGGAATAAGCTGGTAATTCTTTTGTTAAACTTTAGTCATCAGTTGCCATTCATAATGAAAATAAATCTTTTACAAGCACCAACGTTTACGTGCCCCATGAAGCATGGCTGGTAGGGGAGCCTCACAAGGCAATGATAAGACAAGATGAATTCAATAAACAATAGACTAAATTATAAAATGCACAAAACAAATTGAGAGAAGGCTATGATAAAAGAAAGAAAGAAAGAATTAAATTAAATCAAGGGGGAAGAGTACAAAAGCAAAAGTACATTTTATTTTGAAATTAATACAAATCTTCAAAATGTTTTCCTATCTTTGACACAGAATCTTAATGCTAGATCAAAGCATCTCCATCCTGGACAGATTCAATGAGAAATTTTTCTGTTGAAGAATAACTGTATCTATGTAGCCTGGGCTGTCAGGGGAACTTGTGCTAATGCTTAAATGTAAAAAAAAGGTCTTCTATGAATGCTGTCAGCAAATCCAAACTTGCCTTCTCTCAACAATCAGCCAATCAGCACATATTCTGTAGTTTAAATTACTTATGACCGACTCATTTGACGAGGGAATATTTCCTCGTGAGTCTATACTAAATACATAAGCAGGTATTACATATCAGAATACTTATCGGCTCTTCATGTTCATATAGTAAACGTTAAATAGATCCAAATCTTTTCAAATTGTAGATGATCAAATCTCATCCCTGTAAAGATTGAATGCAAAAATACCTGTTCGTTGGAAATCCAGAAAAGCAGTAATCTAATTTGCCGACAAGCTTTGCTCAAATTGCTCGATGAACACCTAGTCAAAATCCAAGGCCAATCCCTAGTCAAACTTGTTAGTCAACCATTAGTCAGACCCTCGGTCACAACCTCGGTCAACCGTTGGGAATACCATTGGTCAACCCCCAGTCAAATACTATGAGAACCTTGCGATCAAATAGCTCAACTACTTGGATCAAACTTCTCGGTCAATATTTGATTAGAATCCAAGGTCAATCCTTGGTCAAACTAGTTAATCAACCATTGAAATGCAGGATTTCAACATCTACTTCTGTGGCGTTTTTATAGCTAATTGGAATCGCTTGCCCACTGCCTTTTGGTACCAGTGGTCCAGACCCAACAATAGCTACATGAGGTGCTTGGCGAGTTTTGCTGTTTGCTTCAAGTGCATTGTGCCAGCCTAATAACATGAGCAGACAAAAGCATATTAAGCTATATGTTTGCACATTCCTTATGTTCATGATTTTCCCCTATATTCTAACTGCATTTTGAACAAGTTTAAGGAGCCGGAGCCGGAGCCGGAGCCGGAGCCGGAGCTGTTGCTGGTGGCCTACCAGTGCCCCCAGTGCGGGGCGGCGGTGGAGATCCCCGATCGCGGGGCGTCGGTGAACTGCTCCTACTGCGACGCGCCGATCCGCATCGAGGGCCGCAAGGATGAGGCGCCCGCGCCTGGGCGCAAGCGGCGCAAGCGCGACGGCAAGGTCTACGTGCCGCCCCGGGACGCGACGCTGACCGGCCGCGAGTTCGGCCGCTTCGACCACTCTCAATTCAGTGTGTAGCTGATCGACCGACTGCACACCAACCTGATCGTTTTCTCATGTCCCCTCTCCTCTTGCTCCCCGTCGCTGCAGCTTCGTCTGTGGTGTTTCCCGGCCATGAAGCAAGGCTCAGGACTGCTGCCCGATCCACGAACTCACATCATCGGCATCAAACGCGACACTGCCGATCCCTCCAAATCAGGCGCTGCCTCTGGGATCGTGGACGGGGAGGAAGACGAGAAGCGCCAATCATCGCCACCTGGTATTGTATTAGAATATGAAAAACGTGATGGAACTAGAGCAGCAAAGGAAATTGACTTGTTGAAATTAAGTCCTGATACAGATGTTGAAGTATTAGTAAATCAGATTGTTTATGAGGAGCCGTTGATTTCCCCAAATAGAAAACCTCAATTGAGAAAATTAATTCTCAAATTAATGGAAAAGCTAGAAAGTAATGATAATAATGACTTTTATCTTTACAAAATTTTAAGAGCACATATTTTACCATTAACTGGGCCTATGTCGGATCGATCGAGGTGTCGCAGCATGATGCGGACACGATCTATGTCGCGTCTACCTGCTTCAAGCACGACGACTACCAGCCCTATCTCTACCGCAGCACCGATGGCGGCCAGAGTTGGGCGTCGTTGAGCGGCAGTTTCCCGGATGGCGAGATCACCCGCGTGCTGCGCCCCGACCCGGAGCGGGCCGGCCTGCTCTTCGTCGGGACCGAAACCGGGGTCTTCGCTTCATTGGATGACGGCCAAACAGAAGACTCTCTGCGTTTGCCAAGTCGCCTTGAAGCTCAAGACGACGCGCGTCGAAGTATCTCTGGAGGTCTGACTTCGCTGGCTCCGTGTTTTCAATCTCTTTCGTCAACTCTTCGCGTGCTATCTGGACGGGTTCAGCATTGGGATCAAGGCGAACCTGAATTCTTGGAAGAAGAGTGAAATCGCTACTCTCCTTCGACGCATTGAGTCCGACCAGCGCTACCGTGTGTTCTCCCTCGCCTAGTAACTCTGAGATGTGCACCTAAAATTTTGTCCGTTTCGGCATCGGCTAAAATTTTCACAAATCCTTCTGTGGATAAGTTGGCACGTGCACGACTATTGGCCGAGAAGGGGAAATTCCCCTTCTTGTATGAAATACCTGCCTCCTTGAGTTCTTCTTCTGTCTTCCCGACAGAGGCAACTTCGGGGTACGTGTAAATCACGCCTGTTTATTGTTCGACAGAAACAGAAAGTAAAACCAGAAAAGAAAACGCAACACAGATAAAAGCAGGCCCGAATAATGATTGGTGTTTTATCTCTGTACTTTTTCTTCGTGGCCCTCATACCCTACCTGATGGAGACCTGCTGATCAGAACGGAGGCTTCTCTGCGTTCTATTTGATCAATGTCATGGGTCGTACCTGGGAAAAGGCTCCCGCCTGGATGCGATAGAAATAGACACCGCTAGGAAGTGCAGTAGCGTCGAAGCGAACCCGATGGGGTCCTGCTGCTAGCGCACGATCGACCAGGCGCGCCACCTCGCGACCGTCTTCAGCGCGCGCAGGGCTTTGGCGTAGATGCCGCGCACGGCGTCGCCGTTGGCCAGCTCCAGATTGTCGGCGATCTCCGCGTAGGTCATTCGACAGAAGACCCGCTGCAAGAGGACTTCGCGCTGCTGCTCGGGAAGCCGTTGCAGACCGAGCTGCATCTGCTCGTTCATCTCCTGTTTGCGCGCCCTGTCACCGGGCGACGTCGCGTGCCCTTGCATCTGCGAGTCGCGCAGTGTTTCGCGGGCGTCGGAGAGGCGTGGGGTTCTTTGGCGTATTTTATATTCATCGAGAGAAGGTCAATTTGGCCATGGCCGTAATGCTGGCCTCCTCGTTGTCGTGCTTGTTTTTATCTCTGCGCCGAAGCGCACTGGTAGCCCTTCTGGCGTTCGGCATTTTCTACTACATCTTGAACAGGCGAGTCGGCCGTATCGGCGCCGGCGTTCCGTTGTTCAGCGTTGTCCTGGTCTCGCTCCTGAGCCTGTCTTTCTACTACACCTCTTGGCTTCGCAAATCCCAAAAAAAGGCTTCACACATGTATCTAGATACCTAATAAATGTCCTACTTTTGCCAGACATTCGATGAAACCATGGGGAAATTAAACATTTCACAAAATCTCGGACAAATTCTCACACACATAAACCAATAGAGTTAAAGTTCCCAGATCGAAAGTGCCTCATGTAGCCACCCCCTAAACACCACGCAGCCCGCCGCAACATATAAAAACGTTCAAGGATGGTTGTGCATAGTCGCAACCGACCATTTCTAAAAGAATACTTTGATACCCACCATGTATTAGGCATGATGCTTATCATCGCAGCTACTGATAATGAAGCTGTGAATAAAGCAGTATTTGACGCTGCGAATAATCAAAATATATTTGTCAACGTTGTAGACGACCACCCCAAGTGTGGATTTATTTTTCCGTCTATTGTCGACAGAAACCCAATTACAATTGCCATCTCGAGCGCCGGTACTGCCCCTGTTTTGGCACGCCGTATCCGTGAGAAATTAGAAGCCTTGAAGATCAGAATGCGTTTGAAGTGTACAAGTGGGCGAACCAAAATTTCCATCTAGAGGATCGACAGGTACCTACAGCGATAATCGGGGTAACCTTCGAGTTATCCACTGAGTTTTGGTACGATCGCAATGTAGTGGGCCGTCTCCTGGCCATGGCAATGGGTGCGGCAAACTGGAGTCACACTGCTAATGAACAAGAAGTTTTAGAGAGGTATCGAGCTGAATTCCAGTTACTTGGTTTTGGGGAGAATAGCTGCCAGAGATGCTGAACGTGAAGCGCTGGAAGCGTTGCGGGCCGCGTTGGTTGAATATGACGGGGCGGCGGATGATGAGGCCCTGCAATCGGTTGTTTATGCGGTCGGGCGTGACCGTTTCGATCCGTTGAGGGACTGGTTCAAGGCGCTCTACGAGGTCTTGCTGGGGGCCAGCCAGGGGCCGCGCTTCGGCGGATTTATCGCACTATACGGCGTCAAGGAAACCATACAGTTGATTGATGATGCTCTGGCTGGCAAGCTGGTAGCTGCCCTTCAATCTTTCTGGTAACTTAAAAAGACCCCTAGAACTTTTACTTTCCACCCGAATGAGCCTTTTCACTAAATCCTAGGACTACTGGGTAGATAAAACCACCCCTGGGGAAAAAAAATAAAAAAATCTTTCTTTTTTCTAGCAAAAAAACAACAAAATTCCACATTTTGCAGACAGGAGCTTGAAACCTTTACAATAGGGTTTTCTGATACGCTGATTCTGGTTCTGGTGGTGTGATTTTCATTAAATATCAGGCTGGCGCGCCTGGTTTGGGTGAGGCCCCGCCAGCTCGCATCGGCGAGGGCTCGCCTGGCCGCGGCCACCGCCTCATCAACGTCTTCGGCTCCGGCGTCGGCCGCCCGATACCAGGCGTTGCCGGTGGTCGGGTCATAGCTCGCAATGGTCTGCACTGACTTTGCCGGCTTCCATACGCCGCCGATAAATATCGGCAGGTCCTTTCCGGCAACGGTGGCTGCGGTGAAACGGAGCATCGGATCTTCAACCACATTATTTCGTTTCCTAAATGTTTATTTTATGATGGGCTATAAAAAAAATAGGCTTTTTTATTTATTTACAATGGGAATTATAAACTTACCCCAAGAACCGCATTTAATTCTGTCATTGTTACTTGCTTCGCTCTCTCCACTGCAGTTGCTACTTGTTGTTGGTGCTGGAAAAAAATATGCTTCTTGGAAATTTACATAATAAAGAAAAGAAAAACAACCAACAGTCGTAAAATTCAGCTTCTGTTGACCGCGGCTACTTCCCATAAATGTTAAATATGTAATGAGGGATTATTGTTCCCGATTTCGTTACAGGGAGACCAAGACTCGTTATTGTGAGCACCTCCAGGAAACTCCTAGGGGATGGCAATTGCTTCTAGGAGCTTTGTTTTTATGGGAAGATTTAAATGTAAGTATTTCTAATTTTTTCCAGTTTTATACATTTTCTTAACTTTCCTCTTGTTTCCAGGGGGGAGGCTATTCCTTCCACTGGTAATATAAGAAAGGGTAAGGTTTAACCTTTCAATGCGTTTTCCGTTTGATAATAACAATGAAAAAAGTAAAAAAAAATGAAAATACTCGGCAATCGGTAACTTATATTTTAAAAGACAGTTTTTCCAGATGGATATTATAAACTAATTTCAATGGGAAATTTTTAGACACGACGTTTAGCAATGACAGGGATGATTTGTCATTTGATTTTTTTTACATTTTATTATTAATTAATATTTGGGCTTTATTTTATTATAATCATACATTTATTTTATACAAGTACGAGATTTTTTTCTCGGGAAAAGTTTTGGCGGGATCTATCGTATCTTGTTGGACTCTTTCTTTGATTATGGCACTGTTATCACTACCAGGGTATAACACTAGTGACTATTGCCCGAAACTTAGTGATATGACAACGATTTTCAAGATCGTCTTGTCAAGTGTGATCATTCTCAGTGTCATTGGGTATAGCGCTATCTACTGTGTGATCCTAAAGGAAATAAGAAAGAGTCAGATGACCAACACACACTTGATCCAATGTTGGTAATAGTGTTGGAATCAATCGAACTACAAATGTTTTTGAAAAGGGTAACTACTTTCGGTCCATTGAACTTTTTAAAGAGTCCAGAGTCATAGACACTAAGAACATAGCGTATCGTCTACGTGAAATGAAAGATGATGAGACACTCGGTGGTTTTTATGATTATGAATTACAAAAAGTTAAAAACAGTGGAATTCATTAGATTGAAAAGACGTTAAAGAGTCGTGCTCATAGGGGCAAGAGACAGCAAGCTCTTTATTTAGGGGGAGGGGTGGATCAAACCAACTATTAATTATAAGAACCTAAATCTAAATTTTTTATCCCCTCGCTCCTCTCTCACCGAGATGATATCTTGTGTATTTTAGATTTTATGGTAACAATAATTTTGTTAGAAAAAACTTGTTTAATTGGTTTAATAAAAGGGGAAAAGTTGGCACAGTAGCTCTTTCTTTTCTCTTTTGACTAATTCTTCTATAATTAATTAAAATTCATTAATATAAAACCCTCCCCTGCTCCGCCACGATTGCCAGAGGACCCGTTCGGGGAAAGTCGCGTGGGGTGACGAAACGCTCGCCGTGTCGCGGCTACGGTTTTCTAGTGCGGGCAGTTGATCCGTTGCCAGGCCCTCACGAGGTGCAATCACAGGCTGCAGCTCAACAGCGGCGAGACGCCGCAGCCACGAGCAAGACCCCGCCATAGACTCTGATCCGTCGCTCATCTATTCTGGCGACGTACGAAATCAGACGCTTGGGGAGGAACGAGGCAGAAACCTGGACAGTGAGGAAAGAGGATATTAAAAGATTAAAAGCATTTGAAATGTGGATGTGGAGAAGAATGAGAAAGATCAACTGGAGAGATAAGAAAATAAATGAAGAGGTATTGAAAATGATTGGTGAAAGAAGAGAACTGGTTGCTACCATTATTATCTTATCTTACCCGATTGGGCGAATTGCCCGACTACCATTATAAGGAGAAAGAAAAACGGGATTGGACATGTTCTAAAAGGAAAAGGACAGATCGGTCCCTCGGCATGGTCTTCCGCCGACGCCGAGAGTTTTGCGAGAAGCGAGGCTGCGCTGCTGCCGAATGGCCGTGAGGCTCTGTTGGGGGCCGGTGAGAACGCGGCCCCGCCGTTGATGCGCTGGATTCGGATGGGGGATCTGCGGCAACGGCAGCAAGCGGCTCGAGTTTTCTTGAACTTGCTGCCGCGAGACCGGGCTGTCGTTCCGGATCTTCTCTCGCTTCTCTCTCTGCCGGACACGCGAACCATCAGATACGACACAGTTGTCATAAGTAATACAAATACTTGTAGCCTGTTATCTAAAACAAAATATAAAATTATATACCAATAAAATTCAAATAATACAACTCTAAAATAAAATGTGTAGGAAAAAAACTAAAATGAATCTCAATATATGCCAGATCTGGATCCTGAAGCGTATTGCTGACTCTACGTGGGAGCAGGGGGCAAGCTAAGGGTGGTAGTTTTTGCGGCGGTGGTAGATTTCTAGGAAGCGAAGCTTGACCAAAATTTTCGTTTAGATTTGCAGGTGTTTTTAGCTTATTATTGATTTTATGAATTTTTTCCAAAATAGAAGCTATTTAAAGGAAAGTGAATAGCTATTTTAAGCAAGATCGGGCAGAAATAATGTCAAATAGCAATTCAAACTTAAAACGAACGTGAATTGATGTCAAGGAACAAATGAGGCCAAAAAAAAAAAAAAAAGAAAAAAACAATGAATGAAATAGAGCCAAACTAGAAAACCCTATTAGTCCTCAGTTTAAGTATGATATACGGTATTACATGTATTAAACGCTTCCCCCTAATGGTGGTTGTCCTCAACTGAAAGTCACATACATACATACACACATACTATTTGCAACAGGACTGAAATAATCTCCTCCTTCTAACAAACGCTGCATCAGTATGCATGCGAAATCTTTCATCTGGATGATGCAGAGTTATAGATAATGATAAGGTGTCATTTAAATTTGCTTTACTTGTTGATTTTTACTCTTTTATTTCTATTATTTCTAGACTCACGAGCGACTCGCCGCCAAAGAAGCTAAACCCTTGCAGCACGACCGACGAAGCGACGTCGCGCTGCCCGCTGTCGAAGGTGACCAGCCGCTGCGTGTTCGTCAGGCCATACAGCAACTCGGCTGATGCACTCGACGCAAACACTCCTAACACGGCGACCATGGCCGCGCACGACTTGATTCGCAGAAACATGAATGACTCCTCTCAGACAGTGGGGTGACGATCAACGCTTCGTTTGTGTCGAGCCGATCCAGACGACGAAGTCGCGGGGCTTGAACGGAGGGCCCGATTGAGTCGCAGCGAAGGGGCTTGGGGTGCGGGTCGTTCGCAACATCTGGAGTCGGCATGGCGCGTCTTCACCTGCCGAGTTGGGCGCGACTCGCGGCGGCCCCAGAGAGGGGTTCCATGCGTTGCCAGGGCGATGTGGGCACTTTAGTGACCTTGGACCCCTTGATCGGCCCTGAGGCCGTCGCGTCCTAGTGCGCGTGAAGAAGGATGGCACCCTGTAGTACAGCTGAATCTCAGCTACGAAATTATAGCAAATTTCTCCTCTCACACTGAAAGACTAAAACTACAGGACTACAAAAAAATAACATACTCAAACTTGCACAGGGACTAGAACCTTAAAATCCTGTTGCAATTGTACAAAAGAAAGAACTAGTGATACGAGATCTGATAGAAAGCAGTTTGAGTTCTTTTCAATTAAAACTACCCGTCATTTGTGATTAAAAGGCACCTATTATGATAATGGCAGTGCCTTTTTGGGGATTTCAGTCCCTTTCTGTCGGAAAAATTCTTTTAGCACCTCCTAGCTTAACTTTAAGCTGTAGAACATGTAAGCCCAAGGAAATTCACGCCACCATAGCAAACTATGGATGCACACAACATCCATGGTGTTGTGTTCTTATAATTTATAACTTAATTTTAGAATTAAAATTTAAAAATATTAAAGCTAAGACATAAAAACGAAAAACCTTAAAACCAAAAACTATTTTGAAACCAAAAACTTTTAAAACTAAAACCTGGGCGCCACCTGTCAACCCGCAGACAACCGGGCGTTTGAAGTTTTTTCGCAGCCCGGTGACCGCGCCATTGGCAGCACTCGCAGGTGATCGGTGCTAACCGTATGTTGTGAAACGATTTTTCTTGTCCGCCAACGGCGCGCTTCGGATAATTCGGGTGTGGAAGTGATTCGTTTTACCGATCGAAGAGGTGTTTGAGATGCGGAAGGACGTCGCGTTGCAGCTAGAAGGGTGGCGGATGACCACGGCGGAAATCCAATCAATTTGTTTTCGTCCAGATTTTTCTCGACAACATACCACGGTTCTTCGTTTCCCTGTTCTGTGCCACCAATACCTAAACCCTGTCGTTGGCCAATGGTGTAGTACATCAGCCCACTATGCTTGCCAAGAGTCTGGCCCTCTATAGTCTCAATAGTACCCGGTTGTGCGGGGATAAAACGCTGCAGAAAGTCTTTAAATTTACGCTCACCGATAAAGCAAATGCCAGTGCTATCTTTTTTATTGAACGTCACAAACTTTGGTACTTATATTGGATATAATATAAGCTTCATGGTATAGTGAAGTTTAAAATTTTAGATTTTACAATTTGTAGGCGCCAGACGACCTATTCTTTGGCGATTTCGTGTGTGGCTCGTCTCTTCTTCATGTCCCTCCTCATTTTTCTCTCTCCATTGTACCTATACATCTCCTTCATCGCCTTCTACCTTGACCTACCTCACTTTCAAGAGTCGAGAAATAGAAGAAAACACTTTCATTCTTCGCTCCATAAGACGCTAAAAGTTTCAATGCGGTTGGTTATGCGAGCGGTTTAGTCCCGCAGTGCAGTTTGCGGGTTTACGTCACCCGACAACCGCGCCCTTGTTTTAGGAAAACAACGATGGATAGTGAGCAAGAAATTAAAATCATCAAAGAGGCCATGCGGTTAAGCGGCCAACAAATGTTATTGCTCGCGGCCAAGCTGGATTCAATAGGTGCTCAGCTTTCGGAAGTGGCCTATGTGTTGGCGAAAGAACACCCCGACACGAGTCGGTCCCAAGGAGTCGACATCATTGTGGTTGTAAATTGATGAGTTTGTTGATTTTGCTGTTGAGAGTTGGTGTTATGGGTGTGGGGATTATTTTCGTACAGGCGACGTTTCTTGCCGCGCGAACGCTTTTGATACGGAGTACAGTACTCCGTACCAGTAACAGGTACTCCGTACCTGGTACCTGGTAGTATCGAAGAGAGGTCGAGAGGTTTGAGTCAAGGATGCCTACGTCACAACAGTGTTTCACTTGAGGTATTATTTACAATTTTCATGGCAAAGTTTTTCCTATCATTAATCTCGTGTTCTAGAGAAACATTATTATTCTCAGCACGACTAGGATTTTTATATCTCAACCTTGATGCTTAATCTTCTGTTCTAAAGACGCGTAATTCTTCCATAAATCTCCACCTTGATCATTGTATATTAATCGTTTTTGCTGACTTAAATGGAAGCATATTCAAGAAGCTCACAGCTACAATGATGGAGATTACGAAATGAGTTCTCCTCAAATTGGAAGACAACAAAGTGTAAGCATCATGGGCGTAAAAGAAGGACCTTTTGCAATTAGCATTATTTGCTACTCCATAGGCTAAAAAAGTTGAAAGCTAAAAGAATTGTGTATTTTTCAAGCTAACTACCGATCCCCGTCTCCTATAAGGAATGAAACAACGGGGAAACTGTGTGAATGGTAAGGGCTGCTTTTAAAGTTGTGTCGATCATCCACTGGTCTTTTGAAAAACTCAGCAGCCCTGGCTGTGAAGTAAACCGCAAATCGCCTTTTGACAACGGCAATCGGCGTCACACATCCTTTGCCTCAGTGTGCATTTCTCCTCAAATCGATGATGAAATTGATATTGATATCAATCCAAGCGATGTTCGGGTAGACACATACCGCGCAAGCGGCGCCGGTGGGCAACACGTTAACCGCACGGATTCGGCTGTACGCTTGACCCACCTCCCTACCAATACCGTTGTTCAGTGTCACAGCGAACGCTCTCAGCACCAAAACAAAGACAAAGCGAAGTCGAAATCAATACCCTAGTATGTATTTAAGCGATGATAAGACAGTGCAAGGTGATAAACAATAGAAAAAACCTATTGAAAAGTATTGCTTAGTATTGGGGTACGCATAAACTTGAAATTAATTGTCGTATATATTTTAAGCGATGATATGCGTGTGCTCCTTTTCATAAAAACTAAACCCCAAGTATCTCAAATTATCAAATATTGTTGCTTAATGAAATGTAGTTTAACTATGTGTATTCATATTTCTGAAAAACGACATTTGTGGTCAAAATGAGCTTTGTCCGAACAGTCTTCGTTCTTATAAACAATACGCGTCTTTAGAAAATCCTTCCTTTTGTGTATGCAGAGGCACCTGAGGTAGTAACAAGGGATACCAGTTTTCTGCCAAGCTTGTTGATGGCATAGCCTCTAATGAGGCTGTTAGGGCGTGTTTTTGCTTAGTTGGTCCCTTTGGCATGTTCTTTGGAGTGTATTTTTTCGTTTTGCTGTGTTGATTTTTAATGGAGGACAACCTTAGGATACACCTGGGTAGGGAGAGACACAATCATGTTAATCTCACAATCTATTTATTCACAGATGACATGACCGAGAAATAAGAAATAAGTACTAAAGCCTTACTTTCTGCCTTTGTTTCCACATTGATGGACTTCATGGAACCAATTTCTTTGTTGCCATTGACCAAGTTAAAGGCTGAGACTTGAACCTCATACCGGGACCAAGGAAGCAAACTTGTTATGTTGATGATTTCGTTACTGAGAACAAAATGCTGACCGCCGCGGCCAGCCCGCCGGTCGCCGAGCGCATCGGTCTCGATTCCCTCTATTTCGTGCAACGCCACGCAATCCTGATCGGCCCGGCAATTGCGCTGATGATTTTGATCTCGCTGTTGGAACCGCGCACCGTGCGGCGTCTGGCAACGGTCGCCTTCGTCGGCGGTATCTGCCTGCTCATCGCAACCTTGCTGATCGGCCCGGAAATCAAGGGTGCACAGCGCTGGATTAAGCTTGGCGGCCTGACCCAACGCGAGGGGCGCTCGCCCTGGGACGCCCAAAAATCATCGGCTAACACCAATGATTTAAGAGGAAAAATCCTGCGTATTAAGCCGGAAGCAGACGGAACCTATTCGATTCCTAAAGGCAATCTCTTTGCGGAAGGTAGCGGCGAGGGGCGACCCGAAATATACGTCATGGGCTGCCGAAATCCCTTCCGCATTTCTGTCGATCAACACACGGGCTTTCTATATTGGGGCGACGTCGGCCCCGACGCTGGGAAGGACCAGCGCAGGGACCTCCTGCTGCTATAACGATTCGCTCTTATGGTACGTGGGTACGATGGAGTCTGGCACTACGGAGCGTATGCAACTCACTGTGCAGACGACAAGCACGAAGCCAGCGACGGCTACCGCCGAGATTGCCTCCAGCGATGTCCGCGACCCTGACTCCACCCCTGGCGATGGCGACTCGCGTCAGGATGATATCGCCAGCGTGAAGATCCTGCCCGACGTCCCGCTCTGCCCCGATTGCCCCACACGATCTTAAAATTTCTTTAGGGGCCTTGATCCACTTGTTTTCTGTGGAATTTGTGGTGTTATAAGTGCTGGTGCTGGATTTGCAGCTGGTACCCAATTATTTCGTATTTTTTGGGGAATCCTCAACAAAAGCAAGGCACAAATGTTGCAAGAGGTATGAATTTAAGATCCAAATTGCTTTGTAGTATTTTGTTGGTTCTTTTGTATGGGTTAAGCCACAACAAGATATTGTAGGTCATGAGTCCGGAAGATGTATCATCAAAGCTGTTTTTTTCCTTTCTTGGCATGGGAATTGTAAAACAAGGCAGAAAAGTTCCAATGAAGTTCGTAAAATTTCCATGGTCTTTCAAAAAAAAAAGTTTGTTTTTCATGTAGTATATGGTGTCAAAACAAGACAATACTAGCTGGGGTAATTTTTGAAGTAGTAGTGTTTTTTAGACCACTTCTTTTCTGGCTAAACAATCTCTGCTCGACTACTTCAAAATAATTTTGTAAAAGTGAATTTGGAATACCAGGGTTGGCTGGTACCCTCCCTACACCCTTACGACATCCTCCCACACCCATTCGGGGATGATCCAGTTTTCGTTTTGCTCATTATGGTTATTATAATAACATTATTAATTATTAATATTTAATAATATATAAACAATATGAAGTACTGACAGTTGTGTTTTGTAAGCTTATTGCGGTTTCCTTCTATGCCACCAATGATGCTTTTCATTAACTAAAGTCTTTTGTGAAGAATTTCTAATTTCATTGTTTAATGGTGGACATGGGTTACTTTAATATTGATTTATATAATTCTAATAATTCCAATGGTAACTTCCACGGAATCTCTTCTGATGGGAATGACTTGTTATCAGTTCACCTGCCCGGTGGTCTCTTGCCAGCTTATGGAGCACCACACAAGAATAACGAAAGGTTCTGCTTCCTTTATTGATAATTGTGTTGCGAGAGCAACACTTTGATTTTTCCATGTTTTTTTGTTTTATTTCTTAGCACCCCAATTTCAGCTTATTCCTAAAAAGACGTAGCTCAGGCCGCCGGGCACACTGCCGACCAAGACACTTGTAAAGTCAATTAGCCGACGCGCCAATCCGCCGCGGCCCATCAGGTTGCCTGACAGAATAAAAAAAGGAATTGCAAGCAAAGCGAAACTGTTGACGCCGTTTGCGAGTTTCATCGCCAGCACGACCGCCGGATTGGATGTGCCTTCGGCAACGATCGCCAGAAACCCCGCAAGGATAATCGCGATCGCGATGGGGACATCCAGTAGCAGCAGCGAAATGTGTGAGTATGATACAGCTCGTTCCTCCTCCTTATCCTCCTCCATGCTCAGCCGACATACTTGCTGATGGACTTGTAGAACGATGCATACTCGTCCTCAGTGACCTCTTTGGCGTCACGCATCCAGATCGGCTTCTGGGTGTTCAGCACCTCCCACTCCTTCACCTCCTCCTTCACCTTCTTCGCCTCCTTCTTCTCCTCCTCCTCGTCCTCCTTCACCTCCTCGATCTTGGCCTTGTCCTCCTCCTCGTCCAAAAATTCGACGGGGCTGATGTTGAGCACTTTACAACGAACTGGTTCGGGACCAAGACTAAGGCGGCGACCCTGGTAAGGCAGTTGCGAGAAGAAGAGTCACTTGCCGATCTGGCGACCAGCCCACTGCTTTTGGCTCTTACCTGTTTGGCGTTCCAGCAAGGCAAACTGCCCCGAAATCGATCAACGCTATATGCAGAGGGCGTGAACGCGCTACTTAGGCGCTGGGATTCGTCTCGAGAGATTGACAGGCCAACCTTTCCTGGCAGCCTGCAACTGGGTTGGCGGTGCGCGACAGCTGGCGGAAGCTCTTCCCCATTTCGATAGCATCAGCGGTGTCGATGATTTGCGCGTCGTGCTTGCGAACATGAACATGATCACGGTGCCACACCGCCTGCGGTTATCGGAGATCCGCACGGACATCCTGCCGTGTCTCTACAAATGCGATGATGAATCGCTGTTTGTCATCATCTCGATGAATGATGATGGCCGACTTTACATTTATGACGGTATATTTTTCTTTCAAGAAAAATGACAATCCCAGATTTTTCGAGTGAATCACAGGCCCAATTTAGAGCAGGCCCTTCCAATTAAACAACCAGTCATGAAATAACGGAAAATTTTTGGTTTTAGGTCCTTGCCCCAAGGGTTTTGGAGATTTCGCCATCTTTAGAGATATATCTAATTAAAATTCCAATTATTTTCAAAATTGTCTGAAAAATTTTGACTATGTCAAAATTTTTGCTGGATATGGGGTTTAATTTGGGACTGAACATATAAAAAATCATTTTGCAGATTTAGGGGGCAAACTAAGGCAACTGCCCCCCTAGCTGGTTAATCGAAGGTCTTGCATCCCTGTTTCTTGATAAATGTGGATCAAAACAAATGCATTGTTGCTTTTTTTTTGAGAGATGCTGAAGTTTATATATAGTTTATATAAGTTTATATAAGCTTTGTTCTTTTACAATTTTTAACGTTTCTTTTTTTGTCGAAAGTCGATTTTTAGAAGTCCTGCATTTGGAAAAAGGAATTTTTACCAAAATTGCTATTCATCGCCAATTTTTTATTTATATTCAAATTTTATCCAAAATTGAAATTGCAAATCTCAGCGTAGGACGGTACTTATCAACATATAATCGTTGATTTACACGTTTTAAAAGCAATTGACCAGGGATTTGAGGGACGGTACCTCAAATTATATCTTGGTTATGCAAGGGTCTGATTTAGAAAACAATCAGAAATTAAATAAAAAACAAGCAGCTTATAACCTGAAAGCAAGGATCACCAGAAACTTGCTATATGCAGTAATACACACTCTTAACAGCTTGTGATGAAACTAAACGTTTACCAAATGTATAACCCTGTGCTAACAGCAAACTAATGAAAATAATAGCTAATACCTATATGTTATAGTGCCTTTATTAAGCTCCTCATCCATTGATGCGCTGTAGAACCAGTTTCTTTCAGCTTAACATGAGATGGGTGATATATTTTTCCATTAGGAATGGGGTAAAATATTTAGACAGTTTGAAGTTAAAACCTGCAGAATTTTTAGAAATAACAACTTCCGAAAGAATTGAATCAGGTAAAAACTGAGTAAAAATTCGACAATTTTCACATTTTTGAGTGCATTAGGCGGATCTGCCATAATCGATTTCATTTGCGAAGTTCGCAAGTTAACAACCTTGGAGGAGTTTAGATTCCTTTATCAAATCTAGGCCCAGTAGTTTAGGCTGTTCTTTTCTCTAATTTAATTCCAGTAGTTTAGGTAATTTTTCCAATTTATGCCCACCAGCCACACACCCTGCCAATCCAATTGTTGATTGCCTTGCAGGTCAAATTCATCTGCCGTACCAAGCTGAATCTCGCTGCCAATCAAATCTATCCCAATTAGGCGAACTTGCTGGGTATCGATAATCATCTGATCATCTACGACAGGCGCCAGATCGACGATGTGGCTGTGTTGCCCCGCACGCCACTCTCGGCGCAAGGCAAAATAGTTAGCCGCGGTATGGTCCTCACGATGCAGAAAATAGTCGTATCGTCCCAACCACTGGCCGACCTGACTCTGCGGCCCACCCTGGCAGTACAGGAGCATCGGCCACTTGCGGCCCGGATCGAAGTTCGGCGGATACACGACCCAGGCGTGGATCGACTTGCCGTCCGTCGCCTTGAACCGCCGCTGCGCGACCGTGGGCAACGCGAGCGTCTTCATCAACGTGCCGTTCTCGTCCGTGATCGGGACGCCGTTGCCCGCGCGGTCCGTCTCGAGGCGCACGATCTCGTACGGCCGCTCGGTCCGCTTCACGTTCGCGGCTGCGCGATTTGGAGCCTGAGGATGATCGATCCTTGTCGCGTTCCTCCTTCGCCTTCGACGATTTCCGCGACGATGATGATGACGAGGATGACGAAGATGGAGGTTTGGACGCTGTGGATTTCTCCTTCGTCTCCTCACGTCTCCTCTTCCTCTCCCTCTCCTCCGCGTCTGCGACGATCAACGCGGGTCAATTCGGTCAGTCACACACACACACGCACACACTCTCTCTCTCCTCTACCTTCAAGAGAGGGAGAGACGGTTAGCGCGGTCCTCAAACGACGTCCTTACTCGTCCCACATACCCGCATCCTCCTCTCCCTCCGAGGCCTTCGCGGCGGCTGCCGCCTGTCGGCGTTTGGCGTAGACGTCGGCACGAAGTTGTCCGAGCACACGGCTCAGTTCCTCGTGCGCTCGGCCCCGAAAGTCTTCCATCTTCCCCAGCAGCGCGTCGTATTCGTGTTGTGTTTTCTGCAAGAGGGAGACTCTTCGTTGGACCAAGCATTTTAATAGTTTACAGCCAGAGCTTACGCCAGAGCCTTAGACTTTTCTATTTGTTGCTCCCTCAAAGACTTTCTAAGAAGGATCACTCACTTTCAAATATCACCTTGGAATGAATTGGTGTTCCTTCATCAGTAATTCCTTGCAAAATGGCCTGATAGGTAGCGGGAAGGTCTGAGGTATAGAACGAGACTTTAACCTTCCCGTCCGGAGACAGTTCAACCTTGGGTTCCCAATGCAAGGTTCTTCTAAAATCTGACTGAGAAATTAAATACTGAAGTAAACAGCATAATAATAGCGACAATTCAGGTTATAAAGCTTAATAAAAAATTTTAACAATAAATTCACTATATTTGTTGGCACAGTAATTATTTAAACTTAAACCTGTATAAAAAACTAAAGTTGGATACAAAGGAAACAAGTGATGCGAGGGATCTCCATCCTTAGGGAATCGTGTACCTCCAAAGCTCTGGCGCTAAGAAAACCACTCTTAAAAATTGAAGTTTTAAATCCTCAATTTTTTTTTTACCACTTATAAATTTATTTTTAATATTATCAGTTTTGTATTGTTCTTTCAGTACTTTAAGGCAAATAGATTTAAAAAAAGTTATAGCTTACTCCTCAGTTGTACATATGAATTATTCTTTATTAGGGATTTTTACTTATACCATAGAAGGTATACAAGGTTGTATTTATACAACTTTAACACATGGTATAACATCAGCAGCATTATTTTTTTTAATAGGAGTTTTATATAATAGGTACGGTACAAAATCAACAATCAAAATCAACAATCAACAATCAACAATCAACAATCAACAATCAACATTCAACAATCAACATTCAACAATCAGCAATCAACAATCAACAATCACAATCAACAATCAACAATCAACGATCGACAATCAATAATCAGTATTCAACAATCAACAATCAACAATCAACAATCAACAATCAACAATCAACAATCGACAATCAACAATCAACAATCAACAATCAACAATCAACAACAATCGACAACAATCGAAATAACAAGTGATTTTTCTATCCTAGTTGAGCCCCCCAAAGCTGTGGTAAATGAAAAGAGGTATGGTAGACGATCGCGGCCTGCACCACAGAGTATTTCAGTGGATGAAATATTTCCAGAAGAGTTGGACCTAAGTCATCCAGATGGGACTTTGAATAGAAACAATGGATATGAACAATCATCAAAGCAACTTGTTAAGGTTCGTCAGTTAACTGTTTTGAGGTGATGTTATGCACTCCATCTTCATTACTATCTCACAATGCTGTAGACTATCTTTACATCATTAGTTTTAGTGTATCTACCAGTCTTTTGTGTAGTCAGACCAAACTTAAGTTGTGCCAGGACCCATTACTCCACGATTGCGCCTCTCTCATTTTACAGTCCCGCAAGAGTTTTCGGCCATGCGCCAGAGACCAACGAGCTGGGTTCACCAGTCCCAACGGTGGACCTCTGCACCCCAGGGTTCAACATGGGTTCAATCATGGTCTTTGACTGCTGCATCGGGTTTAACATTCCAGAATTTGAATATCATGTTTTAAGTGTACATCTAAAACAAGCTTTAAGTAGTATGTCAGTTGATGCTGAGCCGATACCTAATTTAGATATACTGATTAATGATAAAACTCTTTTAACAAATTCAAAAATATTACCTTCAACAGCATATAATCCATTTATTTATGGAAATGATGTGGATTCTGTTGATGTTGCAACGAGAGTAGCGATGGTGCGATTTTTTAATTCGGCGAATATTCTTGGCAATTTTAATGCAATTCAGTTACTCTATTTACACCGTGCTAAAAATGTGATAGGTACCTATAGCATTAGGTTTGGGCTCTCAAGTAACTGCAATGACACACACTATTTGCATAAATACACTATCAATATACATGTAATGTGATAAGAGCTTGGCTTTAGAACGGCAACGCAGATTTACAGAAAAGAAGATACATGCTGACTATTTGAAAACTACCCCTTAATGGACATGAAAACTTAACTAATTTTATTGGCCCATCTCCTGGGGACATTTGGAATTTTTGTGATAGCGTCTGCAGCACGACGAGCCGCATCTAAAGCTGCTTGGCTACTGGCACCCTGAATAATAAAGTTGCCACCGCCGATGCCTTTCGCGACATGCAGCTGGTCTTCGACGATAAACTCGCCATCCATGACCGGGATTCGCCAGTAACGTCTACCCTCGATGACTTTGCTTTTTTGAAACCCATCGCCAAAAAACCGAATGTGTTTCCCAAGGGGAACGGTCTTACAGTTTTCGATTTGCCTCCGTGGGCCCCGCGCGCGACGCCTCGCTCTTCACCCGCCTCCACGACGCCTGGTCTACCGCCCTGTCCTTCTGCGACACCCCCGAACTCATCCACGCGGCCCTCGCCCACGCCGACGAATCACCCGCCGAAGGCCCCAGACACCTCGCCGGCCGCCTCGCCGCCAACGCTGTGTGCCCCGCCGGCTCATCGATCACCCTCCTCGCCGCCGACAACTCACCCGCCCTCCCACGCAACCTCACCGTCCTGGGCGACACAGTGCGTTTTCGTTCGCAAATGGCGAATTTGTGACACCGTGGATCACCATCGCCGACGGGAAGGGCAAGTTCGCGACGTACATCCGATTCACGTTCACATACGCCGGCAGCGACATCCGCACTGTTCGCCACGAGGTCGACTGTACGTCGCAAGCCGCGACGAACACCATCATCGCTCGTTGAGCGTCGACTTCTGCATCTTGATCTCATTCGCGGCTCGCGGCGATGCGCACAGACAACACAAACGAGCATCGATATCGTACGTCGGGGGAACTTCAAATACTGGCAACAGTGCCGACGTGAGTGTGACGATATCAGGCCTTGGACTTCAGGAAGACGATTTGGTTATTGTAGTTGACGCTTTCATGAGTACCACGGACAGCAACCCGGGAGTTACTACAGGCGGATACACTGAGATTGCCGATTTGTATGAAAATGGATCAGTAAATGATATTAACTTCTCTGTTAATTATAAAGTCATGGGTGCAACACCAGATTCCTCGGTTACATATGTTGGTTGTGATTTTACCAGTTTTTGAAAATCGGTTCATCGGTAATGGACATATAACCATTCAAACGATAATACATCATTTTGGGACACCCGGTATGTGATCATTGTATTCCAGAAATCAAGGGAAAGAAAGAAAGAAGGAACATATGAACGACCGAAGACATGCCTCAATGACCACTGATTTCAATAAGTTAATCTATAACTAATGATTAAGGATTCAATGAATGAATGAATGAACGAATGAAGGAATGAATGGAGGAATATGAGGAAACTAAACAGAAAGGGTGATCGTTAAATTTGACTTCTAGCAAAAAATCCCGATATCTGTAAGAATGTATTTTCAAGTTCGTTCCAAAATATTTCTGTGCTCTTCCAGCCATAGCAACAATTAAAAATTTTAAAAATGAGTGTCTTTTTCTGGCTTACTTAACCTAACTAGGGCTTCATATTACGAGAAATGAGTTTTTAAAGGAATCGATTTTCAAATAAGCAATTTAAAAAAAAAGAAGAAAGCAATACGAAGATTCGTTTTATTTGCCTGACTTTAACAGCCCGGAAAATCGCGCGCTTGAGGATCTGATGGGCGAGGCCATGGAACTGGATCACAGCGGTTACGATTCCTTGCTGGAAAGTTTGCCGGAACAGGTATCAGATCATATACTTGCCAAGAAGCTCGCTACATTTATCGGAGAGCACCAAAATGCCACAGGACAACAAACAGAAGTCGACGACGTTCAGCAAGCAGATGTTGAAGGAGCACTCAGCCCGTTTCCATCAAGAAGAATACCGAGAAATCGGACATACCGATCCTTAGGTCTACTGAGAGAGCCCCTTGAAAGCTGAATATCAGCTAACTCAGGGCCCGCCAGAGAAATACGGAAAAAATTAAAAAAAAAACTTGGCTTGGCAAAATTTAGGGCAAGGCAATTATCAGAGAACCAAAGAACGACTCTCTCAACAAGATCCGCTAATTGGGGAAGCGTCTCAGACGATGTTTCTGATATAATACCAATAATACTGTCAAATACATTTTAACATAAAAAAAAAAACATAAAAAAGTGTGGGGGGAGGGGGGGTGGAGGGTTGGGGCAGAAATTAATTACAGGATTTGCCGAGTTGAATACCTGATGCTTGAATTATTTTTTTAGTGATTTACAACCAGATATTTTGCATATAGCACTTTAATGTTTCAAGCTCTGTGGATACGCACCGTAAAAGGCAAAGCCCATATCTACTGAAACAAGGCATTCAGCCAATAGGAAAAAACCAGTAGACAGAAAACAAATTTCTTTGTGCTGAGAAATAATTTAAAATGTTTTTAATTATGCATCAGGAATATAACGGCCAATGGAATTTTGCAGGCTGAAAACCCCTTCGAATTAGCTAAAAATCTTCAATCAATAAAAAATTATCGATGCTGTAATACGTGGAACAGATCTGCAGACGAGTGATTTTTAAAAACCTTTTCAATAATTAGAAAAGTTTGCGTAATGTTAGTCGAGGAGAGGATGAAGAAAGAGAAGGCTTCAACATCTATGAAACATTCTCTCGCGTCAGTGAATGCTGAAATCTCGTCATATCTGTGCTCTTTTGTTTCCGAATGGAAGACGTTTTATAAAGAATCATTATTCGCTACAAATTAAATTTAGGCTTGCACAATTAAATGTTCAAAGCTTGTTTGATCGTTTGTGACACATTTCCTTTCAGGAAGTCCTGTTAAGTCAAAGGGCTTCTGTTTATGTCTTTGTTATCAGAGATTCTTTATTCTCTTCCAGTTTAAGTTTAAATTGAATTTTAAAACATCATTTTCTTTTATTATTTCAGCGTCAGTATGCTACTTCGACAAATGGATGGTCTTTCTGAAATGATTGTTAACTATGCTGAAGAAAACATTGTATCCGTTTCGATATTAGGTAGTCACGGAAGTGATAGGACTGACCAAGAAATAGAAGTAATTCTCTCATTTCTTGAAAAAGAACATCAGAATCTTGTTGGTGCGGAGGTGGGCAAAGAAATAAGCTCTATTTTTGCCTTTTTTGACGGGTTAAATCTTTTAGAATCTTCTTAGACATGTCCGCTGGTCCGCATCTAAAATATCATTATGCCGGATACAAATGAGCTTGATGTATCTCATCATTATGTTTCTTTTTTTTCTTTTTTTGAAAAATGATGTTTCAATCTTAATAAACTTTTTTTTTTCCTTTTGATTTAGTGCTTTATTAAAACGCATGGGTTTCCCCCTCTTGGCTAGGAGCCTTTGAAGATTTAACACCTTGTTCTCATTGTTAGTTTATTAAAAATCGAGATCTGGTTGTCGCCGATGAACTCGACACGGATCTCCCCGTCCGTGCGTTCTTCGAGGTCGCGAGCGAACTCCAGCGCGCCGGCGCGCTCGATCAGCAGATTACGCGCGTTGAAGCCCGAGGCACCGAACTTCAGCGTGTGCCTGGCCTCTTTCTTGAAGCGCTTGTCATAGGTCGATTCGGCCGCTGCCGCGAGCGTCGGCAGGCTGACCGCACCGGTCAGACCGCCGAGACCCAGCACCGTGGACGACAGCCCATAACGCCGCCAGCCCCCTGGATAGGTTCACCGATAAAGGCCGCGACCTTGTCTGCGTCGAGCTCGAGAATTTTTTCTTCTAGTGTCCTCGCGGTCTGGAGACCAAACTCTTCCGGCGAAAAATCGCCGCCGTCACGATACCAGTAGGGCGTGGCGATGTGTTCAATACCGGGTATGGGCAGGTGTCCCTGCTTGGGCATGTCTTTCATGGCACCAAGGCTGGCGGCACCGATGGTACTGCCATGATAGGCGTCGCCACTATTTAACTTTAGCATAAAGCGCGGAGAGTTGGGATGAGACACCGCCCTTGTAAACGGTGTAATTTATGTTGGTTTGAAATTCAATATTACTCCATATTTTGTTTTTTTTTTTTTTAATTGTTTTTTATTCAATTTCATTAAAAAGAAAACACTCCCTAAACTATCTCTGAGCGATTTTACAAAGGACAGTTTTACGATCCCTACTTCTACTCCTAGTAAAACTATTTTTACCTCGATTGATCCCAGCATGACAGCGACGAATAACACACTGCCTTTTCATATCAAACAAAAACAACTAAGAAACAATAGGGAAAAAAAATTCCAAGACGTTTTTCCAAAGTTGTTTTTGTTTTAGCTATTATAGCACCTGAAAAATTAGTTTTTCTCTACTTACTCTGTCAAAATTTTCTTATTAGATATTTTAATAGTTTGAATACTTCACCCATATGTAATGAAAACTATTTTAAATGCACAGACACCTAATAGTTTGTAATTGCAAATTTTTATCCACATTTCTCGTCATCACGTGCAGCTACGCAGTGAAGGCGACCTCCTATCGGTGACCCTGCTCGCGCTCGAAAGCAATCCCGTGTTCTTTCAAGGACAACGATCAACCGAATTCCAAGTGCGCCCCGGGGAACACTTCGTGATCGGTTCCACGACGTTTGCGTTCTCGATCGAGACGGCCAGCGTCGCCATGACGCTCGCACCGCCGGCCACGGAACAGACCTTTAGCCCCGCCTTCCTGAGGCAACTCCGTTTTCCAATTGTAAAACATCTTTGTAAAAATCGTAACCATTCTAAACTATCTAAAAAACAATGGTCATCTTCTTCAATAATAACTCGATTTAAATATGGTAATATTTTTGATGTTACAAGACGATGAGCAATATCATCTGAAACGTAATGTTGAGTAAAAGCATTTTCAAACCATTGGAAAAATGGATGTTTCAATTCAGGAGAACAATGTTGAACAATATCCCACATTTCTGAAAGAAAATTAAATTTATCATTTGAATGACCTTCGAGGGGGGATGGGTCGGGCCATCCCGGGTCCAACGATGCAGGTTGTCACCTTTCGGGGGGAATGGGTCGACGTCGACCAGCGACGGGCGGTAGGCGACGAGGCCAAGCGACTAGGTGAACAGGCCCGCTAGACCGCCACGAGCTTGGCGCGCGCGGTCTCGGGGCTGTCGTCCTCGTTCCGACGAGCTCGCCGGCGTGCGGTCGACTCGCCCGCGGGCGGCGCGGCCCTCAGGTGTGCGGCCAGCATCATAGCGGCCCGCCCTTCAACCTTGTTTTCTGTGACCCGCCCTATGGCAAGGAGCTGGGGGAAAAGGCGCTTGCCGCAGCGCATGTGGGCGGATGGCTTGCGCCGGGGGCGCTGTGCGTGCTGGAGGAAGCAGCATCAGCCGATGTGACGTGTCCGGATGGTTTTGAAGAGATCGACCGGCGCGGCTATGGCGATACGCAGGTGGTGTTCCTGCGGGCGCAACAACCGGCCTCATAGCGCTCCCCCTCCGCTCAGGCCGCCCAAGCAATTACTACTACTACAAAACATGGGCACCCTGTGCTCCTAGCCTTTTGATGGGCCACGTATAATTGAGTGTAAGAAAAGGGTCTACTGATGCTTGTCTTCTTTCGTCGTCGACGACAGGAGACCAAGATCGTGCCTTCGTAGATAGCCCGTCCTTCTTCCCTCAAGTCGTTTGTCCGGAAGTAGTTCTTTTTTAATCACAACTCTTCATCCCTTTTTTTCCTCTTTTTCAATACGGACAAGGTAATGAAAACAATTAATCTATAAACAAGTAATCTTAACACACTATGCTATAAACAAGTAATCTAAATTCATTTGCGATCAGAAGTTGTTATTTCTAGCATTGCTCATAGTGACATAATTATCTACATAATTATTTAATTAAAGGAAAGGCTTTATCTATTTAATGACCAAGTTGTATATGATTTTACATATAGGTTATAGCTAGTCAGGTTGACGCTCTTAGGGTAAATAGATTGAATAATAGAGTGCCACTACCATCTTGAACCCGTCATGGGCATTGGCCCTGTGAACTGCAATACGTCGCTCACCGTCCTTCCCACGAGTCCAGACGACGACGAGAATATTTCTTTCTTGGTCTTTCTATCACCATTGGTGTCATCGTAGGTGTTTTGATGATCATCATCATTACCACCACCAAGTATGAGTTTGGAAAGCGTATGTCCGACTTGCAAAATGGAGAAAGTTTCATCAAAGATAACATGATACGGGAACACGTTTTTGACGACTTTGGGTGGTAGCGAGTCAAAAATGAAAGTAAATACTCAAAAATCTAATCGGATGACCCTCAGTTTTCTTTACTGAAAGCCTTAGTTTACAACTTCAATACCTAATGAAATAATTAGAACAAAAACTTAGCTCTTATGGGTTACACTGACGTGCGATTTGAAATGGGTGGCTATAATTAGTTTGTTCATCGTTTGTTCTATAATTAAACAAGCTAGTGCATCTCTGTCTCTTCTTAAGCTACTTGCTAAATTTTTATTCCCGAAACCCCAAGATTGAATTGGAAGAGGAATAGAATAGAAGAGAAAAAAATAGAAGATAGAAATAGAACTATAGAATTATAGAAATAGAAATAAATAGATAGAAATAGAAGATATAAGAAAAAATGGAAATAGAAGAGAAGTAGACTAGAAGAGAGGAATAGAATAGAAGAGGAATAGAAGAGGAATGGAAGAGGAACATGCACAGCGGTGTCTGCCTTGGCGGCTTGGTGCTTCAATGAGTTATTAATAGAAGTAGTAATTGAAGGGGTCGAAAAGAGTGTTTTAAAGCAGATAGCGCGTGGAGACAGTCTGCACATTCAATCGATTGCCTATGGGAAAGAAGACGGCATCCGGAACGTAGAAGGCACTGGTGGACAACAGCCAGCCGGCTGGAAAAGTAAAGACGGCCATCTTTGGTTTGCAACCGTGGAAGGAGCAATCAAAGTAGACCCAGCCGCCTTGCTCATTAATAAAATAGAACCGCCCGTTATAATCGAAAGCTTAACGGTAGACGACAAACCATACCATTCAGGCGTGTTATTTCCTTATTCTTGTTTTGCAACAATGTTTGCCAGTCAAAGCCTGGTTCGCCAGCATCCCAGCCAAAGCCCCTGGCGTTTTCAAACTCCTCGGCAAAGTGCGAGGCATAGACGAAAAGTTTTTTCGGCACACAACCGACATTGACACAGGTACCACCGAGGTAGCGATCTTCGGCAATTGCCACCCTGGCGCCAAAACCGGCAGACATACGCGCGGCCCGAACACCTCCGGAACCCGAAAATTTCTCTTTTCGTATCAACTGACGTGTTTTTCCGAGAAAGCTCACATTTTGTTCGAAAATTTACAAGTTTCCCACTACGCTCTCCGGCACTACAACTTCTAAAAAACTATTGTTCTAGACTTCATATTAGAAATTGAATATAACGGGTGGCCCAGAATAAATGAAGGGTTCACTGTTTCTCGATTATCTCCGTTATTTTTCGTTCTTTTTACCCACTTTTTTTTTTGAAAAATACCCAATTTAATTCTCTATAAAAGCTTGATCAATACCAAGTGTTATAATTATTTTCGTTGCGAAACGCGTTATACAGTAAATACTGTATGCAATGGAGAGGAAGGGACAAACGAAAAAAAAGAAAAAAAAGAAGAAAACAAACTGACTTTATACCAAATAAATTGAAACTACGTTTATGTTCAAGCATATATATAAACTCCCAGCTATACATGACGCAGAAGGTACTGAGGGATGGTTCACTATTTTTCTATTATATTTTTCATCTAATGAAGATCTTGGTACTCTTGTTTTGTTTTTACCGTGGGTAATTTATGATATTTCTTCCTTAACTGATTCAGCAAAATTCTTCTCATCCTTGAAAAGTGATTTCTGGATCAGGAACGAAAATATTCCTTTCTATTTTGCTGTTTTGGGACGACACCTTATAGGAAATATTGGAAATGTTCCGTTATTCCTGGGATTGATTTTACTCCCTTTTTTTGTAAATCCCCCTAAGCTTAAAGACATCCGGATCCTGGTAACACTTTTTAAGACGGCCCGGACCTTCGACCGCACCGGGGAGTGGTACACGGTCGGCGACCGCGGCCACCTCGACGACGACGGCTACCTGTACCTGACCGGGCGCACCGCGGAGTGCATCGTCTCCGGCGGCGTGAACCTCTACCCGGCGCGTGTCGACGAGACGCTCGGTGCGCATCCTGCCGTGGCCGACGCGGCCGCCTTCGGTGTGCCCGACGAGGAGTTCGGCGAGGTGGTCGTGGCCGCGGTGGTCCCGGCGCACGACCCATTGTAGAACAACAGAAATTAATTGCATCATGTGATATGTATAATAATCTTGTCGATATTTTAAATCGATTGAATATGGCCAACTGTTCACTACCAGCTCTCAATGATCTTTTACAACAAGATACGTTGAGAAAAATCCGAAAACAATTATTAGACGATGAACGATATCAATTAGCAATGGATATTTCCACTCGATGTAGTTTAGATACACAGACTATTTGGTTTCAATGGGGAATGGGTAAGACATTATTCTTTCGCTCTGCTTAGGTGCCATGCAGACAGTAATCCCAGAGGCGTTTCGGTGCGATGAGTACTGGGAGTTGCGCGCCTTCGTCGATGACTTGCCTCGACTGCGGAGTGGGGACCTGTCCCTCGATGTCGTCGAAGGCCCAGTCGACATGGCGGTGAGTGTGGGCATCGGCGGCGTCACCCCCGAGATGTCGGCCGTGTTCAAGGAAATCCCCCGCGCAGTGGGCCTCCTGGGGTTCTTCAACGAGTTTCCGGACGATGCCAGCCCGCATGGAATTTACGGACCTGCCGAAGCTCGAGCCTTCCTTGCGCGAAGCGGCAACGAAATTGGCTCAAACTTTCGATTGAGACATTCCCTGTCGAATTGCGATGAGGCTGTTTTCTGGTCGATTCCGCTAAGCAACCACGCTCCATAGACCTACCTCGACTGATCCGGACCGAGCCACTTTGGGGCCCTCCAAAGTGCTCCGGCTCGCATGTTTGAGCGCGATAGCTATTGACACTACGTTCGAGATATCGCATCTGAAACATTTCATACTTTCCATATATTTATATAGTTTTCATCCTCAAGCAATCTTATTGCAGTCATTCAAAATACTAAATTATGTTCAGAAATAAATTAGGGAGTAAAAAAAGTTACACCAGTAAAAAGGTTTAGAAAAAAGAAGGAACTTTTCTTTTTTTTTTAAGATACGGTTGAAATTCGTCATTTTGAGGTTAGTCACGTCTGATTTTAGTGAAAGTGAATATGTATCGATTGCACGTTCTGGTGCTCAAAAAACTGATTCGCTAAGCTAATTGAATCGAAGCAGAGAAAAAGGTATTTCGGATATTCATTGGTGAATGTCGGCATTAGACAGATTTTGGACGTTCACAGTAACATATATGCCTTTTAGCTATATTCCTCTGCGATTGTATTTCAATATAAATAAAATATTTAAAATTGTTCTACAGTTAATGGTATAGAGAAATATGTATTTAGCAAAATAGTGCTTTTGAATTCAAAGCAAGACAAAAATGGCAGTCTTTATCAATTGTACTTGGCGTAAAACGGCACTTGAGCAGCGGTCGTCGTTACACACCCAGACGAGGCTGTGATACTAACAGCGGCCTCGGATATTTGCATCGATGACGTCATCGGCTTTATCTGGTGCACCATAACAACTCCAGACTAAAAATACGAGAGAAATAATAATAGCAAAATACAAAGACCCCCGTCGTTAGAATTAGACTTAAGAAGAATTCCTATAACGTCCTCAATATGAATACATTTAGTAAGGGGGTAACAGCCAGGGTGGCGACATATTTCCCGGCCAAGCCTGGCGGATATTCACACTGTATAGGCTGCGAGTACCTTGAGGATTGTGGGCGAGATAACAAAGCCTGTCTGAAACGTACCGAGCTATTCCTTAAACACCAGATTGCCTTTGAGACCGGAGATCCGAAGCTTTTGACGGAATTGCGGTCTGACACCCAGGCCGGGATCCAGGCGCTGATCAATGACATGATCCTGGCGATTGCACAGGATGGCAAGCCCCGAACCAATCCGTGGAATCAATCGATCGTCGTCTTGCGGTTGTTGTCGAGTTTTGCTGTCTTTTATTCTTTGTTGTGGCGGTGGTGCTCTTGCTGATATAGATGGTGGGGGGATGACTGTTAATTCTTTCGATACGTGTCTGTTGTGGCCTTTGTTGGTACCAGCACATAGTTTCGAACAGAAGCACGGACAAAGATGTTGACAATAGCTCCATTCATTGCAACGGGAACCCGCAGGAGAGTTCAAACAAAAACTACAAAACCGGCTCGCTAGGTTGTGAGTGCATTAAGGCAGAAGAAGCTGCGTGTTGGGCAGTGCAAATCGTCTGAGTACATTGAACTCGGCGCCAGTATGTAGCATCCGTTAGTGATGCTGAAAATGACGCTCGAATGTGAAACCGCGTTTCGGTAGGCAAAATGCCATGCAACAGGACGTGATCGATTTGAGGGAGTTCTACGCCCGGCCACTTGGTGGTGTGGTCCGGCATCTGATTACCTATCGCGTTCGTTCTCTATGGCACCCGATCTCACCGAGCTGACCGGTGGCTATCGGCGAACGCCTACGCTCCAAATCGGGGCCGACATCTACTGCGACACGAAGATCTGCATTCGTGCCCTCGAACGTTTGTATCCCGAGCCAAGCCTCTTTCCGACGAACGACGTCGCAACGGTCAGGGGAATTTCGAGCTGGGCCGAAACGAGTTTCATGATGGCCGTTATGGCTTTCATCGGTTTTGGGGGCCTGTTCGACGAAGAATTCATAGAAGACCGCAAGCTATCCCCAAAAATCCCTCGCCCTCTTTGCGCGCGCCCAATACGGCAGAGGCAAACTTCGCTACCCGTTGTTCCCGGATCTGGAGATCGACGCGTTCGAATCCTTCATCCTACGCAACTCGGGAAACGACAATCAAAGCACCCATCAAATCCCGCCGCGACCTCCTATCACCGAATTCAGTCGGCCGCGCAGTAGCGGCAGCTATTTCGTCAACGGGCGCTACACACTCTTTCGGGATGCTTTACTGCAAAGTCTAAAGAAATGTTTTTAACAAAATTTAAATTATTTAAAAGTTTTTCTGGGTCATTTTCTTTTAATTCTCCAATAAAAAAGTTATTATTGTTAATTAAAAAACTTAAATAATTTGTAAAATTTATTAAATAATTAAAATTATTACAAACCCCTTTATCAAAAAAAAAATTAAAAATATCATTCATAATAAAAATTGCTAATGCTTTCTTTTGAAAAATATCAATTTTTGAAAAAATTCCAACCCAATTTTTAAACCTGGTGCGCCAGACCTGGAAGGCCTTCGGCTTCGATCCAAATGAATCTAGCGTCACCGCACAAGGAGAGGTCGTTGATCTAGTGCTCAAGAGCGTGTTTGCGGTCAGGATCGAGCTTGCGATGATCCCTCCTCTCCCTCGTTCTCCGCTAAAATGCCCATGTCGTGTTCTGTTTCCGCTGCAACTGCCTCCGCAACGCCACCACAGCGCAAGGAAGAGTCTCGACAGATCGTTAGGCCGAGCAAGCCCGCGCAGATGGCAAGTATGCCCTCTTGCATTAATGTCCGCCACCTAGACAGCAAAGGTCGGGCCAGTTTGCAGAGAGGCCTGAAAACTAATTGAAAAACAGGGGATTACACGGGTGTGCTTTCAGCGCGTTCCGCCAGTTTGAGGCGGTTGGCAAAATTCTGCCGGGCTGGAGAGGGGCAGATTCTGAACCGTCCGGGAAAGAATGGCCGTCGACAAGCGGTAAGAAATGCCGGTCTGGCTTTCGACCCGACCGACACATTGGCAAAAGAAGTTTTTCAGTGATTCGTTCAATCACGTTTTTATTGAAATTTCCGAGAGCCATCGTCCAAAAATTCTTAACTGAAACTTTGATATTTTCATCTGAAGTATCTATTCAAAAGAGAAGACGTTATATAATGAATTGACAAAGTCAACAGTTGTTCCTATACGCACCTGTTCTGTATTCACATAAAAGATTTAATTCTGACCCAGGATATGCGTTCGGTTCGCCGTCCGTCATAAAAATAATTGTTTGTTGCAGATTATCGGATGGAGGCGAGAAATGGCCTATCGACCATTTCCCGCAGAGCGTCCTTGAAGGTTTCAACCTTCATCGTCTTTGCCTCCGTTGTCGCCTTCTGGCTTCGTACCAGCCTTAACGTCTGCGTCAGGCTTCTTTGCCCCTGCTTTCGCGTCGGGAGCCTTCCCTTTGCCTTTCTCGCCATCAGCGCCCTTTCGGCCAGCGTCGGCTTGTTTGAACCGTTCGGCATCCGCAGCCCTTTCGCGTTTGTGCCTGGCTTCCAGTCCAAGGTGGTAATTCATGTGTCAATTGGAGCTTATGAGGAACAAGGATGGGAAAATAAAAAAATGATAAAGGAATTTCAGTACAATGTGACACATATGTGTGTCAATCGTACAGATTCGAAGGTTATTCCTGTGCAACCCAAGCTGGAGCTACGACTTACACAAGTCACGAATGCTCCCAAGGGCACTCCGCCACCGAATATATAATTACTGGCAATGAGGATGTGGATAACAAGACGAAGAGAAAGTATTTGAAACGTGTCCATTGTGCTTTCATAGAATAAGTACATTATGGTACCGGTGAATGTTTGGATTCTGGATACAAATTTGCAGCAATATGCAAGCAAATGCTGTTTAAGTCGGGTTTTTGAAATACATGATTGTGGTAATTTTTCTTAATCAATTTCAGTGTAATCTATAGGCAAATTCACTACTGATTGGCAGCTCAAATCCACTTGGAATCTTCCGAGGATTTTCTTGCCCTTTCCGTCTAACCGCTTGCAGTTTCATCGCGAAAGGTCTGAGTTTGCGAGGCGGTTTTTTATCTTTGGATTGATACTTAGATGAAGCAAGGATTCTTAATTTCGCTGTGTAAACGAAACGCTGAAATCCTGGAACTTTTGAACAAAAAAAGCCCGCTAAGTCTCTTTTTATTCATTAAATCATCAAATAACAAAAGATGCGACGTTCATCACCCTTGATTAGGTCTTTGGTTTTAATATTATTTTTCATGGCAAGCTGCAATCAAAACGTAGATACGACGGTAACCCCATTGTTAAGCTGTTTGGGTAGCTGTTTTTAAATAAATTTAAGAATTAACAATGTGTTGAATCTCAATGACAGCTACACCTTCAAAGATAAACTACCCCATTGTTATGCTGTTTATGTCGCTACCCCATTTTTAAGCTGTTTGGGGTAGCTGTGTTAAAATAATTTTCAAAATTAACCATTTGTTGAATCCCAATGACGGTTACACCTTCAAGGGTAAACTACCCCATTCTTAAGCTGTTTGGTGTCACTACAAAAAATTATTCAACAATAAAATAACCCTCCCTTAGATTTTGTGAAAAATATATTTTGTTCCCAGTATAACCCCCAGGATAGGCGCCACTGGTTAAGGATTATGACAGTCCTCGCCCGGGGACGAGAATATTTTAACTAATATATGAAAAAAATAACACAAGAAATTCTGCCGTTTTAAATCTCGTTAAAAACAAGGCTCTTGGTATCCCTTATATCTTCCCCAGGGGAAATATCCTGGCACCGTTTATGCTCACTATTTGCTACCCCAACTAGCACACCGATGAGCACCACAGATTTTCAACACCGGCTCCGGGAACACGGTAGCCTCGCGACACCCAGACCCCGGGTAGAAATGAAGGTCGACGCGCTGTTGCTCTTGTTTTTATTTGCGCTGGTTGGCTATGGACTTGTCGTCTTGTATAGCGCCGTGGATAGAGATCGCGATACGTTCGTGGCGCAAATGAGTCGGTTTGGGGGCGGCTTTGTCGCGCTGATCGCTATGGCCTATCTCACGGATCCGACTCGGCGTCGACCAGGTCGAGCGCGAGATCGACCGAACCACTCGCAACGAGTGAGTCGTCGATCGATAGATCGATGCTCTGAACTCGAGGTTCGGTATTCCCGAGTGAGACCGCGTCGCTTTCGGTGAGTTCGGAAACCACTCCGAGCCCAGACTTCAGCGCGGTCACTTGGAGCGAAACTTCGCTTTGAAATCCTTCAAAGCCGTGAGACTCCGCGTCCCAGACGACCTCGTGAACCACTCCGGCCATTTAGAAAATAATATTTAGGGGGAGTGGTACTTAAATTAGAATTTTGGAAGTTGAAGTGGCTGTTTTGCAGATTGTATGCAATTCAAACATGTATCAATACTAACAATTACTTCACACCAGACCATTGATTGTGTGGATTTTAATGGATTAGAAGTTTCTTTGTAATGGAAGTTCATGGACAATCAGCATAAGCTGAAGGGGTACTTTCCTTTAAATTGAACATGGATTCCAGACCGATTTCTGAGTAAATAGACATTACTCGACGGCGATGGTGATGGTGTTTCGGGTGACGACTTTCTCGGCTCTTTCACGATTGAGCCCTCCGCTGCTGGCACGATCATCGTATCGGTGCCCGACTTTATTCGTGGGCCGGGCCAAGACGTAAACCTCCCAGCCAATGCGAACAATGGAATCCCCATCGAGCTGAGTGATGCCACCAACGTGTACGGTGTCACGCTGTCCGTGGGCTACGACCCTCGGTTGCTTGAGATAACCGATGCCGTGGTTGCGCGCTCATCATCCGGGTTAACAGCCACACCCGTATCACCCAGCATGGTCTCAGGACGTGTCGTCGCCACCACCAGATAATCTTTACCGTCTTTGGTGGTAACGCCATCCGCCAGCGGATAACGCAGGTGCCACATGTTGCCTTTTTTGTCTTTGTTCTCTACTTCCAGATCGGAAATGGCCGTGTGTAATTTCGGATCCCAGTTCACCAGGCGTTTGCCACGATAAATCAGATCATCCTGATACAGGGTATCAGGAGCCTCATTAATTTGTCATGTCTTTCCTCAGAATAAAAGTAAAAAAATAAAAAAAAATAAAATGAAATAAAAAAAATAAAAAAAAGTAGCAGACACCTTATAATAAGCAATTGATAAAACCGATGAATCATGTGATCCAAAATAACATAAAAGGCAAAATAATGAAAACGCTTATCATCTATATTTTCACAGTAAAGATCCAAATCTATAGGTTTCATTATTCCTTTGTTGCATTGAATCAGGTAAAAAGGACAAAAAAGGCCCATGTCATCGGTTTCGACATTGCTTCCAAGGCGGATCAGGCCAAGATTGCCTGTATTGCGCATCTGACAGGCGGTACTTACTGGAACGCCAAGGACGCCGATGGCCTGACCGAAGCGCTGAAGGAAAGCGTCGCCGCGGTTGAGGAAAAAGCGCCGCTGCCTGTGACAGTCCTGACAGCGGCGGACAAGGAAAGCGGCCAGCCTGTTTCAGGCCCCGTGCAATGGACAGTGGCCACCGTCGACGACGAGAAAAATTGTGATATTAAAAAAGGAAATGAGATCAATTTTGTTAAAATTCATATTTCACAAGGTTGGGATGATTTTTGTACAATTCATCGTATAAGTGTAAATGGAGATGTATCAAGATAGTTTTAATTTTAAATCTATGAAACAATCTTTCAATAAAATGAAATAATAACAATAATAATAATAATAAGTATTTTTTATCGACTATTGATTGTTTTTTATTGACTATCAATTGAACGAAGCGAAAATTAAGTAAATAAATCTTGGGCGCTTCCTTGACGATCTGTGCAATCGCGTGGCTGCATTCCAGGGCCGGAATGATGCCTTCGAGTTCCGAGCACAGCGTGAACGCATCAAGGGCTTCGGTATCGGTGATCGGCTCGTAGCGTGCGCGACCGATATCTTTAAGCCAGCTATGTTCCGGCCCAATGCCCGGATAATCAAGACCGGCTGAAATCGAGTCGGCTTCTTTGCTCCGGCCGTCATGATCCATCAGAAGATAGGTGCGGTTGCCATGCCAACAGCTTCTTCATGATCGGTGTCTCCAGGGTAGGGGGCGTTGTCTCTAGTTGGATGTAGCGCAACACAGCCTAACCGGAGTGACCTGGAACACAAGGCGGCAAGATTAGTGAACTGATCCTTCAACTCCTGATGTGACGTCTCGATCCGGTGCCATGGCAAGGAGGCTCAACGGGCTCGCGCGGGGAGGTTACCTCAGGCTGCGGAAATTGAACCTGGTTTTCTTTTTCTTGCCGTCCTGGCCTCCGGTGCCGAACAAGTCCGTCTTTTCTCATTTTCCCTTTCTTATCTGCCTCTTTCCCTTTTTTGGCTGAATTTTCACCAGGTTCTCCTACTGTGAAAAAAATACATGTTCAGTTTCAAGGCCTTCAATTTGCATAATTCTATTTTTTGCTGAGATACATACATACATACCTACATACTAACATGATGGAAAAAATTTAATGAAGGCTTACAAACAAACCACCAGTCAAATACCTTTGATTTTAATCTTGTCGTTTTTGGCTGCACATGTCCGTGACGGCCGGAGACCTCGATGGCAGCGGCATCTTGTCCATCGCCCTGAGCTGGCAGCCTCACTATAATAATGGCATGTACAGTCAGTGGAAAAAGACGAATGATGGGACGAGAATCATGAAACGCGTTTCGGTATTTCAATCACAGGGATGTTGAAATCATGATCAAAAAATTCTTGTGCCTGACTTTTTTCCTCTTTACAGCAACAAGTGCAGTTGCCCAATCGCGTTACGCCATCATCGAAACGTCCAGCATCAAACGTAAGAGCTATCCAAGGCCTCTTCTAGTTCGTACGAAGGCGTCAGAAGGCTACTAATTCGAACTCGAATCAGTAGGTAACAATTTGCGCCGAGTCTGGCTATATGGCCGCACCCCCAAAACCTGAGTGACGACCAGAATGTCTTCTACGCCAGTAAGGTCGCGAGCATTGAACAGCTCAAAGCTGAGGTATCAGAAAAGAAGAAATAGACAGTGCAGGGTTCCAGTTTCTACCTCAGCAACCGACGTTGTGATTGAAGTTCCTGAACTTGGGAAGGTAACTGGCGATATTGCCTGGGGAGGAAACTGGTTTTTTCTAGTGAAGGAATGTCCAATCGCCATTCGGCCCGAAAATATAGCGGAGCTGCGCGACTACACACTTGCCATTCGTCGACATCTTGATCAAGAGGGAATTACAGGCGCGAAAAAAGCTGACGAGAATGACGGGCACATTGATCACGTCGAAGTTTTTGGGCCAGCTGAATCAAGTGAGGCAGATTCAACCAAGCAGGAAACTGATGCACAGCCGAAGATCCACTGCTTCTACGAAAGCGAAGCACATGAAGAAAGCCACATATGCAGGAAGATAAGGGATGGCACCACACCAGGGAAGAAAAAGGAAGGACGCAAGGCGAGAAAAAGAGCACAGATAAATAGGTACGAAATGCAAAGGCAAAGAAATGGAAAGAGAGGAAGAAACCAAAGGCAATAAAGGCAAAGGGACATGATGCAACCGAAGAAATGAAAGCCACGATCTCCAGGGCGAACCCCTTGGCTTGTTACCGGAATTCTAGCAGGAATTTGCATTTCCTATTTTCTGCCTCACGAGCCAGCCTTGGCCATTACCAATGATCGCTCTGAAAATTTTGCTCTGATGACCGTTCCGTTGTCGGTGCTTGATTCGACCGAAGGAATCTTCGTGCTCGATTTTTCGACCGGTCGCTTGCGGGGTGCAGTGCTTAATTCAAGCACCAGCCGATTCACACATTTTTATCAACGCGATTTAATTGGCGACAGAAATGTCGATCCCGAGTTTTTGCTTAGCGTATGGAATCAGGTGGACGCGCATAATCAGGAGAATTTGTCATGTTAGATGTATTTAAGGACGATGCATTTTCCACAGTCGCAATGACTGCAGCATTGGACCACGTGCCATACAAGCCGCAATGGTTGGGTGCAATGGACCTATTCGAAAAGGAACCAGTTTCGACTACAAGGGTCGCCATCGAAAAGCGTGAGTCAGTATTAAAGCTCATTCCGACGACACCTCGAACATTCAATACGCCATCCGGGTCGTCCTGGCCCCCACGGTGATGACCAATACATCCGTTCACCAGATTTCTGCTTCTTCCAGAGAGCAAAATCACGACGATCTCGTTTCGTATTGTGGTTTTCATCATCACCTGCAGCATTATGATCATCCGGTCCTTCCACCGAATCTGCACCTGAGGGCAATGGTGGTGCTAGTTTACCGTAGTGCGTGACTGATTGCATTTGGTTTTCGTAATCTTGAACGTCAAAATAGACCTCCGTCGGCTACAGGTGAAAATGCCGGGAGGTGCCAGCCGGCTTGTGACAACCTCAACGGTTTGCAGGGAAAGCTGACGGGTTGAGAGGGGCGGCGTGGAGGCGATTTGGTTTTGACGCCGAGGCGGTGAGTCACGGGGACGCAGAGCCTCTGCCGTTTCCCAGAACTCAACTTCAATCTTCTGGCAAATTAGATCCGCCGATACACGCTCTCTCTCGAGCGATTCCAGGCGTCTCTGCGCCCTGGCGTCTTTGCCAACCTGGGCTCATCGGTTGGAATAACCCGGGTCGAGGCTCGCGAAGAACTGGCAAGCGCGCTGGCCGAAGCGCGGCGCTGGGACGAACGCGTGGTCGTGGAGCGCGGGATCGACGCCCGCGAGATTGAACTGGCTCTGCTGGGAAACGAAACCGCCGAGATAGCCCCCCCGGGAGAGATCGTCACAGGTGGGGAATTCTACGACTTCGACCAGAAGTATGTGGGCGACGAAGCCGGCCTGGTCGCACCCGCGCCCCCGGGGTCCCAGAGGTGTTTCTGAACACTCCCGGCAAGCAGATCGTCAAGGGGCTGCCCGGCTTGCTTGCCGTGCTCCACGACGGCGGATACCGAGACGAAGAAATTCTGGAGTGGCTGTTCGAACCGGACGACAGCCTTCCCGGCACCCCGATCGACGCAATGCACGGGGATCTGATGCGCGAGGTGATCAGGCGCGCACAGGCGATGGCGATCTGAGCCTGGTCCAACCGGTGGCCACGAGGCGGGGCCCGGCAACACTTCAACCATGTATGATTCATTATGTAGAAGAATTACCGAATTTGAAAGAATTACTCAAACAACGTGAGGAATATCTCGAACCAATCGAAGCTAAACGAGTCAAACTCGATTTTGATCAATCAGGAAATACTGTAAATATCATCGAGAATTTGAAATCCATAACTCAATATTGTGTATTTAGGAAATCTACGAAGATGAACAACTCATTGCAACACATGCTAATTATCGACTTTTCGCTTTGATTAATCATCAAAATCATTTAAAATCGATTAATCATTAACTTAATTACCATTTATAAATAACTTAAAATTTATCAAAGTATCTTTTTATTAATTTAAAATAATTTCAATATCACTAAAATCTGAAATTTGATTATTAGAAAGTTCTAAATAAAGTGATTTTAATTTAAAATTTTTAAAAACATTCTTAATTTCACTTATATCATTTATTTTATTATCATTTAATTATAACGTTATTTCCTCTATATATTTAGTATATAAAATAGCTTAAAAGGAATTATCGGCAAAAATAAACAAGTTTTAAAATCCTCGAAATCTACGAAAATCTTAAAAACAAACATCTATTTTGTAGTCGGCTTCGAGGAGGCTTAGAACTGCTCGGACAACCAAGATAAACTTCTTTTCTCGCAGAAAATCTATTTAAAGCTCCGGGAAAATATTTAGTGATATTTCAGGCCATTTTCTGATAATCCGAGATAAGGTATTCTATGAGCGTTCCACACACTCAAACACGTAAATTTGAACATCAGAGAAGTTTGATAAATGGACACCTGATGATTTTAAATTATCGGAGACACAGATTCAAGATATTGTAAACAGCTTGCCACAACAAGTTATTGATGACATCAAATTTGCACAGTCACAAGTTCGAAATTTTGCAACAGCTCAACGCGCAGCATTACAGGATATTGAAGTCGAAACCTTGCCGGGTGTATTTCTAGGACATAAAAATATCCCCGTTAGCCGTGTGGGGTGTTATGTTCCCGGTGGACGCTACCCGAAGTCTTCTGAACACCAGTGCTGTAGCCTATCATTGCAACAGCTGTTTCTCAAAATTAAAAAAATTATTACATTTCTCATGATAATGGTCTGGTCTGTGCAATCTCTTCAAAACTTGTCAAAATGCAAAAAGTTTAATCACAGAAAAAAATATTTTAAAATTTAAAACACCATCTGTTTACAGAGGGAAAGCTGGTGTGGGAACAGTGAGATGTGGAAAACTAGCCAGGGGCGGCAGATTTGTTTTGAATGTTGGGCAACATCGTTCTATTTTACAGCTATTTCCATTAGTGAATTGATCTATCTTTTAGGTTTGTATAAACTACTTTTGTTTTCCTCGAGATTTTTTTGTGTGAGACTGGAGATGTTCATTCATTTTGATACAAGAATATTTCCATATGTCAAGTCGAGAAGCAGAGTATAAAATGTCCTTATTCAATCCCAAGAAAACAAACTGTTTGATCGTGATGTCTATCTATTCATCTTCATTTCTTTGAATAGTTTTGTTTTGGCGAGGGTTAGTATCAATATCATAGTATATCATATGTAGAGTATCAATATATATATCAATTTATATCATCAATCATTAGTTAATTTTCAGAAATAATTCATTACAAGTGAAATTGTTGATCCAAATGAGGCCTCCGACATTCTATCTTGGTCCTGAAAAAGCAAGGTTCAAAACTTTTATTCTGCTGTATACTAAATAGAAGCTTCTTAACACTGGATGTTATTTTTTAGGCCCAAATGGGCCTGGCCAACATACAGAGACGTGGTTTTTAATTTTTTTCCCGTTTTGAAATATCTTATCAATATCTTTCAATTCTACACCACACACTTTTTTAACATGTCGCCCCCAAATCTTTAAAAATTTCTGAAATTGCCCGTTTTTGGCAATCTTAGTAGTGAACAAATCTGTATCTTTTGTAAATTTATGCTTGACAAATGCAAAAAATAGTTTTATTATTGACGTGAACTTTTGTTTACAAATGGCAAAATGTTTACTATTGATTAATGAATTACACAAGAAACTTTTTTCGGAATTTGGTCTCATTATATTTTTGGTCTTATTACACTCATTACATTTTTTCATATTTGCTCTCATTATATTTTAGAAAATTTCTGTTTTAAACAACAAATTAAAGTTATTTCTTTATATTGCAATATTAATGCCAATGTAAGCCCACGAGAAAACATATAAAAATAATTATGTGTAATTAATTATAAAGATATCTATGTACATAAAAATATATAAATATATAGGTGTATTTTATGCATTCTCCCTTTGGAAAAAGTGGCATCTTGTTACTCGACCCTGAAGCCAACTTTGTCATTTCCACAAACTTTGAATACAACTACGCCTCCCTTCCACCAGACTTCTTTCCAACTGCAGATACCGTCAACCTCAGTATTGACACCCTCCTCTCCGAACTTCAGCAAGGACCCGTCACCATCCAGACCTACTATGAAGGAGAAGGGGGACTTTCGGGTCATATTCAACTCAGTTCAGATGTCATCCGCAGTTACGACAGCCCCCAACGTCCTCCTGAAGAAGCCCGCGAAGGAGGAGAAGAAGGAGGAGGTCGACGAATGAGCCGGGCGATCCCCTTCCTTCTCGTGATGCTCGTCCTCGCGCCCGCCGTCGCCGCCCAGGGCTCGTGCGGGACGTGCAAGGGCACCGAGGAGATCGAGTGCACGACGTGCGACGGCAAGGCGACGGTGCCGAGCATCTGCGGGCAGTGCGGCGGGAACGGCAAGTTCGACTGCAAGTCCTGCGCGGGTCGCGTGCGGGCATGTGTGTACTTTGTTGAGCTCATGACTTCAATAATATTGAAAGCTGCCCAGCTGATGTCATAACCATGCATTTGAAGCTTAAATTTGAATAAAAAATTTACAAATAATTTACACATGTTGTTGTGGCAAATTATAACATCAATGTTTATTCTCATGAAAGATAGCAGCAGCAGGTAGTAATTACTGCTTACACTTTAACTTTAAAGCCATTACTGAGCATGGCTAAAAGCATTTTGCTCAAATAAACAAAAGGAAATCATCAGGGGACGTGCAACAGCATCACGCTCTATGAACAATCGCTTGCCACGCGCAGCAAGGCGGATCGAAAAGCAGCCTCGGCATGTTTGCTGGACCACCTGTATGACGAACTGATCACGCTGGTTCGTGGCGACATCGCGCGTCGCGAAGCACCGGCGGGCGACGACGAAACCCTTGCCGACATGATCGAAAAACGTCGCTGGATCCTGGACGACGGCGGCTACCATATGGATCCCACGCATCTGTCGTCCACAAAATTTATCTAAAAATTTTATTCTCTTCCTAGAAAAGAGACAAGATAAATAAAAGACTGCAAGGAACAACTTCACAAATTAAAGTAAAGTACTAAATAACAAAGTACTAAATGCCTTAATAACTAAATATAGTTATATCAAGCTTCAAATAAAGCTTCAAATTTTGAATCCAAAACTAAGAAATTATGAGTGGATAAATACAAAAATAAAATTGTTGTATTTAAAATAAAGTTGCATACTGTGTTAAGAAACAGCCATTCATAACAATCCAATCCAATTCAATCCTTTCAAAATCCTGTTACCAACCCAAACCATAAACATATATTCAAATCTCAAATAACCACAATAATTCTTACCCAATTTCATTTTTAAAACTATTTACACAAAAAATTAAATACTATCCAAATTCTTTGAACGTTAAAAAAAACATACCTACTTAGAGTTTAAATAAGACCGGTTCTTTAGAATGAAGAACGCCGTAGTTTACGAAGGATAAAAGAGGTCCCTAAAAGAGGAGCTACAAAGTGCCAGTTGAGCTTCTTGCCTTTGCGCTTAACTTTTGCTCCTTCTTCTTCGTAATTATAGCCAATCTCATTGGGGTTTTGCAAATAGCCGGAGGCTGCTACCAAATAATCCTTATCAATAGAGATGGTCACGTCAAAGTCTCCCCAAACGCCATAGAACTCTCGTCCAATGTAAGGATTGGCATGCCAGCCCTGATAATCGTATTCACACAATTTGGGGTACCACTGCGCCATACTGTAGGCAATGCGATTTTCGCTCCCCATTAGATCCTGAATGCTGTTCAAGAAACCCCCTCTAGGCATTAAGCCCGCACCCTCGGCAATCAGGCACCAAAGTTTAAAAAAAAAGTTTTAAAGCAATGTACCTTGAACGTACACCCACCCTGATGAAGCGGGCAGAGAACGATTTCCTTATCTTCATTCTTGCTTCCTTTCGAAGTGTGGTTCTAAAAACAATGGAGTATCAGGGATTAATGTCATTGCAATTCTCAATACAAACGACGAGACATTGACGATACTTCCTTTGATCTTGTGCTCCACCATGTGTTTGGCCACACGTTGCGCCATCAGCCAGCTTCCCTTGAGATTGGTGTCCAATGTGTCATCCCAATCCGCCTCTGAGATCTCAAACATATTTTTCCAACAGGCAATTCCTGCACAATTGACGAGTATCTGAATTTGGTGGAACGAGGAAATCGCCGTCTCGACGGCCGTGGCAATACTGTGGTTGCTCCGTACATCACAAGTCATCGAGAACAACGCTTTTCGTCCATAAAAATTCCTAAATTGATAATCTGTTGGCTCTCAAAAACAACAGTACCTTTAATGGAAAGGTACACATTTCTTAAGCGGGTTACTGCCATTTATCTGTTCCTCCTTTTTTGCTTGTTTTTCACTCGCGTTTCTTTTCTTTTTATTCCTGATTTTTCTACGATTTGATTTTTCCGATCAACCGTATGGGTGTGCAATTTTCCAAAAAGCCAATTAAAAAAAGAAAGAAAAGATTTCACTGCCCTCAATCCGTTCTTTACCGCGCTTCCAACCACCCGTCCAAAAATAAATCTCGCGATGAAGGCCAACGCCGGAGCAATCGCCACCACGGAATTTGATGACATAATCGAGACAGCCAACAGACCACTGACAAATTTTCTTTTTCCGATGGAAACCACATCACCCCCTTTTAAAAGCACCCTTCACTTTGGAGCGGCTGAATTAACACACCGTTGTTTTTCGAAAAACTGACATTGAAGCACTTATTCTGTTTATAATCGCAGCCAATTTCGTCGACGCTGTCGTCAACAATTTTTATCTCGCGGGGTTTTGTTGTCACTGCTTCTGACCTGTCTCGCTGCCCTGCGGCAGATGCAATGGGCGCATAATAACCTATAGTACTTACTGGAATCACGGGAACCCGAAATCATGGCAAAAGTATCGCTTCAGTCGCCCTTCGGAATGAGCGCCGACGACCTGTGGAAAATGATCGGCCAGTTCAATGCATTACCGGAATGGCATCCGGCGGTGAGACAAAAAATTGCAAGAGAATTTGGTTACGGAGCAGGGGTGGCACAAATACCACTAATAGCAGGGCCAGCCGCCCCAGTTATGAAGAGATTACCGATAAATTTGCAAATGAAAATGCAAGAAAAGATGAATTTAACTGCATTGTGTTTTTGATTTCTTTTTTTCTAAACTCAACAACTCATGACCCATGCTGTAATTGGCATTCAATGCAACATAATTGCTTAGTTTTTCTGAATTTTGTTTTCTTGATTCAGAAATATGCAGAACACTAACGTGGGAGTATCCTTTAGAAGAGAACAGCTGCGCACAAAAGGAAGATCCAGATCTATGGACAACGACCTCTGTAAAGGGCTGCCGCGACCCTTTCGGTGTACCTGCAAGAATGGGAAACTCGCGGTCAACTTTTCCCGCTTGAGGAGTGGTGCCCCTTGAGGTAATTATAGCCTAGTAAACAATAAAGCACTCGCACGAGATTCTGATGATTGAATATTTTTCTGGGCTTGGTTTGTTTTGAATGCGGATTCCCAAGCTATGGGCTGCCGCCGCTGCATTGCCCAGGCCATTGATCAGCGCGACAAACCACAGGTGGCAAAGAAGAATCAGCAACACGTCGACACCACCAGGGATGCCCACACGCAGCAGTCGCCGCGCATGCGGCCCGTCGAGCCGCAGCGCGGAAGTGCCCCATTGGATGCCCGCCCGCCCGCGGAGCAGTACGACCAAGAGGATCGTGGCACCAATCACGTGGCTCATCGCGGTACCCAATGCGAAGGCGCCGCCGCCGCCGCTCGCCGTCGTCTGGCTCTGACGCTCGTGCTGAAGGAGCCGCTTGCCTACGGTCCAGCCGCCGTTCAGGGGGCCGAGGATCTCCTCCTTCGGCGCGACCGCGTCGTTGAAGAAGGTCTCGCAGAAGGGCGACGCGCCGCCGATCAGCTTGATCGGACGCGTCTCGATCCCCGGCTGATCCATGTCCAGGATCAGGAAGCTGATGCCGTCGCGCTTGGGTGCGTCGGGGTCGGTCCGTACATTAACTATCCCTTGAATGTCGCATTCGTAATCACGAACCTCCATCCTTGTTTCAAAGATGTAATTAGTCTTCATTATTATGTGAGCGTGTTGTCTCGTCAGTACAAGCAATGGTTATGCCTTATTGGTAATGCTTTGCAATATACTTGATGAGGCTTTATTATTTGATAATTAATTAGTTTCTATTGTTTGAAATATCGCCCTTCTCCATCTCACCCATTGTTGGGTTAGATACGGATTGAGCCTTTAGATACTCAGAACATCTTTTGGGAAACCAGGTAGAGAACACACTGCCTGATCCAGAATTTTATAATACGGATCTTCAACCGTATCAGGTTTTTTTTAAAAATTTTCATAGTACTGAGGATTTATTAAATAAAATACCTGTCTGACTGGGCGTCGCCAATCAGTTCTTTTCAATAACTAATTGAAAGTTTGGCTATTAACAGTAAGGGCTGATTATCGATCTATTCCATGTCAGGACCAGGACCGTCGACGTCCGGGCTGTCGCTATGACGTTAAATTAGCCGAGTCACATGAGTCATATGGCCACCCATTGACAAGTGATAGGTTTTTCATCTGTGGTTAGCCAAAACACATCACATTCGGTTGTGAAAGACTAGACGGTGGACTATGGTAAAAATGCACACTGTTATCAGCTACTCGTTATTTAAACTTCTCGCTGAGCGGGTAGAAAACTCGTACTGCCATCCCAAAAAGATTTGTTGTAAAAGATGATTTATTGGTAGGCAACGATGAAACAGTGACCGGCGCACTCGCGTCTGCCGTGCCCGTGTCGTGAACCTGAACGCTTGCGTGCCCGTGACCGGCCGCAGTCCGAGAGAGGCTCCCCGGCTCATCGCTCCGGGGCGTGTTTTGGCCTCGCAATCGCGAAAGCGAGACGCTCACGTTCGGGAACGGGCCACGAGAACGGTGCCGGAACAAACCCTCCACGCCTCGTCGTCGGAGGCGACGCCTCGGTAGACTGAAGCTCCCCGTCCGTGATGAGCGAGCCAGCCGATCCTCTTCAAAAGAATAATTCCAATTTGTTATAAACTATTATATTTTTAGTTGTTGAAGACTGCCTGAACCACAAAAGCTTTGCCTATCTGTGGGAAAATTAATTAATATCATTGGTAATGCATTCTGAAAGCTAATTCAATAACTATGTATATGCATCAAATTATTCATGCAAACATACTTAAACTATTTATTTTCTTGCTAGAGTAATGAGGTTGGTGGTTCTAATCAGATGGAACTAGCAGGTTTACAGAAAGCAACGACTGCCACATCGTCTCCAACACCCACTGCCACTGCCACTCGTGAGTTGACCTCTCCTGTCCGTCCCCTTTCGCTCTTCCATCTCACTCATCCCCATCCTGCGCCTACAGCAACACCGAGCACTGGAATCGAGTCTGCCGTTGTCAAGTGCGATGACATGTGGGACGTGAAGGTCACCTTCCATGAAAAGCAAGCAAAAGGTGGCTGTCCGGTCGTTGTCGATGGTCCGCAAATCGTGATGACCAAATGCAAGAACTGTTGATACTTTCTTGTTCGACCTGATGGGCATCAGAGTCTTAATAGTGGAGTTTGCAAGTGCCATTCTTCTCTGTATGTCTTTGGAATGGTTATTGTCAAAGGTGTGTAAGCTACCAAGGTTGATAAACTTCGCAACCCACTCTATACTATCACCTCCAAGTTGGAGGCTGGGATTTACCTGGGATTCATGTTTACGTGAGCAGCACATGATCCTCATTTTGAGGTATTGGTAGTTGTCCCAAAAAGGTTGGTCAAGAGGCTGTTCCGATCCAGGCTTTGTTTACTTCACCCAGTCAAAAGGAGATAAAAGCAACAAGTAAACAATTTTGTGGTGTTGAACCAATAGGCCTAGCAAAAGTGTCATTTTTTAGAAAAAATAAGTCCCAACCAAGAATTGTCAAGATGTGATTTGTTAGATCGTTTTTTATCCAGATTAAAAGATTTCATCAAAGATAACTGTAGATCCTTAAGGCATAATACTGTAATTTTCGAAATTCAACATTTAATTCATTGTAGATCTTTGTTTCTTAAAAATCAAGTCAGACAAAAGATTCAAACCATAAGGTGCTGAGCGAAAGAAACGAAAAGAAGGCATTTAAATAGAATCGTGAAATTGAAACATACTTGCAGAGTCGGTTACAAATGTGAACAAAATATCTTGTCGGGTTTCAATGCAAATAACTGAAGCTTTAGATAAGGTCAATTATGATAAAACTGACGCATGGCCGTAGGAAAGCAGCTTCCGATTGGGGGAGGAGGCAATGGGAGGGGTCGGCATAGCAGGGGGGGTTGGAAAAGTAAAACAGTAACTGTAAGGGTGGTTGGAATAGAAGGAAGGGGGGTATAAATTTGCGGATGTTTCAATAGTAGGAAAGTTGAGATAGCTTAGGGTGGTCAGTGTACATTAGAGTATAATAACAAAGCTTATCTCCATCAATAGTTTTGACAAGTAACAGAATAAAAATTTGATATTTTTTTAACTTTCCCCTATCTCGATATATATTTATGCGATGGTCCTGACGCCGTCCAAGATCACTTTGGTGACCAAGCAATCCGTCCAAATCGTCAGCCTGTCCCCGTGCTGGGCGACGGTTTCGAGCAACAGTTCGCGGGGGCTGCTGCGGCGGCCCAGCATCGCGTAGGGCGTGGCGCGGTTTTGGTGAATCGTGGTCCCGCCCCCGTACGCCGAGGTCGGGATCAGCACCACGCCTTCGGGGCTATCGGTTTGCGTTTCCCAGTGATTCGGGTCCAGCGACCGCCACACCCGTCCCTTCAGCACAAAGACACTGTCATTTGGTCCATTCGCACACTTGTCTACACTGGTAGTTACGTCATCAACCTTTAAGGGCAAGCTGTCATTATCGAACCACATGGGAGAAACCACGAATGACAAGAACGGGTCCGAGAACGGCTGCGTTTGATTCGTGTTGCTATCGTCTCGGAAGGTAACAAGATAGTTCCGGTTGTTTTCTTTGGTAATTTCGAACCCGCTCTCCAAACCAAAAACTTCATTCACGACGTATCCCAACGGGTCACACGGAATAATCCACAAAAAATTCTGGGGGGAGGGGAAAATTTTCAGCTAGAATGGATTTGTCTGGAGGGAATTTCTATGGCGCAGGGGGGTATTTTATGTAGGAAGAATTTTTCATGGAGGTATTTTCCGTGGGGGAAAGGAATTTTCCATGGTGGGGGAGCTGGATTCCCTGGCAATACTAAAAAACAATCAGAAATTAAATAAAAAGAAGGTTCTTCAACTAAAAAAAACGAGCGATATCAAAACTTAGAAAAGAAGTTCTTTCAAAAGAGCAATGCTTGACATTTTTGATCCTTGTATAGTCTTGCTATCTAAGACCAAGTCACATAGCCTAGCAGGGTTATTACCCCCATGAAGGCCCACCAGAATCATGGTACCCCCTCTTTTTAAGCACTGAATCCCTCTTTGTACTGTCAATGTAGAGCCAACAAAATCCACTACAGCTTCACATTTTCCAGGGCAAAGCTTGAGAAAATCTTCTATAAACCCATCATCATTTGCATCTAAAAATTATGCATCAATGTTGACCAGGGCAAAAAATAACAACTTGAAAATACTAATTTTTAGATGATTTTCTAGCCTATTCTTTATTTATTACTGGGATTCTATTTTATATAAAATATTTTTACCAATTTGAAATTGTGATTTATTATCAAATTTTCATTCAACGTCGTATCTGCATTTTCAAAACTCCTGAAATGTTTCCTGGGCAACAGACAGATAAAATAACAGTTGTGCCGAGCAAAGGACATCTAGATTTCTACGCGAAGCGATACTTGGGTTGCCGGTTGAAGCCGCTCGGGGGTGGCACGAGTGGGTTGTTGCTTTTGCATTTCCCACACTGCGCGGAACAGCTTGGAATCCAGCAACTTCACGAGAAACGGCATGGCGGCCACCAGATTGCGATTGAGGGGATCGATCTGCAGCTTCCGGCCACTGGCGACCGTCGTCACTGCACCACGACCGAGGGAGTCATCATAGCAGCAGCAACAAGGTGAACCCTAACCCTAACCCTAACCCTCGAAGATTCGCGGACCGGCGGCGAGATTTCCGAACAGTCGCGCAACAGCGTCATGGGCGCGCTGCGACAGCACTTTCGGCCTGAGTTTCTAAACCGCGTCGATGACGTCGTGCTGTTCAAGCCGCTGACAATGGGCGAACTGAAGCACATTGTCGAGTTGCAGGACGATGACATTCGCAAGCGCCTCGCCGAACGGCAGATCACGCTCGATATGACCGACGAAGCCAAGCAGCTTGTCGCCGAGGGCCGCTACGACTCAGGTTGGAGCGTACTACCACCAGCATTACAATAGCCACTAGTAATACGGTGGGTACTTCGTTCCAAAGGCGCAGCTGCTGACTGCTGTGTTTGAAGATTCCCTTTTTCTGTTGCTTGTAGATTCTGTGCAGGGAGTATTGGTACAGGTAAAGCAGTGCTACAAAAGCCAATTTGATATGCAGCCACGAAGGAAGGGGACCATATGAATGAAGTAGGGAAAGGCCCATTCCCAGAGTGATAAGGGCAGAAGGGAGATTTCCCCGGGAAAAGTTTCTGGGGGGAACTTTCTGCGAGGGGATGGCTAGTATCTGGGAATGATACTATAACTTTTCATAACAATTAAATTTCAGCAATTTCAGAACAATCAATAAAAAATTTTGATTCCAAATATATAAAATTCATTAGTTTAGTGTTAAACATCAAAAGCTACGAGCCGTAGTAAATTTGCCAGATTTTCAAAAAGGGAAAACGCCTCCACAAAGCCAAACGATTCTAATGAAAATCACACCGTTAACTAAGGGGACAGATTCAAAGTAGACGTGGTACTTGAATCGCACATCTGCATAACATAACATAGCACTGCAAATGAGCGACAGTACGTGTCGGGGCTGGATGTGGTTGGAAGGAGGGAGCTAGGGTCGCAGCGAGGGCCTTGATGTGCGTAACTTCATGTGAGTGGAAACGTCACTCACCAGGAGGTGCTTCTTGCAACGACGGGTGGGTTCATTTTCTTCTTCATAGATTTCATGCCAAAGTGAAGTTTCAAACAATAAATAAAATGTGCTGGCATCAAGGCAATATCCAGGGGGGGTTAGGATGTTGACCCCACCCCAAATGTTTATCCAACTCATAAAAACGTAAAAAAACAAACAATATAAACACATTTTTATACATTTTTATTTCTTTTTTGTAACCCTCCCCCCAACCGAAAAAAAAATTCCTGGATTTGACTCTGGTTGACGTATTTTATTTCTGCGCTTTAATTGGGAATTAAGCCCATTACCAAAACCGATAATGAAGTAAACACCTGGATTGCCGGCCAGAGCGCCTGGTACGTGATCGGCAGCGAGCGGCGCGGCGGCATGGGCGCGCCCGAGGCAGTGCCCTTTTCCGGGCAAGCCGAGGCTGCGGCCTTTGCCGGCCACCATGGCGGCAAGGTCGTCGCCTTCGACGCGATCCCCGCTGATGCGATCATAGGCGAGGTCGTCGAGCCCATGGGCCATCATCAGCATGCCAAGCAGGAGGGCCACCAATGATCCCGCCACTCCGTCCCAGCCATTGACCAAGAACCAGATTATGATCTGCTCGTCATTCGTTTAATCAAGTCTACGACTCAACTGCAGATTTCACTGACAATGTCAGCACTTGTGTCTTTCACCATCATATACTTTTGTAATAGTCTGTAATAACCAGACGTTGCTCGTAGTTCATAATCGATTGTGGATGCAAACTGAGGCTAAGTTTAGGAAGGAGGAGGGTTTACCTTATTCTGTAATAGATTTATTGGGTTTCAGAATTTTCGACCTGGTAGACAAAATGTAATACTCCCTGTCAAATAATGACATTGTTCCCAAAAAGACGAAATGAATGAACGGGTCTCATCTTTATCCGTTATAGTGTCATTTGATTTTCAGAGATGTTTTAATTTGGCACTAGCCTATTTATAAGTGGAAAAACTCAACATTGTATTGATACTAAGGGAATAACTGGAAAAGTCCCATGATTTTCTTAGACCGAGTGTTATACTAAAATATCCCCCTATCTGCCACGTCTTTGAGAAGTCCTAAAAGACTACTCCCTTTCAACTTATTAACATGCCAGTATAATATTTTACTATTATACCGTCTAGCTGCAGATTCCAGATCCTAAGCAATTTTATCCATGGCCTCCACTTAACACTTCCTTAGTTAATTTTTTAATGCTTTCTTATTTTCTTTACATTCCTTTTGTTTTCATATGATCTATAACTCAGATCATCTTTGTACAAACTCCTTCTATTCTCAATTAAATAAAAAGCTGTTTCACTAATATTCCTAGCTGCAGTCCCTTGAGGAAGAGATCGGTGGCAAAGAGCTTAGCTAGCACTGGACTGCTGCTTTGACGGGCACCGCTTCAGTAGGGGAAAGATTGAGGCGTTTATTTCGTTCTAACGGGTACTTGAGTTCCTGCAGTGAGGAAGTACGACCCGCGGTAGAAATAGCTAACGTGTTAATTACGAAGAAATGCACTTTTATTTGCAAAACATAATTTCATTTTTGTCTTTATTGCGCTCAGAGCTTTCGATTGTGCTTCATCGAAAGCACGTGAAATCATCTCCTCATCCTCCTTTCTTGGCTCGTTGCTCGTTGCTCACAAACCACAACCAGGATGAACGGGAAGCAGCGAGTGGTGTGTTGCAGCTGGAGGGCGTCAAAGGCATGCAAAACCACCTCTCCATTCCACTAGACTCACACGCTTCTCACACCAACACAACCCACTTCCATCCATGGCAGGCGTGATCGATTTGACCCAAATTGGACGCTTGCTGGACGTTGTTGATCTGTGGTCGCTACCAGACGCAACCCCCACTGGTGGTACTCCTCCATGACACGCACCGACAGCGGTGATCAGGCTTGTGAAATAATGTATGTTACTAAGTTGATTTTTGATGGGCGGGAGTATGTGTAAGGGCTGTCAACTAGATCAATATTATTACAAATGTTAGACTAGCAAATTAAGGAATAGGCTTTAGTTAGGAGTAGCAAGGATGATTCGCGACGCGCAATTAACAGACTTCGATCAATTGTTTCCAATCTACATGGATCCAGAAGTTACACAAGACTTGAGATTAAAGATCTCAACAACACGGTGAAATTGAGAGGTCGTTAAGATTTTCTATTTCATTTTATGAATTTTGTTTAGCTAATCGGGTTGGTCCTAAATTTATCATTAGACGATGTATTTTCACAAGTCGCTGATACCGAAAAATTTAGTAAAGAAAACATGCAACTATATTATAATCCGAACGTTTGTTTTATTGATTATTAGACTACCTCAGACAAGGTCTGTCTCAAAGTCAAATATTATATAATGCGCGAAAACCTCGTTCGAAGGATGGCTGGTCCTCGGCGCGCCTGATGTTGCGTGAAGGATCGCAAGGGAAATCTGATGACGGCAAGCACCCGGACCGGACCGCGACGCAAGACGGTCGCCGTAGCCGTCGGCGATATCGTCGTCGGCGGCGATGCCCCGATCGTAGTGCAGTCGATGACCAATACGGATACCGCCGATGTCGACGGCACGGCGTTACAGGTTGCCGCGTTGGCGCGGGCCGGATCGGAAGTCGATCATTGGTTTGATTGTCCTGATCGCCGCCATCGCCGCGGCATTGATGGTCGGAAAGCTTCAGGCGCGGCCGATTTTGAATTTGGCGGCTGTCATGGGCAAAATGGCTGATGGGGATCTTAAGGCTGAAATTCCCTATGTCGGGCAGAGCAACGAAATGGGCAAAATGGCAGCTGCCCTTGAGAATTTCCGCGATAAATCCATCCGTGCCAAAGAGTTGGAGCTTGAAGCCGAAGAAGCCGAAAATCGCGCTGAAGAATAGCTTCCTAGTTGTTGGTAACATACAATATAAATATTTATTTTCTAAATATTACCACTTCTGTTGCTAGGCATATACTTTGGGGGTGAGGTCTTGGGAACCTCAAAAATATCCGGATTCTGAAGATCTCTCTCACCGTCTTGTAAATTACGTCACACTTATTTCGTTTTTTGCTGTTCTCTCCCTCCTTCTTGAAATGGTTTCTTTCGTATGGCCCTGTGTTCTGACATCGAGGGCTTGAAATAGGAAGGGTGGCCAACCCTTACAAACTGTCACTCTCAACGTCCAATAGCGAACCATTATGTGCCAACAGTGATTCTTCTTTCAAACGAAATAGCACTAACAGAGTCAGACGGATTTGTGGTTATTCCAGTTAGTTGAGTTATTCACTTATGTTCTTCCTGGCTATTCAAATTCGCAGGTAGATCAAAGCTGGTTTTTAGAGTTGCACGGGTATGCCTTTTTAGACCATTATGTAGACCATTATTTTTCCACTGGCAAACCATAGGACCTGCTCTACAACATCCGCGAAGGACGCTGGGACGAGGACATTCTGAAGCTGCTGGGTATCCCCGCCTCGCTGCTGCCCGAGGTGCTGGACAGCGCGGCTGAGTTCGGCACCACCGACCCTGCCCTGTTCGGCGCCGCCATTCCGATCCTCGGTGTCGCCGGGGACCAGCAGGCTGCGACGGTCGGCCAGGCCTGCTTCACGCCGGGCATGCTGAAATCGACCTACGGCACCGGGTGTTTCGCCCTGCTGAACACCAATCAATAGATTTAAAGTGTTAATCGAATAGATGTGGTCCTTAAAACAAGATGAATTGATTTAAATTATTGCAATGAAAACATGTTATTCTTTATTTCAAAAAGTTAGTATTTTTTGGAATTTGTACAGTTTTTTTTTTGCGAATCTTGTAGTTTAGGATTTCAAAATGTTAAATTATTTAGGATATTACTTCAAATAGTATTTTGATTTTTAGATTCAAAAACATTCTCTATTAGTCAAGGGTTATACCTAATAAAGTTTTTAATGTGTGAATCAATACTGCGCTCGTAACTCTCAAAGTACTTCCCTTGGGTCATGGTCAGTAAATCTTGGCGTGAAAAAACTTTATTAGGTGAGGCAATTAATATTTTTAATAAACTAAATTCATTAATTGTAAGTTTCAGTTCTTCATTTTTTACCAGTACTTTGTATTCGCTCGGATCAACAATAATATTGCCTGCTGTGAATGTACTCGGTTTGTTAGTTGGCATTCGGCGTCGTTTTAAAATGGCACCGCGCAGCCCCGAGGCCTTGATGACCTCGACGATGTCCTCCGGCGTCTGCGCCAGGATCTCCTTGGTGTTCGACCAGTCGCCGCGCTTTCGCGCGCCGGCGAGGCCGGCGTCGAACCAGCCGTAGAGGTTGGTGAAGATGCGGTCTTCGTCCTTCAGCATCTCAGTCGTCTCCGCCGTTCGATGCCTGTTGCTCCGCGAACCAGGGCGGCACGCCGTCGCTGTCCTTCAGCGAGACCAGCGATGTCGGCCCGTCGCCGCGTGTCCGACCGGGCAGCCCCATCAGTTCCACCCAGGCGTCGGGCAGGACGTTATCTTCCTCGTCAACGATCACGCTGACCAGCGCATGCCCGTTCAACGCCATCCGAATGCGATCGCGCACGACGCCATCCATCGCGCCGATCAGCACGGTGCCGTCCAGATACAACCGGCCCGTCTCGACCTGATCGACCACCTTAAGCGTGTCGCCGGTCAGATCCATCATCATGCCGTTGACCGCGACCCCGGACGCCGATGATAAGCGCGGTTGATCTCGCGCCAGGACGCGCCCTTGTCCCAGGACGCGACGGTACGCTCGATCGCTTTCTGGTTCAGCGCGGTGGACCGTTCGATCAGGGCGAGTTCTGCCGGCGTCTTGACCATGCGCGCCGCCATCAGCGGATCGTAGCCGTCGGCAACCTCGAGATCGCCAAGCCGCAGCCCGTACCCCGCATCGTCGAAAGCCACCTTGCTGCGGGCCAGTCCAAGATCGGCCAGCGCGCCGCGCACAAACATATTTAAATTGAAAGGATACAGTTTCTGTCAGGGGATCAAGGTTCCTGGAAATGATGAATTGAGAAGAATCATTGTCATGATCATCATCACTATCAAGATCATGATCATTATTATAATGATTATGATCACTATCACAAGCATCCTACTGATTATGATTATCACTATTGACTATGATTATGATTATGATTGACATGAATCATGACCATCTTTATCATCATCATCATCAGCCATGATCATCATTATGATCATGCCCGCGGGAACCGTGAATCGGATTCCATCGAACTTTCGCACATTCGACCCGCCAGTGCTCGCATCGGCATCGCCTGAGGTCACGTCATTCTGATCGCCACTGTTCGACTCGGTGATCGATTCCGCGTACGGAATCGGTTCATAGTCGTCGTCCAACTCAGACGAACCGTCACCACAGCCGGCGACCAGCCCCCCCACAACAAGAAACACGTTTAGGTGACAAAGGGTACGAACGGTGGCCATAGATGATCGCCTCCCGATATCGCCACGGGCCGGATCCGGCGGCATCCCGGCCACTCTCCGCTGGGCGCGCTGATGATCTACAATCTGCTGCTGACGATCACAGGCATCGCCTTCACCGGCTATCTGATGACGACCACCCCATTCTGGGGCGTCGAATGGCCGGAAGAGCTGCACGAAATGCTGGTCTCCTGGGCCGAAATTTCCATCGTTCTGCATGTGGCAGCGGTGCTGTTCGAAAGCCGCCGGACCAAAGTCAATCTGGCGCGTGCGAGTTATTTTCATCCGAAATTCTATCTTGACACGGATTTTACTTCTCGTCTGCGTGAGTCAACGGCAACGACACCACCAGCATCGACACGGTAAGCATCGATTAAAGAACTACACTAACACAGGTGCACATACGATTAGAATAACATGAGTTGATCGATTATTGTTTATTTTGACCAAAATCATAGGCTTGATCTTGATACCCTTCTAGCAATCGATATCTGCTCGCATATTCGAACACACACACGCACAGTCTAATCGAAAAAGACTATGTCAACAAAAACGAAGAGAAATTAATTTATAAACTTTTTCTGGAAATTTTTTTTTCTGGAAAAAGAAAAGTGAAGAGCTTTATTAAACCAAAAATTTGCAGAAATTAAGTCAAATAATCTTCCAAGCGCGAAACAACTACATATCACTATCAATCCAATTGAAACCCAAAACCAACAGAATTACAATAATTAACAGAGTCAAACTCTAAATGAGCAAAAATTTACATTCATATTGCTGACAACACCGATGGGCTCTACGAGTACCTCGTGTACGTCGAGCAGAACGTCGACCCGGCCCCGGTGCCGGGCCGCGGCAGCTGCATCCTGCTGCACGTCTCCAGCAACCGCCCGACCGCCGGCTGCACGTCGATGACCCGCGAGGCGCTCGAGCAGCTCATCATCGACCTACCCGCAGCGGACAGCATGATGGTGCAGCTGCCCGAGTCGGCGTACGGCGCGCTGCGCGAGGACTGGGGCCTGCCCTGATCCTGTACGCTCGATATCTGCTGCGATGTGCAGCCCATCCCGAAAACCGTTCGAGTGCCCGGCGATACAAATCTTTCCGGCGGTGCCATTGTCGATTGCGGTCCGAAGTGCGTCCAGTGCTTTCGCTTCGCCGTTCAGATCCGCAGACACGCGTATGATGGTAACATCCTTGCGCCCGGCATAGTGCTTTCTAAAACGCTTTTCGAGTTTCCGGGCCCAATAGGTCCAGATCAAACCAATCAAAGGGAGTGACGAACCGAGGCCGGTAAAGGACAACTGGAGATTTTGTCTTTGAACCCGGTTATTTCTGTTAACAATTAATAATTGTGACATGTTGTAGTAATCATAATGATACTTATATCCTAATATTCTTAGGGGTTTTTGCAAGTATTCATAACAGTGATAACAAAATTTAAATATTCCATACTTGTTTACATGTGTTTGTATCAGCTTCTTGTTGTACAACTGGCAAGTCTTAGGTTATAGGGTAATAATTTTATATGTATTCTTATCTTCTGTTATTCGACATTCTCTTTTGCAAATCGTACAAATAATTTCTGAAAGTAAAAAGAAAGCTGTCTAACTCTATCATATCACGTCAGTTGATTGTTCTGGCAACAAACGTATGATAAAAGCCAAAAACTTATAAGAAAACTCACCATCCATATTACATTAGTTCATCTTTTTACTTTCAGCTTGATCGTTGTTAGGCCACTTGAAACATACCGCAATGAACAACAAGAGAGAGACCGTTTCCAACGACGCACTCATTTCAAAATAGACTTCAGTATACGGTGCGAAACCATTTAAAATTAAACTGTTTGAGTAGAACGTTGTAGTCGTGGAGCTGGTAATATTCTGTGTCAATGTTGTGGTTCCATTTCGTGTGATTGTGTAATAGACAGTATAGCCTTGAAGTAATCCATTCGCTTTATTATCTGGCAAATGATTCCACGTAACCATTATTTTACCGTCTCGAGAGAGTAACCATGCAGTGACGTTGCTTGGTGCGGATACTGGAACTGCATAAAATGAAAAATGGACTCGTCCATCTTCCATTTTTGCATTCTATACTCACTTGTCCATGTCGCTCGAATCCTTTTCTGCAAATAATTTCAACCGAACTGTTGGAGTTAACCAATTTCTTGACGTTTGGATTTAAATTTATAATACGTGGGAGATAGCATTTCCTGGAAACACATTTAGGTATTGTTTCTGGAGGAATATTCCATTCGGAGGAAGAAAGACAAGTCATTGCTCGATTATTAATGATATAGTAACCTTCATAACAGGCGCATGACGGGCACCATCGGCATCACCCCGGACGGCGAATCCCTGGTGATTCGGTTCCCGTACCGCGACGACCTCGTCGACGAAGTGCGGATGATCCCCGGCCGCCGGTGGGATCGAGAGCAACGCGTGTGGACGGTACCCGCGACGCACATCGCGCAGGTGCTGGAGACGTTCCGCCCGCATGGCTTCAAGCTCGAAGCCGAGCTGGGCGAGATGGTCGGAATCGAAGACGACGCCGAAGCCCCGCCGCAGCCCGAATGACAATGCTAAATTTAAATTCGGATTTTGATGATAACTACACGAGGGAAACCTGTATTTATGGACGTGTGAGACAATTGTTCCTGCAACTTGCACGAGACGCGAGTAAACCTTGGGTAACCGTTAAAAGTAAAACAATGGACTATGTTCCAAGCATATGTAATATACCTGTCCGAGTTTTTAGGGACGATCCACTTAACCCTAAAAAGAAGAAGGTTTTTTTTAAAAATGATTGTGAGCAGAGTCAACTAGCCATATTTTGTTCTGTTGCTAAATCAGGCTAAAATATTAACAAAAAAAGTTAATATTTAATAACTAAATTATTATAATATAACAAAAATAAAATTTATAATATATTGTTAATTTAACTTACAAATTCAAAATCAGGATCTAAACTTTGTAAAAATGATGATAGTTCTTTTCTACCACTATCAGATAAATAAGCATGTAATATCTTATATAATAATGATGATGTATCTTTTAAAGTATGCCATGCAGCAATTGAATGACCCTGTTTGCAGATATAACGTCATTTCTTACGATACTATCTGAAAATATATAAAAGTTGGTTATTTTTCACTGTGTATTTTTCTGGGATCGAAGAAAGAAAATTGATGTGTTTGTCGATGAAGAAGTGAAACTGTTCATTAGTTGTATTTGTTTCATTATATATGATTGACACTCCTTGCATTATAATCTTCATAACCGTCATCCAATTTTCTCACGGATGTATTTTTTATCGTTTTAGTCGTGCGAAATTCACTGAAAGATCGTTTGTGATATTTCCGCGGAAGTCCCCGACCAGATTTTTGGCGACGCGGTCTGCCTGCGGCAAGTCCTCACCAACCTGGTCAGCAATTCGGTCAAGTTCACGGAGAGAGGGGAAATTGTCGTCACAGTCACGGCCAATGAATCGATCGACGAGCAATTAAAATTGCATATCTCCGTAGCAGACACCGGGCCGGGTATCGAGGCTGAATTGCAGCGCAGAATCTTCAAGGAGTTTGAACAAGCCGACAATATATCTGGCTCTCATATGGAAATAGTCTCATCTCGCGTCCATTTAATTTTGAATCGCTATTAGTAATCCACTAACATGCTGTATTTATTGTATTATAGCTCAGAACAAAAAGTTGCAGACATAATTGATTTGGAGGAAGACAAGGTATGCTCCTCAACAATACATGCTCCCATTTCTTTTTAATATACGCAATTTTTTTATAAGCAACTTTGCTCGGGTCTAGTTCAAAAAGTTGCTTTTATTTAGACCTCTTCTGAGAGAAATAAAACGCTCTTAAAGAATTCATTTGCTCTACATTTGCTAATTTATTTTCTACGTATTATGATATATAGCTTTCTCCATTACGTGCAGGCTATGGGACTAGTTGAGCCTGCCTTCATAACAGGAGAAACTATTATGGGCAATAGGTACATGATATACTGCATAAAAGTTTTAATTGTTTTGAGCTTTAGAGCTGAGGAAAGCTATATGCAGTGGTGGGCAAAGAATGGATGAGAGAATATGCTATTATGAAGGATGCCGCCATGGCTTTTGTCGTTGTTCATGCCATGATCAGAGGTGACCAGAATCTGGTAGCCCTCGGCAATCCAGGTAGGTAAATGATCGGACAGCGCCATATCAGAGTGACGGGCAGTATTGCGGTAGTGCGCGCTGTCATACCCTGCGCGGTGGCCGGCATCATCAATGTTCATTGGATGTACCAGCAGAAAATCAGGGTCGTACTGGCGACGCAGCCATTCCGCATCCAGGTACAGGTGACTGTCGGGATAAAAGAAGATGATTAAACCTGTTTTAGGAACAACGAGTAAGAATAATCCATCAATCGTTGCTTTTGTTGGATGTGTATAGAGATTTTTCCATGGAACTTGTAAAGTTAATTTCTCTAAAAATTAATACAAGGTATTATTTCAAACAATCATTTCTCGATTTACGTAAATAGCCGATAGATATAGTTACTGGAAGATTTAATTCTGCCTAGAAAATATCGAAGATTTCATGAGAGAAAAGGAGATTGAAAAGATTTACCAGCTCGGACTTCTCGATTGACAACGCGCGTGCATCCTTCTCGACGCCGTCGCGGGTAAAGACGCGTACATCGATTACCGTGCCATCCATTCCTGGCGGCACACGCAGCGACGTATCTTTTACGTCAGAGGCCTTCTCGCCGAAGATTGCACGTAGCAGCTTCTCCTCCGGGGTCAGCTGCGTCTCACCCTTGGGTGTCACCTTGCCCACGAGAATATCGCCCGCGTTGACTTCGGCCCCGATAAACGCAATACCCTGAAGTAGCTTAACCAAATTAATAATCAAAACAAAAAAATAATCAAAAAGGATTATAAATAGGTATTATAAATAAAGTGTAAAATATTTTAGATAATGCACAAAAAGGTATTAGTAATAAAATATAAGGATTTTAATTACTTAATAATAAAAAGCAATAAGAAATAGTAAAATTTTAATAGCAAAAATAACATAAATAATAAAGATAAAGTGCACTTAATTAAGAATCAAGGTAATTAATGCAATAACAAGAAAAAAAAGCCTGATTGCGAAAATCCATCACCAGGAACGAGTACAACAGGACTTTGACACTTCGCCAATCGACCTGGTTCGATTCGTTCTGAGATTTTGCAGAGACGCTGCTCAACTTGATCCTCGGTTACATTCTGAAATGGCTGGTTTCAAGACTCGGATAGGAATTTCACGTTAACAATCGGATCCTCGGAGTTACTTCTTGACCACATCGGCAAACTCGGATGCTTTGCGATCAAAGTCTTTGCCGCCAGTCAGTTCCTGTAATATTGCAAATACGCCCGTACAAGAATCTGAACACACAGAGCATCTTTTAATTTAGTATTAAACATACTCCACTTCTCCTGAAAGTTACACCTAATATCCAATTCTGTTCCTAAGACATTGTGCCAGTACCGTTTTAACAACCTGAATTCAAGAAAACACTTTTGAATGTGTTCAACAGTAGAAGCAGCAGTAGTAATAGCAACAGCCCTCGAAGGTTCAACTTAATGCTCTCCGCCGTTCTTGTAATACCCTCTACCAGGCCGTGCGCAACCTGCCCCGCAACCACCTCAAGCGCGCGCAGGTCACCGGGCGGGTCCTCGAGCGCCAGGCGCTGCTCCTCCCCCAGGGCGATGGTGACGACGGCCTGGACGCCGAGGCCGTGTCCGCCGCGCTGCGCGCGCTGCCCGCCGAGCAGCGCGAGGTCGTCATGCTGCGCATCTACGAGGGCCTGCCCTTCAAGGAGGTCGCGCAGCTGACCGACGCGCCCCTCGGCACCGTTCACTCCAGTGCGTGTAAATGGCATTGCGAAGATGGGGCAAATAGATGCCTCCGAACGCACCGTGCCAATAGGGACAGTTGCATTGGCCGCGATACAGATGGTCGCGGATTTCGGACAGCTGGCTCGCGTCGATCCCCGCTTTTTCGGCTTCTGCCAATCGGCGGCTGACATGCATCATCCGCGCGTACATTTCGTTGGTTTCGTCGTATTTGGTCTTAAAGTTGCGCCAATAGCCGCCTCGGACAAACGATTTCAGATTGGGATGAATATTGACTAACCATGTGTGAACAGCGGGAATATTCGAATAGAGATATAAACGAATAAATGCATGAACACGTGGAATATCATGTAACCATAATTCAACGAGAAAATCACTCATAGTATCAGTGAGAAGTGTCGATGGTATGGCATCGGTATTCATACGTAATCGTTCGAATTCCTTGAAGTGAGAGACACGAGTGAGATTGAAGATAAATGAGGATTCATGGACCTACTTGAACGACTTGACTCGTTGGTTGCTTACAAAAAAATGCCTATACGTTCAAAAATAGCACTGAAATATAAAGAGAATATGTGCTGTTACCGTTTTCGTTTCCCGTTTCTATTTATTTACTTTTGTTCTTCAGTACTTTCCCCAGTTTCCTTGGATTGAGTCTATTTTAGGCTTATATGAGAAGATGTAAATATTATTTTCACCTCTTAGTTAACAAGTTTCCCCAGACATTCCTAGAAGGTGAAGCAAGCTATGTTTTAAATTTTGTAAATAAATGCCTCAACAACTAAGGATTCCTACCTTTTTGGCTGGTGTGCCTGCTTGCTGGTGGAAGGCAGTTTGCTGTGTGACACAGACACAATAGAACAACAACCAACCTTTTGGTCTGAGGTGAGAGAGCTGATGAACCTAAATCAAAACTACAAACAACTTCTGGTCTACCTGGCAACTTTGATGAATGTGATAGTTGTTCATCATCGCTTGATAGTTCTGAAATAAAAAAGAACAACCTTTATAATTGATGCTACGTTGTGGACATGGAATTTCCCGTTTGCTGCTGAATTTGGACGGGCCTACACTAAAAATGAAGAAGATGTGATGTCAGTTGATGCCAAGGTGAAAGGGTCAGTCAAGTTGATCGAGATTCCGGGCGGCAATATTGCCATGCTCCCCGCAGGTGGCGGAGCGAGCGTGTATTACTCTGATGCGGTTGTGGCCAGAGGAGGGAAATTGGCTAATTATGCCGAATATTCTGGAGACCCCCCGGACTGGGCTGTGGAAGTCCTGACGGAAAAGGCAAAGATCAAAGGAGCGCAGATGGAGGCATCCGAGTTGATCATGAATTTCGGCGCGTCGCGATCGAGTTTGTACCAGGTGATCTTTTCGTTAGGCACCGCGCCGGAGTAAGAACCATAGGATGTGGTCGAGTCGGAGATCTGCGCGAAGTACGACCAGAGCGGCGCGTCGCGCTGCAGGTCCTGGAGAATGAGCGGCACAGCGCAGATGGCAAAGTCTCCCGCAATTCCTCCGCCGATTTGAAAGAAGCCGATCCTTCCTCGAAAATGACATTAACAAGCGAAAACTTCCTCCGGCTCACAGCCGTGGAGCCGTGACTTATTCTGGACTCTGCATATACCTTAGAAACTGAAAGGAGCAAAGATCTTATTGAGCATTTGTAGTTTGAAGGGGCACAAGTTGAAAGATGGAAAAAAGCCATCGCAACAATTAATGCTGATTTGAAAATTACCTTCTGCAGATAGTGTAATTCAAATTCACCATCGACAATCTCCAAGGCGAGCCTGGAACGCAGAGCTGGTCATCAGATGGATTGGTTGAGCAGCGACGAGTAAGCCCAATATACATCGCTTCTATAGGCATGTATTTAAAACAGTAAGTCGTAATGGCTCATGCCCTGCGTCAATCTAGGTTCTATTCGGAAACTTTCTTGGTTTAGCTTCTTGATTTAGTTTCTTGATTTAGTTTCTCGACCTAGTTTTTGACACAGCAGGCTCCTATTATGACCACAATTAAAAGCCAACAAATTTGGGTAGACCAGCAAAACAACGGGAACGCCGTCCGTTATCGTTGGTACTATCGCAGCGACGGGAAGGGTGAACTGGATCCCCGAGACGAAAACGTGACGACTGGCACGAGCACAGCAATCCGCCAGGACAACCGAAGTCCGTCCATCGCGTTTGGCCCTTTTCAGATCGAGTGGACCCGAGCCAGCTCTCACTGGGGATGGATCCTTTACGACCGAAAGAGCACCATGCGACTCTGCATCACCAACGAAAGACATCTCCGAGGCCTCGACGCCCATAAACAAATTTTTTCTCGAAGCTAAAAACTGTCTTTCATGCAATTTTAAGAAGCCATAGAAACAGGATAGAAGCAGAGATAGGAGAACGAAAGGACTTTCATACAGCATTACTTTGAATCTGAAACAATTTTTTCAAAGTTTCATAGTCCTTACTACATTCCAGGTTTGCAAAATCTTCATTACCTAGAATCTTACTAAAATTCCATTTATTGCTTATATGCATAACGATTATGAATTCTTCCTGTCAATTAGCGCGGCATCGACAACAACCAGGATGGGCAAGTGGATGAGACCGGCGAAAGGATGGGCATGACGAGCTTTATGCAATACTACGGCGGCGGCGGCCCGACCGAAGATCCCACCTCGGCCCCCGAATACTACAACTATCTCACTGGCCACTGGCGCGACGGCAAGCCTGCTACCTTCGGCGGCAACGGGCGCGACTTTTCCCAAACGCCCACCTCCATCATGTTTCCTGGAGACCCGGCGATGGGGGCCTACTCGTCGGAGACCGGGTCGGGCAGACCGGTGAGGACGAGCTCGGTGCGCTCGCCCCCGCCGCGGTCGTAGCCCGCCTCCACGGTGACGAGCTCGGCTCCGGTGCCCGCGAGGCAGGCCCCATGGACTCGAACGGTGCGCATACCGGTCCGACCGCACTCCCGCGCGCTGGTTGCACACGAAAAAGAATCCGAAACGCCGTCCGCCGCCGCGCATCGTTCAGAAGTCGGGCTCCCGCTTGCAGCCCGGCCTCGAGGGTCGGATCCTCAACGACCGCCACTCTCGCCGTGCTGCTCTGTGGAACGTCAGCGAACGCCCAAGCGACCCTCCAGCGCTACGAGGTGATCCCCATTCCGTGGCCCTCCCCGCGCACGCAGGAGACCGCGATCGGGCCCAACGACAAGGGAGAGATCTTCTTCCGGCACGTCGTCAACGGCCAACAGCACCTCAGGTTCTGGGCGCCAGGCATGGTGAGTCCGCGCGATGTCACATCGCAGTTCCCCGCGGGTGCGAGCGTGCCGACCCGAGAACATCAATGCGGAGGTAAAAAGCCCTTCTCGCCTTGGCAAGCTTTGCTGCAAGGGTCGATTTGCCAACACCTGGTAAGCCACTGAAAATGTAAAGCATTGCTAATCCGGGAAATCTTTCCGGGAGCGTTATGAGTTAAAAGGATTAACCATCACCCCAACGGCTTTGGGCCCAATAGCAGGCGCCGATGGCGGCAGTTTCCAATCTTAGAATGCGAGGCCCCATGTGCAACAGGTGAACGCCTGCCTCAACCGCCCGCTGGCCCGCCTGATTGGAACCGATCTCGAGTCCCTCCTGGACCACCCGTTGATCGAAATCATGCAATTGCGCCGAAAAGTCGAAGATCCGATCGGCCTAGCCTGGAGCCAAAAGCACATCCAGCCGATCTCCGACACGGTTGCCTACGTAGCCACAGCCGTAGGAGACACCAATTCCATTGTCCACCACCTCTTGGAAAGCCAGGGGCAACCCTACCACACCCTTCTGACCCTGTTTAAGAAACCGAGCGAAGTTGAAATGATTTACTTAGAGAGAAGTCACTAGGAGCTCAGAAGTAGATGAGTTAATCAGATGACCTGGACTCAGGCTGTGACACAAAGTGACTTTGGCTCAAACCTCCACGTTCTTAAGCTCTTTATACCCTAAGCCAGCTGAAATAGACCATCATGCCACAGCACTTCAATTCATAGGTTTTATACATGTATCAGAAAGATAATAATTACACTGAGACAAGCTTACTTTTTAGCATGCCTCTCATCTGGTGCAACTGTCTATCAGATTAGACTTAAAATAATGACAGGACAAGTGTTCCATGTGTCCGTGGCTGAGGATGAAACTATTCAGAGCGCAAAGGAAAAGTTCCAAGTCCAGTCAGGCATGCCTCCTGAGACCAATCGTTGGATCTTCCAGTGCGAGCGGATGGAGGAAGATCGAACAATCCGTGACTACGACATCCGGTCGGGGGATGTAATTAATGTAGACTACACTCTATGTGGTGGGATGTTCCACCAAACGAGTGCTAATTGAACAACGAAACTTGTAACCTTTGGTCCGTGGAAAATCGCCCTCTATATGCCCTGAAAGTTTCAAATTAATTCTCCAAATCATCCCTGAGATATTGCTGATACATGGTTTTAACAATCTACTTGGACGAACTGTGTCTGGATGTAGTTCAAGATACCCCTATTCCTTCTTTGAAACTTTTACCTTAATGCTCTTAGCTTTAGTATCAGCAATAGTTGTAGAAGTAGTAGAGGCATTAGTAGCAGTATGCACGGTGATCAGGCGGAAGTCGACCGCGATATGTTCCCGCCCCCCTACACGCTGAATTTCACGGCTTTCCAGCACCCGCAGCAGTTTGGACTGCAGCGCCAGCGGCATGTCGCCAATTTCGTCCAGGAACAGCGTGCCGCCATCAGCCATTTCAATCAGGCCAATGCGTTGTTCATCGGCGCCGGTAAAGGCGCCTTTTTCATAACCAAACAGTTCGGATTCCAGCAGCTCGCCGGGAATGGCCGCACAGTTCACCGCCAATTACAAAATGATTATAACCGTTAGGTTATTTATTCGAAGTTTGGCACCCCTCAGATTTCTGAGCTCAGGGCAAGTGCATCCACTGTCCCTCCTCTAAAACCGTCTCTGTGGTAAATAAAGCACCCTTAACATTAGTTCTAGTTAGACTTCCATTCCTGGACGCGTGTCTTACCTGACGCCTTTGTCTAGAGCCCTGTTTCCACTGCCCAGACAAAAAGAGAGTAAGTAACAATTTTAATAACAACTGGGGTGCTGCAAGGCCGCCACCGGCAAAGACATCAAGACGGCCTACCGGCGCCATGCCAAGGCATGCCATCCCGACCGCAACCAGCATAATCCGGAGGCGGCGATTTTGTTCAGCGAAATCAACGCCGCCTACGAGATTCTCGGCGATGAGCAAAAGCGTCAATTGTTCGATGACGGCCTGATTGATGCCGATGGCCGCAAGCGGGCCAGGAAATCCGTCTTTCGCGGCTTCGCTTCCAGCATGTCGGGTTTCGGCTTCAATCGCAATGTCGGTTGCCAACGCCTGAGCTTCGACCGATGAACTTTCACCCAGTTTCTTAAAGGCACCCATCATGCCGAATACCGTTCCGAACAGCCCCAACATCGGCGCGGTTTTGATAACGGTGTTCACCCAACTGATGCGGTGATCGATGTCCGAAAGCACATCGCGTTGAAAGCGATCTTGAACCAGTTGGCGTACGTTGTTGTAACCCAGAAAACGGTTATCAACGGCCAACTGCGACAACTGGCAAATAGCTCGTAAAGGGGCGTTGCTGAATCAAACCAAGTGGCTTGAAGCGAAGGCTCCGCTACTTATTAACCTTGAAAGAAGCTTTTGACTTTTTGGAAAATCGAGGCGTTATCGCCCAATTGCTCGTCGTGAATTTCACCCAGTTCTTCCAACAATTCCCGCTCTCGACGGGACAGCTTCGTGGGTGTCACCACAACGACGGTTACATGCAAATCGCCAAAACGATGAGGCCGGCCCAACACACTGAAACCGGCGCGGCGAATCTTCGCAAGTCTGAGCCACGCATAACGAGGCGTTCGACTTCAAGACCGAAACACTGGCGGCAAAACGGGAACGACGGCTGGTAATCCGCAAAGGCCGTATAAACACCCTCAAGAGCCTTAGCAGCCGGCGATGGCGTGGTCGGGAAGGGGTAGAACAGCTCAACTTCCAACTCGGCTATCTCACGATGTGCCTTGTCGGCTTCTGTCTCCACTGGCGGTTCCTTCATCGGGACCTCTCCCAAATTTTGGTAGCTTACCACGCCCGCAGCCTCGGCGTCGACATCGATTCCGTCTGTGGCGGCCGCGCCCTTTGCGGCCGCTGTCAGGTCGTGCTGAGCGAGGGGGAGTTCGCCAAGCACGGGATCGTCAGCCGGGCCGATCACCTCAGTCCCTGGAGCGAGGTCGAGGCCCGTTACGAGTCGAAGCGCGGCATCAAGGCCGGCCGGCGGCTCTCCTGCCAGGCGCTGCTGCAGGGCGACCTGGTGATCGACGTGCCGGCCGACAGCCAGGTGCACAATCAACTAATTTGAAGATTGCACCACAAAACTTTAAACAAATCGAAGGGCAAAGTGCTCTGCCTACAAACAAGGTTCAAGATTATAAATCTAAGGTGAAAATACAGATTTGAAATTTTCAGGAGAAAGAAAAGTCCAACAAAATGCAAAGAGAAATGCAAAACTTACCTCGTTACACTCTCAAGCAGCTGTTGAGCAGGAATTTCATTTGGAAACACTTGTTTGTAAACAATTTGCGGATGATTCCATTTATGTCGATAACGGTCGTCATTCTTGAATAATCTTTAAATGAAAGCTTTTTCTAATCATGCACCTATTTTTTTTTCAAAAAAAAAAAACAAAATATATATTTTCCAAACACGATTTCAAACCGTCTGCTGCTGTCGGTTGTGGGTCATTCTTTACTAAGTTGCAGCTATAACTAGAGCCATTATTTTTTTCAGCCTCAAATTTTATGATTAGTCTTTTTTTTTACCATAAATAAGATACTCATTTCAAATATTCATTTCAAAAACACAACGCGGTTACGCTGGTTCGGATACAACTGATCATCTTGATAGACCCCTAGGCGCTGTTGTTGCAGCCTCACCGTATTGCCGCTAAGCGCAACAAGCATCATATGACCATCTTCGATCATGCCGCTGGCAGTGCGATCAGCATTGGAGTACGCAGTAGCACCAATCAATAATTCACCAAGACGATAGTGCCCTATGTAAGCAAATTCCAATTGCAGCTCAGGTTCATTTTCAACGGGCACACTAAGCGACTCAACTTTCGGGTGGGGGGGACCAATTTTCTGCTTTGGGTTTTCCCACGAGGGAATTTTCCATGGAGAGGGAAGTTTCCAGGGGGTGAACTTGTCAAGGGAAATCATACACTGTTGGAATTTGCTAGAATTTCTATCCAAAATTCTTTTTAAACTCTTGCTTGCTCAATTCTGCCTCAATTTTACGCGTGGAATTGATAGCGGTAACTGTTCGGAGTATATTTTTAACGAGATTGAATGGTTTAGAAAATATTTCTCGTCAATATGAAAGTTTCATGAACGAAAAACATGATGCAGCAAGATCCACAAAGGAGAGAAAATCAGCATTCAAAGATTTTTATGAAGAAAATAATTTTGAAGGAGAAAAATCCCTGTAAGAGCACCACAAATTAAAAAATCAATATGCAATAGGTTTCACTATCAAAAATTCTGCAAAATAATTTTTCAATAAGAAAGATCTGTGTACAAATTTAACTAAGAGAGCAATCAATTTGCAGCAGCTTTTAAAATCAAAATACAAAAAATTTCCTTTAATAGGCAGGACTTTCATGTTTATTAAATCGAATGTGTTATTAGATGCCAGACACTTTTCATGTTGATACTCGAAGACATTTCTTATTATGCACAAAATGCAACTTATCTCTGAATAATATTCCTTCCTCTGACAAACATTTCTATGTGAGAGTTTAAACATTTCATTGTAAAGAAGGCTTTCCCTTTACACATATTGAAATTACATTGAACCAACATGTTAATGTTTAACTTTGAATAACCATATAACAAAGATTGTGAACGACGTCTATTGATGGTACTAATTAAAAATCGAAGAAGATTTTCGACGATAATGAAAGTATCGTCATCAGCTTTGAGATACCAATCATAATCAGGATAATGTTCTGAACAAAATAAAAGTGTTTGTCGAACTTTTTCTGGGAGATTTTGATAATTTTCTTCGGGTAATGTTGGAATATATTGAATGGGTAATTGATCATTTTCAAGAAGTTTATTTTCATTATCAAATATTGTATCCGGTTCGGGCAGTAGAACTAATGGCGGGTTTGATGGCATTCACAAAATCGTTGCCTGCATCAATATCTACATCGGCATCTGCATAGCTGAGAGAATTGGAGGTATTGTTATTCATGGTCTCGGTTTCCGGTGCAGTCCGGCCTTGAAATTATTGGCGAATGATGGATGTTCCCATAACGATTTTATAACATTATGAGAATATGCCATAGCGATTGTACCCAGAATTGTGCAAACTCCCTGAATGTTACTGTCAAAGTGGGCAATTGGACTTGGCGCTGCGTGGCACATTTGGAATGTATTTCTATGGAAAGTGCTTAGGCTTAGCATCGACTCGCCAATGGAGATTTTTGGATAGGATCATCGAATGTTTCAATCCATTTCCATCGATGTTGCTCTTGATAAATTTGTGAACTGAATTGAAATATATTGCTCATCTGTGTTAATTTCATGCGTTTGCCAAGTTAATTTGTCGATCATAAATTCCTGAAAATCGTAAACAGCGATCTTGCAAAACCAACGCAATCAGCGCCTCCTTGCGCTACTGGCTCCGTTCGTTCTCGCTGGATCGGTTTCCGCCGCTCCCGTGGTTCCCGGCGTCGAGCGCCTGCCCGCTGCCAAACGTGCCGATGCGGCCTTCGCCGGCGAGATCTTGATCGGAGAATTAGCCTGCACCCAATGCCACGCAGGAGACGAGGGGAACGCTAGAATTTGGACCAAAACCGCCCCGGATCTCAGCCAGGTCGGCAGTCGCGTCACCCCGCAGTAAGGTGAATGGCAATCAGCGATGGTGTGGACAGTACGAAATAACCAAAGCAATAGTCATAATTCGGTGAAATTGTTACCACACTAACCAAGGTCTAGTCATACCGAAAGCTCAATGGGGGTACTATTTGTGCAGCTTACCTATTTGGCAGCTATTCTGGAAAAACATTTCACTTTACCTGCCAACATTTTGAAGGGTATGCTAGGACTGCCGGTTGAAAAAAACCCTGTGAACGTGCAATAATAGCTTGAAAAATATCAGATAAGTTCAAACCTAAATCTAAGTTCAACCCCAAGCGTAATGTTGTAGCTATATAATTATTGATGTAAACTGTAAGATGTATGGATCTCTAACTCCTTTCTGGTAACAAGACCTAATTTTGCTACAGGTTACAACTTGGGCAAGATAGGCGTGGCGGCAGATGTACTATGAATGTTTCACCAATGTTATGTCTCTCCAAAAGACAGAGGTGCCTTATACTACCATTTGGTGGTCTGATGGAGACTTAAACAAAGCTGTCGCCCGCGCCCTCGGGCGTCGGCACGTTCGAGATCGAGGAAAAGGGCGAATTATGGGAGATCGGCGCCTATTTCACCGAGCGTCCGGATGAAACCCAGCTCGCGCTGATGGCGGCGGCCTTCGGGGCCGACCCGTTCACGATTTCCCGCATCGGCGAACAGGACTGGGTCGCCGAGGTCAAGCGCACCCCGACGCCGGTCCGCGCGGGGCGGTTCTTCGTCCATGGCGAGCACGACGCCCACAAGCGGCCCAATACAGTGTAGGAATAGGAATAGAGCGTCATCAAAAGCTCCAAAACAAACAAAGATTCTTTATCAGGCCAAATTAAACACGTTAGCATTTTCAGTAAAAACTAGCATAATGGCCACACCCTTGATCTCCCTGCATGCCTCTTCAGTTTTATCACAGCATCTATATTTGTGCAGGCCAACATTCAGATAAAGATATCCTTCAATCTAACTGAGCTAAGAAAACATGCCATTGAGCCTCCTTACAATCACTTAGTTACGCGCGGGCATTCAATGACGTTTCGGTGGAGGCAGAGGATGAAGAAGACGATGAAGATGATGAAGAAGATGACGAAGATGAAGACGACGACGATGATGAGCTGCCGCTTGTGCGCTTCGTTTGTGGTCGGATTGGACTCAGCCCGAACGGAGACGCTGCAGCAACTGGCGATGACCCTCGAGGTGGATTCAATTGTGCTTCTAGAGTAGTGGCGGCGGTGGTTGTCGTTGCCGCGTCCGTGTCGTGCTGTTTCCGAAGCCATTTGGTTTAGTTTATTTGAAAGGCCCAATATTTGTGTTTATGGGGATCACAACCCACCTCCACAGACCTTAGGACAAGAGCTATAAGCTATACTAGTTGTACATTGTTAACATTAAAGTTTTTATACAAGGGATGGTCGTAAAAACTTCAGATGTGGCTCATTCAATTTAAAATCAGAAGTCCTAGTATACTTTTTAAGAGTGGAAAGCAATCGGAGGGCAACAAACCCCCTCTCCACGTTTTCTTTATCCCTTAAAATCGGATCGTACAGCTCTTTGTGGTCCACTTTTTCGATGTACTCCATCGGAGTCATCTCTGCACTGTGATTGTAATAACGCGGAATTCGCCCACCTGCTAAAATGGCACGTAAGTTATACTGGCGGCACAACTCTTTTCGTGCATCGTATAAACGACGACCAAGTCGCATACCTCGGTGAGTCGATGAAATGACCACATCTAAACCATATAAGGCATCACCTTCAGGGTCACTAAATACACGGTCGTGACATAAACTTAAAAGCACTTAATTTTCAATAAAGTGCTAGTTTTTCAAAATTAGACAAATATAGGGAAATAAAACGAGCCAGTTCGATTGAAACAGTTTTTCAAAATTATGTGGCATAGACCACAAAGCAGTAGTTTTTGTTCCTTTAAGTTTCCACTTGGCTTTTTACTTTTATAAGAGAAACTCGGTTTTTTAAATATTTTTTTTTTGCGTTTTTAGGTTTAAAACATTGATAATAAACATTGTAAAAGGTTTTCCAATGTATCCGAATTTTGGTGAAGCTGCAATCGAAATTTGATTCGTAGTCTGTGAGTTAGTTCGTAGTTTGTAGTTGCATTCGTTTCGTCGGAACTTAATCAAGAATAAAAGTTTTCACTCAAATTAGAATTCGTCAACTTAGTAACAATTCAAAATTTCACAGGTAATAATTCAAAATTTCAAAATTAGTGATAATTCAAAATTTCAAAATTAGTAATAATTCAAAATTTCAATTAGTAATAATTCAAAATTTCACCGCTGATGGAACGGCAATTGAAAAAGCGTTAGCGGCTATGCAAAACCCCACATGGTGGCCAGTTAATATTCACCGGCTCATTGCGAATGTCGTGCTTGGTGGATTCATCTGCGGTGCCTATGCGGGTGTTCGATACCTTCTGGCTGTAACGAGAGAAGAAAAAGAGCACTATGATTGGATGGGGTATGTTGGCAACTTCATCGGTGTGTTTGGAATGTTGCCCCTTCCCTTTGCCGGTTATTGGTTGATGCGGGAACAATTTCATCTAATGAGTTATTTTCTTCGATATACGATTCTAAAACTGGATCGAGCATATCATAGGGTGGCAAGGTGTCCTGATCCTTTTGGTTCGGTTTTAATTCCGCTGAAGGGGGTCTAACAAGAATCCTAGACGGTATCAGTTCCCTCCCCGTTTGGCTCCTCTCTTGGCGATTTCTATATCGTGCCAGCTCATACACCAGCATTTTAGAGACATCTTTAATCACGGCAAAGCCTCCTGCCATATCCCCATATGAGTCGAAAATCATGAGATAAGCTCATATGTATGTGGAATCTATTCGTAGTAAATGACTTTCATAATAAACGAAGAACTCGGCTAAATAGAAAGTCAACGACGTATTTACGGTATGGTTGTCTTAAAGAATCGGTCATAATAAAATAGACATCTTCTCATGAAATGTAGTAAAGACTCAGTCAATGTTTTCTGTATCTTTTTCACAGAAACCATCCGTTCTCAGCGCACAAGTTGGCCTGCTTGTTATCTACTAAGCAATGCAGTTGAAAGTTTCAGACCAATGATGAACCTCCGATAAATTTTTGACTGAAAATTTTGGAATTTTAAAACTCTTAGTGCCAGGAGATATGGTGATGGCTGATAGAGGGTTTACAATTTCAGAAAGTGTGTGGTTTTACCAAGCCCAATTGGCAATCCCTGCCTTCACAAGAGGAAAAGACCAGTTAGAGCCCATAGACATCGAAAAAACAAGAGACATAGCCAATGTAAGAATTCATGTGGAGAGGGTTAGTCGTCGATGAATCCAGTTTTAATTCCTTAGCCAATCGATCAACAATCGAGTTTATGCCTCCTGAATTTAGGCGGCAGCGTATTTGAATCTCTTTGAATCGTTTCTTCTGAGTAGCCGACAACTTGTCGTCGAGCCAGGAATCGAATTCCGATTTGGACTTCTTGTAGGTATCAAAACTGGCTTCGTCACCCGAATCGATCGCAGCTTTAAAAGCTCGCCCCCAGGTCTGATCTAGTTCACTTGCTTTGCGTTGAAAGGTCCACTGGTGTGGTTTTATCCATACCTGTTCTTGTTTTTTCCCCAAAATCTTTCTTTTTTAAGAAAATTGGCGACTTTGTAGGTAAAATGATATTTTTTTAATGAAAATTACTGATATTTCTCAAAATTACATGGGAGCCCCCCTAGGTTTGCGTAAAAGATACTTAATTACCTCAATTTTAGTTTCTTCCTAAACCACAGAAATTGAAATGAAAAGCTTTTTTCTTTCGAATATATAATTCGAAAGACTATACTTCCTCTCTCCTTATGTCTTTTTTTTGTAGTGTATGTTTATTTCTGTGTTTGTGCTGTTACATTGGTGATTTCTTTTTTCATTATAAAGTAAACACGTTGATTTTTAATATTCCATGTTGACATTGATATTCTAATGTAAAATAATGTTCCTAATCCTAAATACTTAGTATCTTATATGAGTTGTTGACTGAAAGCTGGAAGTACGAATATGAGAATCATCTTTTATCAAGCTCTCCGAATCACCAAGTATTCACCGGTGACCCCCGCACGCCCGTGCAGGCGCGCTGCCAGTCCGGCAATCCGCGCATCGTCACCCGCACGCCCGATGATGGTCATGCTACCCGGGTGTCCGTCGAAGCGCGCCGCGCACGGCACCGCAATGGCACACATGTCGAGCAGATTCACGAAGTTGGTATAGGTGCCCAGACGCGCGTTTGTCTGCAGTGGCTCGGCTGCCACCTCGGCGGTCGAGTACAGCGTCGGAATACTCGGCACACACAGAAAATCGACAGAGCCCAGGCGCACGCTTCTGTCAATCGAGAAGTCGGGTGACCTTCATTGAAATTTGTTTTCCGAGCCGTCGTTCAAATAACCGGGAATGTTCAATCGCCGCGCGGCCGGGTAATCGCCGCCGAGAATCTTTCGGACCGTATGCTCCGTATAACCGAGCCGTTTGATCCGCGCGTCGGCCGCGAGAATGCGTGACATCTTGTTACGGCCCGGCACTTCATCGAGACAGGGCCAGCGCCGCCGCGCCTCGGCCAAGCCTTAACATGACAATTATAGATGAATGCTTAACTTAAATGGTGCAATTAAAGCCCTCTTGCATTGCCACAGAGGCCAGTTGACCTAGCTTCCCTTTGAGAGGTCTCTAAGAGGATAAGCATGGGCATGATATATACTACAAGTTCATTGAACCTATGCACATAAATTATGAAATGGTCTATGGATGTATGCCAACACCGATTCTTGACAGCGTATATGCAACACCTTAGACTAAGTTGTAGAATAGCCTTGAGCAACCAGCGGCACGCAGAGGATCGACACGACGCGACGCTTCTTGACGCTCGTCGCGTCGATCACGTCCTGGTCTTGCTCCGACGTCGTGACCAGGCCACCGGTCTGGCGCTCCAGCACGCGCTCCACGACGGTGCGTGAGACGTGCGCCACTTCGCGCGCGAGCTCCGACTTGTCGAAACCCCGGGCCTCCTTGACCCGCGCGGCGCCCCCGGCGAGCAGCACGAGGAAGCCGCGCTCGGCTCCGGTGATCTCGATGGCATTACCGTCAATGTGTCTTTGTTGTTCAATGAATCGATTTTCTGTTGAAAGCATCGCATCTTAACCTTCATCAGTTAGATGTCGATGACCTTTCGTTTTATCAATCAAACTAGCCCGAGTGAAATCTGAGCCATTTGCTGCTCTTAACATTTTTTTGTTCGCAACGAAGTTTTTTTTCTTCTTCTTCTTTTGACAAAGAAACCGCAAAAAGTGTGAATTCGTGTCGTTTTTCTCCATTCGTGCATTTATAATAATGGTTAAAAAAACTAGTTTTTTTTATTTAATTTATTTCGAGAGCAGAGGGCATTTTCTCGAAAAGACAAAAAAACAGAAACGATTAATTTTATATTGTTGTGTGGATTATGAGACGAAGGGAATTGGGCCCTGGACTCTCTTTCCTCTTACTGCCCATTCTGGTTAGGAACTTGTGTTAAATGAAAATGTCATGTTGAGTCTATAATTTGGAACAATTTTTTTTAACCGATTTGAAAATGCGAGAAAGAATTATTTTAAAGGCCGGAAATGACAGGCGCCTTGCGGAGCTGCACCAACAGAGCTTTACACCGCGCGCATCGGCATCCATGGTGTGTGTCGAGGGCCTGCTTTTCAGCATTTATGACATGAAGCTGTCGATTGGTGTTGGTGAGCGTGGACCTTACGCAGCCATGCTACGCGTGGTTCCGGATGCCAATTGCGTCTTGCAGGCGCCCGACCTCGAGCGCTGCGAAATGACCGGCATTTGCGCACCCGCGGACTACATGGAGACCTCATCGAAAGAAAAAGAAAGCCCGAAGAAAAAATATCTTAAAGTATTATGTAATACCCCACGTGTGCGCTGCCGTTACGTAACGTACCACGTATACGCTGCCATTACGTAACAGTCACACGTAAGATTGCGTCACATTCCCCGTGTGGATCGTCATTACGTAACATCCCACGTGCGCGCTGTTATTACGTAAAACCTCACGTATTCATTGTCATTACGTAACAGCCACGTGTGTAACGTCATTACGTAACATCCACGAAGCCCCGACCTCGAATAAGCCCCCTCCAAAATAATGAAAAATAATTAAGCCCCCAGGGGGCTAATTCGAGGATTTACGGTATTTGTTGTTTTGCCACGTCACAAAACATTGCTCGTGAAGCATTTTTTGCTTGATACAAGCAATGTTTTGTGACGTGGCCAAAGCGACAAATATTAAATATCAAGTATCAACTGTTGGAGAAACAATGTTTGATCGTTTGACCAGGGCCTTACAGTTACAGAACAACATTGAAAGAAATTAAACGTAAAACCTTAAAATAAAAAATGAGATACTAAAAAATGAAAAGAGAATATGTTAAATTAAAATAAAACTTAGCTTTTTTAAAAAATATAATTACCTAATCAGCAATTAAAACTATGCTAAAAATTATATTTAATAAATGTTTATAGTCAATATACTACCAGTTGCATTTATAGAAAGAAAAAATATGTTAAAATAACAAAAAGAACAAAAAAACTACGCTACAAATAAAGAAAAAATAACTCAACCAATATGTCACTTTGTTAATACCAAACGCCATAAAAGTAAGCGTGAGAGAGGGCATGGGTGCCTAGTGACTTACCATTTTATTGAAGTAAAATAACTAAATAACTAAACTCAAATACTAAACTTCAATAACTTTTTTTAACAGCGTTAAGCTTTACCGTTCTTAGAGTTATTGCATTAAACAAATGTCAGTGCAAGTGTTGTGATAATACCAATACATTTTTTGAAATATTTTGGTGAGCTTCAATTTTAGGCCCGCCAAATTGAATATAGAAGTTACTGTGCAAACCTCTGCCATGTCACTACAATGATCAGCTTGAATCTTAGTCTTCTTCCATTTTGGCCCAAACCCAGCAGCTAATGCAAAGTGTCTTAGTATTTCTGGCCAGGTCAAAGGACTCAAGTTTCGGCCCCAGTCTTGAATGTCAAAGCCCCAAGCATAAGCCTGAACACCACTCCAATTTAGAACTAATTTTACACCAATTAAATTTGTCTAAGAACCTGCAAGCATGAATACAGCTACGCACGCTCATCCTCCATCCCAATCTATTCAAAGCCCCCGTCTTCACACCCTGCCAGGAAGTTCACATTTCCTTTAAATCTTTCTTTCTGACATCCAACCATCCCAGGCGAGGACGACCTACTTTCCGTCTAGCCCTAGACAATTGGCTGAAAAGGACAATCTTCGGCAATCCTATCAACCCTGGTCATCTCATCCTTTCTTTCATTATAGCCTTAGAAAGCGGGATTGGACCCCATTTTTCTAAGAGCCCTGGAAGTCTCAACTTGACACGTTAAGCTGTTCCAAAAATATGGTTGGTGTGCACTTTTGACACCCTTTTGACGCCCTTTTCACCTTAATATTCTAAGCCTTACAAGTTGTTGAATTGAAATAGTAGTTGGAGTAGTTTAGTAGAGGTAGTAGTATTAGCAAAAGCAGCAGTGGTATTAGTGTTAGTAGTGAAATGCATATATCACCTTTTTAGCAATTGATCTTCTCCATTAAGCATTCTCCGTGATTTAGTTCAAGAAACCCTAAGTAAAAAAAGACGTTAATGCTAGATGTACTTATTATTGGTGGTGGGGCATCGGGTCTTTCCTGTGCTTTGGTTTTAGGCTCTGCAGCTAAGAGACCTTATGTTGTAGATAAAGAGATTGCCATTATTACGCATCAAAAAAGCTCACATCTACAAACGGCATTATTCAATAACGTTTTAGGGGTTGCTCCAGGAACAACCGGAGCATCAATTTTAAAAAGCGGTATAGAACAGCTTTCTTCACAATAATTCGGCCTAAGATTTTCTATTATATCTACCTCGTTTGACTGCAATTTCGGAATAACTAAAAGGAATTTTCGTTTTGCAATCATCGACGGTGTGAGTCCGAAAAGATTTTAATATTTTACTTCGGTATGGAGACGGTAAGAATACCCGACGGTATAGAGAAGGTTTATAAAAAGTTATAAATATTTGATAACTTATGATAACGGCGAGGAAATTTGTTAAGAGGCCAAATCGAACTGATTTGCTGGTGATTAGTCGAGATCACGCCGGTGGCGGGATCGATCTTGAAGCGGCCGCCGGCATCGTCGGTGAGGGCGTAGGTGAGGCCGTCACCATCCGGATCGCTGGCGGCAACGGTGCCGATGGCGGTGTCGTCCGCCGCGTTCTCGTCGACCTGGTCGTCGCTGAGGACACCGATCACGGGCGCGCGGTTGGGCGGTGTCTCGTCGACACCACCGAGCTTGATGACGAAGGTCTGGGTGTCGGCGAGACCGTCGGGATCGGTGACCTTGAATGACCGCCGAGCTGGGGGAAGTTGTGATGGGTGAAGTGGTAAAGCGGATTCCAGCCAAAAGGGTGGGGCAGCCGGAGGATATTGCGGCCAGCGTGCTGTTTTTGGCAAGTCCCGCAGCCTCGTATATTACCGGCCAATTGCTGGTCGTTGATGGTGGGATGACAGCCTAGTTTTTGGGTATTGCCCCTGTTTAACGAAATCCTCTATGCTGTTACGCTTTACCAATTGAGACTAAGATTATTACACCAAATTTTCATGACCTGTTGGCCTACATTCGACGGACGACGGGCCGGTTCGATCAGAAGCTTTACAAGCAACTTCTTGGTGCCTGCAACGAGTTCAAGGAAGAAAAGAGCCTTCTTCAAGGAGGTCCTGCAGAAGCGGAGGTCGCGGATCTGTTTCCGAGATGCATACAACGGTTGCTTCTTCTGCTTACCGCTTCCACCAGCTCCAACGCGTCCTCTCGTCCCTTCTCCTTCGCGATCCGATGCAGATGTGCTGTCTTGTCCTCTCCTCCGGATACAACATCGCCGGGCCGGAAGTTGAAGCCTGTCTACTGAGCCACTCTGCCGTTTCTGAATGTGCTGTAGTTGGCGCAAGCGATGAAGAACGTGGCACTATTGTCAAAGCATTTATTGTGCTTACAGAAAATTGCGGTGCTGATGAAGCAATGGTGAAAACCCTGCAGAGCTATGTAAAAGAATCTATCGCACCTTATAAATATCCCCGTGCAATTGAATTTATCAATAGCCTGCCAAAAACACAGAAACCAAATTCCTGTCAATCTTCTGGGCCTGTGGTTTACTCTTCGTGTTAAGAAGTGAAAAACTTCAGAGAGTAAAATGCTTGCTAGAGATTAGTTACAGCGGGCTCGATTGGAGAAAAACTAGTTTAAATGTTCGATGTTATCACTATCAAAGCTGAAAGCAAAATACCAATGAACTGTAACTGAAGCAGTACTAAAGGATAGTGCTGGCTCAAATCATGACAAAATAAAGCACCTTGGGCCGTTGATATAAAGCTCTCTTCATAAAACCTTAAAATCAGCTTTGGGTGTCTGGTTTCAAATCAGCGTCAGATTGATGTATAAACTGCGGGGTCTATGAAAATACTTTAATGGAAAGGGGAGCCGCTTAGTCGTTGCCATGCGCTTCTCTACATTACCACAGCATTGACGATAAAGAAAAGGTTTTGACCAAGTATATACTGTTACTGGGGGATTAAAAAGAGATGTCTGTGACCCTACCCAACATACAAATATTCGACAACAGGTGTTGAACGAGCCCAAGGAGGGCATCGAGGTCTCCCAGAAGAACCGGCTCTTCGACCCCGAGATCGCCGTGGTGCCCGTGGGCAGCACCGTCGCCTTTCCCAACAACGACCGGATCTTCCACAACGTCTTCTCCAGCACCACCGGCCACAAGTTCGACCTGGGCTCCTACCGCAAGGGCGAGTCCAATTCCCACCTTTTCAACAAGCGCGGGATCGTGGACGTCTACTGCAACGTCCACGAGAACATGCACGCGAGCGTCCTCAGTAACATTCCAGGTGTAATTTTTAATTTAATACGTATTTACTTCAAATTTAATGTAAATCAAGAGAAAACTTGGAATGATCATTAACTAATGCCTCAATACGCATTAAAATGACTATTATTAAACATGAGTAATTTTAAGAGTAAAATATGAAAATATGAATGTTAATGTATTGATATGCATTTAAATGACTATTATTAAGAATAAGCAATTTTAATGATTAAATTTTAAAAATATGAATGTTAATGCCTTAATAAAGCCCAACAATTTCACTTAGCCAATGCTAAGCAAAAACCCTACAAACCAAGCTACAATTTGGTCCGCCGCTAAAAAGAACACACTCGCCAACGCCACCATGATCAAAACCATGATTGTTGAAATCAAGGTTTCATTGCGTGTTGGCCAAACGACCTTTGCAACTTCCGACCGGACTTGCTGCAAAAATGTAAACGGATTTGTCCGCGCCATAAAATTCCCTTGAATTTCAAACGAAACTTGCGTTCGTATGCCCACTTTGTGGTTTCAAATTCCAGTGTTGATATAATACGAGATTAACTGTTATACGAGATGACCATGCACTTCTTTTACTAACGGATTTTCATCATCAACATTGGTGAAAAACTGTAAATTATTTTCTAATTGATTAATCTGACTTTTTACTTCATCTATTTTCTTTCTAATAAAAGAGCGTTCGCTATCTAGATTTTTATGGTTATCATCCGAGTTGTTTAAGTTTTCAAGTTTATTTTCAAACTTAATCATTTCAACCCGGCGGACAGGTCGCCCCAGTTTCTCCCCGCCCTGCCCGATACCCCGCTCGGCCAACGTCCCGCCCGCCCAAGGTGGCAGCGCCGGTCCAGCCTGCGCTCCGGCCGCCCCGGCCACGAGCTCCGGTGTATCCGGCCGGAGCGGCTCGTCCTACACCGACCAATCCCCCGATCGGCGTAACGGCAACACCGCCAAGCCGATCGATTCAGCCGACTGTGCCGCGGCCCTCCAGGATCGCACGACCCGCAACGCCCGCTACTTTCATGGAAACAATCCGTCAAAATATATTTAAATATTTTTACACACAGCTTATCAATTTAATTAATAATTATTTTAGGTTACTATCATCGTCCAATTGTTCCAGCATTACCAACATACCCATCTTATGGACACAGACCTGGATATGGAGGTGGATTTATCATTGGAGGCTTCCGTGGACGTCGTTAGGCCTGCAAGTTTTATAATCCATTAACATTATTTTTTGCAAATATATTAAAATAAAATATTATCTAGTAATCCGCCTCTGCGATCGGGCCATTGGCTGCCGCCAGAATATCCAGGAAATCCATCTTGTCGTTGAAGGCGTAGCGACCTGGATCGCCGACAGCGCCGAGCACATAGATGGCATCGCGTGGCGCCAGGCGCACCCAGCGTGACTTGCTGTCGGTGGCATCATCATCCGGCAGTTCGGGGACGATGAGCGTGTCGCCAGGGCCAATGGGCGGAAGGGCGCTCTCGCCGCGCTGGCGGTAATTCTCGAGGTCGAACAACTACAGCCACTGAGATATTTTACAGCCGTAGTAAATACATTTTACCTATATTTTCCTCGAATTTTTCTACATATAGGCCGTCTAATGTTAAATAGCGTTTAGATATAACTTACAGTTTCATCGCATCTGTTATTTTTAATCCTTTGTAATTACGTTGGTGTTGCAACGTTGAAATTTAATTCTGACCCAAGAACAAAATAAAATGGCTCTCAGCATTTTTTGCAGCAACTCTATCAACTCTCCCTCAGAATATCAGACGCATCATGACTACGAGGTCTCGAACGAAAGACTTGAATGTTGGAATCACTGATCTCTAAAAAAGACTGAATCGAGCATCTACGGGTTTTCGTGAAGTCGTCTTTGGCAGCCATTGGAGGAGGCCAAGAACGCGCAACCTCTTTGCGCAGCCACGAAGACAAGGAGGCCACATAAGTGCCTAGCAATAGCAGTTGATAATATAAAAACTTCGTTGATGAATCGAAGGTAATGCTGATTTTTTGGCTGCTGGATAAAATAGTTTAGAATTAAAAGGATACATACTTTAGAAAATTTGATACTAGATCTGAACACTAAGAAATTAAACTGAATATGTTTTATGAAATAAAATTAAGTTACCTACAGCCTAACACATTTGAATATGTTCTGCTCTGTTGGTTTCTGCTCTGCACCTTTTGTTTTGGATTAAACATGTAAAATTATCTGTTTATGATTTAGAAACTGTTGTAACTTTAAAACCTGGCATCACAGATTAGGCTACATTTACCATGTTAGCAGAGCTGGGTCCAAGCGCACTAGTCGAGACACTCGATAAACTAGCTGCTGGTGAAATCATTCCTGAAAAACAAGACGATGCCCTGTCGAATTACGCTAAAAAGCTTTCCAAGCAAGAAGCTGAGATTGACTGGCAAATGAGTGCTGAACAAATCGAACGTAACATTCGCGCATTTAACCCTTGGCCAATGTGCTTCACCCAGATGCAATCGCAAACAGTTAAAATTTGGCATGCAGAAGTTGTAGCACAAGAAAACTTTCCAGGGGGGAATCGTCGCGGGATATCGACGGGGAGGGTTTAGTTTCGTGTGAAAATGAATTTGATTTGCATATCTTTTTCCGACTCTGCGTATGTAATCAAAATAAATAAATTAGGTATTTTTTGTAAATCTTGGGTAAACAACAATTTAATCGAGTCTGGAATAATTCTACAACGGGAATTATTACATTTGAAATAAAAAATTGATGTTTATTTTTATCTATTCAATACAATATTATATTTTTCAATTATCAGACTTCGAAAAAAGAGAAAGAGAAAGAAAAAGACAAAGATAAAAGAAAGTCAAAAGAGAAATCATTCGACAAAGAATATGATAAGTCATCTAGGAAGGTAATCAATTAATTTTTTGCCATTTTGTAAACCGTTCCGCGAGTTTGAAACTTCTTAAGTTCCGAATGTATCCTTGTCCTATAACCAAATGTAAACTATTCTCCTACTTCTATCACCAAATGGAAACGCGATCCCGAGCGCACACACAAGAAAGGTAGACATTCTCGGCGATTAAGTGTTTCGGCTGGATGTAGTATGCTATGCTCAGGACGAACCTTTTTGATCTCGCTGTGAATACGTTTGCAAAGACTTCCGAATGGAAAAGCCTCTTCCTTTATTACCTTATGAGCGCCTGAATCGGAAAGCTAGCACTTCCTTCCAATGGCATCGAACGTCCTTTCTCAATTCTGAAAAGTTTAATTGTATCTCCCCTTAATGTAATGATAGATGAGTTGTGGCCATTATTTCAATGCAAAAGCCTCATTTATTTCAGCCAAGACTATGCATCCCTGGTTGACAAGAACGTATATGAGTAGTACTATTCGTTCTATTTCGCATAATGTTGTTAGAGATAAATTTAACCCAAATTAAGAGATTTTGACGGCTTTTAATTAATATAACCTGTTTCTTCGACTGAGAATTAAATTCCTCAAAAAAATCTTTCAGTACTCCCCACGGTTTTTTTAAAAAAATGCCTCTTTTCTTTTAGCCAAGACTATGCATCCAATAACAAAATGAAAAAAACAACAATTGGATTAGCTGCTTTAGGAGGTGTTGGTGTAGGTGGTTATTATGTATACAAAAATTAATCTTTATTAAAAGAAAAAGTTGGTATTAAAAATAGTAATTAAAATTAATCATAATAATAAGAATCTTAATAAGAATAAATAAAAAGATCTAAACATAATAAAAATAATAATAATTAAAGTCATACAACTCCTTAACCTAAAGAAGATTAATAATAAGATATTTTAATTCCTAAAATCAGTGCCCCGGCCAATGGCGCCGATACACAGGGTGAAACCACCAGGGAAGACAGAGAGCCCATAACCGCGACACCCAGGTGCTTACCACCTCCTGAGCGCGCCGATAAATCATTGAGCGCGTTTTGCCAACTGTGTGGCAAGCGAAGCTCATAAAAACCAAACATCGAAAGCGACAGGGCAACGAAAACCAGGGAAAAAACAATCAACACGGGTGCTGACTGGAGCTGGGCTTGCAAATTGAGCTCGGCGCCGGCACTCGCTGTTCGACGGTCCTGCTGATCGACGACAACAATCACTTGACGTTCCATGAACGCCGCTACGACGCTGCCACCCGTATTTGCGGCGATACCCGGCACGAATTTGAAGTGACGCTGCCCGCCGCGTAGGATGCCTGACCCATCATGTCTTCTCCCGCGACCCGAATAACGCACAGCGCCGGTACGGCGGAACCGAGCATCATCAAATCCCGCTTTGAAGCCGTGCGGCAGCGCTCCCTGGATCTCGTACATAAGCATTTTGTTTGTCTTTTAGAAAAGTGTACTTAAAATGATCAGAGCACATATCAATCAACAAGGTATTCTCCATTTTGCTTGAGAGTCTTCTGTAGTCTTTTAGCAAGTAACATTTCTCGTTTGAAGAAGAACTGGGTTTATCAACAAGGTATGTATGGCTTATGTATTGATTTACATAGCCCATAAATAAAAGTGTACTTCTAGGTAGCGATAAAAAAAAGTTTTTTTCAACTGAAAGTAAGGAGTAATATACATCACCGTGAGCGAGGGCATCGACCCCGGCGAGGCGGTCATTGTCGCCGGCGGCGGCGCGGCCGGGTTTGGCATCATGCCAATCGCGCGGGAACTTAAATGTCGTGCCGTCATCATTCCGCGCACGGCCAGCGTCCTGTCCGCCTGCGGTATGCAGTTCTCCGACATCCAGGTCGAGCACACAACAACACAGCCGACACGTTCGGATCACTTCGACCGCACCGCCGTTAATGCGGCGCTGACAGAAATCGACGGAGAACAGTAAGAAGAAAAGGAAACCAAGTAGCAGAGACTAGTGAACTTGTAGGCTCGCTGTTGGGGTTCTCTGAAGCTGAAGATAATGAAGATAATACTGCCCCTGATTATAGGCCCTGATTTTATGGCCCAGGCTATTAAAAAACTGTATCGACAATATCTTGCAAAGGGCTTTGTAGGCTAAGCTGAAGTTTGCTTGCACTTTTTTAAGGACGGGGGTCATGTGGATTTCAAATTACAACTTAAGAAGGCGTAACGAGGCGGTCGGATCGCTCGCGCCGCGCGTCGGTGATCACGGCGCCGCGGCCGGAGAGGTCGCGCTCGACCGCTTCGGCAAGCAGGGCGAGCCGCTCGGGCCGTGCCCCAACATGGCCGCGTTGCGGTACGCGGTGGGGGCGCGCGGGCTCGACTCGCTGCGCATCATCGCGCGACCGGAGCGCATCGAGGCCGCGCTCTCGGAGGGCGCGGCGGTGTTGATCGAAGAGGAGCGCCCGACCCGCACCGGGTTCCTCAGCAAGGATACAAGAATTGCTTAACAAGTGACGCTATTGATCTTCTCGTTTTCTGCATTAAATGAAATATTAAAAGGACCACGAGATGCTTCTTTCAACCAGGAAATTTATTTGGCAGAAGAGAGGTCATTGAATCTTACCTTTATCTAAAATGATCACAAGACACAACATTGAATTTTATATAAAAAAACATTGCTTATCACTGATGCAATCGACAATTTTTTACTGACAAAATTACACAACAATTACAGGAACGAGTGCAAAATGGGTCCCAAGTACTGATTGGATCAGTGCCATCTGGAAGGAAACAAGGTGATGATCTGGCACTAACAATGGGGTTATGGATAACACTTTGGATAACACCCCAACAGGCAATCTCAACTCTGGATTGCAAGTAGTGGCAAGGCCAGAGAAACAGATCAACGGGCATTATGAATTGAGAGGGCTTTGCCCCACCCAAGTTGACACAGTGGAAGAATGCAGTAGTGGTATACCTCTGCAAGTTATTCTATGAGATGAGAGCAGGCAACAATACTGAGGGGTTTGCCAAGATGAAATGGCATGCAGGTTTTTGTTATTGGTGAGTTCTCTTTCTGAAATTTCTACAAGAAGCACGAGTGGAGTATTTATTTAGCAACCTCAAAAACGAATTTAGGTATTGAGAGCTGGAGATGTGTTTCTTGGCTCTGATTTATCCCTTCATCGGTTGTTTGCAGGTGAAATCTTGACACAAATATTTGTGGTCATTTTTGCAAAACGATCTTCTGCCAAATAGGCGAGGTAAAAGGGGAAGAGGAATTAAAGAAAACGGAAACTTAGTCAAAGGGGGTAAACAATAAAACCTTGAGTGGATTAGGGGCAGAGGAGCAGCGAGGGCAGCTTCGCACGCCTTATGCGGCTTGATGCCTCAGTGAGCTATTAGTGGTAGTAGAAAATCTTTTCTCGACTTCGCTTCATATGCTTGAGAACAGGAAGGAGCAAAAAGTAAAGCCTTTAGTGGGCTAGGAATTGATGAGGGGTTACGCAATCGCAATACGTTGCCGTTGGCCACCGGAAAGTTTCGCGCCACGCTCACCTACCAATGTTTGATAACCTTGTGGCATTGTCATGATGAAGGCATGGGCATTGGCCATCTGTGCTGCCTCTTCCACCGCTTCTCTATCGGCATCAAGCTGGCCATAGCTAATGTTTTCATAAATGGTGCCATCAAAAAGATAGGCATCCTGTGGCACGTAGGCGATCTGTGCGCGTAGCTCTGCCAGCGTATAGGTTGCCAAGGCGAATGCATCCCAAATACAGTCCGTTCACAAGCTGCATCACCATGCTAGTTGCACAACATCTAATAATTACTACACACCTCAGTGCTCTATAACTGCAGAAAGCATGAGCAGGATGTACAACCACGACACTGAGCGACGAATCATGCAGGAGACATAAGTTGTTTGCGTCCTTTAAATTCAAAAATTTGTGTAGTAGATGCCATCGACAAACTGAATCTGTGCAGACCGTTCATATCCCTGCAAAATATAACAAAAAAAACCTCTACCTACCGTAGTGGTTTGAAGCTCCTATCTGCAAAGATGTGGAATTTTTTTTTTTTTATTTTTTTTTTTGCCAGAAGAAAGATCATGGATGCGTGTTAATTTGCTTATTTGTTTTTTTTTTTGTGAGTATTTTTCAGGGGTGATCGTATCGACCCAGTGGTCCTAGAATGTTGTGATAGGGCTCATTATAACGGAAAGTTCTAGTGTCCTTTTTAAGTGAGCAAAAAATCGGAGGGCAACTAGGCACCAAGGACCCTTCTTGCGATTTCCCTGCGCCCGATCTGATCTCCTCGCCGCCGACGCGTCGGATAAACCATCGTCCCCGGTTCCAGCTGGTTCAGCACTTTGCTGGTCACCGGAACCGTCTTCTTCGTTCTTGACAACAGGGTATTCGTTGCGTTTGGAGATTTCAAACACAAAGTCGATTCCCTGAAGTCGCTGTCTGCGCTTGGGGGTTAAGTAACTATGTTCTCCTTGGTCCATTTTCTTAGATTGAAAGCGCTGACCTGTCCATAAGAAATACATTTTCCGCACCAGCCAGCGTGCACTTTATCCGTGCCCGGATATCCACATGTGTACTTTCCATTGCATGTGGGACTGTAATGAAATGGATATATAGACTTATGACCACATATTTCACACTCCAAGGATCTGGCCCTCACACAATCTGTATTATGATCCTTCATGGCTTCATTGCAGTCTGCAATGTAGCTCAGTGATTTTTCGAACATCAGCTTTGGGGATTGAATTTCCTTACTCACGTTGGCTGCAGACCAGCTCGGTTTCGAAGAAGACCCTGCGCCGCGGGATCGAATTCGACCCGGCGGTCGCCCGCAAGCAACATGCGGAGATGGTGTCGGCCTATGAATCGGCGGGGGTTTCGGTACACACGCTGACCCCGGACCCGGACCTCCCCTATCAGATTTTTGCCCGCGACAGTTCGGTCATGACGCCCTTCGGGGCCGTGATCACGAACATGGCGCAATGGTGGCGGCGCGGCGAGAACTTCCGCGCCAACCTCGGGGCGTGGGCGGTCGGCGCAGAACCGGCACCGCTCGAAGACGGGCAGCCTTGCGAGCTAATCGGGGAATGGATTCACAAAGAGTCTTGGAAGCCGATCTGTCCCAACTCAGATTTCTGTGCCAGTTGGGAGGGTGATGATGGCACATTAACGGTAGATGGTTTGGATCCCAATGCAGGTGTTGCCCTGGTGATGGATATGGGTCGTGAGGAGGTGGGTAACATCGGTTTTAGTGTTGATTGCGAATCACAATGATGCAGCAACTGACATTCAACGGGCTATCCGTCCGGTTCGACGATGCGTCCCTGACAAACAAGGTTCTGGATATGGTCGCCAGCCAGCAGGGATCGAACCGCGAGCAGATGGTTCAGGGCCTGCAGGCCATGCTGCCTTTCGTTCTCGGGAGGCTAAAGAATCCGACGTTCCAGAACTCCGTTACCGAGGCGGTCATCCTCTATCTGTCGGACCCAAAGGATATCGACATCGTTGCTAACCCGTACAGCCCGGAATTTGAAATTCACGTTACCACCCTTGGCAAGTTTGCAGAGTGAATTTGTAGATGATACGTGGGTTGAGGGCTTTATTCCTTGTAATATCACACCAGAACCATCTGAGATACCTTTTGTCTTAGATTTAAAACGGTAAACAATAGATAATTGTAATAAAATATTGAAAAAAATATATTTTTTTTATATTCCTATAGTTCCCTTCCCCCGTATCCAAAAGCCAATTAATTCTGGTTCATAAGAGTAACAATTTTAAGAATGAATTAGCGAGACAGACGAAAAGTCTCTACAGAACAACGCCTCCACAGCCAGATTTTTCGCGTTTCGGCCAAAAGACTTCATCAGAGTCATAAATATGATCATAAGCCAGGTCCCTAAAGTCATTATCATCACTAATATTATGTCATTATATTTCAGGTGCCATTTGTTGTGATACCAATTTCCATCATATAGAAAAATGATCATTTACTTTCAACTCACCTCTGAAACGTCTTATATACAGGAGATGATAAACTTGCTTTTTGATAAAATCCGCCCTTTTTTCTTTTATTGCGCTGTTAGCGACATCTAGTTTTTTCTACGGTGTACCAGACTAAATTGCAAAAGGTTTTTAGTTGCTTTTGCTACGCGTTCTTATACAGAAACAGTGTCTAATTCCAACATTAGACTTATTTCACGAGTTCAGAATCTAGACCAACAACAAAAATTCGCTACAACTGGTGGCTTTTTCCGTTCATATTCTGGAGCATACTCCCAAAGAATTTTGTTCCATCACACCGCCTGTGACAAAAATAAACTTCGTCTGCACATTAAACTAACGGGTATGTAGTTTTTGTATGTTTTGTCGATCATGATTAGTTGAAATAGTGGCTGTTTGTTAATTCTCATATGAGAATTTCACTTTTTATCATTCCCGTCTTACTTACTTTCATTATTAGTTCAGGCAGTTTAGCTTTTGCTGAATCTACTTATGATATTTTGATTCCTTCTGGTGCATCTGATCCTGGGGCCCCTTTCTTCTGGTCGAAGAAAAGAATGCAAAAATTAACAGTTTAATTTCGCAAATACGACGTTAAACCGAGCTGGAAAACAATAAAAAAGAAGTACATTTAAAAGAAATTTTGAACGGCGAAGAAGTTAACGGAGTAAATATACATTCTTTGGGGAATTTGAAACCTGGTACTATCAAAGCGATTAAGTTTTTGAGAAAGAACAAATCAATTCGCTTTGATAAAGATGAAGATATGATCGATGTCGGTAGCAACGGACCTATTACTAACAAGGATCTCGAGTTGATTGATCGCCTCCTCGCCGAAGGAGACGACATAGAGATGTCTACCGTCGGGGCTGAGGACGCCCGCCGTAGCGAAGCGCAAGCCGTCGATCTCGGGTGCGATGTTGGTACAGCCCGTCGCCGCCTCGATGGAGGTGATGCAGGAGGCGAAGGTGAGATCACCCGAAGAACCGCGTTCGAAGTGCAGCACCGTGCCCGGAACCACGGCGTACAGGCGCGTGCCATCCGGAGTCGGCGAGAGACGACGGGCCGTTCGACCCGCTCGGGCTGGCGCCCGTCACCCGGCGCCTCGTCAGGGCGATGCCGGAGCTCCCCGACTGGGGACTCGAGATGATCATGGGCATGGCCCAGTCCGAGGACCGCGCCCGGCGACTGATGGCGGCGTTCGTCCTCGCCATCATTCCCGACGACTCGGCCGCCGAGCAGCTCGCCGAGCTGACCAAGGACGACGAGGAGGACGTCCGCCTCTGGGCCTCCCAGAACCTCCTGGCCGCCGAGCGGTGACGATCGCGCGGACCCGCAGAGCTCTCACCCAATAGAAACGCGCGGCCACCGCGGCCGCGCGCTCTATAGGAGAGAAGGAGGGTGGACCGCTCCTCGTCAGGATCGGCCCGATTGAGAAAATCGAATCGCATCCGACCTTTAGCGAGCACCGTGCCAGGGGTAACTCGCCCCGTTTCGCCGCAATCGTCGCGTTCTCGGCGTCCGTTTCGCGACAGACGCCACACGTTGGTTGCGGTGTAAGTCGTTCCTACACTTTGACTCACTTCCACAAGGTACCATTTGTTAACGATGCTGACGTAGAAGGACTGTTTCCAAGTTGTAAATATCGCCCAAGTTACCTAGTCGACTTTAAAGTCAAACGGTACGAGGGAATTTCCCTTATCCACGACACAGCTATTTATCCTAACGACTTGACGAGGGTTGATAAAGCAGCTTCCATCGGCACAAGATGTATACCATAATGTTGCTGAAGATCTGTTGGCAGACGCTAACACGTAAGTTGCAACAATAAAATTAATTTTATTTTGAAAGTTCTTCTAGGATCGCCAATAATTCAGATACAGACATTTATATACAATTCTAGGTTAGCATGCACATTCATATATGACCAGGGGCCGCACAATTTCATTGGCCAGTCTGCTCAGGGAAAAGTAAACACAAGTCTGTTAATAAATAAAGTTAACACAGTCTGAATTAAAATCTGGTAGATTTATCACCTGATTAGCTACCGAATAAAATAGTAAAAACATTAGTATATGATGAGCGGAGCGGGAATCCTCCTCCTTCTTCTTCTTCTGGTTAACTCGTCATGATAGTCGTCCTCATCGTCATGATGGCCGTCACGACCGTTTTGTTCGTCTTGTGGTCTTGTAGCAGCAGTCGTAGATTCCATCATCAATTTTTGTTATGATTGCTGTTTTATTTGTTGTCATTCCTTTTTCTGCTTAGTACTTGGTACTTGCTGTTTCGTCACTACTTACTCGTATAATGTGGAGGATGGATGGTGCCTCCTGTTATACGATTTCTACTAGCCATGCTTGTAAAATATTCGCCGTTTTAGAAACTTCAACTATGCTGTAACTGATACCCCTCCCTCCCTCTCAGAAATCTTGTAAAAGGACAGGACACTAATCTCTATCCTTTCAAGTGTGTAACAGCAGAAATGATTAACATTTTAAAAAATAGTTAATCGCCTTTTAAAACTAATCCGCTTAATCAGCCATGTCTTCTGTTCACTAAGAGAAGAATTCAGAAAATATGAAAGAAGGACTTTCAAATAATAAAACAAAATTTCTTAAACACTGAATCTCAAAGAAACTTAAACCATTTGCCGCACAAAATTTATTTCATGTATTCGCTTCTCTAAAGCTGGGGCTTGAAGGGAAGCAAATACAAGACAAACTTACTAGTAACTTACTTACTTACTAGTAACTATTTAGTAACATACTTCTAAATGTTCCGCTGCTTGGCAGAAGATGTTTTGGAAATTGAAATTTTGGAAATTTTGTAGCAGTTCAACTTTTTTGTAGATAATTTGTGCTTCTTTTCCAGGATTATAGTCCAGCACAGCAAAATCTTCCTCAATAAGCACCAGTAGCCTGATCGAGAATATCTGAATTCGTTTGCGTTGGTTTACCTACACTGGTTGACTTGCTGAGCTTCCTCTTACCAACGACAAACGAAACGAGTAATTTGATCAAATGGCTGCATAACCACAGAAAGTTTAAAAAAAATATTTGCAATTCAGGCTGTGAGTACTTCAATGGAGAATTGAAAGCGAAGGGTCCAGTTTTCCCTTGAAGCATATCTTTGCTGCAAGATGGTTGTGAAGTTTGTAAGAAAAACCTGCAATTAGCCTTTCTGATTTATTCAGTTGAGAACATCATCACTGATGCTGTTTTGTAAAAACTCCTACATGTTGTAGAAAACCATCATTTTTTATGTCCTTCAAGTTTTGGCATTATATATCGAAGATTGTCTAAAAGTTTGAAAAAATCATTTTTTTAGAGCTTTAGGTATTGATTGATTTGTAAAAAGTAAAAGATTGGAAAAACCCAAAAACGGCAACTAGGTAAACCAACAAAATGACAATACAAAAGAGACAATGGCCGTCTCGATAGCCAAGAGGTAATGTAGCAAAACAATTGTATCCCAACAAGAGAGCGAGAGATTGTAGAGAGATCCTCCAATGGTTCTTGTGCTGCTGGGAGTGGTGTCACGAGTCACGAGTCGTGACTCGGGAGTCATGAGCCAATCCTGTTCATGACTGATCAGTCCTGTTTCAGAGGGACATTCCAACCTACATGAATAGAAAACATTTTCTTTGACTCGACCGGCAATTCGATGCTTATAATTTTGGTTAATTTGGACGATTTTTGTAGCTCAAAAATTCTCTGAAACTTGAAGCTTTTGTATTTTTCCTTTTATGTCATTGAAACTTTTTTTATATATACATCATATAATATCTTACAATACGTAGTACTTATAACACTACTTACAGAATACTATACCCTACTACTAGAACAGTACCATTTGGAGCGAAAAACTACGTCTACGCATCGAAGCGAGACGGTCGATGCGCGGCTCGAGCTGATCCGACTGAGCCTCCTCGCGGGTCGCTGCCTGGTCGAGCCGAGCGTTCGCCTCGATCTGCTCGGCGAGCTGACGCCGCAGGTCGGCGACTTCGAGCTGGAGTTCGCGGCGTGCCACCCGTTCCTCACGCAGCGCCAGGGTCAACTCGCGTGACCGGGTCACGCCGGAGGCATCCGAGGGGTCCGCACCCGCCGGCGAGACCGAGGCGGCCCCTTGAACAGGGAATCGGGAATGAACTTCGTCCATTTCAATTCTATTCTGGCGGATACTTTTTATCGCGGCTCGGTTATCCTGGCCGTAAACCGACTGATTTGATGAACTGTTACAATCTTAGAACACGACTTTACCGAATCAGGTGGCAAGATTACTCCCATCCCTGCTATCCAGCTTCCAGTTTCTCTGTACTTCCAGATTTGCTATTGAGACTAAGTGTTTCCGATTCTGAGACTTCGTTCAAAGCTGCAACCGAGCTATGAAGCGTAGACCTGATTCTTCCTCCCAAAACAATTTAATACCAGGACGATACCAATCTCTTAGAAAGAAACTAAATTCTCGTAAAGGGTTCTTTTTAATCATACCAGGATATATATTCTGCAATTGATCACATTTATCAGAGTGACAATTGGAGCATAGGAATCCTCTATTGCGAGAGTCACAAGTCTCTTCAATGCAGAAATTACAGTCTGAGATATTTTTGCGTATCTTCTATGCAATTCACATGGATTCCTTAAAAAAGATTACTTTAAATTTCAGTATAATTGCTCTAGTTCTAACAAGCTTTCTCGATGCATAAAATTTTAAGGTTCGTTATGGGTGTACTTTTTCAAAACTTGAGGAATTTCGAAACTTGTTGTAAACGACAGCTTTCTGTGGAATAAGTAGTGTGCTGCATAAACATCGTGTAAGATCATAATATAATAGTACAGAGAACGCTTGACACATCAGTATAATATACATGACAATGAGAATCCGAATCGATGAGCTCTTGTAGATATTGTTCATGCTCTATAAGCCGGAGAGCGTTCCATCATACCAATACAAATAGTATGTCTTGGGACAGAGAAGTACTGTTGGTCACATAAGGCTGATCTCGTTGATTCTTGTGCTAAATCGATTTTGATCGATTTAGAAATCTTAATTTAGAAGATTTTAAATCCTTTCATTGAGTGAAAGGATGTGCTAAATCGATTGAAAAATGAACTAAAGTTATTTTGTCTCTGATTTTGACATCCACTTCATAAACGACCATTCAATTTATGCTCGTTTTTCTGTGCCTCGCCATTGCCAGCGGATGTGTGTATCGCGCCAATATTTCGCAGGGAAACTTTATCGAGCCGGACGACCTGGAACAGCTTGAGATTGGCATGACCAAGAACCAGGTGCGATTTCTGCTCGGAACGCCAATGATTGACGATCCGTTTCACCGCAATCGCTGGGATTACGTGTACTACCTGAAAGTCCGTCGAGAAGACGCCATACAGAAGCGCTGGGTTTCCGTAAAAGCGGCAATAACAAGGCCCTACGGGCGGGTGAATTCGAGAAAACTACCCCGCCCGTAGTTCACCCAGGTCATGCTGTTCTGGCTGACCCGATCAATGCCCAGACAAAAAGACTCCGGATCTGGCGGCGCGGTTTGCAGCAGCACCGGCCCGGCCCCGGGTGGCGCCGCCTCACAGCTGGCGGCAATGCGCAGAAACTGGTCCCCCAGATAGTCGCCGCCCGAAAACTCGCGCATTTCAGAGCCATGGATCTCCAGACGACAAAATAACACTCTTCTTATTCCATTGTACATTCTGAAATATGTAAATTGTGAAATAACATAAGGATCGCGTTATTTTTTAGTTTTAAGTTATAATTTCGTTTGAAATTAAATGTTATTTTTGCTGTTTCTCGCTCCATGGCATTTTCTTTACCTTTTCGGAGTCTTTTTCAATCTTTTGTAATTTTGCACGCGTCATGTGTCGGTTTGACTTTATTTTTATTGTAATTTCTGTTCGTTTTGAGTTAGTAAAAGAGCAATATATAATTTTTCACGATTCGACTTCAAATATTAGGAAAGAGTGCAAATAATATAAAGCCAGAGGAATAGTTGAGACAGTTATCTTGCTTGTACGACACAAGTAAGGAGAGTTTACTGTGGACAAGGAAATACGACAGACTGCATGGAAATATATTTGTGCCGGTGTGTTTTGTCTCACGTCATCAAATATCGAAACAAGCATTTGTAAACGATTTAAATTCATGATGTTGCCGGGGATGTTAAAGTCAGTTTTTTCCCTGACTGGTTTGCACCAGCCCAGCCAGACTGGCCAGCTCCTTTGGCCATGGGCGAATTCCAGCTCTATGACAGCAGCACAATTACAGACTTATCCACAGAGCTGGAAGAATTTCTTGCTGCGGGCCCTGCACCAGTGATTTTTACGCCAGGATCAGGAAATATTCAGGCCGGTCATTATTTTCTATGCGCGCAACAGGCCGTGCAAAAACTGGGTTTGCGGGCGATATTCCTTACCAGCCATCGTGAACGATATGAAATATACTTAAAACACGCATCCCATGCAAAAACCACCTATTGGATATTCATATACCAGCATGTTTAAACAAAATGAAATCTGCTTAAAACGCGTATATCATGCAAATATCACCTATTGAATATCCATGTTCTAGCGTGTTTAATAGATGTGAAATATGCCTGAAAGGCGTATCTCATGCAAAAAGCATCTATTGAATGTTCACATTCCAGTGTGTTTAAACGATATGAAATATGTTTAAAACGCGTATACAGGGGGGTAGCGCCAGTCGACGTGACGTTATCTATCGCCGCTTCCAGGGCGGTGAGATCAGAGGTAAAGCCATTGGTAATCAGCCGGCTTTTCCGAAGCCCAGGAGTGGGGGCTACTGCGGATTGCCCGGAGAAGTCCATGATGGCTGTGCTGCTATCAATCGTATCTAGACGTCGTACTAGTTGTTTTCCGGCATCCACCCGCAAGCGGTTGGGATCCGTTGGGAGACCACCACCAGTGAACCCAAATTCCACATGGAACCCAAAAGTACATTTTGGGCTGTTTTTCCATTTTTCGAGTAAAACAAGGTCTTGTCCAATGTAAAAAACCCGAGGAAAAATTTTCCCTGGAAAATTCCCCCCAACTACTTAGAGGTGTTATTCCACTGAAAATTCCCTCTTCCTGGAAAATCTTATTTATTACAAATAAGAGAGTTTGGAGCATTATTATAGTTTTCATTGGATATTGGATGTCTCTTGGAGCCCCCCTTACTTCTAACGGCTACTATCAGGATACTGAATACAGGGATACCTATGTAAGAGACGATCAGCGGCACTTCGATATGATCAAGAACAGTGCTGGTCTGGTCTGGCACTTTCTTGGTGTCAGATTTTTTGAACAGGCTGGTGAACAATTCCGGCTTGGCTGCCAGGCTGATGAAGGAAGCCACCACCATCATGGAAACCGCCCACCACAGACCCCATTGGTTGACGATCTCGGTACGGGAAATCGGCACCAATTTGCCGCTAGGCGCGATGCGTTCGTATTTGGTGTTGCTATTGTCGAAGAGCTTTTGTCCCAGTCTTGCATTAATTTTTTTTATGAATATTATTTTCTACTTGTTGCCCTAGAACTACTGTTCCTGGTTACTATTTAGAGTTGTTATTGACGAAGAACTTGCGTCCCAGTTTTTCACTCATTTATTGTGATGAATATTATTTGGTACTTGTTACAGAAAAAGAAGTGTTCCTGTTTATCATTTGAAGCTGTTATTGACAGCGGGTGTCCTAGTTTTTTTCAAGTCACGAGCGCCCAAGCCAGGCTCTTTTCCCGCGCGAGAAATCCCAGCCAAGTCTTGCTGTCGGCAGTGATTCTCAGATTCGGAGTACCGTGTAAACCATCGCGAACCAGCAATTTCTGATCAGCGATCTCGACCGTTGCTTCCAATTGCTCCGAACCGAAAAACCGGAAGTGATAGGTGGCGGTTAGATCTTTTGCCTGCCCCGGTTGAAACTGAAGTTTCATGTACCCTAGAAAGCTGGCGATCGATTCGGGGACAAATTTTAACAAAAAGGAGAGCATTGATAAAATTCTCTCCCAAGCTCATGCTTAAGTCATAAGATATAAGTTAGTTTTAATGGAATATATTCAGCATAACCTCACTCGCCTAAAATTTCATCCTGGTGGGTAGACTACTGCTAAATGCAAGAACAAATGGAAAAGAAACGAACATCATAGTCTTTCCACCAAAACTACTTAGCATCCAGTACTATGATAATTTCGTATAGATTTCATTCATCAAAATCGTCATCAGACATCATACTTACAAGAGCTGCTTTTCTGTGAACTACTGCTATCATGCACACCAGCTCATAAATCACATAGATTCTGTAGTTTTGTGAAAAGCAATAAGCTAATCCAGTGTTACTAAGTACTACAGTTCATCTTATTGCATGAGCCCATAAATTGAATGATTCCATCCTGGTCGTACTGTGTAGGATGCATACAGAGAGCACAGATGGAAAATTGAAAACTATACATAATTATCTGCCCACCTACCAAGAGCTGAATTCTTTTCCAGTTTTTAACCACAGATCTCTGTACAAATCTCGTTTACAATTCAATGTGATTCTCTCTGTAGTTTGTTCCATGCCTTTTTCTTTAGTTGCTGCAATTCTCACTTTCGCTAGTTTCCTAATCACATTTATCTGTGCTTCATTGCATCAGTCAATCCCTTAAACACTAGATGACCATAAATTAGAACTAATGCCTTTGTAAAAGCATATTTTTGTGTTATACGACGTTTAACTTTTGCCTTGGATTGTGCTGAATGGTCAGCGACTGCAAAATCCTTGATCTGCAACAAGAGTGGGAACAGAATATCCGAAGCATATCCAACTAGGCATCATGCGGTGCTGTCATATCAAGGCAAAATCAATTCGCACCTCTCATAAGGATGCATCTAGACTTCTTTTAGCTCCCACGCTTGAACATATATACCATACCCCTCTCAGGGACGTAGCAACCAAGGGCACTGCCCCCCAAAATTTTGCTATAACAAAAAGTGCTCCTTTTGGTAAAAACAAATCCGCGAACTTCTTCGATAACAAAATGTGGAAATCACTGTCCTAGCGAGATTCATGCAAATTCTTCCAGACTGGTTCTGCCAAGAGCTCACTGGCAAAATCATCAATATCCACCACTCCTTCTTACCGGCTTTCATCGGGGCTAACCCTTATCGGCAAGCATACGAACGCGGAGTCAAACTCATTGGTGCCACATTCCACTACGTCACTTCTGATTGAGACGCTGGTGCCAGTATCGAACAAGAGGTGCCTCGTCATCATCGCCCATGGCCATTTCCAAATGCTCCTCCTGGACGTCTCTGACTCCCGGAACGTCACGGGAATCGGCCACTCCTACTGCCTCCTCAGACTCCCGAGGCAACTCGACCGAAGGAAACATGCGTTGAATCTCAGCGCCATTGAAGAGCTTCAGCCGAAAAAGAAAATGCCATGCACCACTCCGCACAGGCAAGGAAGTGGGCAAAGGCTGTACTGCAGGCAGAGCCACACAGATCTTGGGGACCTGCCCCCTTGACGTCCCCTGAAATTTTCAATTGAATACCCTCAACGGTTTCTTATATATTAATGGTGTGTCCTTCTGACAATCATCACGTACACAGTGTGTTTCATTGTGTTCAACATACCTCTCCAAAACTGTGGGATATTATGTCAACCTCATATGCATAATTATTTGAGATTTTAACTATTTTGAAGAAGATGTCTATTTCGAAATTTTGATGCGATTTTTTTCGAGGGATTGCAACAAAAGGCATGGGAGGGGGCGTGCACTCGGGTCTTTGGCTCTCTGAAGGTCTCTGTACAGCCTCTTTAGGATGTTGACTTTCTACTGTTGTTTGATCCATGTCAGTAGACTCTCTTGTATCTTTACCATGCTCTGTGGGCTCAATAGGCTTAAATGTGTCATTGATTCCCTCATCAAACCTTTCGGCTGTCTTTCGCAGGCTTTTCCGGTTCCTTCGGTAAGTTGTTCCTTCCTCTGTTCGTACTTTGTAAGAACGAATATTTACTGGCTCTTCAAAGCCTGGTATAGGCAGAAATATTGCTGAGCAACTACTAAAGCCGATAAGAAAATTAAGTGGCGGTTCACCTTGAAAAAAATTATTTTACTTAATGTCATTTCGTAAGAACGAAGTGACTGAGAAATCCCGCTTTTAATAAATGAGAGATCCATCGCATTTTTTGGGATGACAAACTGAACAATTACCGAAAATTTGGCAGTTTGCTAAACAATCATTAACTAATAAAAATTAATCTGCTGAATGTTTTTTCATCATCTATGTCGGTTATTTGAGGTTGCTTAGAGAAACCTGATATTGGTGTTGGGTACTTTCAGGTCATTCATCCTCTCCCTCTGACCGACTTTCCAGGATAGGATTTTTTCAGCCTTAACTTGATTGCATGCCTGTTCTCTTTACTAGGGTTTTATACTATTAGCTCCAGAGTTTAATTTTAGACTTCTCGATCGGTCGGAGTTACTGAGAATAACTAAAAAACAACTATCAAACGCAGCCATAAGCTCATATCGCAGTCCACTTTAAAAGTCGCCGATTTCGGTATCGCAAAGATCATCGATGACGTACGCAGCCCGACGCTTACCGCTACACGTCAAGTGCTCGGATCATTGCACTATCTCGCGCCCGAGCATCTAGAAGCGCCGAAAGAAGTGGATCACCGAGTTGATTTGTATGCTTTGGGAGTTGTCTTCTACGAGTTGCTAACCGGACAGTTGCCTCTCGGACGCTATGAGCCGCCCAGTCAAGTGGCAGGCAACCTTGATGCACGCATCAGCTGATGGCCGCCGCCCAGGTCACGCCCCACAGCAGCGGGAAGGTGAAAATCATGCAGATCAATCCGCCGGTCAAAGTCGTTAACAGGATCGAGCCGATGGCGACCCGTTTGCGGCGGAGGGAATCGGCGTGACGCCACCAGTGCCGGGCGATAAACAGCGCGGCGAAAAAGACGACGTAGCCCAGCAGCGACGGTTGCAGCGAATCGGTCAGCGGGATGTTGCCGATACTGCGTACCATGCCGCTGGAATGCTGCATGTTACATCCCCCACCGCTTGATCCAAGATTCCATGCAAACAAAAGTAGCTAATTGGCTTGAAGACTAAGAAAATACACGTACTCTTTTAATCCTTTGCATAGAAAATTCAACCAGCTGGTTTGCATGGCTTGATTCGTTTCTTCTTTGCGGAAGATTGTTTTGAGATCGACTACTGGAGATGGGCCTTGCACCCTACTGTCTCATTGCTGCTTCGCTTATCCAGATTTAACAGGCTTATCTCTCTCAATGGAGGCCTTGTGGCGCGAGAGGATCTTGCGCACCTGCCGACGCAGGCCGGCTTCGCTGGTGACGCGCGACTGCCGACTCAGATCGACGCTCGCGTAGCCGGCGTAGTTCTTCACGATGATCGGGAAACGAAGCGCAGCGAGCGCCTTGTCGATCTCGCCGACGTCGCGAATCACCACGTCCTTCGGAGCCTCGATGCCCGCCCGGCGGCACGCATCCTTCATCTGGCGACGCGTCGGATCGAAGAACGCTGGCGTGCAACACCAAAAAAATTCGGAAAAAATCTGGGGTTTCTTATTTTCAGGTAGGAAAACCTGAACAGCCAAACTAGACAGACGGGCCTGAAGCAAAAATAGAATAGGCAGACAAAAAACTAACTAGAGAAGATGTTTTCTACCGAAGAAAAAATAAATTCAAAACGTCAAAAGACATTAGCCCATAACTTTCGAGCTTAGCGACAGAGAAGGCTATATAGTTAAAACTAAAAAAAAGTTGCTATGTTTATCCACTTGCACCATCTTCAATCGGGCCGAAGGCATTGGCATCGATGCTGAGGATCGATTGTATGTGGCGGACTCGTGCAACCATCGGGTGCAGATCTTTGAGGATGCTGGGCGTTTGGTGCGGCAGTATGGGCGCCCAGGTACGGGGCCGGGCGAATTGAGTTATCCCTATGATGTGCGCGTGGATGCATCGGGCTTTCAATTTGTGTGTGAATTTGGCAATAGTCGGATCCAGGTTTTTGATCCGGACGGGAATTCGGTTGAGATCATCAAAAAACAGGTTTTGTCGAAATTGAAACGATAGAATTTTCGAAAAAGCAATCAATGTATTTGTTTTTTTTATCACTATATGATGATCTCAAGATAGCTACTGCTTTTTCCATTCCAGTATATTTGTATGTTTGTATATTCTCAAAACGTGTTGCATTCAGGGAGACAAAAACGCAGTAAAAGAGGCTGAATTTTATTGGCCACAAGTGATGGAAATGAATCAAACAACTTGATAACATTCATGTAAACAAACAAGCCAAGCCCGAGTACCCCAAGCGCTACGGGAAGATGCTCGACACCTACTCCGAGAAGGGCTTCCAGAAGGTCTTCAACGCGAAGAAGAACCACCCCCAGGGCTTCCCCAAGGGGCGGATCTACATCTACCCGAGCCAGCAGGCGTTCATGGCCGCTGTGGGCATGGGGCAGTCGGTGGGCGGCTACTACCAGCCGGGGCAGAGCCGCGTGGTCTGCTACCACGGGCTCTTTGGCATGAGCGGCACGACCAAGACCGTGTAAAGGCAAATTAGTGTTAAAAAGTTGAAAAGGCACAAATAAATTATTTCTTGATTTTGATAAAAACACAAACCTCAGCAAACAAACAATTCAAACAAATTTCTCATTGCCAACGTTGTTTAACAGTCATAATAACACATCAAATAACAAATAAATACTTAAGAGAGGAGGTGAAGTATCTGAATTGAAGACTGTCATGCACAATACATGACAGTCTATTATTTAACTACATTGGCGATGTTTACTTGTTATTCCAATCAAGACGCACGTGGGCTTCCATTCGACGCTGTTGAACAACGAGCGGACGCTGGCGGTGTACCTGCCGCCGGGCTATGACGCGGACCCGGAGAAGCGTTACCCGGTGCTTTACATGCAGGACGGTCAGAACATTTTTGATACGGCGGCGAGTTTTGCGGGTGTTGAATGGAACGCGGACGAGACGGCGGAGAGGCTGATTAGTGAGGGTAAGATCGAGCCGGTGATTATTGTGGCGGTGTACAACACCCCGGACCGATAAACCATAATCTGACGTCGTTTTCTTTATTTCGTCATCCGACGTTGAAGGCACGGGTTCAGCAGTAGTCTCCTCATGAGCCTTTTTGTTATTCCTGTTCTTTCTTAACGAACTAAAGAGACCTTTTTTCTTTTTAGGCGGAGAAGGAACGGCAATAGTAGCTTTGATGGAACCCCGTTCATTTGGGTCAACGTTACTTCCGCCTGATTTTGACGTTTTGTTCTTATTATTTTCCTGACTTGGAACTTCATCTACGACCATGCGGTTGCCCGGCGCTGTTGCGCAAACCTGATCGATCATGACTCAACAAAGCGCAGAAATGTGGGCAGATGGGGCCGGCAGGGGCTTTTTGGAAGCGCCGGTTGATCGATTAACGGGGACACTATAATAGACGGCGGATGGCGACGCCGCCTGGCGTTCGTGCCGACCCTTTCAGAAAGGCGAGATTTTATGGATATCAAGTTCTCAGGTTCAGCCGTACCAAAATCCGGCAACTTGGTGCTGACAGTCACGATCCGCGTCGTCGAAGACAACTCCAATCGATAAATGCTGGAAGAGTCACTCCCTGGCGGCTTCGGCAGGCGTTCGAACCCGAACTGGACGAGCAAATTGCCCTCATCGCGCTCCACATCGCGGCCCCAACACCAAAGCTGCTGGTTGAACAACGTTGCTGCGGAATCGATTGAGTGATCGACTCGATGTCCTTGGACGTCATCGCGTGGCTTCACGGATGGACTCGCTTCGCTCGCACAGGAAACCTCGTACGGCTTTTGCCTTGCCAGCGACCGGTTGGCACGATCGGAGTGTGGGGTGCATTGAGCGGAAAATAGACGAAAAACGGATCGTCTGATGCTGCGTTTTCGTTGATGAACTTGACCGTTTCTTCGGTAATGGTCGGCAGCACATCGACGGCTTCAAAATTGGCTCCAGCCGGTCCCTTGCGGTGAAACGCTTTTTCAACGGTCGCCGGCTCGGTGGCAACGCGATTGCGAACAAACACGTACGGCGGCATATCCAACGACCTATTAAAAATACCCAGAGGAAAGAGTTAAGGGGTAGATGAAGCCGATAGTAAGTGGTAACAATGCCCAGTGTTTTATATGCGGATGCACAGTACCACACCCCTGTATATGCTTTCTTGTTCTCATCCAGCTCAGAAGGCAGAAGAATGTTCTCCCCTGGTAGACTGGTAGTATCGTGTCAGATAGTCATACTACATATACTCACGTTGCTTGGATGTTAAAAGAAGTAAGAACTGTCAGGCGAGATCCTCACCCACAATCTCCCTCCAATGCTCAAGTGCAATTATAAGAATAACTTTTGCTACTCGTACCTGGTCAACCCTGGATATACCTATGCCCCCATTCCCAATCACTGTCTCCCCAAAACCTCTAACTTGCGCATCATTCAAATACTTAGGCCCAAATGCCAATTTAGAAAAAAAACAATCCATTGACCTTCTGTATTTTTATCAGAATGAATGAAATGTTTTTATATTTGTAATAATACTAAAATAGATTGCCACTGAGTCAAAACCCAACAGGTTCCGCGAACAAAATCAGCAGGCAGCAAGTTCCATGAACAAAATTAGGTTCCTGAGGAGAAAAAATCAATGTACAATTTCCATGAACAGAAAAATCAACATGTAGCAAATTTTATTCACAAAAAATCAGCACGCAACAGGTTTTTTGAACAGAATCATTTTCACAAGAATAAAAATTAGTGTGAAAGTTTCACAAAGAGAAAAATCAATGTATAACACGTTTCATGAAAAAAATAAGGACACAGCGAATATTATGAATACTTTGGTGAAAGTGCTAGCGGGAATTTGATAACTACCATAACATAAGTGTGTGAAGAAATAGCTAATGAGTATGAAACTAGACAGAGAGATCATGGTAATACACAAGAAAAAGTAAGATAAATCTAAAATATTAAAACTATTAAATGCTGTGACACTTCTTAAAATGAAATAGTATATACTAATTTTCATTTATATTACAACTATATAACTTGTTAAATACGTTGATTTTCTCATGCAGAATGAACCAGCACACTTTGAATTCGCATATAAGTAGTATGTTTTGCTGCAAAGGAAAATGTAAAACAAGCAGCCAATCATCACACTAGATTCCTTGCAACAGCATTTGGCACACCATCTGTGGCCATTGGCAGGCTTCTAATTGATCTCCGCATTCTTGTTTGTCCACATCATTTTCATGCATTGCTGCAATTTCTAGCGTTGAGCTGCACGTAGCTTGAAACATATGTCCATTAAAACCATCTCTGATTGGGTTGTTTCAATCGACCGTACACACAGGACTATCTCGCACTGATCGCGCCTGACTTTCAGGAGCTGCATGGCGACAGAATGTACGCGGACGACCACGCGATCATAGGCGGAGTCGGCCGCGTGAACGGCCAGCCGGTCATGTTCATCGGTCACCAGAAGGGCAGAGATACCAAGGAGCGGGTGCGGCGCAACTACGGCATGCCGCGTCCCGAGGGATACCGCAAGGCGCAGCGACTCATGCGCCTGGCCGAGAAGTTTTCACTGCATTTATACAAAAAGTATCATACAAGCTTAGCTTCTTTACAAAGTTTAGATCACACAAACACAACAACTAAGGAACACAAACACAACAACTAAGGAGTCTCGCCTCGGATCCGTCGAGCTAGCTGGAGATCCTTTGGCATGATAGTTACCCTCTTTGCATGGATAGCACACAAGTTGGCATCCCCAAAGAGAGCTACCAAATAGGACTCTGCAGCCTCCTGAAGTGCCAATATAGAGAGAATCTAGAAACGGAGATCCATCACCTTTGTTTCCTTTTGGTCCAAAGGTCCCTTGTATTGCCATTCCGTTCCACATGTGATGCATCTGGGATGTTTCCACGACACCATGGTTTCGCAACTGTTACAGCACCACAAACGCCCTCCCTGCTGGTCGGAACGGCCGGAGGCCCCAAAGACAGGCTTGCCCCACCCCTTGGATCCCATGCTGTGCAAAATAGGAGGGGTGTACATCCCTCCCCACCAAGGAGGAGGTACCCAAAGGAAAAGGCATGCCAGGATTACCAAACAAGAATTTGTCTGAAGAGTATTCGCATTACAGAAGGCATTTTGGACATTGTGGATTCTTCAAGGGCGTTGAACCACTGTTTATCGTCGAATTCAGGGCCATAATTCGGGTATGTTTTTTTCCATTTGGAATAAACAATGTTATCAACTCTTTTAAGATTTCCAAAACTTGTTGTATTCTTCATATGATACAAAAGTACTCGCAAATTGAAGCACTCAGGATTAGCCACAAAATTTACGTTGTGAAATAAGTGTTGTATTTCTTTTAATTTGGGATGGTAATATTGTTGGATCTTCAATTGCTTCTGTAATAGTTGAACCAGGTGATGTTACAGCTCAAATTATTGGAGGTGATTTTGTTGAAGTTTCTGGTTTAAATCCTTTGATTTTAGATGCTTCAAATTCATTTGATTCAGAAGATACAATTTTAAGTTTCTTATGGAGTTGTAAAACAATTGGAGGAGGTTTATGTTCATTCACTTCAAATATTGATTTTACTCACCCGGGCGCTGGGGTTTGGCGGGTTTCGGGTGACCAATATTCTTGCCTGGCGCGACACCGATCCCCGCAACATGCGCGCCGCAGCGAATCCGGTGGGGCCGGCCAATGATCAGATGATCTTGGACAGTTGTGAATGGGCGGATCGCATCATCGCAGCCTGGGGCAGCCATGGCGATCACCGTGACCACGGCGCCCATGTCGCCGGCCTGCTGCGCGCCACCGGGCGGCCGATTTATGCCCTGGGATTAACCAAGGCCAAGCGTCATACTTACTGCTATTGATATAGGGGTGAATAGTGTTGCTGTTGTTGTTGTTATTGTTGTGAAGATAGGCCTAACTATCTAGCCCTGACTTTCAAGGAAAAATGTGAAATGTTTTCAATGTAGCCTACTATCTAGGTATACAGTTTTTACCAGCGTCATATTTACTGCTATTGATACAGAGCAATTAGTGTTGCTGTTGTTGCTGTTGTTGTTGTTATTGTTGGGAAGATAGGCCTAACTATCTAGGCCAAAGGGTGGGTCGGGCGACTCGGTCACGTATTCGAATGAATGCAAGGAAACAAGTGAGATATCTGGATTGGGACCAGGTGATGCTCTGTCGGGTGGAGTCGAGATTGAACATTGTGGATGTTGCGAAAACGTATCCCCCACAGCAGCCAGCCAACCATATTGTGGGACACCACCCGTGTGTGGACCGTGGGATGCGGGTTTGTTCCATATTTGCAAAGTGGCCAAGAGTGGCCGTGTTGACATTCACGCTTGCATCCTGCCGGTGTCGTCCAGTTTGAAGGAGCGGATGACGGAGGGAACCCCGGCATCATGACTGGAGCCGGATTCCGCCACGTAGAGAACGCTCTCGTCCGCTGAAAAGGCCAGACCGTTCGGCTGGGTGAAGTCGGTGATCATTGCCTCGACCTCGCCCGTCGCCGGATCAACGCGGAAGACATTGCGGGCCGCCTGCTCCGGCTCTGCCGTGTAGCCTTCATAATCGCTCAGGATGCCGTAGGTCGGATCGGAGAACCAACCCAAATACAAAATTTATTCATGTAACTAGCATTGGATTTATCTTGTCAATCATGCCCAGAAGGAAATATGTAAATGAGATACCTACTGGATTATGCTAATGTTGTATCTCTCTTGTAGTATGGTCATGTAAGTAAGTCAGTGACCTAAACATAGATAATCGTTAGAGACCAAATAAGAAAGTAGAACCCGGAGTAATTAATGCAATACTACTGCTAACTTTAAAATAATGACTAAAAACAAATACCTTTTCTTGGTGGTAATGTGGCAAGATTTTAGCACAATGTTGAATTATACAATATAGCTAAAAACCGGATGATGAGTTAACCCATGTAACACAATTTGCTGAACATAAAGATAGCATCACCTTAATCATTCAAATCTTTAACTATACTCTTCATTTTTCTTCCAGTCAGTGGCCATGGAATAATGTTCAATATGCAACGACCTTCCTAATTTTGTTCAAATTTTGGTTGTCATCTCGTCAGATCGTTGTTTTTTACGTGTTTGAGCTAATTAATTTCAACTGTAGCTCTACTATATGGTACTTTACCCCTGCACTCCTCATGCACAAATATATAGTCCAAATTATGTGTTTCCCACATGTTTTCTGGTTCTCAATTTTATCATAATCAATTCAATTTATATGGAAACCAGTTGAAACAAAAGTGATACTAACAGCTATATATAAGCAGTATCTAAAATAAGAGAATAAGTTATCATTCTCAAAGGTCTATAAAGGGCTTAAAATTGAATTTCCTAGAAAAATTCGTGATGGAAATCCTTGACCACGCCCACGACTTCACCAGCACCTCGGTCGCCCATAGCACTAAACCGTTTGCCGATGGCTTCGTCAGCCGTCCAGCCGAGCGTTTGTAGGGCGGTTTCGTTGAGGAGGTAGACAAAGCCCTGATCAGTCGAATAGCTATCGGACTTGGGAAAACCAGGGCCTGCGACGAGTGTCATCTCCATTGTTTCAACCACATCTTGGTCGGCGCGAACGCCATTGAAAACGAGGCGTTCATCGGATCCAGTCGGGGTTTAAAATAAGAGATCTGAGTTACGCGGTCCTTCTAAATATGAAATTTTATTAAGATTCAATCACTCTTTTGTAACTTAAAAATACCTAAATTTTTTTCTAATTCTTCAGAATTAACCTCCCTCCAACTCCCCCGAAGAGAGCGGATCCATCCTGGTTATGTCAATCACGTACCCAGGACTTGTGCTTATTTTTCTCACCAGTTTCATCCTGATCCCTCCACTCTAAGCGTTTTCCAAGATTTTTTGCAACAGATTAAGCCTGGGAAATTCTCCTTAGTATACTTTCATTTGAAAAAGACTAAGCTTAAAACACTTTTCTGATCACTCCAGAGAACTTTTCCTGATTTTTTCCAGAGAAGTTTTCTGATCACTTCAATAGAAATTATTTGCTGGAAATCCAAACACGCAGGTAATTATTTTCCAAAAATTCTCCCGGAATATCTCCGCATACAAGCGTAAATAGCAAAATATAAAGTGAGGCCAATAGAAAAAACAGGTCGTAGATCTTCTGCTCCTGCTCCTTGAGTCCGGCACCGGGCAGCTTGCCGGTCGGGACGATGGCGAAGTGGTCGCTGATCTTCGCGTTGTTAAAGATGCGCTTGTTCGGCTTTATCCAGTCGTTCTTGAGCACCTTCGCCGCGCCGTCGACGATCTGGCTCGCGAGCGAGGCGTTCGGGCTCGCTTTGGCGAAGTCGGCGAGGTTCGCCTTCACCGTACTGATGTAATCTTCGGGGAGACACTTCGAGTCCGACAAAACCGGATAAATCCTAAAGTTAAGGTGAAAAACCGTATAAACCATCAAAACGCAGCGCAAACCATACTATTTCCATAAGAAACAAAGAAACAACGCAAAAAAACATAAAACTAAAAAGATATTTATTGCCTTACAAACATGTTTTTTACAAGGGTACAACCTGGATTCTATAAGTCAATTAAGGAGGACAAATCCTAAAAGTATTATGAACTAATGACGAGACACACGATAAAATTGTTCGTTTCAGTGAATATTTTGTTGTCGAATATCAGCGCAGAGTTGATACCCATCGTACGCTGGAGGAGTGCCCGTCATAATAATGAGATCGTATGTGTGTTTGTCTGTGAGAGTATGGACGTCCTCAATGCTTTCAGCAACATCAACTACGTAGCACGACACCGTCAGAGCTTGTCTGAGGGTGTGCACTACTTGCTTGTCATTTTCAGCAATGAGTACGCGCATATGATCCTGCATTAAGCATACCACAGGATGTGCCTGTTTGGCATCAATCGGTACAACCATGCTGGGTTAATTACCTTTTTTAACGACATTGTTTTCCCATATCCTTCGACTACTGGAAGCCGCACTTGCTTGTAAAACGAGTAAGCTCGCATGTCCCGATTCCCAGCACTTACCAACATTAGCAGGAGTAAAAACAAAATGAAAAAGGACACCTCACGCAACAAAATCCCCCTTTCTTTCTCTTTTAACTTCTGACGACGTAGTTCTTCCAATAGCTCAGGACCGGGAGGTTCGAATAACTCACTCCCTGGCAAGGAGATTAGAGCGCCCTAGCTGACAAGCAAGCACTCGCGCCATGCAGCACGTACCCACATCAGGCCCACTAGCGAGAACCCCTTGGCTCGGTTCGACGAATCGGTGATGAGGAATATAACCGACTTCGCCGTGGGGAAGTTGCTGTTGAACATGCCCCACATGATGCGCACTCCCAGCGCCATCCAGTACGAGGACGAGAAGCCGAAGAGGACGAGCGAGATGGACGAGAACACCAGCCCCGTCATTATGATTTTTAGGTGTTATTTTCCTAATGTGTAATACATTTGTTTTAACCTGTTTGTTCTAGTTATTTAGCCTTACGTTTTCTTTTTCTTTCCTTTTATTGGTGTAAATTATGGTGCATTCTGTTGAACTTGACTTTCCTTTTTCGCTCTTTTGTCTTAATTTGTTACTACTCCGTTTATTGACTATTTTTTAGAAAAGCTCACTATTGCCCTCCTTCCATACTAGTGCCTACCATACATACACATGCACGTAAAAATGCCCAATCCATTCAGTTTATTGCCCGAGATGGCGTAATTCTACGTGGCTACAAGCTTGCAGCACGTGTGCCAAGAGGATATATCCTGGTTGCACAGGGGAACGCTATGTTAGCTGATCAGCTGATTTCTGATTTAGAATTGTTCCGTAAAAATGGATTTGATGTATATCTCTATGATTACAGAGGATATGGTCAGTCAGAGGGCAAGAGCAGTCTTGCGGCAATAATAGCGGATTACGCTGATATAGTTGCTCACGTATTTCAAATTCAAATAAGAAAAACTCAAAAATTAATTAAAATTTTAGTATGTTTTCCTGCTTCATACTTTTGCAAAAACTGGATTTGTATTTTTTCAAACGTTAAATTGAAAGAGATTTTTGAAAAAAATATAAAAATACGGTTTCCAAATGAAATTTGAAAAAATAAACAGGCAGAACTATATTGTTAATTATTGAATGAAAAATATGGGACAAAATGGAGGAAATAGTTAGAATTTTTAGATTTCGATGCAGAATGACGGTGAGCGGAGTGCGGAATTCGTGGGTGATATTGGTGTAGAGCTTCGTTTTTACGACGTTTAACTCCTGGAGACGGCGGGCTTCTACGCGAGCAAATTGCCGACGAAGTTCATAGCGGCGAACGGCCCATAAGCCGCTAAGGAAAAGCAATACATATAAAATTTTAGCCAAAAGGCTTTTCCATCAGGGCGGATAGATCCGTAGAGAAATAGTCTTTCCTTCCGTATTCCAAAATCCATCATTGTTAGCAATGGCGATGATCTAAAGGCGCTGGGTATCAAGGTGGTGCAGGACCTGAAGGGCGTCGGTGAGAACCTGCAGGACCACGTCAATACTTCGGTGAAGATGGAATGCAGCCAGCCGGTCACACTCTATAAAGCCAACGCATTTCCAAACAACGTTAAGATCGGGTTGGAATATTTCCTCAAAGGAACCGGCCCGGGCGCCACCATGCACACGGAAGCCGGTGCTTTCTTCAAGACAAAGCCTGAGCTCGAGATGCCCAAAATTTCTGCAGATATTTGGATAATCCCTTTTGAGCCACTCCTTTCACAAAAATATCCTTCTCACTTTTATTATTCCAATATGCTGATACTTACTCACCAAACGGCAGCATCTGTTCCCAAGCTGCAGCTTACTTTCTCGGGACAAGCGCGATGTGAACAAAGATTTGTTTCCACTTCTGCAGAATGTTATTATTTTTTAGTGTGTGAATGTAATTGTGTCATATAGTTTTTTTGGGCCTGTGTGAATGTAAAAAGTTCAACTTGTAGGACCTCTTTTAGAAGACCACAATGGGCATCATAATCATGTTTTAAAATTGAAATTTATAAATTATAAATTTAAGCATTCTAATAATTTATGCTAAGCAACTGAAAAAACATTGCTTCAAACAAAAGAGGAAAGAAGGGACTTGGTAGATGAATGCCCCCTACTTAGGTTATTAAAACAGGCCTTGGAGCTACATCAGAATTATAAAGATATCTGAGGGAGACTTGCAAGTCCTGGTTGATATCCCCTTCATACATAGGATGACCATTATATTAATACAAAAAATATCATGTTTTACTTTCAATTGGCGAACAAATCTTCGAAAAAATGTCTGCTTTCATTTGGAAAACCCTGTTTTTTTGGCACAATACATAATACAATCAAATTTAGATAATAAAAATTTAGAAATTATAAAGTTCAGATGCAAGTAGAAAAGAAATATTTGGAAATAATTAATTCAAGGGCACGAATTCGTAAATAATATTTGGACAAGTCGAAAGCATGGGAATATGCATTTGATGATTGCACAGAAATTTATAAAACATGATTTTTCAAATCTTTATTTTTCAGGCAAATTAAAATTCGTAAATCTGACGAATTGCAACACATTTTTTCTCATAACAATCAAAAGGATCTTTAAAACCCGACTTACCAGAGGAGGTGTAATCGTTGGGCCTGTGAAAGGAGGAGGAAGGCTCATTTTGTTCATCAAATGAAGAACCTGTTGTGAGAAAAAGGAACATGTTAGGATGCTAGCCGACGCCCGGGGTGCCCCAGCTGCGTCTGGACTACGACCATGCAAAGACTTATGCCTAGATGCTTGAGCATGACCTGGAGGGCATATTGCAGGTCCCCACATTGTAGCAGCAAACAACCCAGTTGACTCAGATGGTCATGACGGCTGCCGACATGTGCTTTGGGAGAGGGCGCTCGAGTAGGCCCCCAGGAGCTTCCACTTTTTCCCACAACCGGTCGTTCGATGATGAATGTAGGGAATCAAAACAGTAGCTTCACAGCCAGGGTGTAGAGACGCCAAATGACACTTTCAAAGCAACTACGAATAGCGCGCACCATCTCGATTGCCCAAAGTGCATGAGTAATTTGGCGGTCCAGACGGCGACCGGAATCCCTCCCAAAAACGCTGCGAGCCAGAGGAACTGGAATGTCCAAGCAATTCGGATTGAGTGCTCTGCTTGCCCCGCAATTGCCGGATAAAACTTCAAGTGAAAGACTATGTAGATGACGAGCGAAAGAGTGCTCATGCGAAGAATGATAAGGCCTTTTAACAATGACAAGTCTGGTAAAATTCCTTATGAAAGATGAGACAAAACTGCTTTGGAGCAGGGGAGGAGGCAGTTGCCACCTGTAGGCCTTGTTTTGCCTCCTCCGGACCTAAGTTAGCACTCAAATGTTTGTTTGTCCTATCCAACAGATTCAACCAAATACAATTTTAGGATTTACCATATTTTCTTTATTTTAAATCTTGTTATCCATGCGACACAAATTCCTTATATTTCTATTTGGTACGCATAGATTGGTTAGACGTTAACCAATAGCGATGCGTTTTTCCTGTTGATATAAGATTCAGTTTTTTCTCGGTCTGTGAAATACAGCCCCTCAAAACTTTTATGGGGTTGCTAGCACACAACACCCTGATCATGTAGTAAAAATTACAGTTCATTTGGATGGTTCGACCACAAGTGCATAAGTGTGAGTCCTCTACCATGAAAACAGCTAACGATTGCATGATTCATCGGGTTGAGCGTATATACCAGACCAAGTTTATGTATATCTTTCGAGATAGAAATCTAGAAAATGTATGACTGATAAATGGATTCATATTCGAGGAAAAGGCCTCCAAGGGGGCATAAGCATACCTATAGTATGATTGGCTTCTTTCTGTATGAATTTCGAACTTTGTTACTATTCCACAGAATGTCTCTTCAATGACAACATGTATAAATTTGGTGAAGCTGTTAAAGGCGGTGAGCAGTGCGAGAAATGGTAAGGGATCTTCCAATTTATGATCCAATATAATAGCGGCCGTCTTTGTCGAACACGAAAATCGACGGATGGTCCTTCAATTCTCGTCGCCCTTCGTGGATTACATACAGGTGACCTTCCGCATCGACCGCCACGTTGTGCGTGGTTTGCCATTTGAATTTGCTGGGAAGCTGAGCCCAGGCGTGCTTCACTTCGAAGCGATGATCGCCCTTTCCGAGCACGGTACGAGTGTCGGTCTTGCTGGCTGTCGCGATCGCCGGCACGGTCAACGCGGCGACGGCCAAGGAGATCGATCATGAGCTCGGTGATGTTCGCGCGGGTGGCGCAGCCGACTTCCTTGCCGACGTACACGAGCTCGGGTTCGGGCGACAGCGTCTTGAGCAGTTCTTTCGGGACGAGGCGGTCGTAGTAGACGACGTCCGCACGGTCGAGCCACTCTTGTCCGCGGACGGTCAGGAGCCCCGGATCACCAGGACCGGCGCCGACCAGGGCCACGCGGACACCCATCGCCTCGCGGCGGGCGTGCTTGACCTGCACTTCGAGCCACGGCAGTGAAAACGCTGCCGCCAGATCCTGAACCGCACGCAGCATCGGGGTCGGGCCGCAGGCAAAAATCTCGATCTCCTCGCGCGCCTCACCGGCATGCGTGATCACCTGCCGGGCGAGGTCGGTGATGTAGCCGCTGAAACAGCCGGGCAGGGTGCGCTGGCTCGTGAGGCGCGAGGCGATCCCCCAATCGTCCAGCAACGGCATCGACGCAATCACCTCATCCGGAACGCCCGGCACCATGATCCGTGAAGTCCCTTATGCTTCCCCTGATCAGCAGGATGGTATCAGGATTGAAATTGAACAGGAAGAGCTGAGAATAGCCAGGGGATGGAAGTTGAAGGCTAAGATCAAGGAGCTTAAAGAAGATGAAAGATGCGGCTCCAAATATTTTTTTGTCAAAGCCAAAGGTAGAATCAAAAGAAACCACATTTCTGATGTAAAGGTTGATGAAGACATCATTATAGAGGAGAATGAAATTAAGACTGTTGCTGCCAACCACTTCATCAAATTCAAACATGGTCCACAATTCTGCTTCGCCCTCTTTCGAGACTCAAGGACTATCCCAAGAAACATGCCGTAATACCAATCAAGCGCATCAACTTGCAGAAGGAATCTCAACTGCCACCAGCTGGCTTCCAGTGATTTATCTAGGAGCACGCTGTACATATATTATGAGTCAAATGTTAACAGTCGCCCATCATGTCTGGAGTGCAAAAAATAAAACAAAACTCGTCGATCCTCGTAGTCACTTCATCAAAATGCACGCCACTGCCTCCATGTAATTTTCATCTGATGAACAATAGCAGGACGAATTGTATCTCTGCTCTGCTGAAAGAGAAGGCCAGACAAGAGACATTCATCATTTCTCCTCGTTTTCAGTCTTCAGATTTCGGTGTAGAAGATAAACTCCTGCTGTTTGGAAGTACCGATAGCGCTGTAGCCTTCGAACAATTTGATACAGATGGTGACGGAGAGGTAAACATGCACTTTAAATAATATGAGTTTATGGCACGTTTAACCCGCACTACTTCCTGGTCTGTTCCCGCTTTATTCCGGAGAAAAACTTTCCGGTTTTATTACAGGCCTACGCCGACTACGTCCATGTGAATCCAAAAACGACGCTTCCCCTGATTATTATAGGCGACGGACCGCTCCGCGACGAGATTGAGCAAAAAATCGCCGACTTACAAATCGAGGCTTGGATTTATTTAGCCGGTTTTGTTCAATATCCCGATCTTCCCGCTTATTACGCCCTGGCGCGCGCATTGATTTTACAGGGCCTTTAAATATATCAATGCAGACGTCAGCTAGAATACTTACACCAATCAGATAGTGGTTCTTAGTCAGCAGATCATTCAAAGTTGCAAGAGCTTTGCATACATTGTTTGGCAAAACTGTTTCTTTGTTGCTTGATGATGCCTGGGATACCAGAAATGGCAGCAATGTTGGCTAGAGAAGAGAATTAGACTGGTTAAGACACAATGACAGCTTCTACCAAAAGTTAAGCAAATTTAAACAGCAAATCATCTGACCTATTTTAGTTATTCCAGATCTTGATGAATCCGTTGTAAGTTTCAGCTTACTGTGGGACTTATTGATTCTGAGCACACAATAATTCGAAGAGGTTTTGAAAACTAGGAATGAGAGCGTTTGAAAAAAGTATCACTCAAATACAGTCGATACAATGCAACAGGTAATCCGAAGTTATGTCTTTGTTAGCTTACTGACAATTAATAATATACAAAATTCTAAAAAATTTAAAAATTCAACCTAATATCAGGGCTGTCCGTTGCGTTAACTTTGACGAGGCAATCCAGCGCTGTGTGGCCTTCAGAGAGGCTGGAGCTGATATCACCTTCTTAGAGGCGCCTGAGTCGTTGGAGGAAATGAAACAGTGAGACCTTCCAGTAATGTCTAACATGTCAACAGATACTGTGATTCGGTCTCTGGCCCAAAAATGGCCAACATGGTGCCTAACGGGAGGACCCCGGTTGTGCCGCCAGAGAAGCTTGAGGAACTTGGGTATACCATTGCGTTGTATCCAAAGGCTGTGAATAGTCTGCAAATTACGACCGCAGTCTGGCCAGATCCAGATCTAATAATGGATGGAAGAATTGGCCAACGATTGCATTGACTGGCGTTCAAAATATTTTGAATTTACATCTACTGGTCTGAATGGCTTGTGATGACCTTTATGTTAAATGGTCTAACTAAACCGTTATCATTTGCATTATGTTTGAATGTTAAACTAAATCCTTCTTTTACAAGAGCAAACGAACCAATATTCGAGAATTCGATTAGGCAAGTTGACGCTGGAGATCCGCTAACCTTTGGGAGCCCTCGAGCGGATCTTGCAAAGAACGCGACACAGATCGAATCAACAGGCAATCGATAAAGGGCCGGATGTTGCCCAATACTGGCGATCGTAGCTAAAGCGATCGCAGCGTAGGAAGACCGTAGTTTTGGAAGACCGTAGTTTTGGAAGACCGTAGTTTCGGAAGATATAGCGTAGGAAAACCGTAGCTCAGGAAGACGTAGCGTAGGAAGAGCGTTGCCGGGCGATTGCCGTCTGATCACTTGCCAGTCCTGGCGCGACTGTCTTTTTAGAATTTTGCTATCCTTATCGCCGTCGAATAAGTTCTCAAGAGGTTCTCACACAACGGCACAATGACACAACGCTAAAGAGTAAATTCGTTGGCGTTGTGTCGTCATGTGAAAAAAACTGGGCTTGCCGGTAGTAATTATCTTCAATTTTGAAAGCAAATGATACAAAAGCCCGCCGCTTTCGTATATTCCATTACCTTCTTTACCGAAGAACAGCAGATCGTCCTTGAGCGGGATCTTGAACCGCGAAAACGCATAGGCCGCCAGCGTGCCCAGAAAGATGCTCAGGAAGGTCGAGCCGAAGCCGATGATGACCGAGTTCATGAACCGCTCGCCGAATTTCGACGGGCCCGCGATCACCATGTTGCGGTTGCGCACGATCTCTTCGGCCAGGGTCTCGGGCGGGGGCAGGGCGGCCAGGGCCTCCGGCGTGACCCGGGTGCGGGTGGTGAAGAGGTTGACAACACACTTCGCCCTCGCCAAGCGGGCGCTCGAGGCGGGCAAGCACGTCCTGATGGAGAAGCCGATCACGGCAACCTCGGCCGAGGGGCGGGAGCTGGTCGACCTGGCGGCCGAGCGCGATCGGATCCTGATGGTCGGCCACGTGTTCGAGTACAACGCCTCGATCCGCGCCGTGAAGCAGCTCATCAAGGCGGGCGAGCTGGGCACGATCCAGTACATGAGCTTCGTGCGCACCAACCTGGGTCCCGTCCGCACGGGACAAAACACCCACGTCAATTCTGGTCAATGATTAGAGACAAGAGAAAAGAACCTCTTAAAGATGTAACCATAAAGCGTTATTTGAACATTCCAAAAATCTCAATCAGGGTTGAAATGTAAATAATGAAATCAATGTAAACATGGAACCTTGTACAGAGTATAATTCTGATTTGGATGATTTGTTTAATGAAAATAAAGTGAAATATATTATCTCTCAGCTCAAAAATAACAAATTAACGGGCTTAGATTGCATAAGGAACTGACTTGCCTAGTTCTCTTTCGCGTTTTTAACTTAACGTTATTTGATGCAATATTTGCCGTTCATTGATACTTTGACAAATTCTAGCCGCTCTTAACGTTCTGTCCGTGATGCACTCCATCAAGCGCATTTACTGTTGACCCTAGCTATATTAACCGCGAAAAGCCATTTATGTCGATGTTTTTCGTCTCACCATATACATGAGCATTGCCTTTTGCTTAACGCTAAAAGTTATTTTTTGATTACGCTTACCAACATTTACCGAAACAAAAACGACCGCAGACTGTCGGTTTAATATACATATACTGATATTTGTTCGTTAAATTTTAATAATTTTGTATTTATTAAAGTAAGAAAGGGAAAACATTTCAAATGCATTTTATTTTCTATGAAGTTCAAATTATGTTCTGTTTTTGAGGAGGCATGGAGGTTGTCAGCCCTACTCATGTTTATTTTTGCTCGTTTTGAGTTTGGCTTCGTTACTTATTGTAATTCCTGTTCGTTTTGACAAAGAATCTTTAATCGAATGTGCTTATTTGGAAAAACTAGATTATCATCTTCCGGAATCGATTATTCAAACGACATTTCAATATTCGAAAATCGAACAATTATCAACTGAACTTCATTCAATGTTAGAAGATTATCATTTAACATTAGCATCATTAGATACGATCGAAGTTGCATTACTTCGAACTTTTCTCGATGGAATTCAGCAGAGTATTGAACCAGGAATATCGAGAATTTCATGGGGAGATTTAGGAACGAAATTTTTAATTAGACGTGTTTGGGGAAACGGTGGGGATAGGAGGGGGCTAGTTGCCCCCCAATCACATTCGGCTGTTAAAAAGGGCACTGGCTCTTTCAATTTCCAATCAAATAAGCTGTTTTGGCAGTTTTATTGACAACAAATTGCCATCTCAAAATTTGTATCGGATGCATTTCGGGAAAATACGAGAGGAATTATCCACCCTCTGATCACTTTGAAGCTTAAAAGGGCACTAGAAGTTCTTATTACCAATCCTTCCTGGCCAACAAGGGTTCGAGTTATTGGAACAGATTCGGAACGAAGGCCAAGAGGTGGAGGTCATCATTATTACCGGGTATGGCACCTTACAGTCCGCAATGGACGCCATTCGTCATGGAGTGGCCGCCTACATTCTCAAGCCCTTTAACGTGGCAGAATTGCTGGGTGTCGTCAATCGGACACTTGAGCGACGGAAACGGATTTCTTCTCTTCACAAAGGGTTACAGGCCTTTGGAAATTTATGGACTCAAGGCGAAAACGGTTTTTACCAGGGAGGCTTGCAGTTCAAATTTATTGCATGAAATCTATGTTGTAACTATGTTACTCATTGAAACTCTTAAACCTACAACACGAACATAAACATATCACAGACTACTAATTAAGTAGGAACTATCATTCCATGAAGTATGCTTAAAGCATTGTTATACCGACTACATCATCCAAATTGACCAACCAAAGTTACATTGCCACGAACAATCACGTCAGTTGATTCGTCCCTTCATCAACAAAAACTATCTGTAATTCTATCTTAAACTTGACTTTCATTGAAACTATATAGAGCATAAAAAAATGAAGAATAAATTATCGAATCCTCTCAGTAATTTTGGTTCACATTTAGAACTTACAGTTAAGTGTCTTAATTCTAAGGCACCTAACCTAACCTCTACAGTAGGGTTTTCTTATACCCTGAATCTCATGGTGTGATTTTCATTGAGATTCTGTGACTTTTAGGGGTTGTTTCACCCTTTCTTCGAAAATACGGTAAATCTATTGTTTTGGGCCCGCGCATCGCTTTTTGCTTCGCGCCATATTTGACATCGCCCACGATCGTATGACCGATCGCCGCAAATTGCGCTCTAATTTGATAGTAGCGCCCAGTAATCAGCTCAATTTCAACAAGATCACCTAAAACTTTGTAGTTCAGAACGCAGCGCTTCCCGCTTGGATCGATGATGGCGCGGCGGTTGCCATGCACAAGATGATGCTCGAGTGTGCCGCTCCCGTACAGCTTTCCTTCAAGTAGGTGTTTCCCTGGCATCAATTCTGGTTTGTAGCCAGTCCAGCACTTCATCCTCAATCCATCCCACCCGGTTGTTGCCCAGCTTCACCCGCTTTGGGAATTCACCGGCAGCTTCCAGCCTGGCAATGTGTTGGGGTGAATACAGTACCAACTCCTTCACTTGACGCTTTGATAACATCCTCATCACGATTACTCCTCTAAATGAGGAGCATCGCGATGCCCCATGGGTTGACTGCCCAGGGCAAGATGAGTCTACTTCCAAGGGGGGCCGGCCGGCATCCAGATAGGTCGCGGCGAAGCCCGGCGCGTCCTGTAACTCTGCCCGTTTCGATGCCGTGTTTTCGGCCTGGGTTCGTGTCACGGCGACGCCGTCATCGGCCAGGAACGCGGCTTCTTCGAGCAGCCGCTCGAGCGGCATCGATCCGTCCCAGTTCGAGCGGCTGACTGCGAGCGCTTCCTGCCAGCCGGAGACGGCGCCCGCCACCGTCAATGCGGCCAGCGGGCCGCGTTCACGAGCGCGGCTGCGGCACTCCCGTCATTCGCTGGACTGCCGGATTCGCAGAAGTTGATCCACCCGAACGTCCTCGCGAACGTCGGTGCCGCCACCCAGCAAATACACGGTGATCCGATCGACCTTCGCTCGATCGCCGAGTCCGAAGTGCAGCCGTTGACCATGGTGACTTTGGTAGCCACGTCCGGCATGCACTTCGTCGATCTGTCTCAGGTCGCCGCTGACGACCTTGACTCGAGCACCCACCGCGTCACGGATTTTGATGCTGTCAACTAGCATTGTTCGACTGTTTTTTATAATATTTCTATATGTTACACCAAGGTACTTCAGAGAATGACCTGTACGTAAAGCATGGCCGTCTACAATTAAAACCAAGCTACTTTGTAGCCCGCAAGTAAGGGACGGCAAGTAAATGAGGAACTCAGTCTTAGCAACAGTAACAAAAACCCCAAAGGTTTGTACCATTCTACAAGTAACTCAAAATTAATTTGAAGCGTCCCGACACTCCCGCAATCACTGCAGTGGACATCAATACCATGCGCCAACCGACCTTAAGGAAGTCTGTGGTTTTAAGATAGCCTGATGCATAGACGATGGTACATGCAGGTGTGCCAACCACGGTCAGATAGGCGAATGCGGATGAGACGGCGGTGATGAATCCCACAATGATCGGGCTTTCACCGGAGACTTCCGCCAGTTTCAATACGATCGGACCCAGAACCGCAACTGCTGCACCATTAGACATGGTATTGGTAACAGCGGTAGTCAGCTTTTAATGCGCTGGTTCTTTCTTACAACAGTATTTTCGTTAATTGGAAATGTGACGTTGCCATCCTTCTCCTACAATGGAACAGTTATTGATAGCAGCTCTCCCCAATCAGTAAAGGATGATTTAAATAATCAGACATCAGAACTCTATACTGGAATTGTGTCCTTGGCCCAGCCAGAGGTAATGTTTGCTACTTTGTAGAGCATAGGGCTCAAATCTTTAAAAAGGTCGGTGTAAAATTCTATTATGGTTTCCCTTAACTGTAAGAATACGGCTGCATTTGAAGGCGAAAAAGGAAATGACATCAATATTGCCAAAATGTCATGTTGATCAAGAGGCATTAGCCGCTCGTACTGGTAGACATTGAAGTGCATGCCTGATTAACTATGGCAATTAATCGACACTTTTTCATCATTTTATCAAAGCTCAGAAACGTGGGACCCACTCCTAAACCCCCCTTTAATCAGATTTAATTCTGAATAGAGCCCATGTAGAATAGGCTTAAGTAGCCAAATTTCTTCTATATCAATGCTCATTTTCGATGCTCTATTTATTCAGGCTTTTTTAATAAAAAAAATTTTTTTTTTTTTAATTTTTTAATAGTGATAAGAGGAAAGGTATATTGCGCATGTAGTTAATCTGACTTGAATTAAAGCTAAAAACAAACTTTAGCTAGTAAACCTTCTGTCGTTTGTCCCTGTTTTCTCGGGGGGGGGGGGAGAAAAAGACAAAAATAGTGTATTGTAGACGAATAGAGAAAAAGCGGGAATGATAATGTATTTGTTGAGCAGTTAATAAGAGGTTAGGAAGTTTATTAGCTTAACTTGTAATTACCTAAGAAAACGAATCAAACAAGTAATAATTAAGGTTGAAGTTCATGTCTCCATAACAGCGATCGTTATTATTCTTAATATATTACCAAAATCAGCTATTCTTCTTGTTGGATGTAGGAAATCGTATGTATCGTATAAGGTGCCTTTCGTTCTTGGGTAAATCAGAGAATTGTTTAGATTTTGAGCTAATCTCGCGGTCAATGCGACCGTCGATGGGCACACCACCGCGCACTACATCACCGACCGGCTGGAAGGGTGTGGTGTCGATGTTTCGAGGCTCGCTCATGGCGTGCCGGTGGGGGGCGAACTGGATTACCTGGATGAGGGTACCTTGGCGGCGGCAAGGCGGTCGCGGCGGCCGATCTAGACTATTTTGCGGCGGATTTGTGACGATTGCCGCGAGTTCGGCACACAAGCGCCTCGAGGCGCACAATCTGCGGTCCGAGACAAGGTGCACCCTGGACTACCTCGGTCGTTAAATCCGTAGATCCTAAGGCTCAGATCGTATGTTGAGGCCTCTGGGCACCTCTCGTCTCTTGACTACTTCGATCGTCGGATCCATAGATCCTAAGGCTCAAATCGTATGTTGAGGCCTCTGGGCATCTCTCGTCTCGATTATGGTGAATTATCATTGGGGTCGCCTATGATTTTGAAATATCAAATACGGATTGGCCTAAGATTTTGAAATCTGAAATACGGGGAATGCAACCTAACTCCCCTAAACAAGAATGCCTCGGGCCCCCTAAATCTAAAACTTTTCAACTGTGTTTTCAGTTTTTTTCCAGAAATATCCAGTTGAAAGAACCAAAGAATTTAGGGAAACACATTTTGGTAGCAAGAACAGAGAGCAAGGACTTGCTAAAGCTTTATAAATGAAAGGGCTGTTATAAGCAATAAATCTATAAGGGGATAAAGACTAAATTTTCTGCTCTAGAGAGCTGCATCAAAGGTCTGACATCAGTGCTGTGCCAAAAGGACCCTGCGAAGGGTAATGCAGTGGAAAACTATCGCCCTATTACGTGCCTCCCTTTGATGTGGAAGCTCTTGACAGGAATGATAGCAGAAGAGATGTACACCTGTTTAGAAAGAGAGAATCTTCTGCCAGAAGAACAAAAAGGATGTAGGCGTGGGAGTCGTGGCACAAAAGATCAATTGTTAATTGACAAGACTGTATTGAGAGACTGCAGGAAAAGACATACTAACCTGGCTATGGCAAAAAGTGGAGAGTTAGGAAATAAAGCATTATTTGATAAAACTTTTTAAAACATAAAAAATTGATAAATATTTAATTTTATAAGCAATAATAATAATAGTATAAAATATAAAAAATATATATGGTATTATTATTAAAATTTTTAATACTGTATTAAAGATTTTAATTTTTATTAGAATCTTAATTTTTTTATAATTTTTTTTTTACAGTCTATAATTTAATAGGTAGGCTATTTTCCTAAATTATTTTTTGTTATAAAGGGTGACGTGTTGCAATGACGTTATACAGTAGGTGACGGATACATTAATTAAAAACTGGCAAATTATAATCCATTTGACTTTTTGGCTGTTTGCTTTATTGACTTGGCCAGTTTACTTCTGAACAGGTAAATTGCTCTTATAATATGCTGTTACTATTACTTCCAGCTTGAGAATAATCATTCGTCGGTATCAATTGAAATGAGCTGTATGTTCTGTTCTATTAGCTTTTTTTTGTCGGTTTACATGTTTAAACGCGTGTCCTCGATCATCGCGGGGACGATGCGTCCCTCGCCGTCGATGCGGAACGCCGGGTGGAGGCCGGCGTCGAGGGCGCACCCCGCGAGGAGCCGCCGGCAGAACGCGTGGATGGTGTCGATCCGCAGCGCGTCGAGCCGCACCAGCAGCGCCGAGCAGCGCGCCGTCACGACGTCGCCTTCGAGATCGAGCCCCTCGAGCGGCTCGCCGTGGGGCTCCTTGCCCCCGCGGATCTCCTCGAGCGCCTTCGCCACACAGATATTGCATAAAAACGCTTGAATCCATCTATTTTAGATTACACTGTATTTTCAAGCTGCTTGTTACTTTTTTATTAGGTATATTTCTTTAAAAAAAACAATTTCTTTTACCATTCATTTACAAATGAAACAAAAATATAAACTCATTTTAACACAATAGTAGCTAAAAAATAAAACTAAGAAAAGAAAACTTTTTGACGTGAAAATCAAATAAGCATTGAAATATTAGTTTTTGATTTAAAGTAAGTTTTACTTATTTTGTCACACAGTGAAATGATTGTATATTTATCTCCTTATGATTGTCATGGGTTTCAGCATAGCTTAGAAGTCATGAACGACTAATATACATGTTTTCCAGTGGACAATGAGTTATGACAATGACAATTTCAATGAGAAATAGGGACAATGAGTTACTCCTGTACAATCAATAGATTTGTGTCTGTAAACCAACTTTTGTTGCATCTTAGTTTGTAATCTTAGTTGGTTAAGTTTGTAATGTTTCCTAAAAACTGAAGTTTTTTTTAGATGCGATTGGCAGTTCAAATTAGTTCAAATTCCCCCTTAATGTTTTCTCACATATTCATTTTAACATCCCTAGCCTTAGTAGTATTTGGTATAGAAGAAGTAGTTTTAGTGATGGTAGTTATAGTAGTAATAGAAGTTGTGATAGCAGTAGAAGCAGCGGTAGCTGTAATATTAGTAGCATAAAAATATTGCCTTTTTTGTCAATTAAACATCTCCTTTATCATTTCCTGAGTGTTCCAAACATTCCAACTTTATGGTCTTGTCTTTTATGGTCTTTTAGTGGTTTAATATTGCTGTCTTCTCTTGTCTTATATGGCTTTTATGGTACCTCTACTTCACCGTCTTTTAACATTCTGGTCTTGATCCTACTTTATATTCATTAGCTCCTTTTGTATCATAGCAATATAAATTTCACTTTGTTGCATACTAGAGATAATCGTTTTGGTTGGAAAAATACAATTTTGAAATTGAAGCAAAGAGCTATAGATTCCTAGCTCAATACAGGAAACCACGGTTATGACAGTTGGCAATTATGTATGTGTGGTATGGATGTTAAGACGAATCAAATATCTTCTAGATGAAATGTCTAGTCATATTCTTATGTGCCTGTTGGAATAATTATTTATCAAACTATAAGTCATACGAAATATATAGTTCCATCCCACTCGCTATGACGAAAGGGATGTTAAGATTGTCATGTCGTGTTTACAGAGGAAGGACGAGAGGCTGTTTATAGTCATCTAACTGAACCCGGAAACACAAGACGAATTTTTTTATACACCAGAATCTACCACTGAGCTGTCTCCTAGAAAAAATGTTACTCCTTATTATAAAGGTAAGACAGCTTACTAACAGCAGTCTCTTTTCTAGTATTGTTTCTGTTTTCTATGGCATATAATTTCTATGGCATTGCTTCATCTTAGGCGACAAACTACCGATCTTAAAGTACGAAGGACGTTAAAAAGAAAACATCTTTGACCTCTGGGCCAACCTTAGGCGTGTTTATACAGCACATTGCGTGAATAGTCGAATGTGCCGATTGGGAAACAGCTTATCATCTAGAATGTACTACCCGAATCAAAATATTAGAAAGGTTTTCATAGTTCAATTGGTTAACACTCCATTCCTTTGAGGGGGTATCCCTTTCAAATCCTAGTGTGAACAAAAAATCTTTAGATTATAAAGGTTCCTTTAGCAAAAAACACCTTGAAAGAAAAAGAAATCTCTTAAAGTATTACGTAACATCCTACGTGTGTGTCTTCCTGATCTCCATGCCGAGCCACCGTCCCATCATCTCGACCAGAACCATGTCGCTCTTGGTGAACGGCAGGTCGCGGGCCTCGAGCGAGGAGAAGTTGATGGTCCCGTACACCTCGCCTTCGACGATGACGGGAGCGCCGATGTACGTCTTGCGCCCGAAGGTGCGGAAGCAGAGCGCGTCGGCGAACTCCGTTTCGGTGATGTCATGGAAGGCCAGGGCGTGACCGGCCGCCAGGGTATGGACGCAGTAGGTCGTCTCCCTCTGAAAATAGACATTAAATTTGGGCATGTTCAAACAGAAAATAAAAAAAATGTTCTTGGGGAAATAAATTCAGTTCCAGATTCTTAATTTTTTGTTTAAAAACGTTTTATCTAAATTTGGAGGTCTGATGTTTATGCATTTATCACAGTAAACCTCAAAATAGCAAATTATTCTCGTTTCTATGGTAGTACTAAGGTACTTTCCTTCCGCTGGGTGTTCAGATAGCAATAATAAACCCCGCCGTCCTTTTTGCCGATTCTGAACAAGGTGTTACTTTTACATCGTTTGTCAAATATATGCTTAATTTTTATTGAATCTGGGATTTTATATTGTAGTAGTAGTCTTAAATTTGTAATTAGTGTACTCAGAAACCCTTCAATACCAGTTTTGCTGGGAGGGAACCAAGCACCATTTCTGGATTGTGTACTTCTTGTGTCATCATTTAGAAAAGATCTTTTACTTATCTTTGACAAATTAAGTTAAAAAAAAAACAAGTTTTTTTGTTTTAACCGCCCTTTATTTTAGGAACATACTCGGCAATCAAAGCTGCTATTTGGGCCTGTTGTTTTCTAGCTTCTATTAACTGAGTCGAGGCTTGTACTGTTAGTTTCATGACCTTATCTGACTCTTCAGTCAGTTCATTTTTCTTTTCTTTGACAGTATCTACTTTTTTATAAGCGCTTTTCGTCGAGAAAAATACTATTGGGGCAGCAACAATACCTCCTAGAACCCAAAATCCACCAGCCATTCCAGCTCCACCCGTAGCCGAAGGGGCGGTTTGGTTCGGATCGTCCCTCAGCATGCACTCGCCCCCTTCGACCAGCTCCGTGTCGAGGCCCTCAGCCGATCGACACGACGAATACCACGCTATCCTGCAGGCCGAACTCGAGAAGGCCCGGGAGATTCGGGAGCCGAAGCCCGTCATGGTCCACAACCGGGCAAGAGCTGGCGTGGCCCACGACCGTCTGCTTCGTTTCTCTCAAGCACGAAAGCGGATACCGAGTGCAACGCTACGTCCTCACAATAAAAAAACTAGTTTTTTTAAAACTGAAAGTAAGGAGCCACATGAAAACTTAAAACGAACAGAAATTAATTCGTATGTGAAAGGGCCTGCTTCCTCATCAGCGCCCCGCTCCTTACGCTAAAGTTTAACTCTTTCTCTAAACTCTATTTTTTAAAACAGTGAAAAACTTTAGCGTAAAGAGCGGGGCGTTGATGAGGGAACAGGCCCTTTCACATACGAAGTGATTTATGTTTATTTTAAGTTTTAATGTGGCTCAACGTGTAACGACAGTGTGAATTTAATGAAATTGAGATACTTACGACAGCTGCAACAGATGAATTGAATTACCTGACTCCATTGACCAATGGTCCACGTGAGATTGCAAGAGCCAAGGTCACATGCTGCTCGAATAACAGGTTTTATTGTTTCGTCACACATTCGCTCTTCTAATGTTTCTAAGTCAAAATCAGATCTACCAACGCATCTAACTTGCCTCGTTTTGAAACCAGGACCACAAGACTTCGAGCACTGCCCTCCTCAACGGCCAAGCCCCAAACGTGGTCCACTTCACCCAACCATCGCAACGTCATGTCACATGTGCCCGGAGCGTCCAGGGGGATGCTTTCGTTACTGCACATTTCTTCTTTTGTCCAGGAGGGTAAAAGGACTCAAAGCAATACACCCCGATGACCCCAGCTGTCCCCTCACAGCGGGACGCAGATTGTAGAAGTACACGACTCACTCACCAGCACTGTGCCTTCTCTTTTTGCGGGGGGTGCCCACTACAAGCTCAGTATCAGACCAGATTTTGCTACCAAAGGTCACCACTCTATCTTCTTGCAACAAAGCTAGTCCTATGGCTCTTTTGGTTACACTTATGTAGGCTTCAAAAGGTTTGGTGGGATCAGGAGGTTTCAACATTATAGATTTGGAAATAGCTTGAATAATGGTGTCAAAGGCTTCTTGGCAAATTTCAGTCCAGTCAATCATAATGAATTTGCTTTCATGCTTGGTGAATTTCCCTATTTTGTGAGATCAGAAATAAATGATTTTAGATAGGGGGTGGGGACTAGGTTGGCTTTGTCAAGATCGTATCCTTCCACGAATCACAGAAGCGCGGAGGAAAAAGTTTTTATCTCTTCCTGCTGTTACTCGCAATGGGAATCAAACGTTGTTTCAAGATTTGTATGCTTCAAAGACTCCTAAATTGATAAGCTTGACTCCTGCCTTTCTGAAGGGAGACTATGTTTCTGAAAGTGTATCTGCAGCTTTAGAGCAGGAGAAAGATTTCGCAATCTAGAAAGGTCGGCGAGACCACGACGATATCCGGCAGGTGCCCGGTACCCTTCCAGGGATCATTGGTGATGAAAACGTAACCCTCGTTCATGGTGTCCGCCGGGAACTTGTCCAGAAAATGCGCCACCGATAGGGCCATGGAGTTGATATGGCCCGGAGTGCCGGTGACCGCCTGGGCCAACATCCGGCCTTGCAGGTCAAACACCCCGGCGGAGACATCTCCGGCCTCGCGGGTGGAGACGCTGAACCCCGTGCGGACGGCACTTTTACCAATCTCAGTCTTCATATGAGTAGTTCATTTGTTTTATGACAAATCCAAGAATTAACTAATTGACTTATTCAACCAAATCATTTTTCAAAATTTGGTATTTATGTGCAATCATACTTCTAGCAATAACAATAAAAAAAGACGCAGATTATCAAAGGCAATGTCTAACAATAATCGCATCAATTTAAAGAGCCCCAGTTGATTTATGTTACTAAAATGCGCTAGCTATTTACAGTTGATTTGTGACATGTGATCGAAATATCCAGTATTTTTTTATTGTTTTTTTCACTGTCTAATAAAAGTATCTATCCGTATTTTAACTGTTATTTAGCCTAAAAATAATACAAAATTATTCCAATAATACGTTAAATAGGCTACAGCTGAGATTTTGAAAATTTCGATGAAGAATTAGTAATATGCATACTGTGAAACCTATTATTTTTGTATTTGGTAATCCCCTTTTTTGATTTGGTTAGAATGATACCTATGTGTTCTATCATTTCATGCATGATCAACGACAAAATTAAACTCAATAGCAATTTTATAATAATAAACAACAGATATAAGCAGACTGCTGTCACTGAGGGCCAATTGTGGCTTATACCCCAGGTATAGGCTCTGCTATGTCTGATAAATGAGTGCAAAGATAAGTTTGGGATAAACTTAAAAACCGAAGCTATTTAAAAAGCTGATATTTGATGTTTGGATCTGGACAAACATTTTACTTAAACGTCTTTCATTCAAATTACTGTAAAATCGAAAGCCGTGACCTCGCTGCGCATGTACGGCGTCATGCAATTGCCGGATGGCGTTTCATCGTCGGTTTCGCTGGAAATGAAGCGCCCCAACAAGCTCCGCATGGAGTTTGTCGTCGAGGGCCAGACGGCGATTCAGGCGTATGACGGTGAATCCGGCTGGACCGTGATGCCGTTCCTAAATCAGCTGGAGCCGGTGGCTATGACGCCGGCTCAGGCGGAAGAAGTGGCGCGCACGGCCGACTTCGATGGCCCGCTGCAATTTTCGATAATCTTGGGCCACAGTTGACGGGGACACATGAACTCACTTGGGATGGCACAGATCAAGATGGAGATCGAGTCGATCCAGGGACCTACACATTCCATCTGCGGGCGATAAATTCCGATGGTGGCGCGGTTCCTGCGACGACGTTCATGCGTGATATCGTCAAGAGTGCCATAATCAGTGACACACAACCGTTTCTAACATTAGAAAGTGGAAAAACCCTCCTTCCAACTGAAGTGCTGTCCGTGGAGGGGAAACAATTTTTTCCATGAAAATACAAAAAGGTCATTTTCAAAATTTTGCTTGTGTCCCAGTAATTATACAAGCTCAACCAGAGTAAAAAGAAAACAGTTTCTATATTTTTCGGGGGAAAACTGTGGTTTTGACTTGACAAGGAAAGGAATTAATAACAAATGTAAATATTTCAATTATATAACCGACAACCAATTTTCAGTGATGGGGGTATAAGCAAAAGGTACCAATTTGGGAACATATTGGGTAGAAGCACGTTTAGAGTGTAGCTTTGCTGAAGCATTGGGGGTGAGTGTACCATTAATTTCACTAAAAAAATTGAAACCTATTCAGAAATTACCACTGATGGCAGTGCTCTATTAGACCTGGCACAAAGAGCTAAAATCAAATAATCAATTTTTTCAATTTGGATTCCTACATGTCCAAATATTAATTCTATTGCGAACCCTCACATTTCCTCGATCATATTCAAAGCGTTAACTCTATCTTTATCATTGTTAATATTAGCCCAATGGCCATCAGCGTGAGTGTCGTCGCCTTCTGCGTGAATGCGGTGTTTGTCGCGGCGCCGGCTCCAGCTCCTCCGCCCGGACCGCCCGGCTGCACGGCTTGCGCGCCGGTCGGTGGCGTTGATGTGACGGCGTTGGTCAGTACTTGGGCCAGCTCTTGAGCAAGTGTGTTGCGAAGAGGGAACACTCGCAGCACGTTGTTGGCCTCCGCGTCGTCTTTGTCCAGATTGTTAATCAGATGCTCGATTTCCACCATGCATAACGGAGAAGAAAGAAAGAAGATAGATGGATAATCTCCTTATAAAAATGTACTTTAACCTGCTCTCTCTACTCAAGCGCATAAGCAAGGTGAAAAAAAAAAAAAAACATATTTCCCTGCCAAATTATCGGTGTAATTGAATCTAAACGACTGTTGTGCTTTTGCTGATGGGGCAATGAAGTAGGATAAGGTAGGATTTTAGAATTAATTCAGATTACCACTAAGCCACATATATACCCATGTAAACCCATAATGCTTGGAATGAGAACAAGAAGAATGCCAAAGAACAATTTATCTGAAAAATTAATATGAATATTAAAGTTACAAAGGATATTTCGATAAAGTGTGAAAACGAAACGGGACTAAAAACCAAATCTAGTACCTAAGTAGTGAGCGGACCAACAAGAACTTCATATGTTTGAAAAATCACTGCAGGGAGAATACTTGAGGTATTAAAGAATCGAAATTTGGTTGATAGAAGAAAGGCTGAATTATTTTTCATGACTTTTGCCGCAGCGGACCCGGCCTTCATCCTGCATCTGGATCAGATGCGCCAGAACCGAGCGCGCGGCGGCCTTGTGCAGGCGCGGGGCGGCGTTGATATAGATGATCGGCACCATATCCTTGATCTCGGTCTGCCCGTCGCGGATGCACTGACGGATCTGTTCTTCGCGCCGTGTTCGATGGTCGATGAACGATTGGACGAAGGGCTGCGGGTCCTTGATGGGCGGGCCATGTGTCGGCCAGAAGATTGCATCTTCCCGTTCAGAGCCAGTTCGACGACCGCCACGTGGTCGCCGGTTGCATCAAAGGAGGGCGGCCAGATTTCCATTGGTATTCCTCTTTAGGACACACACGCTATGACCGGACAGCAATGTTCTTTCAAATTGTCGGTCACATTCGCCCGAACGAATTTCTGTCAATTGATCAAGCCTCCTTCCCATCCAAATGGTGGCAAATACAACCCCAGCATTGCAACCGGGCTGGAATCTGTCCTCAGGGCATGGCGTTGCCACGGCGAATACTCACATTTTTCTTCGTTGTAGGATCCTTTACTGTATCTTCTAATGCTTTCTTTCTTGACTGTAACTCTCTTCTGATACAGGCTGCTTGTTCATCTGCACTATCAAGCTTTTAAGAAAGCAAATATTTCAGCTGAGAGCAGGAATCAGAATTTCTTGATTTAGCACCAGTTCAAATACACATTTATCCACATGGTTCAGACCTTAAATGAGCACCTGTTTAGCATATCTCACAAGATCTACATTTCGTTTTCTACACAAATGGGACATGGAAACAGTTTTGATGAATTTGGCTGCTAGTCCTGAATTCCAGGTATTTTTATTTGTTTCAAATCAACTATGGTAGCTAATACAATTAATGCTTCATTTAATATGCTTACAGAGCTAGTTAATAATTCTCTAGAATGTTGCTTTGAATTATCTTCTTTATTTTCTAGTTTCTCTGTTACACAGCTATATTTATTTTTTTGTATGATCGTAGGCTGCACAACATGACTCAAGATATTTCTTTTCACGAGATAGTTCTAGCGTTCCTGGGCGCGCGTTAGACCGACGCGTGAGCGGATCACTCCCACTCGATCGTGCCCGGCGGCTTCGAGGTGATGTCGTAGGTGACCCGGTTGATGCCGCGAACCTCATTGATGATCCGGGTCGCGACCCGACCCAAGAAGTCATGCGGGAAGGGGTAATAATCCGCCGTCATGCCGTCCGTGGAGGTCACCGCCCGGAGCGCGCAGGCATGGTCATAGGTGCGAGCATCGCCCATCACACAACCCAGTCTATGAATTTCAACTATATGTTTCAGTAGCACAACCCCCTCTTCTTTATTATTTATAATAAACAGCAATTTATCAGTAGAAAGAAAAAAATGCACTTATCTAAAAGAAGTGTGAGTATTTATTAAGCTAGGCCATGTGATGTATAGTGTATATCCATCAGGCAGTGATGTCACTAGCCCAAAGGGTTTTTATGGAACTTGGTACTACCAAGTGACATATAGTGATTGTAAATTCTGTTGGTTGGTCAAAAAATATAGCGCTATTTAAGACAAGGTGTGCAACAAATATCTAACTTCTAGAAGAAGGTAGGTGCGCATGGACATTCACAGTAAGGACTGATAAGTGTTGACTGTCATGTCTAATACGGATTTGTACTTGCTTAAAATTGTTGTGGAGGATAAGATTTCGGGAAGATATCTGATTATCTGGAATTTCATTTGTAAGCTTGGGGAGAGAGCTTAATATTGTCAATTTCTTTGTGAATATGCTTCCTGTCCCTTTTGGGAGTGGGGGGGGTCATAAATTTTCCGATATATATTGCTCAATACCTTCCTTAATTTGTATTTAATTTATTTACTCTTTATTAAAAGTATTTATATACTTCTTAGAAAATTTAAGAATATTTTATTTAAATTTAATCTTAAAAGTCTTCTAATATTTCCACTCCTTTATTATATAATTACTATTCTATTTCTAATTATAATTAAGCTTATATATAAGATTTTAATTAAGATTGACATAATCTTAATTATTCATTAAGTAGTCTTGTTGTCTCTTATCTTTGGCCTCTGCTTGCCCCAACCAGTCCCTTAGCAGGAGCCTAGCAGCTGGGGTAATGAATCCCGTTTCGCTTAGTAGCAACCTTGAGCTGTGATAGATGGGTGTTCTTGCTCCTTGCTCCCCTGGTATCTAGTCAAGGGCTGGAATCTGGCTTTGCGTCGTTTATAGTGGCGTTCTTTTTCTGGATCCTACGGACATGGGAACATCTGGCGACTGGGGACACCCAGGCCGACCCCCTTCCCATTTCTCATTTGTGGGTACCCACCACATATTTTCATTACCATTCCTTGAAAATATAAGTATGTAGAACGTTTATCGTTCCAATAAAGATATGGAATTTATCTCAGTAGTGCTTATTGAAACCTATTAAATTTTTTATTGTAATTTAATATTATTTTAATTATTTAATATTTAATATTATTTGCTTATTGCAAATTATTTGCTTTTTGTGCACCAGAACTCAATATGCTGCAATTCGTTCTTTTCTGTAGAATATAAACACTAGAAGTTGTGCATCAGCAAATACAGCTGAATAAAGTATGTAACTTTGATTCTGTGTTTACATATAGAATTTCTAATTACATATTTTACTAAGGGGTATGCACAAAAAGGATAAATTCGTATGAGATGCATTTATGTCGGTGGACGCATTACATGTCAAGGGGCTTAGCACTGGATAGCTCCGGGTACTAAATATTATTGAGGTAGGACTGGAAGATCAGAAGAAACTTACAAAATGAAGACCAACCCTGGTGTTAGCTCAACAGGTAAAATATTTATCTCCTTTTTTCCTGTTTTCTTATGTTAACTAAAAAATACTTTTCAAAAAGATTTTTTTCAAAGAAATACAAATGGCCACATTAAGCTTAAAACCAGTAAAAACTAATTCATATAATAATTTAACCTCAATATTACCAAAAGCTACTATTAAAGAACAAATGAAGCCCAAGATGAACGAAAATTAAATAAAAATTCATGGAAAACATACAGGTCACATTCAATACAACAACAACAACAATGACGACGACGACGACGACAACGATGAAGAGCAACCCCCATCGGGAAAGCGATAGTACTACCAACAACAATAACACTAATGATAATGATTGTGAATCAAGATCAAATTCAAATGGATTTTTCTTTATCGAGGGGACATTTTATACCTTTGGTGGAAAAGATGGTGATGATGTTGACTATGTTGTTCCAATTCAACAATGGTTACAACAAACGTTTACGAATCAACAACGAGCGCGTCAAGCCCTCGCCATGGAGCCTTGTATTTCCATTTTATGTTGTATTGTATTGATTAATAAACTTCTTCTTCTTCTTCCCACCTATGAACTCGATCATGCTTTCCAAGATGATCGATGAAAAATAATTTTTCTCTCTTAATGCAAGAATCAAAATCCAAGAAGCAAAAAAAAAAAAAAAAAAAAAAAAAAAAAAAAAAAAAAAGCAAGTCCTTAGAAAATTAAAAAAAAAAAGCTGCTAAAAAAAGAAAAAAATTCAAAGGCAAGAAAACGATCGAAGATGAAGAGATGATGAAAGACAACGCAGAACACTAGAGATGGTATGTTGCTGCTGAATCGAAATGTTTTATTGCATCAAAACTCAGAAGTCTGAAATTGGTTTTCCGTTAAGAACGTATAGGGTATTGCACCATAAAAGTGGGTTTTCTATGATGAGGGAACACGGGATCAAATACTGAACTTGTGACATGAATGGATGGATTCGTATGTGAAACAAGTAAGAAATTCAACCATTATTTGTAATGCCCCGGCCGGCACCAGTGACCAGTGCCACCTTCCCCTCAAGCATGACCACTCCCTAATAAGCCCAGTCCCGAAGTGTGCTTCGACAATGATCCCATCGCTACACTGCCAAACACGCACTGCAGCATAGGTCTGCGGCGTCTAGACGTCAGGATCCTGCCAAGGCAGCGCGGCCATGACCTCTTTCATTGGCGGCATCTGGGCGGTGAGCGAGGAACGCAAGTTCAAACCGGCCAAGCGGGACTTCGCCGCGCCCGCGAGCGAGGCAACCCACGGCTCCGGTTGCTCAGCGTGCTGATCGGCAACTTCGACAAGAGCACGGTACTCGACGGCCAGATCTACTCACGGCTCGCTCAGAAGTTTGGCGGTCATCTGAGTGAGGTTCGGATTCCACGGGGCGTGAAGATGCGCGAGGCTACTTCGCACCACCTGACGATCTTTGAGCACGCGCCGTCGAGCGAGCACGCGGCTCAGTTCCGGCAATTCACGCGCGAGGTTGTGGAGCGGATCGAACTTCACCACCCCGTCGGTTGCGGGCGCGTCCGCGTCCACTGCCTCCACCGGTTCTCCCGAACCCGCGGTCACACTATGAATGACGGAGACCATCGGACCGCGCGGGCCCTGTTCGATCTCGCATTCGAGCTCGACGCCGTCCTGCAGGTCCTTCTGACCGGCGGCCTCCAGCACGGAAACATGAATAAATGCGTCACCCGTTCCGTTCGCAGGTTGAACGAAACCGTACCCCTTGATGGGGTTAAACCACTTACGCCTCCTCGGACACGAACTGCCGCTGCCCGGGCGTGTGGTCCATGATCGAGACCAGCCCGACCAGCCGGTGTGCAATCAGCGGTTCCAGCAGTTGCGGCAGCTCGGCGTAGGCGACCTCACACCTCAAGTGCAGATGGTGCTCGGCGCGCAACAGGTTGTTGGCGACGCCGGTCTCGATCGCCTCGACAATGGATTGCAGCTTGGTCAGCCGGTCGCTCTTTGCCACCACCGCGCCGACCGAGATGCTGTCGAACCTTGCTCTTTACCAAAACGTAGTTGCTCTTCAATTTGAAAACGCACCTCATCAAGTGAAGGGGCTGTCTCCTGTCCGTTAGTCACCTGGTCATAGAAAGTCTGAACTTCTTCTTCAGTTACAACAAGCACATTCGGATCTATCTGACTTTCCACGTAGTCTTGAATCATCAGATCATTTCTGATATTTTCTTTAATTTCTTCAACACTGATACCAAGTTCAGAAAGTCGTGCAAGTGCTACCTCTTCCCCACCAGCAAATGTACATCGCGCCTCCGTTGTCACACGTCACTCGAAAATATTGTAAATGCTAGTTCTTCTGGCGTCATGGAATCGCCAGAATTCGCATATTGCTAGTCGAGTGTGCGTGACGAAGGTTTAAGCAAATCTTCAACTTCTTGACCGAAAGTACAACACATGCAATTACAGCCTATCCTTATCTCCTCAAGATTAAAATATACGATGTGCCATTTCTAGCGCATATTTGACGTTACAATCAACAATACGAGGGCCTACTCTTGTTTAGTTTGCAATTCTAAAATCAATGAGAAGGAAAATGATACTTGCAATAAAGCTCCTGAAGATTCCTAAAGAAGGCACCAATTACCAACTGAGTGAGGTTAAAGCCTGCAGCACAAGCCTCGCTTGTATTTTTGGGTTTTCTGATGGACAAACTGGTGTTTTGCTTCATGAACCTTTTTAGCCAATCCACTCATGCTCTCTCATTCAATTCCCAGCTTCATGGGAATTTGATCATCAATGTTATTGTCAAAGAAAGTGCCTACGCTTCCCGTATCAGATCATTCGACTTTGGAGGAAAGTTAACTTTCAAGGAGAGCCCTCCAAATTACTTGCATTTGTATAATGCCATTAATGCTGTTACCGTGAAGATAATTAACACAGTGCGAATAAGTTCTAACCTTTAAATAATGCAAGTTCAGATCAGAGCATCTATACGATGAGTGATGAAAAAGTACAGTTTTCGTGTCAGATCCTAGATGGAGTAAATGAGGGAAGGGAATGTGCACCTATTTACTAATTTACTACAGGCTTTTTTTATATCTTGAGGAAATCCACTCATTATATTTGTTGTATTTTTGATATATAGTCTTCGATATTTTACTAATTTCAAATACAAATACCTGTTACTATACATCAATCTTCTTGTTTCTTCCAGAAGAGTCTTCAGATAGAGTTTATTGCGATAAAAAAGAAGGAATATCTTTGTGGTTACAACAGTTCTTTGCGCTTCTGATCAAGAGATTCCACCATGCTCGTCGTGAGCAAACAATTCACTTTACTAAGCTGTAAACTTTCCATCTAGGTACCAGGAGGGCCAGCCACCGTCATTATTGGACCTTGTAATAGTAAGCAATCATGAAGCATTATTAAATGTAGCCCCACTACTGCCCTTTGGCGCAAGTGATCATGCTGCTATACAATGCTTCCTTAGACTGTACTCTGAAAAATCAGTTTTTACAAAACATGTGTAAAGAAATTACTGTCTAATAAGGCAAGAGTTAGCAGGATGTGATTGGAACTCTATCTGTAGGAGAGCGATCTACTACAACGCTATGAGCTATACACACCAATAACAAATACAATATTTGAACAGTATGGGCAAATTTACAGACTACAGCCCTTTCCCCAGGGGCTATGGAGATTCATGTTATCCTCAAAGGCATAGCTATTGAACTTTTCAACAGTGCTGAACAAAATGGCTATCTCAACTTTGATCGGACGACTTTGGGGGAAGGGGCTGGGAGAAGGGGTCAGATGGTGGGCTAGTTTTCCGTGAACTTGCAAAATGTGCTTTGTGTTTCAAGCTTAGTTAGAAATCTGATTTCAATTTCGCAGTTAGTAGATATGGGCTTCAAAGTCCTATTTGAGCAAATGTACTGCAAGATATTTGAAGGAAATAAATTGAAGTTCATAGGAAGAAGAGTTGGCAATCTTTTTGGAATTAGAACTAAGTGTGTGGGAAGTATTAACTTGGCAACCATACCAAATATTGTGACCTGGCATGAAAGACTTGGACATGCAAATATTACAATATGGCAGAATCTTGAGATATTAAAAAATTGAACTCTGAGTCAGCTGGATTGCTGAAAAAATGGGTGTCAAACTTGATTTCTGTTTAGTCCATTCAGTGGCATTAGTTGGAGAAGTGGGAGTGAAGCCTTTGTCTCCTAAATTTTCTTGTCTCCCATTAGATTTTATTAAATACCTTTTTGGGGAGTATTTTCATTGAAAACGCCTTTTTTTTGGTATTTTATTGACAAAATCAAACAAATTACAAAGATTTCCAAGTACGTTTTGAGCATCCCAGGCGAGGCCCTATCCGGGGGGTTGGGGTTACCGGGTTTGACCCCCCCCCAAAAAAAAAAAAAAATCTCTAACTCGTTAGAAAGTAACAAAAATACATTTAAACATATTTTAGATGTGTTTTGTAAAGTTTTTAAAAGCCCATCCCCCTCCCCCCAAAAATACACCAAAATCCAAACAAAAATCCTGGATACGTTCTTGTCCCAAGGCCTTCAATTTACTGAACTGGATGCTAAAATCCTCGCACGCGGCCTGCAGAACAATATTCTAATCGCCGAAGCGTAGGCGCTCCTGAACGCGGCGCTCGAGTTCCGCAAGATCGACTTTCTCGGGGTCCGTTTCGAGGTCCTCAAAGTCACCCAGCTCTTTAAGCATGGTCAGGCGCTTTTCGAGCAGCGTGCGAATACGGCGATCGTATTCCGATGCAGTTATCGATCGCCCGGTGCGTGGATCGTAGACTTTCACCAGGCTGGATGAGCCGCGGCTGATACGCACACGCAGTTAATTACTCTTGTTATCAATACATCCTGTTTCCCCATATTGAATTTGTGATTAAAAATATTCAATAAGAAGTTGATAATAGGAATTTAAATGAGTATGCATTTCTGAAATTCTACCAGCAAGCAGTGTTAAAGCTCATCTGTTAAATTAAACTGTAAGGACAAAATTTTAATTCCGACCCAACCTAAGAAGAATGTGCCTAATACAGCCAAACGCATGAAATAATGCAATATAAACTTTATCATTTCAACCTCACCGCTACCCTCGCCAGAAGTCTGCTTCTTAACTGGATCGGGGCCAATCTCAGCAATTGTTCCGGCAAATATGACGCCGCTATCTGACAGCACAAAGCACGTAGCTTCGGTGAAGGTAAGGTTCCCGGTGGTTCTGAACTCCCGCCCATCATCTCCTGGAACGGTCACCTCGGCAGCGTGCTCAACATAGCCCTTTCGCGATAACCAACGAAAATCGTTGTCCGAAAGGTCAAATTCCTGCAGCAGATTGCATCGCCCAAAGTTTGAATGATGTGGCAACATTAGATGATCCGGTTGGATCAGTTATGGCGACGATAGAACGCCCGAATGGGCTCAAAATTGACCGCGTGCGCACCCCACTTGGGGTCATCGGGGTAATTTTTGAGAGCCGCCCCAATGTAACTGCGGATGCTGCAGCACTTTGCTTGAAGTCGGGCAACGCCGTTATTTTGCGTGGTGGTTCCGATAGCTATTTTTCATCAAAAGCTATCCACTCCGCTCTTCAAGTTTGGGTGTTACCTAATTTTCTTCAGAGGCTTCAGTAAACACCATAAGAGCAGAGCCAAGAGCCCTCTCCTTCTTGTGTGCGTCCCTGCTCTCATTTCTGTTATTGATGAAGAATCTTGCTAACTCAAGTTCGTTTCGTGGGCCTATTTGGGTGTTACCTAATTTTCTTCAGAGGCTTCAGTAAACACCATAAGAGCAGAGCCGCGAACACCGGGTGGATGAACTTGAGTCGAATTAGTTGCTTATGATATTAAAAAAAGAAAGCGGATGCATTTTTAAGAGGAACAAGCATAATTTTACTTACCGCAAAATTGAAGACAGTTGGGTTTTGTCACTTCAAAGAGTACTGCGTGGAAATGTTTTGCGAAAGTGACATGCTGTCTTACAGAATTTTTACTAAATAGGCAACTAATCAAAGAAGATGTTTGCGAATCTAATTAATCTAATTAAATTCTAAGAGCTGATGTATTTATCTGGCATCCAAAAGTGAAGATAATAGATGACAAATATTAAGAGAAGCACGAACCTAAACAACGCCGGTATAGTCCTACGCTCCTCTAGAATTACCCATTCTAATAGCTGGCACATAGGTTTCCAATGGCACTAGCGATTGCTCAACCCACCCAACGAGATATTCAACACGCCAGAAGCTCCGTCATTGAACTGGAAACTCGTAGCGAACAGGTATCATACAAGGTTGAGACGGTAAGCCAACCATAACTCCGTGCTTCTAACTAACATTGAGGACTTAGGATATTGAAGCCCACAATTCAATTTTTAATATTTCATCAAGGAGTTTTATAGACTAATCCATTTATAGGCAATCGAACAAGAATTGGCAAAAAAATTCAATTGACACACGGCTATTAACAAGAGATATATATACTGAATTCTCAAAGTTTAATAGGTATATAAACTACACAGTAAGCACTACACTTAAACTACACTAAAATCACTTTTTATCACTTCGACAGAGTTTTAGAGGTCACTTTCGAAAGGGCAATCTTTCCTTCGTTCACGAATACTATCCGTCGTGAACAGAGCATCCAATGTACAATCTGCATAGGCTTATGTTCTAGCTGTGTTGTTATTGTGTTGTTATTGTGTTGTTATTGTATTGTTATTGTGTCGCTATGAAGATTCCTAGACAAAAACAAGGTCAGATCTCCCTCAGAGGCCCTGGGTGCCAGGAAGACATCAAAGAATGACCAGTTGGGGAGCTGAACGGAAAAAACAGGGGGTCTTTTCTTCATCAAAGTGGAAGCACTCTTGGAAAATCAGTTAAAGGGTGATTAAGATCATTTCTTTCAAGAGTTTAATCTTCAGATAAAGAAAAGATTACTGAAGCAAAAACAAATTTCGTGGAAAAAAAGTAAGAATAATAAATGGAGGCAAACAAGAAAAATCACACCTCCTCCCCGTCAAAAAAGTAGCGTGCAATTAGAATTTAAATCCAATAAAATGGTGATTAAGATCATTTTTTGCTAGACTTTAGTATCCAGAGAAAGAAAAGATTGTCGAAGTAATAGAGAAAACTACCGCGTCTCCGACACTATTCGTCATGCAAGTGCGATCTGTGATAGTCCGTAATCAGACGACTCTTCGATGCGATGAATACGGTTGGGACAAGACGGATGCATCTATTTATACCTTAACACTGCTGGCAGTGCACTATTGTATTCCACTGTTGGTGATGGTAATGATATACAGTCGCATTTCGATTTACCTCTGGTTTAGGAAAATACCAGGCGCAGATGAGTTATCACTGCCTGTTCGACAAAAAACGTACAGATCTTAATTCAACTCAATATATAAAATTTAAGACAAGCTGCTCCAACTGGCAGATTACATTCGTCGTTAGTTTTCGCTATTGAGTCGAATTGCTGGACGCTCCAACTACTTTGAGCGATCAGTAGTGGGTTGCGGTTGTTGTAGTCGACGTTGTTGTTGCTGTTAGAGCTTCAATAGCGAAAAGTGGGACTCGTGTAATAAGTCTAGCAGCTTACAACGTGTATAAAATGAGACAAAGCAAATAATTGCATTGCATGATTCGGGACAGATCCAATCATCTGTTCAGGTAGATGTCATAGAAATAGATCTTAGAGATCACCTCCCCATAATGCCAAAATAGGCAGGGATTCTAAAAAAAAGAACTAAGATACTTGCTTTTACTTCTGACAGAGTTTACCTTGATGTCGTGATTAAAAGTATTTAGGATCCATCCTCTTTCCCTACTCTTAAAAGATTTTATTAGGTTCATAGCCCAAAAAGGCGTAAATAAGAAGTTGGTACTTCCTTTCAACAAAGCAGCTCCTTTCAAAGTTTCTACAACAACTCCTTTTATATGAAGTGCCTTGTCAGAAAAAAAAAAACTTAACCCACTTTGCAATAAAACCTTATATGCACCCAGAATATAGCTTAGAACCCTTTTGCCTGGCCTCTGAGGGGTTGTGTCAACCCTGGAGGCATTGCTATATGATCCTTGGACTGTTTCAAACAAAATAGCTTTCTCGACTTTCAATCAAATGCATTTAGGGAAAAGAGGGCATGGCGAGGGCTCAAAACTAGAGAATCAAGTGAAAAAGAAGAACAGAAAGGTTTCTGCAAATGGTAAGTAGAATCAAAATTTTGATTTTGAATACGCTAGAGACTTCAAGGAATTAATTTAACACCATTTTAGTTTTGGAGAGCTTTTTGGCAGTGAAATAATTCCCACAGACCCCTTGAAATAATAAAGAAACTTAATTACAAAGGATTTATTGGAACTCCATTCAGTAAGCATGATTAGAATAGAACTCTTATGAATGCTGCTCAGAACACTCCTCCCGCCGCCGCTCATTGTGTGACTCACGAGCAAACAACCAGACACCATGTCCACAAGCGACGGAGTCATCCTTCCCACCCCTTCCTTCCGTATCCTGCGGTCAAAGTCCATCACCGACGTGGGCGACTTGGGCGACAAGCTGCGCATCTTTCTCGAAGGTCTCTCCCCATGATTCCGTTGCCCCCCAACCCCTTCGCCCCCTTCGTCCCTCTGAAGATCACCTCCATCTCACGGCATTGCGGCGCAGCGTAGACAGGAATTGTTGCTTGTTCAAACGATCAAACATTTACTGCCAAACATTTGAAATTCACCTGCGAAGCAAAATCGTTTACCTCTTGGCCAGGGCGCAAAACATTGCTCGTCAAACATTTTCTGCTTGCCTCAACCAAAAAATGTTTTTAAACTATTAAAAAATGTCACGCAACAAATTCAGCTTGTTGCTTAATCGAGGAAATACGGTCGCAATACAGAAAGTTTTAAGACATGTTTAACTATAATTATTAAACTCCGCCTGGAACTGTCCGCAGAACGGGCAGAGCGAGTTGGAGATCACCGTCAGGTTCACCTTCTGCCCCATGACCGCCGTCACGCACACCAGGAGGAGGACGACAAGGGAACGCATTGCTATGATGATTCTTCTTGTGGGGGTGGGTGGGCGCTGACACACAAGGAGAGGAAGAACTGTGCCGTGGTCAGAACCTGTGGCCCAGGGTTTCGCTGAGCAGACGCGAATTGGACCCGGCCCCCCGAAATTGACCAACAGAAGACGGTGTGTATCTTCAATGATTCATTTAAGATAGTTTAAAATTAAAACTCGATTAAGTTTTTCATATTCTTTTCTATCAAATCAATTTTAATTTATGTTACTTTCTATTAATAGGTATATATATGTAAATTATTTTTTATGGAATTTGTCTAGTTCAACTAATCAATCAATTTTCGAAAAATATTATTTTGGTGATTATGAATATTTAAATGAACAATATATGGTTAGAATATATATAAGACTACTTCTAATAAACCAAAAAAGGCAGATGACCTACTATTTTCTTAAGTGCTCTAATCATTGGAGATATAAAAAGTCTTGTTACACGTCCGTAGAGCCTATCGGTAACTCGAGGATAGTATCCTTTGCAAAATTCGTAATCCATATTTGGGTTTGCAAGCGGATAGCAGAGCCTTGCTAAAAGCTCTCTATTGTAAGTTAGGACATCACAGTCGTGAAGTGCTATTACCTCACTTTGTTCTTTTGCAAGCACATAACCATAAGCAGCGGAAAAAAACATATTGTGAAGTGTTACTAGTTTGAATTTTTTTTTCAAAGTCAGAGACACATGAGCGTGAATTACAGGATTTTCAAATATTTTATTTGGTCACACTTCTGCTGCTTCCATCCAAACGCGTCATGATGACGCGTTTTGACTACCTTGTGTGCTTCCATCAATTCTGATTTACTTATAGGTGGCAGCGTAACTGAATTTTAAGCTTGGTTACACTGGGTTAACTACTTTTAAGTTAGGTTTGTTGCTGTAATGCGATTAATTGTGGATACTTTTCAGGTTGTACAATTTGTACATTCAATAACTTTACATTCAAATATTGATCCACAGAATGTAATGTCCCTGTTAATACAACATCATTCTTTAATTCAACAGCAATCTCCTTCCCCACCAATGTCTTAAAGAAGGAAAGAAAAATCTATATATAGTTTCGTAAATACACAACAACGTTTAGGGAGTGAGTGAGGCAAAAGAAGTGATGAAAAAAGCAATCATAGCGCTGCACAAAGAGGCCTGCGTCTCAAGCAACACTTGGCAGGCTTGAAAGATCGTTTTCCATCAATCGTTGAAGACGTGCGAGGCCACGGGCTCATCATGGGTATCCAAGTCAAGCCTCCCGTCGCCGACGTCGTCAAAGCCGTCATATCTGAACGTCTCCTCGTGGTCGGTGCTGCAAACAACACAGTTCGCGTATTGCCACCATTGAACGTTACGGATGAGGAATTGTCAGAGGCCGCCGCCAGGCTCGGCAGCGCTTTCATTGAACACAATCCCAATTCGCGAACCGCCCGGCTTCATCTTGCTAATCATGTTCTGGAGGAACAGGAACGAACCATCGTTGATGCGAGGTAGGCCAGCGCCGAACCGCCCGTCGTATCCTTGCTCGTCGTGCTCCTTGCGGATGAAGTCCTCCTCCGGCTTCCACTCCACACCAAACGGCGGGTTTGCGAGCATGTAATCGAACTGCTGGCCAGCGAAACCATCCTCCGTAAAGCTATCGCCTCGCACGATGTTGCAGCTAAATTTTGTTATGTTTTCTTTTATACTTTTTGAGTGCTTAAGCTGTCCATCGGTATTTTCTTATACTCTTTTCTCTTAGGTTTCATCCTAGGATTGAAATTTTAGCACCCCTGAACAGATATCCCCTTGTAAGCCTGGTTTGTTAACTGCCAACACTAGGCTATTATAACAGACAGAATACCAGAAAAGCTGAGAGGGTTAGTAGGTTAGTACTTTAGAAGTTCCTGCACAATATTTACTGACTACTTAGCAAATAGGGGCTGGCGGCATCGCCAAGCACGTTGGTCAGATCTGAATGGGTCATGGTCGCCGCTGGAGTGTCTGTTGAAGGAGGCTGTTTACCATATGGACACCATCTTCGCCTTGTCGAGTGGCGCTGTACCGGCTGGTGTTGCCATCGTGCGGATTTCCGGTCCGGCCGTTCGATTCGGACTCGAAACAATCTGCGGCGCAATTCCGGAACCACGGCGCGCGACAGTGCGGGTCTTCAAGGACGCCGTGGGCGATGTGGGAAGCTGCATGCTTGGTTTCAATTTTGCCGTACTGGCCCTGATCGGGGAAAAAACTGGCTCAGTGCCATTATTGCTATGGCTAATTATGCTGGCGCTGTTTATTTTAGACGCCAGTCTAACTTTGCTTATGCGGATCAAGCGTGGGGAAAAATGGTATAGCGCTCACAGAAGTCATGCCTATCAAAGACTGGTTCAAATGGGGGTAAGTCACAGAACACTTGCGCTTCTTGTGATGTTTGTAAATGTCTTCAAGGGGTCCTTTCTTCGATCCCCCATCGCCTGTTTCGAACTGTCGCTGCAGAGCAAGGATTTGAACTTCCTGAACCGCTCAACTATGCGGCGGGAAATGTCTTTCTTCCCACAGATCCCAGCCAAGCTCAGGAGTGTAAGAACATTTTCCAAGCAGCGACTGAACAATATGGATTGTCGCTATTAAGTTGGCGAACTGTGCCTATCGATCCCGACAAAGCGGATGTGGGTCCAACAGCAAGAGCCTGTATGCCACACAGAAATACGTTTTTACAACCCCACCCTCTATAGCAGTAAGTTGACACCACTGATCCATAGTGTAAGTTGTTAACAAACATCAATCGAATAAAAAAAGCTAGACTTTGTGGAGCTAAATATGTGGAGCACCAAATTGTCAGAGCATATGGTACCATATCTTAGGCACCAAGATCTTTTAGAACAGGAATCCAGTACGTGAGCCATTTTAACAAGGAGAAACATGCTTTTCTAAAAATCTGTTTTAAATATTTTTATCGCGGCGTCAGGTCGAAATGCTTGCGCACGATCTGATCGAGTCGGTTCGCATCGAGATCGCTCGTACCGAAGGTATCGACGCGAATCGAAACGGGCTCGGCGACACCGATCGCGTAGGCGAGCTGGACTTCGGCGCGCCGCGCCGCGCCCGCCGCAACCAGATTCTTCGCGACATAACGCGCCGCGTACGCCGCACTTCGATCGACCTTCGACGGGTCCTTGCCCGAGAAGGCGCCGCCACCATGGCGTCCCATTCCAAAAGCCTACCAGGTTCATGGAATCACTGAGTCCCGTCAGTGCAAAAATCTGGCTGGTGTCAGTGGGGTCCAGTTCGGCATTACTGTCAGCAAAGGTGGCGTTGGCGATAAAACCAAATCCGCTGTCAAATGTGTGCTGCCACGCCAGCTCCAGACCATCAACAGAAGCATTTTCACCGTTGCTGGGCAGGGTATTGGTAAATACCGCATCAGAGCCAGAAGAAGGATCCTGCACTAAACCGCCGCCCGGTGCGTCCCAGTCAAAATTTTGAGACAACCATTTTCCAGCCCCACTTAAATTATAAAGTTGGATCATTATGCTTTATAACTTAATGTTGTTTAGAACTAAATCAAAAGGAATTGAGTTAATAGTTGCCAATAAGACACCTCAGCAATATACCGAGAACGACTGGCTGTATTAAGTTGAAGCTTTAGGGGATACTACTATTACTACTTCTGCTCTCACAATTTAAATTAATAAAAAGAGTGTAAGTGAATCTAGGTTGTCAAAGAGGAAATTAAAATCAATAAAAATGAACACTAACATTATTCCACGATGACCCTCCCAAACTGTCTCTTGGTGCAAATACCCACTCGTCCTTCCCAGTCAAGGAGGGAAACAGAAACGAATATTATTTTTTAAATGTCCCCATTGCGAAGTCCGGGACTATGAACCAATATCTTGGTTTTGTCAAAAAAACACCCCCCCCCCCCAACCCCATAAAAAAAAAAGAGGGCTCCTTGGATCTTCCGTATCCACAATCTCACAAAGCTTTTTCGGTTAACATTTCTCGGAGTATAAACGTCAGAAAAAGGCTGAAACAATGAAACACGCAATTTATACCCAGATGCGGATCGAAATGCACTGCTCAGATAATGAAGCCCGATCGGCATTTTGTTTTCAACACCAATCAGCTTGCGGGACACAGCGGGAAGACCTGACTGTTTCTGACGTTTATACTCTGAAGAGTGTCAGACGAAAAAAGCTTTTATGTTTGTCCAAAAATTTTTCAGAGAATAAAAACGGCGGCTCCGGGCCGTCCGGATTGCACGGAGACATCCATTTGCTGGATCAGAGCAAGATGATGTGGTCTCAACTGACGCTGTACGTATCGTTCCCGCTCTCATCTCCCTTACCCTACCCTCCTCATCTCTTCCCGCCAGGCCACCGGAGAAGGACGGCAAGCCGCACCCGCTGCCGTCCGCGCGAGAGGGTGCGAGCATGACGGTTTGCGGCAAGCGGCTGTTTCTGCTGGGCGGACGAACAGACGACGGAGAGAATCAAAAATATTCTCGCTGTTGATGATGAAAAAATCAATCAAAAAATTATCAAAAAGTTTTTAAGCAATTATTGTAATATAGATATAGCTGATAATCCACAAAAAGGAATTGAACTAGCAAAAGATCAATCTTATTATTGTATATTAATGGATTATCATTTTTCCAATTCTTCAATGAATGGTTTACAAACAACAATTGAAATTAAGAAAAATAATCCACAACAAAAAGTTATCTTAACATCAGCAAACAATTTTAAAAACTGTACGGTTTTGTCATCAAAATTTCACGACAGAGAATGATGTCATGAGATTCAGTCCATCGCATTGGAGAACTAAATAAAAAACCAAGAAAACAAAATAATAAACCAGCCTGTAACTGAGGTCCAGATGTTACATAATTTTTCTGCTTGGTGTAGGGACAAAGCCACAATAAATCAAACAGAAAACATACACGGAATTTACTGTAGCAACACATGCAGTTAAGTCAAAACTCAGATCAGCAGCCCACCGTTGTGGCATTTCACACCGATTATATTTTTGTCCGGCGTGTCTTTTTTATTCTCAAAATTGGGGGACGATAACGCGTTGAGGGAGGCGATCGCCCGGGAGAAAATTTTGAATGAAAAGAAGATAAAAGCTGAGCGCTATTATGCCAACGATGGTGGAATTCCAACCTGCGACGAGGCAGAAGTGAAGAATAATGTCGTTATCGGGAATAGAATTGCATTTTTGAAAGGCACAACAGCGAAGTCTGTAGTATCACGGCCAAAAGTCCATATTTGCTCAAAAGCACTAAATTACTCTAAACATCTCTCGATTATGATGCTACATGGTAAGAACTGGAAGAAATGTTTTATCCATCTCATACAAACCTCACACTCGTCAGAGCTAACAACAATTAAACCATCGGGAGCTGAATATTTTTGTAAAAAATAATTATTTGTTAAATATAAAGAGAAACTTAGTAGAAACTTCGAATAAGAGCAAAACCCTAATCTGACCTTGAAATGTTTTATCTTGTTCAAGGGAGGCGTGCACGTACCCTTCATCGTCGCGGGCCCGTCGGTCACACGCCGGGGGCGGGACGTGGCGGCGCTGGTGTCCGCGGTCGACGTGTTCTCGACGGTCGCGGAGCTCTGCGGTGTGGAGCCGCAGCCGCCGTGGGTGCGCATCGATTCGGTCAGCATGGTGCCCTACTTGCGCGATCCCGTGCAGCCGCCGCTCCGTCGCACGATCATGACCGAGCAGTTCTCCAGCCAGGCGCCGGGTTCGCCGACGACCTCATTCATCACCTTGTTAAGCCGACGCTGCTCATCTTGATGCATACCCGGTGTATCAACGAATAGGGTTTGATATCGACCCACGGTATTGATACCCAATATGCGATGTCGGGTAGTTTGTGGTTTACGAGATGTGATGCTGATTTTTTGTTTTAGCAGATGGTTGAGTAAGGTGGATTTCCCCACATTAGGCCGACCAACAATGGCGACATAACCGCAATGTTCCACACGCGCTTGTTGAGACTCTTTCTCACTCTAAGGCCCATGATACTGACTGATCTCTTTGACAAGGCACAATACCAATGTAATAAATTTAAATAGAAATAAACACACAAGGACACGCCAAACACCCCACTAATTATATCATTACAAGCAATTCAATGTTTTCAATTAAATTACAGTGGAAAGTTAATTGTTTTTCATAGACAAAAGTAACTAGGTTCGAATCTTCTATTTCCTGCAACTAGATTGTCAATTATAAGTGGAAGAGAATAATTTTAAGAAAAAAACAAAAGAGAAGCAATTCATTCACAGTTCGGGTGTCAAGGTATACACCAGATCTAATTCGGGCCATGACTCAGAGAAAAAGGAGCAAGGGTAAGGCGCTGGATTAAATGAATGATCAAAGGCAGGCGCTGGAACTAGGCGACTCAGATGGTGAAAGCTGGTGAAGAAACTCAAGCTTTGGCTATGGCGGAAGGCATAGGCGATTCCGGCGAGGCGTTTTGGAGGCGGAACAAGGTTAAAACAAAAAAATAAAGTTAATCAAAGTAGGTAAAGCCACGTGAGATGCCAGGTCGAAAGCTATCCATTTTTTAAATTAATATTTTATATGCTAAATTTTCTTCTTTCTAGAGATGTGCTATGAGATTTGGTTCATGGACATTGGACAAAACACGTCTCGTGATCAAGAATGCTATAGCTGCTCAACAACAAACAGGTAGCTAATTTCGACTAAAGCCTTGCCTCTTCTCGTATTGTAAGGGCGGGAAAAGCCATGCATGCCAAGATACATACATATAAGACAGCAAACAAAAATGTATCATTATCTGGTAAAAAAAAACAACATTCAACAGTACATCTTTCAAAAATCCTCTCAGTATTCAGATATAGAAATTCGTCTTTAATCCGTTCCAGGATATAATTTTTAACTAGTATTGCAAAACCATCTTGCTTTTTTCGTTTTCTACTTACATGAAAAAATTGGAAATCGCTAATATTAATTTCATTTGCCAAATTTTCATCTAAAAATGTTTCACAAACTCAAGGAATATCCGTACGACACTTTCGCCTAATTGATTACCTACAAATAAGCAGACAAAACGAAGGCATGAATTAGAATTCTTAGAAAGCTAAGCAACGTTATCATTCGAATCGTTCTGGTTGCACAGTCAATGATTTGGAAAATCATCGCTGTTCAAAGGAAAAGCATTTTTAGAGCCTTTTCGGCGATCCATAGTGACGTTCGATCGGTTGATTGACTGATACGCACATACGCTTGCTATTTTCGCAAGGCATGGGTTTTGTGCTGAGCACGGCGCAGCTCTTCTCGGTGCACAAGACGATCGGCGTGGCACTGTTCTTCCTCGCCCTCGCCCGCATCCTCTGGGCGCTGAGCCAGCCGAAGCCCGCGCCGCTGCACCCCGAGCGCAAGGCCGAGAACTTTGCCGCAGAGACCGTGCACTGGCTGCTCTACTCGACGCTGGTGATCGTGCCGCTCTCGGGCTGGATCGAGCACGCCGCCACCGAGGGCTTCGCGCCGATCCTGTGGCCCTTTGGGCAGGACCTGCCCGGCATATTATTTGGAAAGCTCCTCTAACCTAACCTAATGTGCAAATATATAGCCCAAATTATACAATTCCAATGTATAATATCATCCGTCACTTGTTTTTGTAACTATGAAACTGGTTTTTTGAGATATGACGTAACCGTAATTCTTGAGTGTGTTTCCTATTATTAACAAGTACTTTTTTTGTACCCCATCCCAAACCGTCCGAAAAAATGACCTCCTCCCCAAAAAGAATCTGGGCAATGGCCTTGATTGAAAAGCTGGTTCTGTGAGCACAAGTCGCCTGGTTGTATCGGCTGTTACGCCGAGGCGATGAACCTGTGGCGCGGCAACGGCGTGCCGTTCGTTCCCGGCCACCGCGACGACGTCGAGATATTCCTGGACGAAAAGAAGCTGTGCGAGCCGCTGCACTGGAAGAAACCGCGCATGATCTTCCCGTGCTCGATGACCGATATCTTTGCCTCGTTCGTCACGGACGAGATGCGGGACGCGATGTTCATATTAAGATCGGTGACCAATTATTCAAGGACAAAATAGGCTGCTTAAATAAGAAATTCCATTCATATTAAATAAACAAGTTTTTTTTAAATTCTGGGAGTTAGTTTCATGCGCTTTCAGTTGATGATGGCTTGAAGATTTTCCAGAATTTCTCGGCCTAGCATGACGCATTCTAAGCTCTTTGGTTGTTTTCCTTTTCAACGAAGTTTAGGGAAATAATGTTTCATACATCTTACTTTTTCCCAGTAGATATTTGATTTTATTGTGGTAAGAAGTTATAAGTAAAGAGTTTAAAAGTTGAAATTAGTTTTTTATTTACAATATAATATATCAATATATCAAAATATTCGCACTGTTTTCAAAAGTAGTCCTGTAAAACACAAAAATAAATAAATAAGTTATAAGTAAAAAGTTTAAAAGTTGAAATTAGTATTTTATTTATAAATATACAGAGCAAATATAGATACGTGTAAATTGAAGATATCAGATGAGCTCAATTAAAGTTTATTGAATAAAATTTTAAATTTTATCTTGCAGCGGATATTGAATGCCAAAGGCGCCGAGCAGCATCATGCGTTGCAAGAGCATGCCGTGGACGTGGGCCATCTTCCACATGCTCGCGCCGCCTTCGACGAGCATGTGCATCTGCTGTCCCGTCCACCAGACGGGGAAAAAGGCCGCGACGCTGCACGCCGATAAGATGATCCAGCCGATCCAGGTGCGGGTGGGAAAGGGCGCCTCGCCGTCGCTTTGGGAGGGCGGGTACAGCCAGAGCAGAGCAGCCACCTCTGTGCTGTGGCTGATTATAGCAAAAAAAATGCTTATATAAATATTCTAAGACTTGTCAATACTAAATGTTATTAAAGCAAAAAAGAGACAAACCTGTCTTGGAGTATTCTTAAGTGAAGTCCGTTCCGAGTTATCAGACGAATAAAAACTATCACTTTCGCTCATTTCAGAGTGATTAAGCACATTCCGCCTAGGGGCTTTGGGAGAGGGCGGAGGAGGTCGACGACTGCATACTTGAATTTGGAGTATTTCAGTTTACAAATGATAGGCTACAATCAAGTATTGTTTTTGTTTCTGTATCATTTTCACCGGTAAGAAGAAAGAGCATTAATAGGGTCTAAAGTCACAAGTCACCAAGCTCTGGGAGTCGTCAACTTTAATCGAAAGTTGACACTGTCGTGGCCAATGAACTTGTTTTATCATTAATCTCTATTTAGCTTGACTAGAAGAAGATGCCTTTCCTGGGTTTAATGGTTTTTCAAACCTTGGAGATCTTTAACCATATGGAATAGAATTAAAATCCGAGAATAAATTCATTGGACTTTGCGCTTTTCTTAAAAACAATGAGAATGAAGATGAAATTGGTTATCGATTAAGAGAAAAGTATTGGAGAAAGGGGTTTGGAACAGAAGTAACCGTTGGACTTCTCAATTATGGATTTGACCAAATGAAAATGGATAAAATAACTGCAGATGTCAATACCCGAAATTTGAATTCAGTTAAAATTTTAGAAAAGTTTATGACCGCGAAAAAAGAATTCTTTAACGGCCCACTGATTCATGCCTGGTATAAGTTACTCGGGCAGTTCCTGCCGGCAGGCTACGCCTGCCTTTGCACCAAGCAACGGGCCCAATGGCTGTTTCAAGAGAATAAAGGTCTCACACCGCCTGATAGCTACAAGCTAGGCACGCTCTGCCAATACTTCGGCGTGCCGCTTCGAGATGAAGACGCTCACGATGCTCTAAACGATGCTCGGGCTACAGTGGCTCTGTATCGGGCAATGCTTGCCGAAGGAAGTGACTCTTTGCGAGAAAAAGGGGAAACAGAGCTTGCAAAGCAGGCAGTTCATGAGATGCTTACCTTTACCAAAAGACGCGCAAAGCTGGGCTTTAGTGATAAAGACCCTCACCTCATACGCAACTTTGGTTTTTTAGAGGGCCAAGCAATTGAAATTGATGTCGGAGGGTTTCACAAAGACCCGAAAAAAAATTTCCACTACTATCAAACGTTTGAGCTCAAGAGAATTCAAAACAAACTGCTTCCTTGGCTTGAGGAACATCACGATCGAGGAGTTAGAAGAAACCTTTGCCGAGAGATTCATATTAAAAATGGACGTTGACAACGATAACCTGATATCTCTCGAAGAATTCAGAGGTACCGACGAACGTTTTCGGGTTATCGATAGCGATGCCGATGGTTTACTTAGTATAGAAGAAATACTCAATTCATTCGATTGACCAAAGCACCGCTACTTCGTTTTAGTTCAAAAAGCTCTAATCCAAACGGTTAGAGCTTTTTTCTTATCAACACGGAGTTGTGACCTGTTTAGTTCGATTTTGGGCCAAAAATGTCCAAAAAAATTATATTGCAGATGACGAGGCCATGCTCAGGTACGGCTACGCGGTAGGCTTGTATATATTTGTTCTCGTTGTCGCTTGTCTTCTGATCGCAGACAATGCGAGCCTCTTCTTGATGTCAAGGCACCACCTTAGGTTCGATAAAACCACCCTGGGAAAAATACAAATTCTCTCTTTAAGTTGTAACCGTTTTAGATCGTTTTTATTTCCACCGAAAAGCCGCGTCGGGTAGTGTTCCGTCCCGGAGTCCATCCACGAACTGGTGCGCCACATAGCGCTCCCAGCTTGGCGATGCCGCGCGCAGTCGCGGAAACAGGTCTAGATCGTCGAAATAGGCCACCGGCGCCCTATCCCAGCATCAGATTTCGGGAGGCGCTCGGCAGGCTGACCGTGAGCCCGTCCATTGCGTCCGTCACGACGATCTGGCAACCGAGCCGCGAGGTCGGCTTGAGACCCGGCGCGAGGTCGAGATTTGTCGGCGGTCTAAAGCGTATATGACGGTGCCCTACACGGCTATTGGCGCTAAATTGCACGAAATCAGCGCCTTCTTGGGCTCACAGGCGGATGAAGGGGAGGTGGCAAAAATCGTCGATCGTCCTTCCCTCAAAAAGCTTGATCCCATCGATCCCGATATTTGGCCGGACTATGGCTATATGAGTGAAATAGCGGCCAGGTTTGACAGTTTGCTGGCTGATGAAATTGAGAAGCTGCCGTCTGGAAAACCAATCGTACAAAGGTCTAGATCATAGGTAGATTTTGCATGAGTAACCCCCGATTGTGTGATCACCGATCCCCTTAAAGGAATGAGGGTACTTGCTTGCCCAGCATGTGCTGATGCTGAAACATGATTCTGAAAATAAGTCACATAAGCGAGAATATCCCAACTATCAAATGCAATATTTTTCCCTATGCCAAAGTGGCCTCCCCAAGACCATCCAAAATTAATATCTTTCGTCCGCCCTTTGAGGGGAAGATTCACAACACAAGTAACAACATGGATATTATATGGTTTTGCAGACTATGTCTATTGGATGAAGTCTACCTATTCTCCTTCATTTTCGAAATGGTGCCAGAACATATTAAGAAACATCTGGTTAATAATGACAGAAATGTTTATTTGAAATACAATCTTTAATCTTGAAAGACGACTTTAATGTGTTATTGTGCAAGGAGGGCGACTGTGTGATCTTATACAATCCAAAGCGGATAGAACAGGCAACTAGCGAGGATGAAATAAAATTAGCTTGATTTTTTTTATTTTTAACACTATATGTTGTTCTAAGGGCTTGTTTACACATACACTAGGTATCTATCTAGGTATTCTATGTGTTTTTGGCTGGTGCATGCTTAAAGGTTTGAGGGGTCTTTGATTAGGGAGCAATTTATGGTCTATCACACCAAGCTAACATCAGTGGCGGCATTGAGAATGGCCAATTTCAGAGGGTTTAAACGCTTGAATTCTTACTAGCTTTAAAATCGGATGTCTCAAATCTTCGATTTCTTTTTGAACATTTAATTTAACGAATTATGAAATGTATTTCTGGACTTTATATTAGCCTATTTTCAATTTGTTGGCTATTTCGTTTTATCGAAATTAGTAGAAAATTATTTCATAGAAGTATTAGTTTTTTTTTGTCTTTTTGCGTGTTATTCTTTGTTTGTTAGCAGTTAATGTCCAAAATACTTATCATGTTTTGCTTTCAAGTACAAAAATGAAGTTCCTAAATCTTAAGATATCTTTTTACACCTCGTCCTTGTACTTCTCGTAGTGGCTCATGAACCGCCGCGTGAGCTCGGCGTGCTTGGCCAGGGGCAGGTCGGTGTTGGCCGTGTAGACCCGGCGGATGCCGTCGAGCACGCGCAGGGTCTCCCAGTCCGGGGCGTTGATGGTCAGCGCGCGGATCGCCGTGTCGATCTCGGCGGTCAGCTCGCGCACCCGCTCGCGCTCGTCGGACTCCCAGGCCTTGATGCGGTCCTCGGTGATCACGATGGGCGGGCCGAACGAAGCGCGGGTCCCGTCCGAGGGTCGGCTCGAAGGCTCTGAGCTGGGAGGGGGTCGCGCCAGCGGCCTTCGCCTCCGTGAGGGAGGCGAACAGGTCGTCGCGGCGCTCCAGCGACAGGTAGACCTGGGCCAGCTCCAGGTGCACCTTTCCGCGCTCGACGGGGTCGAGGTCGAGGCCCAGCGCTCGCTCGAGGACGGCCTCCGCCTGCCCGTGCAGCCCTGCTTGCTCGTAGAGCTCCGCGAGGCGGAGCCGGGGCCGCCTGCCGCTTGGCGATGTGGCCCACCAGGCGCTTGCCCGCCTCGGTGATCGCCACCATCGAGGGCGTCGTCTTGTACCCACCGCGGCTGGCGATGACGATGGGCGTGCCGCCCTCCACCACTGCTACGCAGGAGTTGAACGTCCCCAGATCGATCCCGATGACCTTCTCCATCCGGTCTCCCAATAAGCACCCAGGCCGAGACCTAGGCTCTCAAGTCGCGGAGCAGATTCTCGACCATCTCGTCGTTCGGGTCGTCGGAGCGGTGCCAGGTCCCCGTGTCGAGCTCGACGGCGCTGAAGGCGCCGGTCGCGCCGTGGACGGCGAAGAGCTGGTCCCATCCCGGCTCGGGGGTGGGGCCGATCGACCGGCAGCCGACGAGAGCGAGGAGCAGGACCCAGGTGCGCATGCCGCCGATGCTAGAGTTCCCGCCAGCCATGGACGAGCACTTCCGCGCCTTCCCGGTCCTCGAGACCGAACGCTTCCGCCTGCGCGAGATGACCTTCGACGACCGGCAACGCCTTCAGAGCCGCTCAGAAATCAAATCAGGTGAACTCCCTGCACTTCTACGACTTCAAACCTTATGCGCCAAGCCACGACGCCCCGGCGAGCTTCATTTCGACACCGGTGTTCGACAACGGCCGCAAGGTTGGAGTTCTGGTGTTCCAGATGCCTATAGCGCGGATCAACTCGGTCATGAACATCCAGTCCGGGCTTGGTGAAACCGGCGAAACGTTCATCATCGGGCAGGATTATCTGATGCGGAACATTGGGAAGTATATTGACGTTTTCAGGGGGATGGTGGTGGGGTCGTTGAAGGAGGGGGTTACGTGGGAGGATCTTTTCATGAAGGAATTTATCATGGGGGAAGAGAATTTCTATGAAGAAGGTTCTGGATTTTCCAGCATTTTTAAAAAACAGTCGGAAATTAAACAAAAAACAAGTTTTTTCATCTGAAAATAAGGAGCAACATTAAAGTTTAAAATGGACAGAAATTATGACGTATATGAGGGGTGTTTGTCCCGAGGCGCCAGTCCGCTTCCGTCACCATGCAGCCGAGGAGGTAGCGGTCCTCCGCCAATCGCGTCTCCAGGCGGTCGAGGGTTCGAAAGACCTGGGTTACCGCCCGGTCGTAGTCCGGCTGCGAGCGCGCGAAGCCCGCACGATAGACGGCTTCGGAGAGGCCATCCTGCACGAAGGCCTTGAGCGCATCGATCTCGGGCCGATGAGCTTTCGGCGCAAAGGTGAAAGACAGGTGCCGTGGCGTCGGTACCGCGTCCCATACATATTTTAGTTCCATTCACAATGATGCATACCAATCCTGGTATCTATTCTCATCACACAAATCCTTATCCATCATTTTTATCCTATGCTCCCAATGCACAACGTAAATCAGATTATGGCATGTCACTTCATCATCCTCATCATTATTTGAACGATTCCATTGGTACCAACACATCGTCCAGTAGTCCATCATCGAACAATACTTCTGCTCATCTCCTATCCTATAGTGGTTATAGCACTGGTTTAGATTTAGACGGAATGCCCTGGCTCCTGGAGACCCGCTCAGTCCAGTTCCACGCTGCGCTTGGAGGCACACCGTGAGAGAACGGGGGGTGTTCGTGATTCGACACCAGTTTTTTGTGGGTCCTGATAGCCCTTTGCATTTACGTTACGATGGCCCTTCGTACACACAAGACGTCTTCACACTAGGCAAGCAAACCGATGCATTACTGAATCCACGGCTCAAAGGACCAGGTGTCCAGGAGGGGGACTTTGCTAGTGGGGTCTCAAATCACTCCTTATGTAAGGAGGGGCTGCCCCCTTCTCAATCCTTAGCTCGGTCTGCTAAAGTCTGACTTTGTTATCCTTATTCTTAAAGAGCAACTGCTCAAACACAAGAAGCGTTGAATTCGAATGAGAAGCATTTTTAAAGCAATTTGTGACTTCAGGTTACAGAGCGAGCATTCCTCTCATATATGGGGTAATTTCTGTTGCCACCACTTAATTTAAAATCCACGCATTCCTCCCTTTTGTAGAACCCTGGACATAAAAGAATGTACAAAGCTACCGTCAAATGCGTGTTTTCAGAATTATTGACCAAAGTAGAAAAACTTATTAATCGTTTTAAAGGCAAATATAAAGCAGTTTTTATTTCAGTTTGCGATATCTAACAAAGCCATTGATTGGCAATGTTTTCTTGCTATGCAATCGACAAGAAAAACCACCAATAAGTTTTTCGCTACTGCCTACCCTTGGTTAGTATTTAGCCCAAGAAATGCTCTACAATACAGTTATAACAGCGGTTCGAGCCTTTCAGAATGTTGAGAAGGACTCATTAGCGCGAGTCTGTCACGGATCTAATTGATTTTTATTGAATGTCGAATAATCATTAAATTAATCTATATTAATTTGGGTTAGTTTAATTAACTATTTAATTTAATTATTTGTTCTATTTAGCCATTTAAATTAATTTGTTGATCTAATTAGTGAAGTTTGATTAAATTGCATGCATTAAATATTTCAGTTATATGTATAATCAAAACTTTAATTATGCATAATATTTCATTATGATTAACCTAACTTCAATTCTTAAGTGTGTACTATATAACAAGGAAATACTCATCATTTAATATAATGCGCTCTTAGAGATCTTACTTCCATAAGTCTCTATTGTAGTTTCCATAATCTTGTTACAAAAGTATTCTTCTTTCATCATGCTTAGGTATATTTCATTAGGATTAGCCTCACTTCACTTCTTGAGTGTGGTGGCCATAAGACACAAGTACCCCAAAATGTAATGGAGAATTTAATTGAACACCCTGGGGCCACGCCGGTGTTCGTCTCCACCCCCCTCGAAGGCCTGTGGGCCACGGCCCGCGGGGCCGCGGACGCCTACGTGGGAGTGATCGGGGTCAACGTCTACGCCGCGCAGAAGAACGGCCTCACCAACCTGAAGGTGGCCTGCGAATACGACGACGGCGGCAACGGCCAGCGCCTGGCGTTGCGCAAGGACTGGGCACCGCTCGCGCCGATCTTGCAGAAGACACTCGACACGATATCCGAGGAGGAACTGGCTTCACTGCCTGAGAGCTTTGGACACGTGACAGCTGGTGGCGATGTTTACTTGTGTAGCAACAAGTTGTCCGGACTCCCCGAGAGCTTTGGTGGCATCACAGTGGGCGGGGCTCTTTACTTGCATGATAACCAGCTGTGCTCGCTGCCTGAGAGCTTTGGTGATCTGACAGTGGGGAAGGACCTTCGGCTGCATCAAAACCGATTGGCCGTCCTGCCAAAGAGTTTTGGGTGCGTCAGGGTGGGCAAGGATAATTTCAGAAATCACAAGTTCAGTGTTTGGTTTATTTTATTACAGTATTATATAATTATTATGTCTCGAGCCCTTTTTTTGTTCGCAGATATTAAAATAATTGGGCTCAAACTCCTGATTCTAGATTTTTTTTCTAAATTTGCCAAGCATATTTGAGTACAAGCGTTCGAAAATCAAATTAAGATTATTAAATACATAGAAAAATAGAAAGTTGATATTTTTTAGCTGTAATTAGTTGGCATAAAATTGTGTTGATGGATTCTCTATCATGATGTTGAAACGCCATTTATTAAATAAAAAGCAAGTTTTAAACATAAAAATACACGTTTTTCAACTAAAAATAAAGGGCAATATTACAAGTAAGAATAGGGATAATTCCATACATGAGGGGCGCTTCTCCTTTCTCAATCCTCGCTCCATAAAGTAAAGTTCAAATTTTTTCACAATTGTTTAAGAAAGAACGCGCAAATGCAAAGGCTGTTGAACTTGAATGAAGAGTATTTTTTTTTTAACTTTACCAACTCATCTTCAAACTTTCACCCTCAAGGTAAGGGCCAGCAACAGAACGTATTAAATTCCCATTTTCGTCTAATATTTTTGGTGGTGGCGGAGGAACTGTAATAAAATTTTTGTATATTAAAGTAAGGCAAATATTTTTGCAGTCATTTAATGGGGAAATTCTAACTTTTTACAGACATGTACTTAGGCAAATTCAATAATTATGTGAATCAAACTGCTTTTTGTGACGAACGCAAGCAAGAAGCGACCATCAGCAGCATTTTTATCGTAGCAACTATTATCATTATTATTATTATTATTATCATCATTATTAGCATTAACACATCATCTTCGTTCTCGCTGGTTTTATCATCATTATTATCATCAGTATCATCATAACAATAATCACCAGCACCACCATCATCATCATCTTTATTATTATCATCATCATTAGTATCATCATTTTTATCATTGTCATCATCATCATCATCATTATCATCTTCATTATCAATATGAGCATTCTTACAAAGAATATTTAGAATTTCAAAATTTTCCTGCATGTCAAAAATCTATATACAAGTCATATGTACTAATGAATCTCCAACGGCAGACTCTAAGTACTCAACGCCTGCGTGTACTCTTCTTCCACAGTAGAGGCGAATATACAATTTCATACGGCATTGAGATAACAATAAGGCGCGGCTCTTTTCGTCCTCATCCCCATGCTCACAATGATGGCCCTTACTTTCCTTCAAAGCCTTTATCCGCATCATGATGAATGGGCAGAGGAGAAGAATCTGCGGAATGTGAAGGGGCGGCTTGACACCTTTTCTTTGGCCTCAGGTATCCTCCTGAATTGGGAAAAGTGCTCTGCACTATGGACCTTGTCAACCCCGCCTCCCCCTTGCCTGGCTTTGTTTCCGTGGAAGGTAGTCCCTGACAATGCATGTACGTAGCTGCTGGGTATTCCCTTCCTTCTACTTCTTTATGCTGATGACATTGTCCTATTATCGAGAGATAAGCGAGAATTGCAGAAACCATTTCGATGGCGTGGTTACAAACAATAGACCGGGGACAAAGTGGTTTAGCAGGCCCCTTCCCGACACCTAATTTGAGGTCACCTATCCTCTCTTTCCCAAAAAAACTACCTGGAAGTTTTAACTGAATCCCACAAAGTAGTTCCTGAGATATTGCAGGATTTATGTTATAATAGCCTGGACGGTGATCGGGGTTTACCCCCCCCCCCCCAGAAATTAAGCCCCTGCCCAAAATATTACCCATGTAAAAACCCCTCCATTTCCATGATGGTGCGAATACCCCGGCCTTCGTCGCCAACCATCACCCCATACGTGTTGTCGAGCTCCATCTCGGTTGATGCGTTCGAGCGATTGCCAAGTTTGTCCTTGATGCGTTGCAGGTACAGGTTGTTGCGTGAGCCGTCAGGCTGCCAGCGCGGCACGAGAAAACATGAGATGCCGGCATCGCGCGTGTGTGCCAGCACCAAAAACGCGTCACACATGGGGGCCGAGCAAAAGAACTTGTGACCGGTCGGCATTACGCGTGCCGCCCCACTTCTTGGACAGCATACTCACGAAATTTTGCACGAGCTTGGCTATGATGAAGCAGAAATAGCCAAACTCGCCTCGGATGGCATTGCAGGCGCACCCAACGAAGACGGTTAACGCCCCTAAATTGCGCAATCTGGGGATATTTGCAGTCAAGAGATAAGTGGAGCGAATACCCGCACCTAATTGATTTAACTGAACTTAATCACTATTGCCTAGGCAGATTTGGCGCGACGCAGAAAATGTTTCTAATTTTGTTGCGTAACAAAATTAATTTTAATTGCAAAATTACAAAATTAGCAACAAAATTTTAATTTTGTTGCGTAAAAAATTTGTTGCGTAACAAAATTTTGTTGCGTAACAAAATTGTTTTGTTCACTGTCAGTGGTGCTAGTGGCTTTTAAAGCTTGTGAGTTTCCTCTCACATCAGTTGCACATACCCATTGCTATAATCCTTATATAAGGGTGTAAAATCACACGAAATTTGAAATTTCTATATCTTGTCGACTTCTGCATTATTTCCATCGAATTTCCAAAAGAATAAATGGAATTCATTAATTTGTAAGATGAAAGGAGAAAAAAGATTTTTCTTTTCTTAGCTACTGTAATCAGCTTTATCTCAGCTTGTCTATAGTATAGTTTGTAATAAGATATTCCATAGAATATCACGATGATATCTAATCCATCTTATTTGTTCAATGACGATGAAAAATTTTTTTCAGGTCATCGTCATGGAGAAATAACGATAAAAAGCGGGTGTCGGATTCGCCGCTTGGTCCAGTCACCGCACTTGGTGGCAGAGCGATTTGGCGTACTCGCTCTTCTCGCCCTCGTCACAACCCTGGTCACCCGCCCAACGTCTCGCGCGCGGAGCGAGCGCGCCGGTAATCGAGACCAACGGCACCGGATTCATGATGCTCTGGACCGGTGGCTCCCTCGTTTGGGCCTCGGAGTATCAGACCGCTTGGACAAAGCCGGGCGCGCTCGGCCGGGGCGGCGGTTACCTGGCAGTTTTTAGTGTAAGAACAAAGTCCTTTAAATGCGCCTCTCATTTTAGAAGCATCGTCAAACGATTCTTCAGCTATCTTTTCGTACTTAAGTCCGTGTTATTTGATCTTGACTTGTAGAAGTGCATTCATACCCTTAGTATTTGAATACTGTATCTTTTTTCACCGATTTCGGTTACTACAGCTCACTGCAAGTGTTTCAAAATACTCCTTGTCACCCTCTGAGCCGTCTTCTTAGAAAGAAAAGTGATGAGTAAGCTTCAATATCAAAATTCCAACATGAGATTTGAGTCTTCAGAGGATTTGGGGATGAAGGTTTTTCTGATGGATCCTGATATTGAGGAAACACTCCTTTTGTATAATCTCCTTTTAATACTCTATCAAATTCTTCTCTTATCGTCTGAATAGGTCTACGCATTCTTCTGAAAATTCTTCTACTTAATAATTGTGTTGCAGATGGTCTGATTATTGTAAAGAAGTAAATAATAATCCTGAAAACGAAAAACAAAAATCAACCCGATCCCATGACACGTCGTGCTCGTCGACCGAGAAGACGAGGCCGCGCGGACTGTCGATGATCTTGTCGAACAGGGCATCGCCGAGCGCGATGCCTTCACCTTCGAAGCCGGCCCGGTGCAGCGATTCCGGTTCGCGTTGCGCGACGAAATGCGCGACGCCCCATAACGCCGCGGCCGATGCCGTGCCGGCCGGCAGGCTCGGTCCGAGCGCCCGGTACAATACGATCGGCGCGAGCCGCTTCACTGCGAGGTAGTAGCTTATAATTTTTTACTTCGATTTAGTAGACTCACATCAAAGGCTAACCCCTGGTTCGATATCTTGGGCAGTTTCGCTCACATTTTGAATGAGACAAATAATTAGATATATATTAGAGCATGCTTTTGCTTTGCTACACTCGATTTTGTAATATTGTAGTAAATAATTTGGATAATCTGTTGTGTGAAGGAAAGAGCGTTTTCAGTTATTTTATATTAAAAGACCATTTTATCGACTGGATCTGGCGAATTGAATCGATCGTTTAAACATAAAGGAAAATTCCCAATAACGTTTATTGTGATGACTCCTGGTAATTTACGCCAGAGTGGCACAACGTGGTTGCCCGATGGCATCAAATGATACCCATCATCATCACTTGATTATTCTCTGATGTTTAAATATCCCGATAGGTATTTTTTATGACACCTGGTATTAACCAAGTGACATACAGCGACTGCAACTTCTGTTGGTCTGTTGGTCCCAGTTTTGCTTCTTTAGGCACTTCTAGATAAGCGTACACTAATGCGGAATATAAGGTAAGAGAAAGAAGGATCAAGCAATAAAACGGAAAATCAGTTTCCTTTACGTTTTGAAGCGTCTTTTTACTCTTTCAGTTAAGAATTAAGAAGTGATTAGTTTTATCATGCTTGACAGAAAGTATCAGCAGTTGGCAAATGGGCTTCACCATGAAGTAGATTATGTTGGCCTCGATATGGAATCGCAAGATCCTCGTTATTCCGAAGTAAGATGTCAAAGCTGATTATATCGGTCCAAAATTATTCTCCGTCACTACCGCCCTCTAAAAAATAAAAAAATAAATAATGGAGGTCACTCGGGAGAAAAAGATCGCTAAGAAATTATGCACTCATTAAAGAAAAAAGATCTTAGCTTGCTTTTAAAACTAGCAACATTTTTCTTCGTTAATTACTTCTTCAGAAACTATTATAACAACCTGGCCTAGCTTGACCAACAGAGAAAAACCATCTTTTATTGGCAGCACGAGGGTTTAAAATTCTAGATCCTCAAAAGAATTCTGGAAGCCAAGAGCCAAAAAGTACACACGAAAAACGGCCAAAGGAAAGCAAAATTTTCCAGCAACATTGTTTCAGCAAGCAAAGGCATTGGTATCAAGCCAGTGTTTTTACAAAGCTGCTCTAAATGAAGCATATGCTGAAGTGATTTGGCCCAAGAAGCACCAAGAGTGGGAAGCAAATAGCCACATTGTACATGGAATACCTGGACTATGGGATGCAACACACATAATTACCAATATGCGCTGTCGAACCTCTACGAGTACCTCGAGCACGCCGTGCCCGACGAGGATGGGGGCGCCAGCGTTGGCCCGGCTCCTGGCGACGGCGTGCGCTTCGAAGGGGTGAGCTTTCGCTACCCCGGAGCCGAGCGCGACGCGCTCAGCGGTGTGGATCTGCACGTGCTGCCCGGCGAGCGGCTCGGAATTGTGGGCGAGAACGGCGCAGGCAAGACCACCCTCATCAAGCTGCTGACGCGCCTGTATCACCCCACCGAAGGGCCCGGGGACAGGTCAAAGGTGATTTTGTCAATTCGAGTTCGTGTGGCTCGTCCCCGAAAGTACGCCACAACCAGAACAGAGACATTTCATATTCCTAATTCCGTATCCTTCTTACGCAATCAGTAGAACCTTTTAGTAGAATCTTTCATGAGTCATAACACATGGGATTACGCCGCCTATCTGCGGGACCAAGGCTCTCGCATGACGCCCCAACGCCAAATTATCATGGATGCCATCTGTGAAGGCAATGGGCATACCTGGGCCGGTTCGCCCTACGCGTTTCACACCATCGGCAGTTGCATGGCGCTACACGTCGAGTCGTACGCGGCCGTCCGTGGCGTTCCCCTGCGAAACGCAGCCGAAGATTTCTATCTGCTGAACAAGGTGCGAAAGGTCGGATCCGTCGCATCCCTCGCCGGCGAACCCGTCGTCTTGAGCGGACGGGGTTCGGACCGTGTTCCCTTTGGAACCGGTCGCGCCGTGCTCGACTACGACGGTCAACCGCGCCTCTACGAAGGATGCTACTGAAGAAGCAGATTTGAAAAAGCAAACCAAAGAGCTTGTAGGACATTAGATTCAAAATAATCCTGACTGTAAATGACACTAAATGTTTATTGTTCTCGTTTTGTAGTTTTTAAGAAAATAAAAAACCTGCCATTTCTTTGAAGTGTCTCTCAATATAAAAAAAGTTGCTATACATAACTCATTGCGTTATTATCGTAAAACATTCACTAGAGCAAAGGAAGACTTAAAGAGAAACAGACAGCCAATGGAACCTATATACAGACTGGATCTATATCACCATATAAAGTTAAGTAATAAGGAAAACCAACAGAAACCATGTGCGACCAAAAAATATTAAAAGTAATTACTGTCAAATATGATCATTAAGAATTCTCCCTGCATTTATGAGCTTGGTTTTTGATTTTATTAATTCGGCAAAATCAGGCAATTTCATTTTTTACGGAAGTTCATTGATAGACTATTACATCTATTGGGTAACTAATGGGGAAGATTTGACAATACACAACGCGATGGTTGTTGCGAGTGCGATTCGGTACGCGTTGTCCTCGTTCTTGACGAATCCGATCAGGATCCCCACCAACGCGGGGAAGAAGATCAGGACGATGAGGGACCAGACATCGAGACTCATGAGGCACCCCCTGCACGCGCGACGATCACGAGGACGACGAAGAGGATGATGGCCAAGCCGCCGGCCATCGAGACCGCGTAGCCCTGGAGCACGCCCGATTGGCTCGGGCGGATGATCCACGCGAACACGGGGGCATTCCTCAAGGTAACCTATAGCACTTTTAGCAGTTACGGTTTTGGCTAGGTCCAAGACTCCTGGAAGGTCCACCGTCCATAAGGCCATGGAAGCAGGCTGAAGATTTTAGATTATGCTGCGATTATGCTGGTAATTCAAGCATCCTAGATGAAAATATCAGCAAACTGGATGGGTTTCTAGAGGTTTTGCGAGTTCAAGGTGCAAGAATAGGTTTGAAGATTAGGATTAAGAAGACTAAGTCGCTAAGACCATGCTTTTTCATGTCATCCTCCTTGTTATTCATAATTAATAACTGTACTTCCCTTGCTTTATCTGATCAACTAGGATGGTAATCTCGTAATGACATTCATTAAAGCACAATTTAGGAGTTTCAATGAGTAATACCGACAGTTATACACCACCTAAAGTGTGGCAATGGGATGCAGAAAACGGTGGTGAATGGGCGAAGACAAATCGCCCGGTCTCAGGTGCAACCCACGAGCAAGACTTGCCCGTTGGTAAACACCATTCTCTAACACAACAATTACGAACAAAGATCGATTTGATTCAAACAAATATTTCAAAACGATTGAAAATCATCGAACAAGAAACGATTTTCGTCGAACGGGAAAAACAATTTGTTCACCAAGCGAATCAATTTCTCGATGGACGAACTTATCCTCTTGAAGATATTGAAAAGATTCTCGAAGAATTCAATCAACTTATTCAAACACATGGTTTACGTAAGGAAAATCTTGGAGAAAAAAAAACAACACACGCACACAAAAATGATCTGCTCTAATTCACTGTTTTCAATAACTACAATGCAGTAGATAGCACTGCTTCGGTTTTAGATGATTGTAGATCTGGATGGAAGCAAATAAAATGAGATACCCTCTTCAAGCAGAACATGCAACAACGATTTCTTATAGCAGACTTCAAGCATACACGACCTGCACACAACATACACGATCTGCACAAAATCTGAGGGATCTGCAAGAAAAAATAGAGATGGTCAGAATGGGATTACAACTTTCACTGTAAACCGATTTTTAGGTGGCGCTGTCAATCCCTTCACAGAACGACATTTATGTAAGCAAGCTTTCTTATATATTTTTTCGAACCAATGATGATGTAGAACTGTCTGAATTTTGGTGGCAATAATTTTTTTTGAATATTTTTTTCTTTTCTATTTAAATATAGCAAAACGAACCTAAGGTAAATCTTAAACTGAGTAACAAAGTGAAAAAAAGAACAATGTCAGGCATGTCTTATGTCTTAGATATTCTGGGGCATATCGAATTTTGGCCCGAAATGAAATTAGTTCGGATATTAGAGACAAAGAGTGGTGCTAGACAAGCTAAATATACGTTTCGTCGAACATCTGATTGTAAGAATTCTACTTCATGATTTTCGCCTTGTTTCTTCATCATTGGCTTACTTGTCATGGTGTCAATGATCATTACTTCTGCAGCAGAGCTCGAAATCCTTTCAACATTTCAAAATTAGTTTAATTAGAATCTCCTCATTTGTCCATTCGATTTCCAACCCCTTTTGCTGTCTGCAAACAAAGGATTTTGTCGCATTTTCTAGGACCAGAACCATTATAGAGTTTAGACATCTACAGATTTTTCTAGGAAAAAGGCTTGTTATTCTAGTAGCACGGCAAACAATGGTGTCCTGCTATTTCGAGGAAACAGAGGCATCACGTGATCCGCTATTGATTTTCTAGGAACAATGGATTCCTATTCTTCTACCAGGAACAAATAATTTTTCATTGTACCCGGGAGGGATATAAACAGGTACATCGCTACCAAGGCGACGGGGGAACGCTCCAGCACCCCACGATATGCCGTGAGACACGACAGCGACTCGATAAAGTGCAGCTCTCCTTGCTGCTCCTCGTCCTTTCGCTTCTGTTCCGCTTCAGAGCCACTCGAATCCTTCGCCACGTCCAGAAACTGAGCGGCGGAATCCAGCTGCGTCGCCCAATCACGTTCTCTGGCTGCAGCCTGCAGAAGCGTGAAGCCGCCCACATTCATGCACGCCTCCCGAGCGGAAGACTTGTTCTTCCCCCTACTGTTCAGCTGACTCTTAAAGCAAAATGGGGAATAGAATTCCAGGAGAAAAATAGATAGACTATTAGAAAATGACAGCTTTAGAGTTTTGTAATCGGTGAATAGAAGCAACATGTATTGCTGTGAGGAAGAGGGGAGACAACAATTATCACAAAAAAGTCAAATATTTTATTTTCAAAATATTTCCCGACTCTGTGTTTTGTTTGGTTAAGTGTTATTCCATTATCCGGCGTGATGCACATTGAGATGGGTGATTTCACCCGTACGTCTGCTGACAAGTCTGCACAGGCAGCGTACAGCATGGCGGGTCTGGGACCGAAAGACATGGAAATGGCGCTGGTATACGACTCCTTTACCATTACCGCGGCGATGACCGTGGAAATGCTGGGGCTGGCGCCACCGGGTCAGGGCCATGAGCTGTGGAAAAGCGGCCGGGCCGCGCCCGGTGGTGATTTCCCCATCAACACCAACGGCGGTGGGCTGTCGTTCAATCACAATGGGGAACCCCTGGTGGCTGTTGCGCATCACGGAATTATCAGGGCGCTCTATGCGATGGCTACGGGCTGGAACATGGTTGATCGATTGCCGCAGAAGTTCCGTTTCGGAGAGGTCCATCACTTCCTTGTCGGAACTGATGCTTATATTGAAGCTGAGAGGCTGAACGAAAGCATGTCCCCTCAATGACCGGGCGGCGGGTATTGTTTTATGTTCAGTATCTGCAAGGTGTTGGCCACCTTTATCGCGCTGCTGCGCAGTATTCCCTGGCACCGGTTGGCGTCTCGCACAAACACCACAGCACCAGGACCCAGAGGCAATGCCGCGCCTTATGTGTCATGGCGCCAGTCTAAAGTCATCCGAGCGCGTTATTCTAGAATTATGTTCCGGCGTTAGTGGGATCGCGCGGATCCGTTCCGCGCCGTGCGGTGGCGCAGCATCCGGGCCGGTGCCTTGATCACGTCCCAGATCAGCCAGCCCAGCACGATGCCGATGATCGCGAAGATCAAACTCATCGATCGTGGGAAATACATCGAATAAGATATTCTGAAGTGGAGAGGATTCCCCGATGTTACTAAGGCTGTCGGAATTGGCCGCGCTCGCCTCAATCCCTTTTTCTTAATTGGGAAATGGTCTATTAGGCCAAATGTTGTCTCCATTCTGAGGTCTTTGATTTATGCCAAAAGTTACAGAACTTTAACTTTACTTAAAGGGTTTGTTTCAAGTAGGATACCCTGCACGTGCCGTCTCTTGGTTGGCCTTTGTTGTCCAATGGGGTATTAAGAAAAGGAAATTAAGGCTGATTTTTTATTCTATATAAAGACACAGATGGACATACTATTCGGAATCGATACTTTTTCTTTTGAGTCGCTTTAATTTACTTATATTATTTTTTTATTATTTTTTCTGAAAATTAATTTAACTTTGGGGTTTCACAATCAAAATGTATCAGCATAAAGAGGCAATGATACAGTGTTGCCTATAGTAGAGGCCCATAGTTTTCATTGTATTATGTTGTTTTCCCAATGACACCGTTAGCCGAGATCCGATAATCGCGCATGCCCAGGAGACGGGCTTTCACTTCACTCGGCAACGATGTCGACCGCTTGATGTCGAATCTCAGGTGAATCGCTGTCGAAACCTTATTAACATTCTGTCCGCCGGGACCCTGCGATCGAATGGCGCTGAGTTCGATTTCGGACTCAGGAATTTCGAGACTGTCGTTGATTTCCAGCATTGATTGTATTCAGGAATCGTTGCGGCCCACGGGGGTCGCAGGTACTTTATAGAAATTTCCATCGTAACCTGAAGGTCAAGATTTTTACGAGTAGAGTCCACTTGAAAGACTGGGGCATTTTTTGACAAAAGGTTCCGTTTTGCTTCGACCTTCGAGTCGGTTTTTGGTTTTGTAATGGAGACTGCATCAACATCGTCTGGGTGTAGAATTCTCAGCTACGAAAGAAAGTTAAGGTGAAGTGATGGTTTTGGTACCAAGTGCTGGAATCAGTTTTGTTTTGTTCAGCATGGGTTCCAAATCATGCATTTGGCAAACCCACAACCAAATTTCGTGAATGGATGCCATTGTGCACGTATATCAATAAAAACAAGTGTCAATGGTGCTCTTCGTACCTCACAAATTATACAAAAATATTTTCAGCTACAATCAAAACATGTTAGCTATTATCAAAATCTAATATGGTGCACCCAAAATCATTTTATCTATTAACGGAACTTAACATGGTGCTATCAAAATCGTTTCTGCTGTTACCGAGATTATCAAGATCTTGTCAAAGCCAGACTCACGCCAGCTGCAGAGGCCACAAGGTCGCCCAGTTTGTCTCTTGAGTAGTTGACAAAGTGAACCATGCTTCGGGAGACCTGCGAGAATATGCTTCCAAGTCGCACCGCCTGATTCATCACACCAACCGGACGTTGACTGCGCGACGCAATCTATACCGCGCGGTCGCGTTGGCCATGAGTGTCGCTCACCGCAGCAAAAATTTGGTAGGGAAGTGGTACGCACCGGGCGTCGTGGCGGTGGCGGTGGGGAACCCCAAATCGTTTGTGACCCCACAAAGAATGCAACCCCACTAACCGTATGTAGAGCAGCACGGTATCTTGACCATTTGTTAATCAAAATAAAATCTTCTTTTTCAGTTTAATGGTATGATTCATGTTTTGTATATTTAAGATAATTGATGATGTTTTTTTTTCTGATGTTTTTTTCCTTTCAAAACACAATACCTTATCTTATAGTAAGCACAATTGCTAAGGTGAAATAATTTAGATCTATTCCTTTACAACTATTCGTATTATTTACGGCCCTTGTCCCAAGGGCTGTAGAGGTCATGCCATCCCAGATGGCATGCTGATTGAACCTTTTAACTTTTTTTCTTAAAATGGCTATTTTGAGTGACCCCCTACCAAGTTTCTATGATCACCCTTCCATGAGAAGTGGCTGGAAAATTTTTTTTTTTTGCCCTTTTTGGTTCATTTTGGGGAAAGGTATTATTTCCTTCCATTTTTTCTTCTGCTTTTAGATTTCCATTGTCCAAGGATCGATGTACGTGAACCTGCCGAACTACCGGAACTACTGGAAGGAGGCGGGCTACGTCGAGGAGATGGAGGCGATCGAGAAGGCGATCGAGGCGGGCGATCAGGAGCGCCTGCCGGAGCTCATGACCGACGCGTGGCTCTCGGACTGCACGCTCTACGGGCCGCCCGCCCGCGTGCTCGAAGGGCTCGAGGCCTGGTACGACGCGGGCATGAAGACGCCGATCCTCGTGCCGTCCTCGGCGGTCGGCAACCAGCTGAAGGAAAACGAATCAAATTTAATATATTGTTTTACAATATTGCACCATTTAATGATATGTCAGCTTACAAATAAATTTTATTCTATCTTATGAAGCACAAACTAAAATAAAGTAAACCAGAGCTATTTAAGTCACCTTAGCATTGTCCCAAGCATATAAATCCCACGCACGTCAGGTACCTCTCGAGTATTTGCAAATTCTGTCCTATCGTAATGCGAACGCTGAACAGATCGGTGTATAAGTGATTTGCATCCAGCACTATAGTGTATTTTGATTTGTTTAAGTATCCCCTTTAGAACTCCACTAAAGTTTCAGCTTAACACCCATAGCCGTTCCTAAAATCGGTATGAATCTCCCTTCTGACAACTTATATGCAACCTAATGTCTTTTGATTTAGTGTAAAATCCAATTAATATTCAATGGAATTTGCAATTTAATATCTTTATCCTATCGTGAGATGTTGCAGATAAGCCCTTTTGACAACCTGGATGCACTATGCCATTTTGACAGGCAGGACCCTACCGCTACGTCTTCACCGCCCTGATGGCCGTTCTGCTGGCCCTAACGGTGCAGCGGACGCACGCCCTGCGCCGCGACCGCCGGTCTCTGGCCCTGCTGCTCTTGCTGCCGGCCGGCTGGTATTTCGCCCACAACCGCTTCGACGTCCTTCCGGCGCTGTTGACCCTGCTTGCCCTCGACGCCCTGCGCCGAGACCGGCTGCGGCTCGCCTTCGCCGTCCTGGGGGTCGCGACCATGACCAAATGGTACGCCCAACAATGGTGCTGGTTCCAAAATGGAATCAACAAAGCAAATTGAAAAAATGGAATCGGAATTGGCAGAAGCCGAGTTTAAGCGCTCGTTGAGATTAGCCAAGTTGGGAATAGCGGAGTCTGAATTCACCGTTGGGTACTGCTACTAAAATGGCACTGGCGTTGCCAAAGATGAAGCAGAAGGTTTGAAATGGATTCGTAAGTCGGCAGAGGGCGGGTATGCCCATGCTCAAAACTATATGGGACTTCTGTATCGGCAAATGTAGGTTCTTGTAGTGTACAACCAAAGTAACATTTCCAATCTCAATAGTTTGTAATCAAGGTCATAAACCATATACATTACGCAAGGTTAATCAAGGTTAGTGACAATAGCTGTTAATCAAGGTTATATACATTACGCAAAGTTAATCAAGGTTGATCTCAATAATAGTTAATCGAGGTTATATACATTACCCAAGGTTAATCAAGGTTAGTGACAATAGCTGTTAGTCAAGGTTATAAACATTACCCAAGGCCGAGGGCGAGGACGTGAAGATCGCGCAGTGCCGCCTGTTCCGTGTCCCGGCGTTGCCCGGTTTGCGCGGCGTTCGGCCCGGCTTTTCCGTCAAGAAACTGCTGACCGATGCGATCATGGTGCCGATGACCGTCTGGCGCATGTTGCGCACGCGCTACGACCTGGTGATCGGTGTCGAAGAGGCTGCTTTCATCGCGATGGCGCCGCGGCCCATCTTCCGGGTCCCCTATATCGCCGATGTCGACAGTTCCATGTCAGGAAAACTTGGAAAAATCCCTTTCTCTCAAAACAGGATTTGTCTCCCTTCCTTGGGCCAATCCCTTGACCGGGGTCATCCACCCCATTTGGGAACTTGCACAGCTTTGCCGAGAAAAAGAGATCTTGTTTCATGTCGATGCCTCTGCAGTTTTAGGGAAGCTTTACTTTAAGTTTGAAGAGATGCCGATCGATTTTCTTACTTTTGAAGGATCCAAACTCCATGGGCCTAAAGGGTCTGGAGGTGTTTTTGTCCGCTACGTGTTGTGATACCCTGTGTGTCAGACAAAGCAGGATGACTCTATATGCAGCAACTCCTGATATAAGGCAACAAAATCCGTTGAAGCAGCTGAGTAGTGGAACAGCCGATGTTTAAACCCGGTGGTAAGGACAGGCTTCATAAGTTTCATCACGTTCACTCCAGCGTGTGTACTATTACTGACTTTAAAGCGTTTTGCTGCCTTTGAGATATGAGAAGTTTGTCGTGGTGCTCCTAAATACCTAGTATTCCAGCATTACTAAGGCAAAACGGCCGATTCTGTATGTAGGTGGTGGCGTCATCCTTTCCGGGGCTCATAAAGAATTGCTCGAGCTTGCCGAGATGACCCAAATCCCTGTGGATACGACCTTGATGGCATTGGGCGGTTTTCCCGGGGACCATCCCTTATCGCTTGGCATGTTAGGTATGCACGGAACCTATGTGGCGAATATGGCCATGCATTATTCTGATTTGGTGATTGCCGTGGGGGCACGTTTTGATGATCGGGTACCTGAGCAAGCATCAGGACGTTCAGGATACATCGACCACCGGACCGACGTCTATTCACTTGGCGCCACGCTCTACGAACTGCTGACACTGCAACCCGCTTTTCCAGGCAGCAACAACGCGGCGCTGCTCAGGCAGATCGAGACGCAGACGCCGAAAAGCCCGCGAGTGCTGGACCCTGGCATCCCCGTTGACCTAGAAACCATCGTGTCCAAGGCGATCGCCAAGCACCGGGACGATCGGTATGAGACGGCGCAGCATAAAATATTTCCTTTAAGAGATTGCACCGATGAGAAATTCAGGCGGCATGCCGCAAGGCCTTGTCTTAATTACTATATGGGTCTTTGCCTTGGCCCGTGCGCGGGAAGATCCGAGGAGGGCAGGTATAGAGAAGTTGTTGATCAGATGCGTATGTTTTTAAAAGGAGAGAAAGGCCAAATTATCAAGCATATAAAGGATGCGATGAAAAAAGCCTCAGATGAACAAAAGTACGAAATGGCCGCCAAGTATAGAGACTCAGAAAAGTAAAGAAAACAAATTACCCAATCCCAATGACCTTTTTACATTTCGCGCAGTGCTGATGAGCTTTTTCAATGCCACAGTTTTTGTGTTGACATTCACCGTATTCGTAGGCCACCAAGTCTGGTTCGTCCTCGCCTTCTCCGTGATCACAGTCACACCAGATTACTTTGTTTTTCTCTGTACTCATTTCGAATCCTGTCCCGCCTTGTACGCAGCTTCCAAGGCAGCTTTGATGCTCCACACACTGAGATACTACTTCATGATGACATGGAAGAAGATTTACCAAGTGAAGATGAAATTAAACAAGATTTAGAAAGTTCTGGTCATGTTCAATTAATTCATGACAACAATACACAGAATGTGAGTCAAAATATTCCAGCTATAACTGACTCAAGAAAACAAAATTTATTATTTGGTGAAGTTCAAGAATCTGGACAAACAAGTCCATTAGATTTGCTTGTTCGTGCTATTCAGAAACATGAATTTCAATGTCCACAATGTAATACTAGCAGGAAAATGAGCTAAGTATTTTATTGTCAGAGTAGTTCACCTACTTTAACAAATTGAATGTAGAGTCAGTGTCAGTAATGGTGAGAATGATGTAGAAATTGAGCTCTTAAAGAAATATCCTGGCAGATTTGTAAACAGTGGTAAGTCTGCATTGTTCATAAAAAAAGATGTTGAGCTTGATCTACCTGGCCCAACAATTAGTGGTGGAACTAGCCACCAAGCAGAATAGCTTTCATTTGGTGTTAATTTGAAACAAAAACAATGCAGATACAAAGTCCATGATTACTTCTTTCACACTGAACTTATTTCAGAAGCTCTGTAATTACACATTCACCTTACAAATAGTACCATACAATAATCATAATGCATTTTGCAAACTTGATACGGGACCATATACGTTTATTAAACGTGAGATCTAGTTAAATGAGTTAAATACATTGTTCCAAAACTGTGATTCATGGGTCAAAGTTGCTTTAACGGCCCACGGGGCCAACATTTATCAAACGTCGACCCTGAGTATTACTTTGATGCTCTGGAGGGGCTATGCGTGAATATAGAGGCCTGGAGTACTGAGTACACGCAATGTGTCCGTGGGGAGAATCCAGTGGCAGACTTTACTCGGTCGACTGGTTTGATGGCATTTCTGGATGCACTGGGTGGTGCTGGTTCAGAGAATGCCGATCAGTTCGAAGAGGAGTACAGACAACTCATGCTCGAGTCATACCCTGCTAGGGAATCTGGAGTCACCTTGTTCCCCTTCAAGCCGGGTGGCGCTAACGCGGACTTCAGAACGCGCCGCTTTAAATGCATTGTCCAACAGGTTACTCAAGACCCGCTGTAGCATCGCCGCGTCCGTGACGAGCTCACCGGAATCTGCATTCACACTAAACTTGATGCCTGCCTCAGACCCACGCGATGTGTAGTTAAGTTCTACTCGGCCGATAAGTTCTGCAACATCCACGGCCCGTAGATCTGCTTGTTTTTGCTGACTTTCAATGCGCGACGTGTCTAATGTGTCCAAAACGGATGGTTTTGCGTTGTTTTTTGCAGGATTTGTGCCATTTGTCACAGGTCGCAGGATTTTGCGCGAAATCGCAGCAGTGGGAACCAGGGGTAACTCCACAAGCATCGAATTTAGCTTTTTTTAGAAGAAAGTAATAGCGTTTGATGAAAAGTCCAATCTTCGAGGAGGCAAGTTAGAAAAATAAGCAGAAATCAGTTTTCGGCAAGACTATTTGCTCTGTATAAGTTTTGATAAGAACCAATAACCATGTCCAGGCAGTTGCGGGCGTAGGTTGCCTCCTGGATGTCTTTGATTCCGTAGAGATCTAACACCTCTTGCGGCTCACTGGCCAAGTCCATCAACTCAGGCGCGCTGCTTTGCAATTGATAGGCGGTTTCGTAGCTCTGAATGCGGCTGGCGATTGTGGGATCCCCGATCTCGGCCAGGGACCGTTCGTTCAGACGCCGCAACGTGTCCAGTGAACGCCGCTGCATTTCGTCATCGAAGCCCGGCGGATTCGACAGGTACCAGCGCGATCGCGGTGAGCCCGCGTTCGCCCGTGGCGTCGCGCAGGCGTTTCGACGCGCGGTGCACGCGGATGCGGCAGGCGTTCTCGCTGATGCCGAGCACGTAGGCGATCTCGCGGTAGTCGAGGTCGTACAGGAAACGGAACAGCAGCACCTGGCGGTCGTCGTCGTCGAGGCGCGCGAGCGCGGCTTCGACCTGCTCGCGCAGCTCGTGCCCTTCCGTGCGGCCGGCATCTCGAGGCATGGCCGCGCCGTGCAGAGCTCCGATTAGCTTAACTAGGGTGATTAGCATAAAGGAAAATTTTATTCCCACGAGGTAATGAGAACATCCGAATGATTTACTGAAACAATGGACAAACTCAGACAAAATTACCTTACAAATTAGGATGTCTCTTTCTTCCAGAATTAATTGCAGACTTTAGACACCTCAATTAGTTTTGAATTGCATGCTGACCTGTATATCTTGCTCTCTTCTTTAGCTTCACTTTGCATTTTGCTGACAACATCTCCCGGAAACGAACTTACGAATGCAACAAGTAAAGTTGCAAACTATCACTTCACCACGCTCGAGCCACATCTCGGTGTTTATTACGGACGCATTTTGGCTGACATTCCCGGACTTATCGAAGGTGCATCTAAGGGAAAAGGATTAGGTATTAAATTCTTGCGACACATTGAACGAACCCGAGCGTTGTTTCATTTAGTAAGCGCTGAGTCATCAACTCCAGTAAAAGATTATCGAACGATTCGAAAAGAACTTGGCGCGCATAAAAAACCATTCCAGTACTTGACTTTCCTTTCCCATCTCGTTGAGATTCTCCTGTATCTTGTTTTTAACCATGCAATTGTTCGCTCAACCTTCCACCTAAATTTTTCAAGGTAACACAGTCCAACTTCGGCTCTTGATCCTTTCCGGTGGGGTATTAATGGAAAAACCTTGTTTTTTAGCGCTGTTATCCTAACTCTTTGAGCATCATAGCCCTTATCAGCTTCAAGAACACTCACTTTTCCTTTTTTCCACGTTTTAATAAGTATAACTAAATATTTTTTTAATTTATGACAATGCGTATTGAAGAAGTTTTCTATTGTTTTAATAAGTAGAGTTGTGAGAAAGAGTCCAACTTTAGCGTAAAGAGCTGTGAGTTGTGAGAAAGAAAAAGTCTTACTTTAGCGTAAAGAGCGGGGCGTTGAGGAGAGTACAGCCCCTTTCATATACGGAATACTTTCTTTTCGTTTTAAGGTCGGACTGGAAGCAAATCTCATAAGTTTGAGTTGGGCAGATCTTTTATTAATTCTTTAGCTTTAGTTAATCCTACAATATCTGTAAACTTAACATTAGGGTTTTCTTAAATAATATCTCTTTATAAATATTGTCCTAATTCTTATAATTCTTTTACATCATTAAAATCTGGTAAACCTTTTAAAACTCTGGCATCAAAAAAATCATCTTTTTCTTTTTCTTTTTTATTATTTTCTTCCTAAAATTATAATATTATATTTTATAGTTTAATATTGATATATATTAAAAAATAATAAAAATTCAAATAAACCAGAGCTTGCAAAATCTATCAGGGACTTTCAGAAATTAGTACTATTGGGGAAAATCGTAGTCTGACTTGCACCTATTTCTTAAACGGGGGTTCTTTTTTCCACAGGATTCCCTGGTTGAAAAAAAAATATTTTGGGTGATCTTAGACCGGTGCTGGAACTATGTTTCGGCCAAATATCCAGACGCCATTATTGTCTTTGATGGCTACGACGTTGCTGTTTCGACAAGAGTTATGACTCATCCTATACTCCATGATGCTAGTTTCGGGACAAACTCGAATGTCTTACAAACATCATCATGCTCCTTCATCCGTATTCCAGCTCAGCTTACAATTGTCTCTGACACCTTTAAATAAAATCTACCTATGGTTAACAATAAACACAACGACATAATCGCTACGTCGCCGCCAAGCACAGGACCAATTTAACTGTATATAGGCTCTATCTGAACATCCGGAAGTTCATCATGAGAATCATTTTGTAGTTAATATACGAGAAGAAACCATCAATTCGTTTATGGGTTCACTAGCCTTCTCGCCTCCAATCAATTGCTCTACGAGAATTACGTTAATGAGTCACATGATGCATGTGTTTCTGCGACAATTCCGCTCGTGCTACAACAACGAGCCTAGCCCTCTCACTCTGTAGACAATATGCTTCTATGCTATTATACTATACTGCAACTTTCACTGGATCTTTCAGACCGGCCAAGATTTCACCATTGACTCCATTTTCACGGAGAGGACCAAAGATAGAAAGGCGGTGACCATATCGTAACGGGCGGCAGCGGCGCGGATATCTTTGACTTTGCCTCTAGCGGCGCAAAAAAAGGTTCCGTGAACCGCGTGACTGATTTTGAAGCCGGTACGGATACGCTCCTCATCGACGGCACCCAGTTCTCGGGGCTTGCGTCAAACCAGCTTCCAGCCGGGTATACCTATGCCCACGATGTCGACGGAAACCTCGTCTTCTCTTTCAACGGAAACAACTCGATCACGTTGGAGGGAGTCGACCCACATCTGTCGGGTGATGCTGCCCGACTCGACGCGCTCTTTCAGCTGCTCAATGGCTTTGGAGAGGCGACTGCGTAGCTGCCACGAAAGCGTCCCCCCGAGCAGCAGCACCATAAAGAGCCCCAGCCCCCACAAGACCTGGCCCGAAGCCGGCTTCTTGGCGAGCGCTGTGAGACGCTGGGTGACCTCGCCTTGCAGCGCCTTGGGGCGCTCCTTGAGCACCCGCCCCGTGTGCTCCACAGACTTCACGATCAGCAAGTCGCCAATTATTGCTTCCGAAGTTGGCCGTATTATTAAAGGCTCTTCCAGTTTACCACTTGGTTGCAATTGGCCATCATCATCTGCTTCTAAGCGGTGATGCGTAACAACTGCGCATTCTTTTGCAAACCCCTCGACGTGAGCGGCTTCCTTTTGCATAAAGCTAAGCGGTACAAATAAAGGGCAATAAAAGTTCTTATGGCCAGTGGCTTTAATCATTCCGTCCAATGTACCTTGGATGTTTTCCCATAAGGGAACCCGCGCCGGCTCTGCCGCGCGTGCGGGCTGTCCGGCCCGCGTTCGTCCTCGGGAAGCGGACGTGCCTCGAAATCCCACAGCCAGGTGGCCAGTTCCCGAGGCTTCGCGCCAACCACCTCCACGGTCACACCCTGTATGTCCGCCGCAATCAGCGCTTTCCAGACGCGCGGGTTGGGCAGGTAGGAAAAAATGCGCATCTGTGCTTGCCGCGAACCGGCAACCGCGTCGGATTCAGTCATCGCTGAATTTATCCATTACCCTCAGATGGTATCTGGGCGAGGTGGTGTTGTTCCTCGGCCCTCTAGAATGGCATTCCATTTGAACACCCGCCTCTTAAAGGATGTGGAGTTCTCGGTGAAGTGCCAGGAGCCGTGGATGGATACCTTTGCCTCCCAGGGGGGGTATGCCAGGCATGGTGGCGGCACTTGCCAGGGTAAAGTGCTTTGCTAAGGAGTTTGGGAGGCAGCGTGTGCAGCGAGAGCGACAGGAGTTGCATGCCCTCTATCAGAAACAGCGTTCGCAGCGATGCCTGATCGATCTCCTCAGATTCGAAAAACCCTCTCCCGATTCGAAACTGACCATACCTTTTTGGAATTGATCAGCGTTTTTGGCGCCCGATGTATGACGATGGTCATGGTTTCGGGTGGCGTCCAATGTGGGTAGCAGATTTGCCTAACCTGGGGTCGCCGCATCTCCCAAAACCCAACCGCACTCACAAGGCACAAGAATGCAGTTCGTAAGGGCCAAAACGCTGAAAAAGCCAGGGTATTTTCAACGAGTGGGGAGAAGTGTACGCTTGACAAAATTTGTATGCCTAAAATTCCCTTCTCCAATCAAAGTTCGATCCTCTGGTTTTAAGCTTTAAAACAATATAAAAAACGGAAAGTTTTTGAGAAAACAAATTTTAACCAATTTTACGAATTTCTCTGTATGAGATAAGTGAAATTAAATAAGTAAAATAAAAAATATAATAAAAACAGACAGAAATTAAAACGAACGATCAAGTCAGTGTTAAATAAAGTCCGGATCGTTTCCACCGCACACTTCTAGCAAGGCTGCAAATCGCTTTGGCGGTCGAGCGGCGGCAAACCAAGCGGCCATCCCTCCCATCGACAAGCCCGTCACGTAAAGTCGGTCAGGATCGATCGGGTGCTGCTGCACCAAAAAATCCACCAGATCCAACGCCGATTTCATCGGCCCGGACGGTTCTTCAGGAATGACGCCTCGACCGCTACTGAGTGACCAGTCGGATTCAACCCAACGTTTTTCGGCCGGACTCAAGTGCAGAATGATATTGCCCGATAATTTTATCAATTTTGAATTTCTTTGCTAAAGAACCCAGATCACTTTCATTAAGTTTTTTGAGTTTTTTAGCCGTATCCAAATTGTTCCACGGGCAAGCCTCGGTCGTGTGTTTCCCGTAAATTCCAAATAAAGCCATTATAAAAACCTCCTGAATTTTATTTCTTGCCAAAAATTTTTGACTGGCAATATTATGATATGATAAAAATTATTAATTTATAGATTCAAAAGACTGCCCTGCACAATGAGCAAATTGAGCAGTATTCGACGACAATTCAGCTCCTTCACTTGATGCAAAAATAGCTGAATTAACCCTACATCATTCTTGTCTCTGATCTCTTCACCCGTTTTTGACTTCTCAGCTTGCAGAATTTCATCCGCATCCCTTATAGATGCCTAAAACAGTTATATTAGAAGAAGTGCACATTTATTGGAGCCTTGTATGTATATGCATAAGAAACTACATATAGCCTATACCCACTTTCCTTGACGAGACCGTCCAACGTGCCTTTTAGTACAGACGTCATTTCTCCATGATCGTGATGAGTTTGATCTTTAATCAAACCGCTGTATACGGCCTCTGGCACTATACCGTGCCGAGCTACGGTCTTGACAAAGTCGTGGGATAAACTTCCTTGTCCAAAATTGGCGTTTCCCTGCCGCAAAACATAGTTGTAAGCGTTATCTTTATAAATATTTCTAACGATAAACATTTCGGATAAGTCTAGGTCGCCTTTGCCAACAATATTTCACAAATAAAATAGGTGCAAAACGCGTAAAAAAAGAAAAAAGCAAAACGCGTAAAAAAAGCAAAAAGCAAAACGCGTAAAAAAAGAGAGTGTATGTCTTCGAATTCAGACTTCACAAAAGAACTAGGGGTGAAAATGCATAAGCAGAGTACACGTCTTCGAATTCAGACTCCACAAATGAACTAGGCGTAAATATGCATAAAAAAGAGTGTATCTCTTCAAATTCAAACTTCATAAATGAACTAGGCGCATGAAAAATTACTAGAAATAGTGATAAATCACTAGGGGGTGGCAACCCTGGATGCGCACCCTTGAATAGTTTAGAGAAGACATCAATAATCAACTATTATACGGACCATGCGTTTATGTAATGAGAGCAAAATGCCCCTTGTCTAGCTCTTAGATATGTGGAGCGAAGGATAGAGCAATTTCATGTCTCTCAAACAGTTCTTGTTAACGAACTGTAAGTAAGGAGCGATCCGGCTCAATAATAACCGAAACTCTAAGAGACAAATTCAAATAAGAACTTAGTGAGTAATTCCAGTGGGACCCATAGCATCCAGTTCAATCGAGATCCTAGCAACCAATTCCACCGGAGGATGGTAAATTTTGGCATCAGCGCATACCTAGAGCAATTTTATTCTCTTTTTGAGGAAACCGAAAAAGGTGCTAGAAAGGAATGCTTATTTTTAAAGAATTGAATCTACTGAAACAGTAAAAAGCGCTTGATTTTCGGTTTTCGACTAGTCATGACGGTATAGGGGGCCCATATGCGGGGGCAAAACACCCCTCCACCAGCGCGAAGCTTGAAACAGGCCCGCCAGGGTAAAAAGCGGGTGGGGAGCAAGCCATCGCGGCTCTGCCGGACGTGGCGGCGAGACCCGTCCGGCAATCTGTTTTGTCTGTTTAGATAAATGCGCCACATCAAATCCCCGCCAATGCGCGTTAATTCCGTTGATCTCGGGCCTGCTTGGCCGCCCTAGCCTTCTTCAATTGTCTTTCCACACGTCTCCGTGACTTCTTTGAATTTTACATAACGTACTATGACCCACTCGATATGAAGCGCCTCTAGGGAAAAATAATAAATAAATAATAAAACATTGGAGCAGTTTGGCTTTTACTTTTAGCAACGCTATAGCGGTCCTTCTGATGAAACTAAACATACCAATTAAGTGAAGTAAGTTTAATCCAACTGAAATATGACTTTCATATAACCTTCAGTTTATAAAATAATATATATCGGCCTATATAATTGCAAGTTAGGGGGGAGGTAAACTTAGACCTTATGGCATAGATGGTACCATTTTTAGTATCATTTCATCTTTTCTACGTGACAGAAATATTAAGGTTGTTTTATTTAGAATATTGTATCCGCCAATCACCGCTACCTCTTTATTGGAATGAGGCTAATCAGCTTTTATTGGTCATTGCACACCCTTGCATTGTATTACTTGCGTAGTTAAGACTATTGCCACTTTAGTTCATCTCGTTCAGCAGTGGAAGCTGGTCGGTACAGCCCTTGTAATCATACGACACTGAGCCTACAGCCGGCGCGGTCAGCCAGGAGGCCGGTCGGCAGCTCGGAAACCGCTTTGGTCAACCAGTATGCGGCCTCGATTAGTGCGATATCCGAGTAACTTACTCCTGACTTTGAGAGATAGAGAGGAATCATGATCGCATAGTGCAAGACGATATTTCGGAACAGCTTGTGGCCAATGAATCCGAAAACTATGCGGCGGTCGAAACTATCCGAGAGATCAGTGTGAACGGGCTTATTCCCGCTCCACGGCCCCGGACGCCGAAGTCTTCCAGCACGGATTCCAGAAGCCGGGCGTTTTCCGCCAGCGCTTCCTCGTCCTGCTTGTTCTCGCCGTTGTCTTCCGGCGGCTCGTCCAGGGCTTCCAGCGGCGGCAGGGAATATTCCCCGGTACCGAGGTCTAGGCTCGTCTGATCGGCTTCGGCGGCGCGCTTGCCGGCGGCGGGTTTCTTGCGCCGGGCGGCGACGATCTTCTTGCGGGGCGCCGGTTTTTCGTCCGCACCCCAATAAAAAAAAATATGTGCTTATTGAGATCTTTCTTTTATTCTGGGCAATGCTATATAAGTTGCCTTATTGATTTAAGCATTATTTTCCTGTTATAGGTGCTCCAAAATTGACATGGAAAAACTATAAGGGAAAGAAGGGATGTGCTCAAGTAAAAAATGAAGATCCATCTTTAGCTTCAGAAATGGACGATGATGTTCTTGTCTCCAGTGACGATAGCACCAGTGTTTGTAAGTGAATTGGTTTTATATAGACAATGAATAACCATGTCCGAGTTGCTGTAAATAAACTGAATAAACTCAGAATGACATGTCGACAGAAACTAATCATCAACAATTTCGTTCGAAGAAGTGATATATGAACACTATTGGCAGTATTTTCCGAATGAGACATACTTAAACGAGATTGATTTCGTCTTTCATTCAATTCATTGATAGCTGCTTCTGCACGATCCGTTCGAAGAAGTGATGCAAAATAAGTTTTCGCTTCGGCTTTAGTTAATGATCCTTGTCACCATCCTCTGATATATAGGTCACTCACGTGAAAACAGAAAAACCTCGTTCAGACCCTTCTATGCCAAACCCTCGACCAAAGGAAATATCTCATACAGTAGCTGGTGAAGGAGGAGTTATTGTAGCTGCACAAATTGGTACTATTAATTACTACAAATGATTATAAAATTGGAACTAGTGAGAGACAGTATGGTAGTAAGTTTTGCGGGCTAACACCTTAAAAAATCTTTTATTTGGAAAGAAAGCTGTTTGACATCAAGTCCTTTTTACCATTTCATTATGATCAGTCGATTTTTATCGATTGCTATGCCAAAAGGAGGTGGAGTAAAATCTGTAGATGTCTACTCATTCATTTGTTTTATCTTTATGTTTTTAATGTTGGCAGAGCTTGGATTCGTATGGAGTATCTATAGAAGAAGGTGAGTATACTCGATTGCATGCTTATCTTTTTGCCAATTCATATAGACGCAAAAATTCAAAAGTATATAGGCGAGCGGGCAAGAATGTTTTTCAAATTTTGAGATGGCCATTTTGTTAAAAATAGTTGAAAGGTCAGATAGCAAAAACCTCGGTGTCTGCATGACCCCCTGAGGCCCCGGGGGAGGCGTTGTAAGCTAAGCCCTGATGCTTATGGTTTTTATGGAAGGGATCCTCCTATAGACCTCAGAGAGGGCCCAGTTGATTGGAAATTGGAAGTTCTAATTCAATTTTTAAGAAGCAAAAATTATCGAAGGGCAGCTATCCCGGAGCAGGCGTTGTAAGTTAAGCCGGTAGGGAACGCCCTCCGGGAGCTCGCCGTAGACCTCGCTGCTGCTCGCGAAGAGCACGCGGAAGCGCCGCTTCTCCTGGAGCCGGATCAGATGCTTGGTCCCGATCACGTTCGTCTGCCAGAGCGACTCGTAGTGATCCTCGCCGTTGTTGCGGCCGAACTCGGCGGCGAGGTGGTAGACGAGGTCGCCCTCGCCGAGCTCGAGCGAGTCGACGAGCCGCTCGAGCTCGCGGTAGCTCCCGACGTCGCACCGGCAATACAGTCCCTGGCATATACAGCCCAAAAGTTCAAAAATTTTGGATTATATCATAAATGTTCAAATGTATTGTATTTTACAAAGATCCCAAAATTGTATCAGAAATGTAAATGTGTCATTTTTATTCTCGTTTCACAACGCAGTCGATTGTTGTAAGTGAATATCACTACCAATAGCAAAATACGTGATACATTCTTCAACGTAAAATCTCCCCGCTGAGATTTTTCCATCCTCGGGGGGGGGGGGGTCACCATCTAGATACACGACAAAACCAATGTGTGCTTTTGTGCTGACATTGATCATACCTCTTTTTCAAATGATGTTATCCATGAATGATTCAATTGACGTAAAACATTATTTAAGCGACATAAACATTAACTGACTTACACGGTAAAGAAAAAATTAAGTATCGACTAGTCCATATTTAGAACATTTCGAACCCATCGTAGGTCCATCATCAGCACAAGTAAAATTAAAAAATTCAGCAAGTTTACAAGTTTACAAGTTTAGAATCTCCTCGTTCGAAGCTGCGATCTGGTAGACGCCAAGCTGCGCAGGCATGCCGATCAGAGCGCCTGATGACAGAGGAAGCCAATTCTTTTCTAGTCTCACCGCCATGGCAGAGTCCCTTTACTCGCCTCGGAAATTGGCTTGCCGGCGTTCCAAGCGCGCCTTGATACCTTCCTGGGCATCTGCCGAACCGCCGATCTTTGCCACATCTGCATTCAAGTCATCGTGCGGCGTTGCATCACGAAATGCCATCTGACGCTACTTTATGCTTGCCGACGAGATTGAAGTTGAGACCAGCAGACTAGACAGGGAAGGCAATATTGGAGAGCGTATTTTAGTTAAAATTCCTGGAAGCAGTGGCCTTTTTCGAATTCAAAAATTAAAGCCCAATGGCTCTACAGGAACAAGAGTGAGACTATACCTAAGCCGCACAACACATAACGGTCAATTGATTTCCTGTGTAGAGTCCTTAAGAACATTACTTTGGATAGCAGATTTTAGAACTGAAGTATAACTTCTTTGACTTAGTAGGAGACTCAATCTTAAATATCCAAATCGCTTCCCAATCAAAGAAGTTAGGTCTATTTTTAAGGCCAAAGGATATTTTTCAGCATCCAACTATTGCTAAAATATGCCCTCTAATAGAACAAATAAAAACCATACCTATAAAGCGTGAAAATAAAGGAGATATTCCGTTACTTCCTATCCAGCAATGGTTTTTTGAGTTTAAATTTGTAGATCCTCATCATTGGAATCAATTTTTAAAAATGGTTCAGATCCTTGTCAATAATCTGGAGCGTCAGAGCCTGTTCATCAAAATCATCCTGTTCATCTTCGATGACACGCTGTTCAACCGTGAGTCCTCGTTTCCGCATGGCTCTTTCTTTTCTATACTTCAAATCCAATTCCTGCAAACGATCCTTTTTCTCTTTTTCTTCCATTAGCATGGCGGTCAACGGGTCTAGATCATTCGTTACCACACTTTGTGGTGCTGTACCTGGTGATTCTTGCCTGTGAGCGTCCACGAAGGAAAAATCACAAAAACGTTCACGTAGAAACGGCTCATTGCAGCCGTTGAAGTGCAAAAATATAATGGGATATTTAAAAAGCATTAGACTAAATCAAGTTCTCGAAGCCAAAAAATATTCAAAGGGCTAACCTGTAGTAGCCGAAACTAGCTATGCCTAATGAAAAATACAATTCTTATCTTTTCTACTTCTTTCACTGGCAATATGCCTCTAGACCTCGAGTGTTAAAATCTTGTATTAAAAGGACACGACCCAGAAGTCAAATGTTGCTATAGACACGGTTATAGATTCATTTGGCATTAAATCCAATGTTACATGACGATGGTTAGACATGTTAAATACTTGCAGTGCAATTCTATCACAGTTGTTAGGCAGGTTAGAATCAAACATAATGGTGTTAGTATTGTTAGTCAGTGCAATGGTAGAATTCGCTATTGGAATTTTAAGCATATCACTCAGGCCATATATTTCTAATCTTACATGCCGTAACGGGAAGGCAAGGTCAAAACGGAAGCGAGCCACCCGAGACGTTCCAGCTCGTGCTGCCCACGGACATGAGCACGAAGGGACAGCAGGCGTTCACCGAGGCTTACGGGACGAGCTGCGCGAGCTGGGATGCGGCGGACGTGAGCCCGGCCGACTATTGGTACTTCTATCGCCCGGACGCAGCGTTCTGCGACATCGATCCCGATGACGTGACCGTGAGCACGGCGACCCTGACGAAGTCGGAGCTCAACACCGAGGGCAGGTACCCCGAGTACCACCCCCGCTCGAGCGGCGTTGTCGGTTCGCTTTGGCAACCACTGACAAACAGAATTCCAATCATCAAACAGTATTTGCGATAAATCATGTCGAATCTCCTGGCTTCATGAGTATCCGGTGTGTTGGGTAGATGACAGGTTGTTACCAGCGGTTGATCGCGGCATGGCTTCCCCCCAACATGACCGAAGGTCGTGCGATGCAAATTCGATGCCGATTGATACGCCACTTGCAGCATGGGATCACCCGAAGAAAGAGGGAACTCCGTACGCCAGTCCACCGTCGAGACCCGGAGCCGGCAACGGCACACTGGGCAAGATCTTTCGCAAGGGCGCCGCGGTCGACGCGATGCGAGGCGCCACTCCCTTTCCTACCCCGACGATGCGGACGATCCGCAAATTGCCTTCGACCAGGCCTTCGACGCGCGCCCGCAAATTCCCCTCGCTCTTCCCCGCGGGAATCGTGCGCGATCCGTACTCCGCGATCTTCACTCCGTCGACCGAGAGTTCGATCGCGCCCATTTTGTATTTTAGCCAATTCATTTGTTTAAATTTTTGAATAGCCAATCAATTTGCAGCATTTATGACCTCTTGATAAAACCCATGGAATCGCCAATATGCTTGGCGTGTTTACATTTGCTATTGGTGGCACCATTTGCTTCGCCTACATTTGCATAAAAAGCAAAAACATTGTTTCGATAGTTCAAGCACACAACGCAGAAATGCAAAAGAACTGGGTCTCACTGGACCCAGATTTTGGGACGGAAAATACCAACCGGACGCTCGACCGGTCTCTGGAAAACAATGGTTTCGCAGTGACTTTGACGTCAAAGAAGCCGAGGCCCCGGTAGTACTGCTTGATTGCGGTGGTGTCCTGGTCGATCGTTTCCGGCTTGTAGAGTCCTCCAAAGAAACCAAACAGAGCTTCTTTGGTGACAAGTTTGGTTTTCAGACGGCCAGCAGACGGTGACAGTCCGACGGTACCGTCTTGTGATGGTCGAGACAGCAGACCACCCAGCGGGGCCGTTGCCCAAAGAAATCAAGGATCTCGATGGCCACCTTGCGACCGTTCATGACGCGATCGCGAAAGGCAGGCGCGCTGAACCAGCCATCCTCTGACGCGGCTGCCACGTCCTGTGCGATCTCGACCATCTCGGCCGTGACGGCGCGCGCGAAGAAATGGTCGCGTGCGATCTGATCGGTTCGGCCCAGCTTCTGGGTCAGTTTCATGACGCGACGTATCTCGCGTTCGTCGATGTCCAGTTCGCCCGCGAAATCGCGGACACGGTTGCTTTGCAGGTGGCAGTGTGTCGTACAATTCCCCTGCATATGAGTGCTGCGGGTAAGTAAATGACGTAGTTTCTCAATTTAGCGCCCTGAGGCCCTTATCGGCAAAGCTCTTATTCGAGAAAGACTCTTGTATCAATGTTCATGTATCAAACATCAGACCAGAAATCCTTGTTAAATTTTTCAAACTCAAAAATTCTCCAAAATATAAACAAAGAAACGAAATCGGTTGAAGACAGCAATTAATTCTTAAGAAACAGTGGCCCACCTGGCTCATGCCGCGAGCCGCCCCCATTCATTGCATGAGCCAAGACGCAATCTGCGGCGAGCACTACCGGGCACGACAGCAATACAGAAACACCGAAACAACAAGACGCACGGATTCAATGCGCATCTCCTCCAGGTCGCGCAAGTTCAGCTCCATCAATGCAACGTGGTCGATATCGTGCTGCACAAACGCCTCTGCGAGCGCGTCGCTCAAGCCGACCTGCCGCATAACCCACTGCTTCACCCTCGGTTCAATTCAGGTCTGCGTGTGTCTCTCGCAGCGATCTCTGTTGCGAATGTCTCTCCTGCTCATCAACCCGCGCACCCCCTTTTGCACAGCACGCAATACTATGATGGCCGCAACCACAGCACACCGACCGGCGCTCACGGCATGCAGCACTCTGCTGGCGGCAACTCGTCGTCCACCGACGACAGCAGCAGCGTCCAACCGGTCTCCTCTGATCTGGTGCGTGTCGTTCTGATCGCTGCGTACCCCTCCCCCTCGATGAGCCGACAACGGGTCTGGATCCTGTCGCGCGCTGGGACTTCTACGGTCTCGTCAAAGAACTGTCGAACCGGGGGGCGGCGGTCGTTCTGTCCTCTCATGCCCTGACGGAAGTCGAGGCCAGGACGGATAGGATTGCCATGCTGCGCGAGGGACGACTGGTCGCCAACGGCAGCCTGCAGGCCTTGCGTGAACAGGCGACCCTGCCGGTACGGCTGTCGGTCTCGGCGCGGAATGGCGGCGCCGAAACCCAAAAAAAAAAAAAAAAAAAAAAAATTGCGGCAGCGGTTCACTTCGCTCGGAGTTTCTTGGCGTGGCTCAAGGGGGACTGCAGCCCGGCCGATCCCACCTCGTCCTGGAGACCGTAGGGGAGGGCCAAGGGGAGGCGTTTGCGAATTTTGTCCTGCAGCTTCGCGAGCACGGTGACAGTACAAGAACGATACTTGCCCCTCTCTACGCGGTCCTGTTGTTCCTGCGTCTTCACGGAGGCGACCATGCCCTTGATGGTCCAACGCCATACCCGTTGTGCAAAGAGCGCTTCCCGACTGTTCCTGGCTGCCATCATCGGCCGCATGATGGCGGCGGAAATAACATTGCGAATACCGTCCATACCCAGAACAAAGACCGCCTGGTCCACCGAGTCGATGGACTGCTCGCCGCTGCGGAAGTAGGGGCTATTGGCAATTTGCAGTAGTTGGTCGGTCAACGCGGGGTCATTGAGGATGATCTCTGTCAGTTGGTGGCGGCCTGTGTTGGCATCGGAGATTTGGAATGTTCGCACATGAGAAATCATGAGCAAATAGTCCAAATTCGCTCAGCGAAGGCCGTTTTCTGTTCGCTAGCGAACGACGAGCAGCAAATTTGCTAGCGAACAGCGAATGCGAACGAAGTAGAAATGTACCTTAAATTTCTACCCGAAAATTTAAGGGAAGCGAAAAAGGTCTTTGTTTTACGCATGCATTTTCTGTAGCTACGCGAAAATTAAACTTCGTGAATCTGCATAATGCTTTGATTTTGTCCCGACTGGTGCTTCGCAAACGAAAGATATTGCTGGAGTCATATGCTGCTTTGACACGGGCAAGAAAAAGAAATGCGGTTTTGTAAAAGCACTCTGTCATAAGAGCAACCCTGTCAATCGGATGTCGACCTATGGGCAATCATCTCCATGTTTTGTTCCTGTTGTATTTTTTTGTACATCGCAAGATCGATCTTCACCGAACTGCCTCGCAGAAGACAGCAAAACAACCATAGCATGAAAAACGGCGGCACAATATGCAGTGGTCACCAACTTTGTAAGTGACTGAACAACCATAGAGCTCCTGATCCTTACTCTGAGCTATCCAACAAAGTAGGAAAATAATTCATTTTCATTAGTGACACAGTTGTTTAATTCTGGGTGAGGGTTGGCACTTTTTTTCAGATTTTTTTTTATAATTTTTTAGTTTCAGATTGAACGTTAGCTCTCCGGAAGTTAAGTTTTGCCACCACTATTTAAACAAAAATATCAGTTCAGAGTATACATAAAACCCAACCTAGCTGTAAATTTATGCACACATTTCTAAGTTAACCTAAAACTTTAGTTTAGTCTTTTTTCTTGAATTATTGTTTCTTCTAGTAAGGCACAACTGAAGAACTGAGCCAATTCTCTGTGAAATTTCTTTCCATTTTCACCAATTCTTACCTTAAATTACCTTACCTTAAATCGCATCTTGGAGCGATATAAGGATTATCCATCCTTGTGATGCTCCACGAGAAAAAAAAAAGAATTCGTTTGGTGTAGATTGTGGCCCCCGATGTAATACAAAATTTGAAAAGTATTGGTGAACGTAGAAGCAAAATTGAAAAAGAGATCGATAGTTTGGAAGATCTTTCTCAACGCGCTGCTGTTGCTGCTAAGTTAAAGGATGCCGATGTTGCAGCCAGCTACAAAATTACGCTACAAAAGAAAAAACGCGTATTGGAATTGTTAAAAGATCAGATGAGACTGCTGTCAGCCAGGCTGAACGCTACAAAAAAGGCAAAACTGATTGTTCACCAAAATGTCGGCCGCGCCCGGATCTGAGACACTGCGCCGCCGGGCAAGAGGGAGAACGACAAACATGTATGACCTGGGCCGCGCATTCGCCGCATCGCTGGAGCGGGAGCCGGATGCACTGGCCATCGTCGACGGCGACACCCGGCTGACCTATGACGAATGGCACCGGCGCATCAGCGCCGTTGCGGGCGGCTTGGATGCGCTCGGACTGCATCGCGGTGACCATCTCGTCACCGTTTTGCAGAACCGCTGGGAAGCGGCGACCCGTTCAGATCGGTACGCCAGAAGATATCGTTACCAAGCCGGCAGACGATTATGTGAAAGACTTTGTGGAAGGCATTTCGAAACTCAAGCTCGTTTTTGCTCATTCCATCATGGAGAATATTGACGATTACCAGCTTGCAAAAGGTGAGAATTTAAAGAAAAGCCCGCGCGCGCACCACGGTACTAATCTTGATGAATTGATTGATATTGCAACAACAACAGATCAGCCAATCGTCATCAATGATGACGAAGGGAAGAAAAATCCCTCCAATCCTTACATCTTTCTCTTATAATTATAAAGTGTTTCAAAAGAAGCGCATTTTGTTTTTGGTAAGGAGCACAGTTCGCAAATCGTCCTTCAAACTCTGTTAAAATATCCGCTGTTTATTTAGAAACCGCGAAGGTCATGACTCAGTTGAATTAGGCCATGCATATTGATTTTCGCAGTTACATGTAAATGACCGAATTGTTGCGATGAAAAATATGAAGCATGAATATTAAAAGGCTATAATCCACCGGCTAAAACCCAATTTAGGTCTTTAAAACGCAGACTTTCGAATATAAACTTTAAACTGGAGCAATATTTAGGGAAATATGTGAACATATAACAATACTTTGCTTCATAAGGAGACTGTAAATGTTTGTTGAACTTCTTTTTAAATGAGTCGAAGCAGAATCTTTTAGGGAAGATTGTTCAAAATCGAAATGAAATAATTTGAACAATGAATAATACTTTGCTATATCACGAGGCTTTAAGTTTCTGTTGAACACGGGGAAAGCAAAACTTGGCTCCAAAAGAAAAATTATTATCACGATAGAAACGAGTGATAACCCATATGGTCTGTTTGGTATTTTCAATACGTCATTATCAGTTTCAATTGCAAATCCTGTGACAAGACAAAGCCTGTCATTTCCACTCTCGAGAATTGATGGTGCTCTGAAGCAAAGTGAGGTAGGAATTCTTATGTTCTCTTCTTGTGCTTACCAACTATTCAATGTAATAACCACAAAGTGATCCAAACTGAACAATCATGAATTCCTGGATATTGACATTGTTGTCGGCATGTTCTCCGCCGTTGACCACATTCATCATCGGAACGGGCAACTGTTTGGCGTTGGTGCCTCCCAGGTATTGAAACAAAGGCAGATCCAGTTCCTGGGCCGCGGCTTTTGCGACTGCCAGAGAGAAGCCAAGGATGGCGTTGGCACCGAGCTTTTTCTTATTTTTGGTGCCGTCCATTTCGATCATCAATTTGTCCACCAGAACCTGTTCGGTGACCTTGCCACTTCTGACTAAATCCAGTTGATATGCGACAAACCAATGTGTTTAAAGTCTTGATTACACAAACGTGTAGACCATTTCCGCCGCTATTCATTTCAAATCAGGTTATGATCCCCTCAAGCCAAAGCTGGGACTTCAATTCATTTTTTCAATCAGGCATTTTTGAGACTATACAGTTCCCGTAAATTTAACTGATGACAAGAATTTAAGAACCTTCTGCCCCAGGTAGGTTCAATGGGGTAATAATTTTCAGAACCTGATTGGAAAGTATGGGGATTAAATCGAATATTACTGGATTTAGAAATTGAAAAAAATGAAAAAGGTGAAAGGGAATCCTTAAAAAAACTTGGAGAAAATAAATTTATATACAATATTGTTGATAAACATGCAAAATTGGTTGAAAAACGTTTGAAAATTATTGATGGGAGTTGTATTCCCATGTACGTTGAAAATATACTGTCACAAGAAAATAATAAATTGAATATACAAATAACAAAAACTTCACAACATCAAGATTCAGCGTTGCTGATCCGTCCGCGCGCGCTATTGCGGATGCTGCCGTGGGCATTGCAGTTTTTTCGCAACGCAACGCCGGCCAGGTTTGCACACGCAGCGGCGCGCAACACGCGGCTTGCGGACTATTCGATCGCGGTGCTCAACGAACACCTTGGGCCGCTGGCGCTTGATTTCGAGCGCGCAGACCGGGGTACGCTCAAAATCTATCGCACGGACAATGAATTCCGCACGGCGCAGGAAGCAACCCGAGTCCTTGAGTTTACCAGCAATGCTTCCACAGGCTACCTTCGTTGCATTATTAACAGCGAAGTCAAAAGCACCGTTTAACTCTAATGGGCCAACTTAATTGTAGTACTTGTCCACACTAAGGACTGATACAAAATGTTCTGTTCAGCCTATGTGATAATCGGTCGTTCTAGCCGGCCCAACACTAGCAAATTCACCTACCTTACTCCGAGGCATTTTTAACTGTCACACAAAGCAGAAAATAACATGCTACTAGGATAAAAAAAGGGCAAACAAACAAACAAACAAACAAACAAACAAACAAACAAACAAACAAACAAACTACCTCTTGGTGTTGAGTACTTGGAGGTCTTGAGCCACTTATGTGTGTGTTACCATTGTCCTGTTGCTCATCGTACAATCGCTTATATTTTAAGCCAACATAGAGAGCCGCACCCACGAACGTGATGGCAATTAAAAGATAAAATACTGCAAAAAACACCAGAACAACAACAACGACCAGGATGTAACTAAACACAAATCAAGATTTGTTACAAAATTATTGATAAATTCTTTGACCATTATGATTGATGGAAAATTATATTTCTTCCTTGTAGAACCTCAAAGGTTCAGTTAGCATAATAGTTTATTATATTATATTTTCAACTAATCAATTAGCATAATAGTTTATTATATTATATTTCATAATTATATTTTCTTACCTATTTATATCCATTCTCAGTGCATCCATTACCATGTTCATCCATGATTCAGTTCTAATGACTGCTATTTCAACAAAGCCTTGTCTTACAGCAAGTGTTCAGATTTCAGTGAGTATTGGGTTCAGGCTGGGACTCGGGCTACGTCCTAATGGACATCCGCCCTTAAAGGGCATTTTTGAGTTTTTTCCTACACCCTATACAGAGGAGGATATGTGGCAATTCTTATAGGCTCTAGTAGGGGTCATCCTCCAGACTTTATAAAATTATGTTTCATTTTCGCCCATGTTCTTTATTTTGGGCATTTTTTGTTTCGAAAGCGTCAAATGTGGCTTTTTAAAATTTGAGATTTTCGTAAGTTTCAGCTCTGGTTAGTGCTGGCTTATGCAAAAAAACCCGGATTTAGTTTTTGGCCTTTTAAAATGTTAGATAGTTTCATATTTCAGTAGTGGCAATTGCTGGTCTATGGAACCTAGGTTCATCTTGTTACTTTTTAAAATTTAAAACTTTCGTATGCTTCAGCTGTGGCTGGTGCGACCAACATTTATCTTGTTACTTTTTCAAGTATCGGATTTTTTTGAATTTCAATTTTGATTGCGCATAAACTTTGCGTCAAAGTTGCGATTTAGATCCACCCCAAAGGTGCCATCACCATTATTACGACGATTTTTACGCCAGAACGAAAAATGATTACGAGAATACTCAAATCCATCTGGATTTAAACAAGGCACCATATAAAGCGTGTTGCGAGTAAGAGCGGTTTGTAATTTTGGATTAAACCGATAGTTGTCTATTACATACTGGATGAATTTAAGAGCCAGTTCATTTCCAATCCACTCTCTCGCAGAATATTTTTCTTTTTTTTCAGTAATGAATAGAACAAAAGGTTTTACATGCATGGATGTACAGCAGCGAATAAGGGATAAGACAGAAAACGGCTTAGAAAATCCAAAGGCGGACGGAATGTGGGTGGGGAGTGTCTCTTGATTTTTCTTTTCTTGCAAGAGCTTCCTAATTCATTTTTTCACAAAACAAACGAAAAATACAACTCTTCTTGACTCAAGTGTTTTCAAACTACGTTTTTTTGTAAAAGAGAGTAAGCAGCGCCAGCAGATGGTTCGCGGCCCGTTCCCCCGTTTCGGCCATGTCGGTATGCGGGTAACAGCGGAAGATATCGATGACCGTGGCGTGTTCCACCATCTCAGGCGTAACATTGGCGTGCAGGTCCAGACTGACGGAAACCGGCAGATCCGGCCCGACGAGGTTTCGCACCCGGCGCAGCAGTTCGCCCTCGCCGTCCTCGAAATGTTCGGTCACCATCGCGCCGTGCAGATCAAGGTAGATACCGTCCGCCGGGTGCATTGATACGGTAAAATCCGCGTTCTTTTATACAAGTTAGAATCCTCTTATTACTGCTGATAAAGTAGTATGTCAAATCTGTGTTAGATATAAATTTGGCTCAGCATCAACAAACATATTTAGCTAATAGCAAAACCATGTTTTGGTAGTAGATGTTGCAGTTTAAGAATTATACTTCCTTCGCCAATAATTGTTCTATGCATATGTTGCAATTATGAATGGCTCCGATTTTTTGGTTACTTAAAAAGGCAACCGCCGGCGTCGCCGCCCTTCTTGCGGCCCGAAGCCATCTTGATCAAGCCGACCAGGATCGCGATGGCGATCAGGATCAGCGGAATACCGATCAGGGGCCGGTAGAACACCCAACCGATGGCGATGGTCATGAAGGCCACCACGGTGCCCAGGCCAGCGGCCGCGAGCCCGACGCCCATGCCAACGATCCCGCCGATGAACGGCACGGCGTCGGCGACGACGGTGATCGGACGGAAGACCAGGCCCATGCCGATAACGGCATTGTTTGCAAATCAGCTTGCCTGAAAGCAAGTAAAACACAAGGTTGAAAGGGATAAACGTTTTTTAACTACTTTGCTGAACCAGCTGTCACAAGAAGCCAATCCTAGCCGAACCGTCCTAGTCGAGTGATTATCACGCTAGATTTGACATCTTTTATCCTCGAGGACGAGGGTTTAGTCATGCTGCCGCTGGTCAATGCCTTACTCTGTACTCTCAGCTAGAGTCAACCCAGTTCTAAATGGGTACTAGTACATATCTGAGCTTAAAAGTGAGTATTTTTCACCATCACTTATTGGCAAGCCCAGCGCGGACGCGATGATACTGGAAGGTTTTTGCTGGGAAGATCATTTTGAAAGAGCCAGTGAATCTCGACAACAGCGATTTTCATCTTTCGAAGCATCCAGCATCGGAAGGCTCGATTCCATCAACAGCGAAAATGACAAAGAGGATAATGGTAGTATCAACGTCAGACGCAGTAGACCTTGCTCTCTTACTGGAGCTGTTCTAGATATTAAAATCAAAACACTTTTTTTGCTCCCCTTAAACCATCTTAGGTCTATTCATCCCAGAAAATCATAGCTTTCAAAGATCATTCTTTCGGTTGTTTTGACATTATGAAGTTTTGAGGCAGTATCACAATTCCGTCAGTTCTGCCACGTTGAACCGTAAAAATAAATAAGAAAAACTAATTAGTTAAATTTGAGAACGCTTCTCATCCGAAAAATGCAAACATCAATGATCTTTTGATTCAAAAGACTACTACATGCCCACCTTGCGAATTCTCTCGTCAACGTCCGGACCGCCTTCGATCAGCTCAAGTCCAACGGCATTGATTAGTGGCGGCTGCGATTCCGACCGTTCGCGCGTAAAGTGTTTCGGCGCTACGGCGCCGGGAGGAGGAGGTACAGCCTGATCGAGTTCGTCAGACAGTGGTGTGGGAATGGTCAACGTGTGTCCGCACTTACACTTGGCTTTCTTGCCGGCAGACGAATCTGAAACTTTGTACGGTGTGTTACACGCCCTGATTGCATGTCTTAAAAGATCCAGCACAGCACGCACAGGGCGTGCTAACCAAGCGCTCCAGGTGACAATGGGCCAGCCGGTCTTGCCTTCCTCAGGCGTTGCGTCGACATTACTTCGAGCAAGGGTTATCTCGTTAGCCCATTGCACCTGAGCTTAACCGTTATGCACCTAAGGAAATGATGCTAACAAAGAGAAATAAACCTGTCGGTTGGATCTCTGTTGTGCTCACCATCGTCGCTGGAGCGCTCATAAGTCGTGTTCAACACGCGCTTCGTCTCGCCGCGGGCCCAGCAGGAGTGGGCGATCACCGACGCGATCTCCGTCACGAGCGAGCGCCTCGGCACCGCGCCCATGACCCCCTTCGCCGCAGGTGAGACGAAGGTCCTGGACCGCGTGCTCTTCGACTGGTTCCTCGCCCCCGGCGAGCAGGCGCTCGAGCTGACCCTCGAAGCGAGCGAGGTCGATCGCAGCACGTGGTATTCGGTGTTCGAGACCTCCTCCGCCCCCAAATTTCACTTAATTTATTTTGTCTGTTGCATCTCTATTTTGAACAGCTAATTTTCCTGTTAAGTTCTATGGCCATGATTAATATGTTCAAAAACTGCCATCTGAAAACTCATCTAGAGCGAATTAAATCCAGTTTTGCAATCAGGGAACGGAGGGCGTATATTTTGTTTCTGAATATTTGAAGACTGAATATGTGAGGAAAGTCTGCATAGAACAAACAGCAGGATTAATCTCTGTTGATTCATTATACCCCCTCCGACTTCTTGCCCTTCACCCATCGAGTTTGGTCTCCCTATGAATCACAAGATACCTGGTTTCCCCCTTTCCCTCACAATCGGCATGTTGGTGATCATGATGACCACAATTGGGTGGGCCGCCACTATCGGAAGCCCACGCTATCAGCCCCAGAAACCACCTGGAACCGTTGATTACCAACAAGGTCTCACTGCCCTCGCGAAGGGTGACTTCGACATGGCGAAACAGGCATTTCACGCCACCCTAGAAAAATCCTCAAGGGTGGGGCAAAATAAAAATATTTCTAGCCTTCATTGGACCTTCAATACACTGAAGAAATCAATACACTGATAACTAAAGTTGGCTATTTAGTTACCCAAGCAAGTAAAACATAAGAATCAATACACAGTGTTTACCTCGTGTCCAATATGAAGGAAATAACTACACATTTACATATTATTGTTGATAACGCGTTGGAAGTTCACCAAGCATTAGCTGTAGTAGGACTAGGCCACGTACTCAAAGTTTTATTACCAGAATTTTCAATTTATTATAGTTAAAAAAGTTGATACATTTTAAAAGTATTTTGTTTATTTAAACCATACAATAAATTACCGAGTCAAACTCAAAACGAGGTAGAATTAACATGAGTAGGTCTGACAACTCCCATGCCTTCTCAAAACAAGAACATAATTTGCACTTTACTGAAAGTAAAATATATTTAAAACGTTTTCTCTTTGTTTTTACTTTTCATACTTTGTTTAGTATGCTTTAACAAATATATCAAGGAGAGAGCTGAAATCGAAAAAGAAAAAGAGTACCACCAAAGAAAATATGAAAATATTAGATAAGACTATCGTCACAGGATGTCTAGAAAGAATATACCAATAGAAAGAACAATTCAAGGATCTGTCAAGTAGCAGAGGCCAGGCTACACCTCAAACTTCATCCTTCCAGCCCAGCCGAAATGTGCAACCAGCAGCTCAATCACTTGTGGAATAGTACTCCTACGATGTATCTCCATCATCGATGGATGAAGTCAGAAATGTCCACGCATTCGACGACCCGGAAGAAGAAGAAATCGTACCGGACGTCTTCGCTCAAACAGTGGGACTCGTGAAGGACAGCTTCGCGGACACCATCCCCTTTGTGCCGAACGTTGCTCGGTAGGGATGCGACTCTTTTGCTCAGTCCCACGAAGCGGACTGCGTGGCTCCGGAAATGGAATCCTGACTATGTGCCATGACGTAACCTGTGAATTTGACGGCCATCCGAGTGGGTGCTTCCCGAGGATGCCGTCAAAAGAGCCATCGACTAAAATTTCTGAGATAATCGATCGATTTAAAATTATCGAAGAGCTATATTTTGCGCTTTCCAGTTATAAATTGAATAAACTTTTTCCAAAAATAAGTTTTGCATAGAAAAGTAAAGAACTCAATTAAACCAAAAATAAGCCAAAGTGGAATCAAATAATCTATCAAGCGTAAAACTACCGCAAATCAGAACCGATAAATAAATGAAACCCAAAACAAACAGAAATTATAATAAATAACTGACCTAAGTTTGTGACCTTCGGGTCGAACCAGTGTTCAGTGCTTTCGGCGTTCATTATTTCGTCCTTTCCTGCGATCCTGCTTGATCCGTCTTCGCGCGCAACCTAAGAGGTGCCTGCACCTATTACAAACCGGAGGCCCCCATGAACCTGCTTTCCGCGACATTATCACGCGTCAAACCGTCGCCGACGATCGCTGTTTCGACCAAAGCCGCCGAAATGAAAGCCGCCGGCGAGGACGTTATCGGCCTGGGCGCGGGCGAAATTGATCACCTTCAGTCGCCAACTTGTTAAGCAAGCTGAAACTTAACTTGGCACGTTCGGCCAAGCTATGCATTAGCATGAATTCCTGATCTGTATGAATGTGACCACCCAACACGCCCAAGGTATCGATATTGGGTAAACCGGCTGCAGCGAGATTGTTCCCATCACAGCAGCCCCCGGTATCCTGATAAGCAATGTCGATCTCCAGTTCCGCGCCACAGCCTTGCAACCAATCCATCAACAACTGATGACCAGACCACCCCTTGGGATTCTCTAATTTTTGAAAGTGCTTGATCATATATTCTCCCTTCTTTTCTATACTTGTAAATCTGTGTTTGGGATACTTTATCATTCACATATTAATGACAGCAATTTTTTGAATAAAACTTCTTATAAAGATTGACTTGTTAGCACTGCTGTCAGATAGAAACTATGAGTATGGGAAATGACCAGTAATTTGACAAAATTTTGCCTGTAACAGTGGGCAATTTGATGGGATTACAAGAAATCCCATTACAAGCTCCAAGATTGTTATCCAGAAACCCGGGGGCAGAGGGATATTAATGGGGAATATGGCATCAAACTCATGGGTTACTTTTAGCAGGCTTTCCCTATGAAGTTATTTCTTCCTTGGTATGAGGATATTGAAGTGCTGCGAATGCCAATTTAACCATCAAAGTTATTTCCAAGCAGCTTTTCCAACAATCTTGAAAAAGTAAAGTTTATTGCATACCTTAAAATGCTTGACGGCTGTGTACGATATTGACCGCCTCGAAGACACGGCAGTTCGACGTGCGGGTTAGGAACCAGAGCCAAGGCCGAAGCGTCGCCTGATACGCCGCGAAGTTTCCGTGCATACCGACGAAGGAAAAGCGGCTGACGTGGCCGTGGAAATAGCGGTCGCTGCCGTCGGGCATCGACGACCGAATCACCATAACTTTTCCCAGGACGTCCTCGAGTTTGACGTCAGCCTTCTCGTGAAGAAGGTCGAGTTTGTACTCGAATAAGCGGCCCAACTGCTCCAAATAGAGACACATGAACGAAATGTAGCTACTTAAAAGTAAACTTAGAAAAATTAATAAATAAAACAATTTACAATGGTAATATAACTCTTTCGGGTCATTTGATGTTCTGAATTTATTTTCTTTTGAGTCACAATATATCCAAACATGTGAAACATATAGGGTCTCCGAAGGAAACTTATCAGCGTATCTCGAAGCTCTATAAGTTTCCGTCAATACTTATTTTATTATGCATTAATGCCTCAAAATAGCTAAATATCAACTTCCTCGACCGATTAGCGCTGACAGTGAGAGTGGCAACTCTGGACCTCAGGTGCTGCAGCTCCTGCACAAGCACAAGTACAAGCACCCGCGCAAGCACCGCAGAATGGAGAGTGACGCAATCGCTTGAAGTAAACAGCTGCCATCACGAGATAGCGTACCTCTTCCATTGCGGCTTTGTCTTTCCTCTCGTTCGCCAACTCGGCCAGAGTTGTGGAAAGTCGCGTATGCGTGTCCGTCAACTCCGCCGTGCTTTAGCTATTAAAATAACCAGCTACCTTTGTAACGTATTCAATTTTTTAATAAAAATATCTTTATTCATCCAATGATTAAAACGACAAAACTAAATCACGTCGCAATTCAAATTGTGTTTTGTGATCTACAACTGAGTTGAAAAAGAATTGAGAAATCGTCCAACTATAACAAAGCACATCCTGCCATTCTGAAATCGTTTGATGACACAAATAAAACCGCGGTTTTTGAAACACAAAACTATTTGCAATTTCTACAATTTTTTAAGAACTTCAAAGCAAACTAAAACCTTCAAAATAGCGTCAAATCAATTAAAAAGTACAGTGTCCCCTGAAAATCACCTTTTCGATACACTACACTGCACAATAGTAATATTGTGTCTCATATTTTCTTTTTTCTTCCAGATGTGGTCATACTGGATCAAAGATAATAATTAATCATAAGGGGTTTATTTGAAAGGAAATTAAAAATTCCAATGTATTTTTTAAGCTGTGACAAAGTGCTAGTTACTGGACCGTTTAGAGCAAGGTTTGGCCGGGCGCAACGTCCAGCGGCTCAGCGCTTCTCGATGATTTCGGTGATCAGGGCCTCGATATCCTCGCCGGCCTGGATGGCGATCTGTCCATCAAGCAGCAGAACGGCCAGACCATGCACCCGGGCCCAGGCGGCCAGCGCGGCGATCCGCCCGCCGGGATTATCGCCGCCGCTGACCTGGCGGAGCGTGTCAAAGGCGGCATTGGCGGCCATGCGCAGACCGGGGCGGTTATCATAACAGCTCCATTATTCGGCAGAGTAATCGAGATCGTTGGAGTCGCAGAGATAAAGTCGACACCAGCTTTCACAAGATCTTGTTTATTTTCAATGTCTTTGGGTGAGGTTTTCAATGAGTTAGTAGCGATGATAGTTTGAATATACTCCATTTCATCACAGTATTTCGCAGTGCTTGTTGGTGGCGCACTTGTTGATGCTGAAGCAGTTTCTTCCGCCGCACTTCCCGTCGTTGCGATAGTTGTGGTAACTGTCGAACGATCGGCCAGCGCACGTGGTGAACGAGATTGTGCGACCCATGTACCCGTCCTTGCTGTCGGCTGCATCAAGCACCATGGCGTACTCTTCACATGCACCAGAGCCCGTCACCACATGTGTGTACCGAAACCAAAGCGGTCCAGTCGATTCATTCAACAGTTTGCACGACTCATTGCCTTTGTTCCCTAGGGTTGATTGCATGCGTGCTCAGCGTGGTCACAGACATTCTGAAGGACGATGCCGCAGCATCCAGCCTGAGTTGTGCTTCCGCGGCCAGGAACTCGTTCCGCCGTTCATCCACGGCCGAGATGGAGATGTTGCCCCGCTTCGACAGGTCCTGCGCCCGCTCCAGCTGCTTTTTCGTGAAGTCGACCTGTGCCTCGGCGATCTTCAAGTTGGCCTCGGCCTGTGCCAGTTCTGTACGGAAGGGCCGCTGATCGATGGTGAAGAGGAGATCGCCCTGCTTGACCAGTGCGCCGTCGACGAAGTGCACCTTCTCCAGGTAGCCGCCATGTCTGGCATCACTATATCCAGCAAAATTAAATCCGGCTTTAGTTTAATTGCCTTCCATATACCCTGCTCACCGCTTTTTGCCACAGAGACTTCGGCTTCCGAACTAAGCAAATCGGAAAGAATCTTCAGGTTGGACTTCTCATCATCAATAATGAGGATTCTGGGCTTGTCCAAAGGTTCTTTAATTCGCATTACCGTTATTCAACCTCATGCCAACTCAGGCAGTTCTTTCCGGCCTGTTGCGCCTGATTCACCTCTGCGAAATATTCGGGTTCTCCGGCAGGGTTGTTGGTGTAGAGACCCACAGCCCCCCCTTGTGCCGAGGCATAGACGCGCTCTGGTCCAAAGTGAGAATAGCTTCCATCCCCGCTAGAGATATCGACTGAGCCCGTCGTCGCAAAGCCGTCGAACCGGAAGAAGGGGCTGCCATTATCCTGCGTCCCTCCCATCAAACGCGGGTCGCCAGCCTCAGCAGGGATGGCGGCATGGTAAAACTGGGTGACATTGTAAATAAGTTATTTTTTTCTAACGTATCCGTTCCTTATTTGGAGATTTTGATCGTCTTTGCGTTGGAAATTATTATGCATTTTCTCTTTTTTTGTTGACCTTCGGGGTTTAGAAAGTTAATTGATCTCCATATTTCACCTTGGTGTGATTCTCATGGGTCTTAATGTTTTTAAAACGCTTATTTTTATTATCTGGTGGCTATCTTTTTTCGAAGAAATTACTTACACATGTTCAAATTGTTAGTTTGTTAACAACTGTCAAAGGAAACTTCTGACAATCGCGACGACGACGAGCCGGACATCCCGTCGGAGGACGAGAACGCGCCGGAGATGACTCCCGACGAGGAGCACGAAGTCGAGGAGCTGAAACAGCTCCGCGTGCCCGTCGTCTACGAGATCATCCGCGAGGAAGGCATTGAGGAGCTGAAGCGGCCCGCCATGTCGCTCTGGTGGTCCGGTCTCGCCGGCGGCATCGCGATTTCCGTCAGCGTGATGGCGGAAGGGATGCTGCATCACCGCCCCCCGATACGACCGCCCCGGTCTTGCAACTCGACGACGAGCTGCCTCGAGGCATGGTCTTCGAGGATCGCTTCACGATCACTGGCGCCGTCCGCGACGAGAGCCAATGGGTCGACGTGGTGGTCAACGCCCAGCCCGCCGTTCGCGTCGAGCCCGGCAAGGCGTTTTCGATTTCCGTTCCGTTGGAGCTCGGCGCGAACGCCATCAGCGTGCAGGCCATCGACACGTCGGGCAACCGCAGCGCGACCGTCGACCGTTCGCCACCTCGACTCGATGGAGCAGGAGCGCATCCCGCTCGCCCAGGTCGTGGACTACATCCGCGAACGCGTCGACTCTTGACTCCATCGTCGTAGACGTAGTCGTAGTCGTCGTCGTGAACGAATGTAGACGAATGCCCCCGTCTAACCGACGACCGTAGGCTCCACCGCCGATTCCTCTGCAGGCTCCTGGACCGCCTTCCGCCGCCCCTTCGGCGCCGTCGCCAGCGCCAGGAACGCCACGAGGTAGAAATGTCGTCCCATCGCCGTCGAGCGCAATTGCAGCTATCTTAGTGCCTCCGAGATCGATTCCGATTCTCAGGATTTGGCCCATCATTCCAGCCTTTTTAGCAAGCGTTTCGCCAATTTTTCGATGCGCATCCAACAAACAAAGTGAACGCCATGCTTCGACCTTAAGCAGTTGGTTACCCGTTTGCTGTCAAATACGGGCTCGCGAGTGGGGACGCGGTAGGACGCCGCTGCAGGCCCTGGGGCCCAATCAATCCGATCCGCCCAATATTCGGGGAAGTTCATCCCAATATCGGCAAGGAAGCCCTGATAGGCCTGCCGGAAACCGGCAATCCTTTCCGCCTTTTCCGCATCGGAAGCATTCTGATAGAGCCCTTCGATGACACGGCCGAACGCCTCATAAGCCTCGGTCTTCGCGGGATCGTCGTAATAGTCGACGATATCGGCGAAGGCCTCCCATTGTTCGGACAGGAAGTCCTGTTCAGGCAGATCGCCGGCTTCGATATCCTCCAGCCGAGAATTGAAAAAGATCTACCGAAAAAAAATTCATAAATACAACTTCCTAATATAATAATTGTATCCTACCCATGTTTGTTTGTTTGTTTTTTGTTTTGTTTGATCAGCCAGAAAAACTGCCAGTAATTTATTATTCACAACACTAAACAAAGAGAAATAATAATTATAAAAATCATGTAAACTCAAATTACAAGCAACATCCGGAGAACACTTTTCACCATTAATTAAATTTTTCCATGAAGATTTATCCCTACAAAACAATGACGTCTTGAATAAATCTTGTCTTTCTTGATCATAAAATAACAAGGGGTTTTGTCCTTACATAACACATAAAAAGAATCAAGTCATCCGTTTTTCACTTTCAAACATGCGAGACAAGAGGAACTTTCAGCTGAAAGCAATTGGAAGTAAGCAACGTAAACAGATATCAAAATGGTCTCATCATTTGTATGAAACAGAGAATGCTTTCGTAAGCCTAAAGTTCTTTTCGTACTTTAACAAGTTATCGATAAAAGGTGTTTGCCGTTTTGTTCAAATAGAGACATGCCATCGTTATTATCGCCAAAAGCTTTGCTTTGGCTCAGACCGGTGCCGCCGGTATGTTCATCTAATGAGGGTGTGCCTGACCATAGTGGGTCGCCCCATTTGGCTACCACATGCCATTGGAACCCTTCAGGGACTGTGACTGTGTCAAGCGTATTGGCCTGAACGGCTTTAAATTTGAATATATCTTGTGTGTCTTTGGCATAAGCGCTGGTGGCCATGAACGACCGCCGCTTCCCCGAGAGCTGGCGCAGCCTGATGCTGAACGGTGCGGACCTCTTTTGCGTCTGCTACAACACGCCGGTGATGAACGGCGCGACGCTTGAACAGGCGCGCCATGCGTCGGAGCTGGCGATCTGCGGCGGGGCCTATTCCAATGCCACGTGGACCATCGCCGCAGGCAAGGGCGGTGTGGAGAACGGCATCTCCTTCATCGGTGGCAGCTTCATCTGCGGACCCGACGGGGTGATCGTGGCGCGCTATATTCTAATCATCAATATACCAAGTGAATCTTCAAAATGTTGAATGGCAACTCCAGAACATGTCATGCATTTGGGTTATATGTTGGCATAATGGGTTGCTTTTGCTTGTATAAAATAACTAACATATTTTTTTTTAACTTGTTTCCAAATGGACTAAAAAATAGAAAATGATTTTTTCTTTTCTCAAGAATCTACAAACACAAAACGGATTGGGCTTTTAATATCATAGATTTCAAATACATCTAAGTTGTAAGATAGAGACCAAATCACTTCCATTTCGCAAAAAGGCGGACTTTACGGACTTTCTATTATTGTGGAAGGCATCGTAAAAAGCACTTCTCACTTTCTTGCTGCTGGTATCTACCCATCTTGACTTGCCAGACTCAATATCCTTAAGACGTACAAGTCCAATATCAGGTATTTCTACCTCAGCCGGATCGTAAATCTGAATACCGGTGAGGTCGTGTTTTCTAGTACCCAAAGCTAATTGCTCCTGAAATCCTTCGTCCCACGTGGAGCTTCTTAGAAACAACCTTCATCCTTCCCTACTTTGATAGAGTACACTGTTTATTTAAATATATATATATATATAAAAGGATTTGTTGTTGCGTCATCAGTCATTCGTCGTTGTGTGTATATAGTATATATGTATAGTATATATTACTGTCGCGAAATACAGTAATAGAGAATACGTAATATAGCTAGAGAGTGTATCATTTCTTCTTACTCCGTCGTTTTCTATTCTCTTCTTCGTCATAAGGACAATTCTTTTCGTGGTGGGCTTTACAGTTACTATTTACAGTTTGAGAAAACTATGAAGCGGAAATACAGAGTAGTGGCAGCTTACCTTGAGATACCCCGCCTTCATAGTTATCTCCTGGGTGCGAGAAACAGTTCCATTCTGATTGGCGTCTTCTAGTAGAATTTTTAGTTCAGACTTCAGCTGAAGAAAAAATTGTTAGTTACTAAAATTTTATGTAACTGGTCAAAGTAATTTTTTGCGGTTGGCTATTTGTAGAAACAATCACCATAAAGTCTGAAAAAAGTCAACTTAGTTTCTCAGCATAATTAGTCATGCTAACAGGTCTAGAAGCTCTAGAAGAAAGGACTAGCTAAATCACAAAAAGTTAAAAACGGTTCAGATCATATAGTACACAAATCCTACCAAAAGAGACAAAGGATCAAGCAACGTAACTCAACAACACTTCCAGATAATTGCACAAATGGTGTCAATATAAACAGGAATTGTACCGAGAAAAACAATTGCTTTCTAAAACAGTTGTATGTGTTACACACTGTTACTAAATTCACACAACTACCAATAGAAACACGGATCAACCAAGTAATACTATTTCACTATTAGCGATCATACTTATTTTATCAAATTTTCTTTGAATCAATTTTCATTAATGAGCCAAGCTCATTTTATTTTTACCGCGTATTAATCACTTTTTTAAAATGTGATGGGTTGGTTATAACCTATTACAAACCATCATTGATGATTTTCATCACTGTACTCACTTCTATTAACACAATGCTCATAAAATTAAGAAAATAGAAGCTGAGACAGTGAAACTTTGAATTGCTTGAAGTGAAACTGAATGAAGAAATACTATTTACCTATTAGGTAAAAAGTAATGTAAGATATGGAAATTGCAAGGCCTATGAAAATTTGCCCACGCACGCCCATTCTAAATTTCAAAATTGACAGAACTATGACAGTATGATATTTTGTATTCCTTTTGTCTTCGTCTCTGCCTGCCATCTTCCTTCTTTGTCCTTTACTACAAGTTACAAACATCTAGATTATAGAAAGCGTTGTCAGATTTATGGGTTGTGGAAAGCAGGATATACTCAGTCTGAGATTGCGAAGGAAGTGGGGGTTCATAAGTCCACGATTAGTCGAGAATTTAAACGTAATGCTACGTTTATACGGACTTCTTTGGGGTATTGGGACTATAAGCCAGATTATGCTCAATGTTACGCAGATGAGCGTCATAAATATAAAAATAAAAAGGTTAAGTTTACAGATTCTGTACAAGAATAGGTTGCAAGGCCATGTTTCCACGAGGAATGCCGGGCACAGCAAGTCTCAGGCGACGAATTGCGTGAACTTGCTGGCGACAAGCAATTGCACACACAGTCGACGCTGGCGGAATAGACCGCGTACACGACGACGGCTCCCTGCGAGAGTAGGGGGCCGTTATTTCTTTTTGGGAGAGTCTAGTTTGTGCGGGTTGTGATTAGGACACTGTTTGTCTGAGCAACGTTCAGGAATGGTTTTCGTCCCTTCCATCATGAATTGAGGATGATGGTTTGTGCGAATGACCTCCCCCGACCTCACCACCCTTATTGAGCGACTGGAGAAATTCCAACGTAGCGCAGCAGGCCAAGGCCATTCCATTGAATTCGGGGGTGGTATGCAGACGAAATATGACCCCGACACTGGCGAGCGATATTTCTATGAACCGCAGGGCTATCTGAGGACATCGCCAAAAAAACTGCGCGCGATATGGGACCTTTGGGAACTTCTTCCTGACCTTCTGACCGTCCTTCGCGGCGCACGCGGCTGGCGGCGAAGGCCCTCGCCGAGCAGCGGCTGGAGGCGGTGCGCCAGGTCTTCCTGGGCTCGGGGCACGCCAACCTGAGCGGGCGCGTGCGCACGCGCTCGCCGGCGTTCCGCGTCGACAAGGTGTCCTACGGCGTGAAGGTCGTGCCCACCCTGACCCGGGACGACTAGTGCGGCGAGCGGTCGTCTTGCTCGGGGCGCTCCTGTCGCTGAACGGCTGCGCCGCCTACATGGGGGCCGAGGCATCGCCATTTTCAGATTTCATGCTTAGTTACTTCTCAAATTTATATAATTTGATTACTGTAAGATATGACAATGTGTGTGATGAATTGCTATAAGAGATGACCGCCTACTTGAAAAAAATTGTCTTAAATTTTGCCATGAAACGTGAATGGTAAAACGTCCGGCAACACTGTTTGGGTCCTGTTCAAGACATTTTGTAATTAAATGATCCAAACTGTGCCAAGAAAGTCATTCATTATTGTATCATTCTCCAAGACAAACGACTGAGCAAAAAGAGGACAAGGAACCTGCGCAGCATATTGGTGATACTAAAATAGACCAGAAATCAAAGCAGGATGCTCCGTCCAAGCCGGAGAAGATAGAGGCTAGTGCGACACCACCGCCTTCAAAACAGCTTGAACAGGATGATAATCCAAAACCCGAAGCCTGGGCCAAGGAAAAAGAGCAGGAAACACCAGTACCAACCAATGAAATTTCGTCGCTGAATGAACCGCCTCAGAAAATTGACAAGCATGACCCAACTCTCAAATCTGCAAATTCGGCACAAAAGAAGCGCACCTAGAGATCACGAGCGGGAGAGTTGGAGACCTTTCTGATACTTGTGAGAGCATGAGCCAGATGGAGACATTTAAGAGACTCTTGGGGGGTCGCCACTGCCCGGCGGAGGAGACTTGGACATCTCAAGTGCAAGCCTTACAAGCCAGAATTGCCTTGAACGTATCATTATAAAGAAGCCGCGGAACTCGATCTACGTACAATAGTCTTTCCACGCAGAGCGGGACAATACTCTTCGACTACGATTTGGCCAGCCGCAGGAACCATCAAGTACGGATACGGATACCTCTCAAATAGCGCAAGCAAGACTGCGAGAGTCAATGGTCGCTGAGGAATCAATGATGAAGCAGATTGGGCGAACGTCTGCGCGGTCTATAATTGTCAATAGCTGGATACTTGTTGAGGGCGCGCTGGGCGAAGCCTACTCTGCATTGCGTGCGGCACAAACGGGAATTGCTCCGAAAAAAAACTGATCGAGGGTGAAGGCCGGGCGGTGTTCGCTCCGAGTTCGGCGATTGTCTGGGGCACCGTCGTGGTCTCGGGCACGACGGCCGGTCAGACCGTGCTCCTTCGCAACCTGGCGCTCGGGGGGACGGCAGTGAACGCACTCCGCATCGAGGATACGGCGGGGCCCGTGCTGGCCGAATCGCTCACTGTCCCTGGTTCTCCCTTCGGTATGTCCGGCAGCATTGTTCGCATTGCGCGCAGTGCCAACACCCAGCTGCAAAAGGTGGAATGATCGCATTGAAACGTGAGCCATCCGCCATCCGGGCGTCCACCATTGGACATGTTTCGTCGACTCGGCGACCTACCTTGGATACAATTCGATCGATGATTTGTAAAAGATGGTGATTGTCGCGGAACTCGACGGACGACTTCTCCATCTGTCCGCCACGTTCGCAATAAATGTTTTTAGGGCCGTTGATGAGAATATCGCTGACCGACGGACCTTTGCGGATCAATTCCAAGGGTCCGAGTCCCAAAGTAGGATGTGTCGTGGACAACGCGCGTTTGCAGATGACGATCGGAAAGTTCGGTAATCTCCAGCCGAACTTCACCGTTATGGGTGTTGGTTACAAACCATCGGTGATACCGAGTTTTTGCTGTATGTACCGCACCCAGATGGAATGCTTGGGAGTCGATTTCATAGGGCATGGGGAATAACGCCAACAGCCAATTGCGATCTCTCTGGAGGTCCATCGGCAGGGTCAGATTTTGACGCAGGTGTTCAATCGGCGCCGTCGGGGTGGGGCGGCCGCGGCGCGTCTACCCGGGCGATCCGCACAACCTGCGCGTCGAGGGCATGGTGCTCGTCGACGACGAGGCCACCAGCGACGCGGCGCCGACGATCGAGCGCACCGCGACGATCGATCTGACCGACGGGCGTCTGTCGTTCGAGGTCGGCGGCCGCTCGGCGTCCACCGGCGACTTTGCCTACACGTTCCTCGCGTACGCGACGATCGTCGCCGTGGACTGAGACCTAGGCGGCGCTCGGTAATTGATATTTCAATTTTGTTCGAAGGAACTTCAGCGTAATTAAAAAAATAAAATGTCAGATTAAATAACCTATGGCAGTCCAGGTGAAAAGCACTACCTTCCGAAAATTGAAAAATAAATTCGCGCCAAATTCAAGCCCCCCCCCCCCGTATTATTCAAACAATATCAAACCAACTTCTCAAATGGAAATTCTCACCAAAGAAAATGTACAAAAAAGCAAAAAAACATTTAGCCCGTTTTATTCAGAAACAACCCCAATGCTCTAAACCAAAACGAACAAAGTCCTTGAGGATATCAAACCGTTCTGAAGCGGAGATGTCCCAGTGTCTCGATTCCTTGATCTCAGTTGGAAGCCAAGGTTTGATCAAAGCGCCACGCGCCAGCATGGCACAACTCGAAAGTCCTTCTCGAGCGACTTTCTTTTGATAGTCCACGTAGGAAAAGATGTCGCCGTTACCGATAACGGGGATTCGAGGGATCGAAGGATCCTGGCTGTCATACACTTTGGCTATCACCAAGGAAATTAAAGACAATTCAACGAAAAGGAAAGCATCAGCGAACGTTAATAATATCTTTGATAGTTTACCAACAAATACCATCACTGAACAGAATAAAAGCATTATGAAATGTGCAATGTTCTGTTAGGTACAACCATATTAGAAGCCATGCAAGATCCCGAAATGAAGTAATTGCTATGTCAAGAGAATACTTGATGAATTATTTTTTGGACCGGATTCGAAACATTCAAAATTTTATATGATGAAAAAAAGGAATTAAAAGAGAAGTTGGTCTCTCTCACCCTCTTTTACCGTTAACTGTTCTGCTTGTCGAGGCAAGGGGAAAACTAATGCATGGAAAACACTTCGTTCCTTACTCAAACAATTTTGCTATATTAGCTATGATCAATGCTGTATTCAGGGAAAGGTTTTGGGAGTTTGACCCCCCCCCCCCACTGTTTTTTCAACTCGTAAAAACATAATAAAATGTATAGAAAACGTTTTTGATTGTTTTTTACACCCCCGGGCGAGCAATGGAAGTCCAGCATCTGGATCCACCGACATAGAGGTAGCCATGCTCTGTGCCCCCCCTCTACTGGTGTGGGAAGGGAGCACAACGATCGACCAGTGCTTGTCAGAGAACAAACCCCTCCCACTGCATCCGAGTCGTCGTATGTACAGAATTTATTTTCCACTATCGGTACCATGAACAGTGGTATGAGGTATACCGCCTTTTGATGTGCTTATGATGCCCTTGTATGCCAAGAACACGAGAACTTACCTAAGTTTTTAATAGTTTTTAAGTTTTTAAGAGTTCTAAAATTGTAATTAGGGTTTTAACATTTCTTTTCTTTTTACGCAGGACAGGCATTGAAAACAGCAATTTTTTGTTGAAGCTTAAATCCTGTTAAAATATTCGTATTATTATTACCTGTCTGAGTAAATCCAACAGTTTTAATATGGCCATAATCATACAGGGTAGCCTACTGCTGCTTTGTCAATTATGGTCAACTATAGAAGCGTAGAATAGTATCAAAAGCGATGCGATGGCCAAAATATTTTTTTATACAGTTTTATTTAGCTTATCCCTTTTAGTTTTTGACCCTGCCACTGCTATTGGAGCTATTCTTTTCGCAGCTTTTGCATTGCGACATTTCTCGGAACGATCCTCCACAAAATAACTGTAAAAGCGATTAAGGTAATAGAAAATGACTACAGTTTCTGGACAGCTAGAAAAAATGACCCATGAAGACGGTCAGCCAATTGAATATAGTTTAGTATTAGATGAAGGACCGCGCCGGGCGGGTTCGGCCTCACGATCTCCTTCCGACTGCAGCTCTGACGGGCGGCGGTCCGGCCCCGGGGGAGCCGCCTCCTGGGGAGCGAGAACCGGGTGCGAAGAACCCTCGAGCTCGGGAGGGGCTGTACGGGTCGCCTCGGCGGGCAGGCTCGGGGTAGGTTGTCGCCCCTCCGACGCACCCAGGAGCCGCCATGATCTACCTGTACATCGCCCTCGGTCTGCTTGCCGTCCTCGTCATCGCGGGTCTCAAATTAATCTCCCTTCAGTTCGATTAAGTCTGAATAAGGGTGCCACCGAATGATAGCTCCCCTCTTATTTCAGAAAATTGTTTTTGACATTTAGTTCAAACTTTCATTTGACTCAATTGATTTACATGAACTTTCATAAAATTATATATCTACAAGTGAGCATCAGCTATTACGAAGAAAGAGCAGGGGCTCATTGTTTAGGCAGGAGGCGGGTGTCAGATGCCTCAACGAGTGCTAGTGCCCAAATTTACCAACCCTACCCCTCTAACTACTCGTATATCCTGTTGTGGACATTCCGTTGTTTCCAAGAAATCAGTTTTGTTTCAACTGAAATCTTATAAGGCCCTGGCCAAAGGATCAAACATTGTTTGTCAAACTTTCTCAAATCCGCTTGTCAAGAAATGTTTGAATGTTTTTCTGCGTCACAAAAATTATTTGTAGAAAATTGTAGGGCAGTGTTTTACGAATTGGCCAAATGATAAAACATTGTACTTAGCACTCTTTGAATTTTCCTTGAGATATTGCTTTGTCACCTTTTTGAAAGTCCACATGCTCATATTTTGTTTTGATTTAGTTCAATATCTGCCTAAGTATTCCTTGAAAGCTTCACCTTAGTACCTTTAACTTGCGTAGTGGGAAATTCTTTGGAGAGGGGGAAGGGCAGAAATTTGTGATCACGATATCTGCTAGAATAGACTATCTGCTAGAATAGCAGTAAAACTTTTAGCTTTACTGCTGATGATGAACACTGTATATGTGTTCGAAATACATCAAAATACTGAAAAAAGGCCTTTCGATTTAAAACTTTGACTCAATATTAATGTATTAAAGCTGAATTATTGGGAATAGTACTAATAAAGTGGGATTGGATGACCCCAACTCATTATAGATTCTGAGAAAAGTGCGGAAAACTACGAGAACAACTATACGACTTTTAGGAAGGATAGAGAACCAAGGCCACCCCATAGTTACTCCTAACATGCACATCTCAATTTTTATTTCTAATTGGCAAAACTCAAATTCCCGAGAACAGGGAATTGTTTGAACGGATTTTTGAGTTTGCTTCCGATAAATGACGACATGCACCCATATCGAGCAAGGTGCATGGTAAGTCTCGGGCTGTGTTGGTGCGTCAAAAAACGATATTTAGCCGTGCTTGTCCGCAAGATAGGAATAGCGTTCTTATAGCACATACTTTTCTGTTCTGCCGGAGATAAGGAACCGGCTAGCCGAAGAGGCATCACGTACTACCCAGAGTCGGCTTGCTTCTCCTACGAAGAAACCTTCGGGTCGGGCGACATCTGCGTGTAGACGGCATAACGGGTGAGCCCGAGATCGACCCCCAGCAGCGCCAAGGCGGCATTGGTGTCGTGCCGGCCGTAAGGCTCGAAGTAGATTGTGCCCCCGGCCGGGCTGTCGCGCGGGGCCCGCTCGGTCGGAGCCGGGCCCAGGCTCGCCTCGAAGGGTGCGATGAAGCGCGACGTGTTGCTGGGGAGGATCTCCAGATCCTTCTTGGGCCAGAATGTGGGCGCAACCACCCGATCGACTCCCGGAGCTCCTGCGCCGTGTTGATCGTGATCATGGGAAAACCGATCCCTCGCGTCGGACGAGTCTCCGTGAACTTCGGCTCGACGCCCTTCGGATCGAGCGAGTGATCGAGGAAGCCGCGAAACGCGCGCCGGGCCTTCTCTGCGTACTCGTCACGTCCCGTCGCCTTGGCGAGCTCGCCGAAAGCGATTGCGGCAAAACTCTCGGAGAAAGCGTAGCGCCGCTTCCGAATCGGGGCTCCCTCCCTACGCACGCGGCTTTGGTGTAGACAATAGTTTTGCCACCGTCATGGCGTCACCAACTGAATTTAGTGCGCCAGCACTGCCAAAGTTCAGCTCACCAGAACTTGACTGTCTAGGTTCACCTTGCGGGGTCCATCACGAGAATAACGATGGTGCGGACGCGGTGCGCGTGCTGCGGATGACAGCACCGCAAGTTGCAAATTACCGGTAGTGGTCTTAGGAGTCTTGTTTAGCCGTCGGCAAAGTTACAACCGCACCATGGCCTTTCCCAACCAAAGGAACTTGCCAGTATGATATCGGAGATAAAGCAAGCTAAACGTTCCGCGCGATCGTCCTGATCCAGAATTTTTTGTAATGCCCGTATTGCTGCCAGAACCGGTCCGATTCTATGTGTCTCGTTGACCCCCTCTTCTATCAAAGCAGCCAGCGAAAAAATCTCTGATTCCGCGCTGGTTAGTTCCTCCACTTTTTCCCGCCATCCTATACCGCCTAATCGAAGCGTGCTCCCCGCCCGTCGTAACCTTCCAGCGTCAGTTCGTGAACAGTTTCGTTTCATCAGGCATCAAATAAATACCAATAAATCAGAAAGGAAGAGATAAATGAACAAGTTAGCACTAATGGCAGCCGCCACTATTCTGGCCGTCTCGTCATGGACCTCCAGCTCATCGATCGCGATTGCTCAAACTAAAATTGACTTCTACTTTCCAGCTGGCGTGCAGGGTCCTGTAGCCCGAAACATGCAGAAACTGGTGGAGCAATACAATTCGTCAAAAAAAAGAAAAAGCATACATGGTAGGAGGTATAGGAGGAGGCCACCCCAGCGCGAGAACACCACAAAAAAATTAATACTAATATCTATTATTCATCAATCACAATATCCAGACAAAGAACTATTTTTGAAATAACAGACAAAAAAAAACTGTCTACCTGATCCGGGAATAAAATGGAAGGCTTTCACCCAAGAGAAGTTTTGATACCGCTTGGGAATCTGTCAACATTTTCTGGAGGAAAAAAATATTATAAATACAAAAATTCAAAATCGTGACTAAGCTTTAATTAGCCTTTGCTTTTCTCTTAATCTAATTACACGTCATTTTAGCGGGTTTTCGGAGGTCTCTATGAGTATTTTTGAGCATTACCAATCACGATACGAAGCAGCGCAAGAAGAAGAATACAGTATTGAGGAATTTCTCGAGATCTGTAAGAAGGATAAATCAGCTTATGCCAGTGCACCTGAGCGGCTATTGATGGCCATCGGTGAGCCGGAGATTATCGACACTTCAATTCTGAATGTATTTCTCCCAAAATAGGTTTGTCAAAACAATTGAAAATATTAATTTCATTTCCTAAACTTCGCAAATTTTCCTCTTGTTCATTTTTTATTTTTTCCAGTTTTTGAACCATGCAAATTTCTTCACAAACAATATCAATATTTTTATCCATTTCAACTTTTTCTTTTTGAAGTTGTTTCATTTCATCCACAATTTGTTCGATTTCATTTCTTAAAGTTTGTTCATTTCTCTTTAAAACTTCCAATTCCCCGGGCCTGATAACCGCCGAGGTAAACCTTCAACGTGCGGCTGGCTCCGCCCGCCGGCACGGTGAACTCGTAGCCGCTGCCGATGCCGGCGTAATACAGGCCGCCGGGAAAACCCGATTCGCTGGCCGTTGGCGTACCGCCGGTCCAGGACAGCCGCGTGTGTACGTTGCCGTTACCAGTGAAGCGGCCGCTCGGTCCGCCACCGATGTGACTGAGGCCGGAGATCTGCGCCGCTACCCCGGCCTTGCGGTTCAACCCTCCTCTAATTAAATGAAACACGGAAAAATACTGAAATACTTTAAATGCTTTAAACTACCTGTTAAATCGCTAAGTTTCTGTCGATTTTTTCTCTGTGTTTATGGTTCTACGTAGCATTTGGAATGGATGGCTTTAGGACACTGAGAAGCTCAAGGAGAAGCTAAGCCTGCCGAAGCAGTATCCTGGTCCTTCGTCCTTCTTCTCGATGTGACCACACCTCGAGATTCTTTTAGCGCCTGTATGCTGGAGTGAGAGAAAATCGGATATCTCGCTTACCGGCATTGACGTGACAATAATGACCTTACTCTTGGCCCTGGTAACTGCGACATTTAATCGTCGCTCCCCGCCTTTCTGGCCGAGCACACCAAAATTTCGGCGAAACGTGCCTTGTGGGTTTCGGCCGAAGGTCGTACTGAAGATCATTACGTCCCGTTCATCGCCCTGAACGTTTTCGACATTCTTGACGAAGAAGCGCATGTCCTCGCCGTCAATAAACCGTTCGTTTTCCGTCCACAAGGGTTGGTGCAAGGAAAAGGAATTTGGAAAATCCTTCAACGAAAGGATATTAAAGTACTGAAAAAGGAAATCCCGAATTTACAGCAGATGTTATTATTATGGCAAGTGCTGGCAGCCTAAGGAGCTATAATATAAACATATATATATATATATACAAAACTTTTATCTGTTACCTGGTTTTCTAAAAATTTGTTGCGACACAAAAATTGTTAAGTGGGAGCACGAATTATTAAGGTCAAAAATGTATAAATAAGGTGAATGCTGATTGGTCAATATCTGACTTTTGCGGTCATTATTTTGTATGGTGAAGCAAATCATGCTGATCGCGAGAAGAAGACTCAAAAGTTGCTGTGAAGTTTCGTCATAACCAAAATATTTTTAGTCAAAAGACGCTTTCGACTGCCAAGGAATCTGTATTACGAGCAGTAGCAGCCTTAAATATCGTTGATAGTCATGAAAGGAATTACTGCAGCCATCCTTGCTGCTGTAATTGTTCAGGTAAGGAAAGTCCAAAAATTTTGAGCAAATCGCTTGATAAAAAAATTGTTATTTTTAAATGAATTAGAATTTCATAAATCTGCTGAACAGAGTTCAAAAAAACTTATCTAAATTTCATCCACAACTTAATAAAAGTTGATAAAAATCAGCGCACAAACAAGAAGTGTTAAAACTTTGTGACAATATTGTAACATCTCTAGAGCTTAGAATGAGATTTTACACAGCATTAAAAATGAAGAAAATACTTATTGAAAAAGAGACAAAGATGAGCATCAGCAGTACCAGCACGGGAATACCGCGCATGATGGAGATATAGACCACTGCGGGTACGCGCAACAGCTGCAGTGGCGACATGCGCATATAACACACCACCGCACCCAGAGCGGTGCCCAGCAGAGTGGAAAAGATCGACAGCCACACAGTGTTTTGCAGGCCCTCCCACAAAAACATGTAGCGATTCTCTACAATCAGGTTGCTGTGAAAACTGGCTGCCGCGCGCGTCCAGAAACTTGTTTCCCAGATCGTCTACCTCGGAGCCGCATGCACGATTCGCGACTTCAAAGAAAGCCTGCTTCCCTACCTCACCAAAATGGAAGCTGCAGAGGGCGAGACCGAAAGACGGTCTGACTTCTTCAACGTCAGCCTACACCCGAGAGCAGAGAACCGGGAAAGCCACTACGGAGGACTCTCGGGGAACGGCAGCTTGCTCGTCCAGATCGACGACTTCTACTCGATACCGGCCAGTCCCGACGATCTCACCCTCGGACGCTGGATCGTGCGCTCGGTCGCACCGGTTTGGATCGTGACCACCCCGTCGGACCAGGCGACAGCCATGCGCGCATCACGGGGATCGAACGCGATATCGCACGCCGTGCGGCCCGCACGCCGAACGCGACCCGTCCGCTCCCACGTCCCGGTATCGAAGCTCTCGACCGTTCCACTCTTGGCGCCGATCGCCAACGTCGCGCCATCCGGAGAAAACTCCCCGCTCCACAACCCCCGGCCCGGGATCCGGGCGACCTCACGCCAGGGCAACAGTTCCGCCGGGCGCTTCTTAAGTGCAATGCAGGTCGAGGCGACAAACTGGGGTGGTCTCACCGCGACGATTGATGCGGACGGAAACCTGAAGTGGGTTGATGGATCCGTCTGGCTCAAAGCCGACTTTCCCGATCTTGGCGGGCTCTTCTACGCGAACGGCCAAACGACCAGTGCCGAGCAGGATGGTACAGAACTCACATTCAATGATCCGTCAGGTAACAGCTCGTCAGGACAATTCCTGGGGCTTGAAACATTTTCATGACCCACTGCATGGCAGAGCATCATAAGGAAACAAGACAAGGATATACATAACCTTATTTGCATGCTATGTGGTAATTTTAATTTCCACTGTCAATATGCTGCATAAATATTCATAATTATTCATATTAATATTATCGGCATTACTATTTATCATAATCTATTTATATATATGAATTTCAGGAACAGCTTATACTAAAACAATACTTACATGTTCTCCTGATGACGCATTTACTAACAATCGAAATCTCCGTGGAAACTTCGGGATGGTGTTCGATCAGACGGTACGCGCGGTAACGTCGATCGTCGATCTGACGACGGGCACCGAGCTTACGGCCTCGCGTATCGACCACGACAATTCGAGCGTTGCCACCGGCTCCACTTTCAGCCGCAACGGGCGCTATCTGTTCATCGCGCTGGAAACGAGCCGCCAGGTCGTTGTGATCGATCTGTCGTTCGGCTTTGAGATCCTTCGCATCCCCGTAGGCCGGGCGCCGCAGGCATTCGGGGAATCCGCTCGTACTCGGAAATCGTGGCGACCATGAGCCTCCTCTCGACCGGCCAGATACCGACCAACCGGCTGATCGGCCCCTGGCCCGCAAGCGGACCCCGGCGCCGTCGCCGGTCGGCGCGCGCCTATAATGGCGAAACCCGGTTGACGATTCAACGCACCTATCGTCCCCCAGTATCGTTTCGACTCCATGAATCCCAGTGTCAGCGAGGACGCTATTTTGACAGACAACTTGGCTATGGGCAGAAATAGAGTTGACTGAGCAAGCAGCCCGTGTAACCCGCGAAGTTGACGCCGGCCTCGAAACCATCGAAGTCGACCTGCCTGCTGTCCTGACGGTCGACCTGCGCCTGAACGAACCACGCTACGTCAAATTGCCGGACATCATGAAAGCGAAAAAGAAACCATTGGATACAATCGCAGTTTCTGACCTGGGCGCAGAAGCGGGTCCGTCAATTCGCGAAGTATCGTATGCGCCACCCGAAGAGCGTGCACGCGGCATAATGGAGAACGCCATGGGCATGGCCAGGGCAACGATCACCGCCGGACTGGCTTCGGTGGCATCACTCCAATCCAGGTCCGCCAGGCCGCGCGCCATGACCGAGGCCACGAACAGCAGCGCCGAAGCCGACGCGAAGGCGGGAACACTCTGAGCCAGGGGGGCAAACAGCAGACACAGCGCGAACAGCGCCGCAATCACCACGGCGGTGAGGCCGGTGCGGCCTCCGGCTTCCACCCCGGCCGCACTCTCGATGTAACGTCAATAATATACCATCTGTATTTCAAATTTGAGTTCATCCGCCTCAAATTGGGAAGTCCAACTCTATTTGAGTACTAAAATTGAGCAGTCTAATATTAAAATACATAAGACCTGTCACCAGCTCAAATACTTTTTTCTAAATGAATATTGAACAGAACATATTTATTCTATACTTTATACTTTTATACATTTTATACTTTTACTTTTTACTTTCACACTTTTTGTCACAACCTAATTGAGGAGCTGAAGGAGCACCTCGGTCGCCGATTCGAGCCTACTGGAAGCATCGGTGGTCGGCGGAACCGGGTCGGGGAAAACAGCCCGCTCGATCCGGATCGACATGGCCACCTATGGCGACATGGTGGTCCAGATGTTCGATGACCGCGCCCCGACCGCCTCGGGACGCGTGATCGAATTGGCCAACGCCGACTTTTACGACGACATCATCTTTCACCGAGTGATCGACGATTTTGTGATCCAGGCCGGCGACCCGACGGGCACCGGCACCAGCACCATATCCAGACTATGGCTCGATTTTAGTGCGGGCTGTAATGCGCCAGGACTGGGACATGGATATCCCCAATAGCTCGCATCTTAATTCAAATCTTGTGTAGAATACAAGCATAAAGCACAAAAAAATGAATGAGGATTCATTCAATAATTGAATATAAGGCATTGCTGCTTATATTAATTATTACAATTGTGTGTATTAGAAACTTAACAGTTTAACAGGTTTGAGGGCAGCTCCAGCCAGGGTATAAAACAGCACCGGAGGCGGTACGCCCCTACTTCGAAGCGGTGGCCGCCGAGTAGCCCCGCCACTTCCCTAACGGAAACGCCAGTGAATGCGAGCCGCGAGTTAGCTGTGTGGCTCTGACGCACTACCGCCAATTAGACAATTGCATCACCCCAAGGAGGAGCACCCATGGCCGCTATTCACGAGTTTGCCTCATCGAGCGATGCCTACGACGCGACGCAATGCGATGAGAGTGTTCGCAAGGGCGACGCATTGCTCATCGCGAGATCAGAGAAACCAACAAAGATATAGACGACAGACCGCCTTTGCGACTAACAATACGCACTGTCAGACCTTAACGTAACCGTTTTTGTTTCCGTTTCGTTTAGTTTGTAGTCGTCGATATCCTTATGATGGCCTATTTTTGCCAACTCAATTGTATTTAAAAAGGTCTGTGCAACTAAAATTTAGAAAAATCTCTGCCAAAGTCCATGCTGACTGAACTTACAACGTTTCTACTCTAAGCTGTCTCTTCGCTTTCTGGCAATGTTTCGACCGGAGTCTTGCCAGCGCTGCCAGCAGGCCGCCAAGCCTTCCGAAGTATGAGCCTGGCCAGCCACTTCCAGGGCGATTAGCCAGTCCTGAGCAGCAAGATGCGCAAGTATCCGGTTGCCTTCTTCCCCAACGCGACTAGCCGCATCGGGTCGTCGACTGACGGCTACCTCCTGGCATTCAAATCGCAAATGACCAGGAAAACGCTTGGCGTAGGCCTGAACCCCTTCATTGACCCAGGTCGGTACATTTTTAAACTTTGGGTCACTATGGGCTTTTTGAGCCCTTCAGGGGCTCAAAAAGTAGGCTAATTTTCCTAGAAGCGATTATTGAATTATGGAAGAGGTTAAGAAAGTCATCAACTGATGCATTAACCTTCATTTTAGCTAAATCTTGTTGCCGGCTACAAATTTACCTACAAGTGAAACCTGGAGGAATGAATAGACATACTGTTTAAATAAGTCACAAGGAAAGTGGTTTGAACCTCGTACTTTTCCTCCATCATCTTACGACCCACGTTTTGGAAGGGGTTCACGTGGATATGGAAAGGATGCACCATGGCATTAGGCCGGTCAGTTTGATTTTGCAGTTCCCATTCCTCGACGGCCCCAAGGTTCACCTCTACGCCGGGAGAATTAGGTTGGTACGCAACCGGCGGATTGCCATTGAATCCGACCTGGAAGACTCTTCCGCCTGGGCCATTTCTGAAGATAATCGGATCTGGTCTTTTTGTCGCCGAGGTAATCGGCTGCAGATAATGCCAACATGTATAAGCCGGGATGAAGACCAGAGACAAAGCTTTCCAAGCAATCAATTGTGCTTTTTCTCCGTTCCAATTTTTCTATTTTGTGGAATTGATTTTGAGCATGACAAACCATCCCAAGTATGACCACTTTTTTGCGAAAAATGGTAGTACATATTATGCCATCTTTTCTTGAAACAAAGAAAAATAGAGATGCCTATGTTATTTCTTTTTTTAATGAATTGAATTGGATGTTATCGTCCGCGGAGACCAAAGGTATCACACAAATCAGCCTTTTATTGAATTAATTGATGGAAATGCAAGTTTTTTAACCAATAAGATGTTCTTGCAAGTACAAACTTGTGACAGGTAAGCAACAGGTACCTCTGGCACTGAGATTGATATGAAACCATTATTTATTTGGAATAGAATACTGCACGACACAAAGAGTTACATTGATGAATAATTCTTGGATAATCAAGAGATCATTACTCTTCACTTCAATTTTGGGAGCATCATATTGCTACTTTATGGTCTGCTGCATGCGTGTTACACGCAGTGACGGCACATCCCTGGAAAACACCTCGCCCCAGGAACTATTATTTTCTTATTATCATCAGACCTACACAGTGAGGAATATACACAAGATCAAGAATTGCAGTTTTACTGAGTTTAGAAAATTATTCAATGTTGTGACGCTTAAAGAACATTATCGTCTATCGGGTACTTAGTTTTCACAGCTAACTTTTATCTCCTCCTATTGCAATTGCTTCGGGTTTTTTTCAAGAGAGAGGGGGTGCCGATGGTTTTTGGTTAATTTCTGCGAGTAAATATTCTTTTATTTATTTCTTTTTCAGATATAGTTACAGGCATTTTGCATCACAGTAATGTGGCTGCACGAGATAAAAATAGGCTTTTAAAAGGCCTATATTTTTTCTGCCGTTTTTTATTCGGCCTTTTAAAGTTACTGTCTTTTTCAAGGCTCCCAGGGACCTTCTTTTTTAAACCTGAATTGTCACACATTTGTTTAAAAGAAATTCAAGCCGTCGAGCGGAATGTGCAGCGGCGATTGGTCCGTCAGCGTGACATCGTCGATCGGAAACAGAGTGGGCCCTTCGCCTCGCGTGAGGGCAACACCACTTCGTGAAGCGATCTCTTCCAGCGTGAGCACACCCGTGGCTGTGGTGTCATCGGGGAAGACCCACGTGTTCACACTGGTCACACCGGCGGCCGTAGCCGCCGAATTCAAATCCCCACCGGACGTCAGAGCTTCGCGAATGGGCAACCGCGCCACGCCATTGCAAGTATCAAGCCGACAAGGCTGGCGATATCCATGGTGGTTTACTTTTAAAAAAGATCGAGTGGTCAAATCGGTGTGGCGTCAATGTGCCAGCGGCGATGCGCGCCGTCTGGCCGTGGCAGGTAGCGGTGGCATGAAGTGCTTTTGTTGCTGGTAATCGACGGCACGCTCTATCACTTCTTCCATGGATTCGCTGACAACGATTCGATCCCCCGATGTCAGCGTGATGAACGTGTCCGGACGCCGTTCGACGACTAGAAAGAAATAGCCTCAGAAAAGGGCATATCCCTCATGAAATACTTCGGCAGGAACATCGTCAACTGCGGGACATAGGTCAGGATCATCAGGATCACAATCATCGTGAGAATGAACGGACCAATCGATCGACAAATGTCAGAGAAGCTTGTTCCTGTGACACTGGAGGCGACAAAGAGGTTGGCTCCTAGAGGTGGCGTTATATAGCCGATGGCTAGGTTGACGCACATGATCAGACCAAAGTGAACTGGATCATCCTGGCGCCAGTGCAGAAGTCATTGAACAAATTGTTGCCGGACCCATCGAGCAAGAAGTCAACGGCGTGGAAAACATGCTGTACATGTCCTCGAATAGTTCGAATGATGGTCGCATGGTTCTGACGGTAACGTTTGCCGTTGGCACGGACATGAACGTGGCGGCCGTGGATATTCAGAATCGTGTGGCGCTGGCAGAGAGTCGTCTCCCCGAGGAGGTTGTTCGCCAAGGCATCACCGTCAAAAAACAATCGTCATTTTTTCGTGTGTCTCCTGTATGTGTTACTACATTGTTCATCCCATCGCCAAGAAACCTTAAGAAATTATTGAGTACACTGTTGCGAAGATTCTAGGTATACATCTCTCCCCCACCCAAGGCCCTATTTATATGTCGAATACTTTCTGCACTGACTAAAATTAAATGACCCCAGAAGACCAATGCTTTATAGTTGCTTGCGTTCGCATTATTCTCATATTCTGGCTATGAATTAATTATATACACATGGGTAAAGTTAACTTTTGGCACAGTTGAGAAAATTTATTACATCCACCTATATTAATGATAGCTCCTAGTTTTTTTATTTTCTAAAATTTTCAATGGTTCATGGTGTAATTTCTGTTACTCCCCATCATTTTCCACTAGGAGCTCTAAATCAGATGATTTTTCGAGCAATTCCTAATAGAATCATGGGGCGTAAACACAATTTAACACCATATTTACTAGGAAATTTATTTGACCCAACTTTAAAGCCTAAAACTCTAACTTAACAAGCCGACATCGGGGATCTTCTGGGCGAAGAGAGTATGGCGCTCGGGCTTCTCAACGTACCGGTTGAGCGCCGCATAGAGCGTGCGCACAACCGGTTGGTGGTGGCCCGGGACGTATCCTAGGAACTCAACCCAGGTACACCTCCTCAGTTTGCGAGCTGAGGAACAACGTGTTCTTCGATCTGTGCTCGCAGATCGGCGGGCCATTCGACAGCGCGGCGGGCGTCGAGATCGATACACAAACCCACAGTATCACATAGAGACCTGATTGTCCATTGGCTCGATCAGAGCCTTTGGAAAAGCCATCCCAATGATTTCCTTCTGTAATAATCACGTCACCACGTTCGAAACTGAATTCATTCGGCCAAATGGCTTTATTCGAGATAACTGCACGTTGATTGTGAACATTCTGCCCACCGAAATAGTAGACATCATCCAATGGTTGAACACGCCATGCACCATCGATTACACGTTGTTGCATGATTTCGTAAGTGACACGACAGATCTAAGTGCACGTACACGCGTTTTTTCGAGCCCGGTGACACACACGCTCTCCAACCAAGGGCGCTAAACGCTGATCAGCCAGAACCACGACTTGATGCAGGGTGTTGCTCGCTGATAAGCGCGGGTATGAGCGTCTCCCTCATAATCTTTAGCGGTTGAAACTGCAGCTGATCAGAAAAGTTCGTTCCGGTAAAGGATGCGACAAAACCGTAGTCGGGGAGCACAAAAATGAAGTTGCCTCCGTTTCCATGTGCATACACATACAAGGAATAGTCAAAGAGACATAACCAAACTAATTGAAAACTATTGAAAATTAAATTTTAATTGCTTGAATTTGCTAAGTGAAAACTTAAAATGCATGAATTATCAAATAAGGGAAGTTCAGGAATCCAATTTCTAGTGAAGTTGACCTCCGCAAACAATTATATAGGGTGTTTTTAGTTAAAAAAGGTGCCAAACATAAAAAAAGAAACCTGGCTGAAAAGTTAGTGAAAAATATTGGGAACCAGCCAGCGTAAGAGAACGAAAGCGATATTCCGTTTTACTCAAAGGCTTATCTTCGAATATTTTACCGTAGACATTTGTCGTGCAATTCGGAGCATTAATCTGTAACCATAAGATGCACCCCGTAACGGTTGTCAGCTGCTCTTGCGTAACGATTGTGCCCTCAACTGTGTATTCCGTTTCACGGTGCGAAGTGACTTCACGAAGTCGCACCTTTCCACTTCCATGACATCGTTTTTCGAGAAATTCTGGTTGATATATTTTTGACTCACCCGCCCATTACGATGTCGAGGATGACCAGCGCCGGAGTCAGCTGACCGTGGAGCGCGATAGCCTCCTTACCTGACCGGGCTTCGTTGACCGCGAAGCCGGCTCTCTCCAGCGCATAGCGGACCACTGCGCGGATGTGGCTCTCGTCATCGACGATGAGGATGGTGCGTCTGTCCGTCACTGGCTCTCCCATGAGTGCTCCCGCTCGCTTCGAACGAGTCGAATTCGTCTGGTTCCAGCCCGTCCCCAAGCGCGCGGCCGCCGGCCCGTGCGGGCAAGCAAGCAAATCAGCCAGCAGTGAGGTACAATCATGACTGAAACCCGCGATCACGACCTGTCGTTCGACGAGTTCGACGAGGTTCTCAATCCCGGCCCAGAGGTCACCGAATTCCAGGACGTCGTCGAAACCGCTGTGAGCCGACGCGGCTTTCTGAGCGGCGGAATCGCCTTCGGCGCCGCAGCTTTCGTCCTTGGCTCGGGCGGACTGACCCCGGCACAGGCGATGAACACATCGGAAAAGACAGTGCGCTTAAAATCTATGCAGTAGATATTCGCTGGTTGCCCTTGGTTCCAGTGGCTTTCCTGAGTATTTATCTGCTCACAACTAGATGAACGGACATCAATTGCAGTGTGGTACTACACTTTCAGAGTCAATGGTGAGAAGTCGATGCTCAACCTACCTTTTAAGCTTCTCATCGCCTCATTGTTTTGGAACAAGAGTGAAATCTTTGTCAAATATTGTTCTGGATTATCACTTACAGAGTTTCCAACGAACGGTTCGATTCAGCCGAGATTGAGAATCTGGATGCCATTGCTGAGGAGATTGGCTTCCCGCTTCTCGTAAAGGCGGCGGCCGGAGGCGGCGGTATCGGAATGCGTGTTGTGGAGTCGTCGGACAAGCTTGCCGCGGCGATCGAGACGACGCAAAAGCTGGCCGGGCGCACCTTCAACGATCCGTCGGTCTATCTCGAGCGCTATGTTCCCAATGCGCGCCACGTCGAAGTTCAGGTTTTCGGATTCGGGGACCGCAGCACCTGGGGCAGGCGGCCCCAGCGGGTTACTTCAGAAAATTTCTGCTCGTCCAGCGTATCGAGCGAGACGTTCACCCGCCGCACGCCCGCGTCGTAAAGCGCCTGGGCGTGTTTTTCCAGCTGCGAGCCATTGGTGGTCAGCGTCAGCTCCTTCAGGGCGCCGCTGTCCAGGTGCCGGGTCATCGAGCGGAAGAAGGTCAGGATATCGCGGCGCACCAGCGGCTCGCCGCCGGTGATGCGCAGCTTCTCCACCATGTTGCAATCTCTCAATCTATAATGCTCTGTGTAAACATCGAGCACTTTTGAGGTTTGGATTACACACACCTTATAAACAAAGTTATATATAAATAAACAAGTAAATATATATATAACTCAAGAATTCATGAACTTTCTTCAACATTTCGATATTATCTTCGTCGGGAATACTTTGTATTTTGTACTTTGTATACTTGCAACTGTGCAACTTTTGAGTTTTATATTATATTTATACGCATTGGAGGACGTAGGCGCGACGCAGGCGTTCCGCAGCCGTTGCCCCAGATGCCGGCAGATGCATTCGCCGATGCACATGCGCGCTTGACCCCGCCCCAGGGATCGCTGCGCGTCTTTCATCTGGGTCACAGTCTGGTCGGTCGCGACATGCCGGCCATGCTGGCGCAGTTGGCGCCCGCGGGACATGCCTACGCCTCGCAACTGGGTTGGGGGGCCACTTTGCGATCTCATTGGCTGGGGCCTGACGAAGTGCCCGGATTCGCCGAAGAGAACTATTTGCATCCAGATTGTCAGAGGGCTCAGCTGCAATATTCCAGGAACAGCTAAGGGTATTAAATTGAAACTTTCAGGAAATGTTAAAGCAAATTTTGAACTAGATCAAAAGGCCCTATGTGCATACAGGTTTTCAAACTAGTGCACCTGCAATATCTCAGGGACGGCCAAGTACCTTAAGCTGAAATATTCAGAGAATTTTGGGAGGGAGTGTTGGACTAATTCATAGAAAACTAGGTGCATCTAGGTTGTCAAGTCTGCAAAGCATAGCATGTGCACTAGAGATATTCTCCTTCAAAAGCGTTTGCACACCAGGTATTTTGATTGCGACAGTTTAGATGGACCTGACAGGGTGTGGCCCAAATCTAGTTGTACTATACGTATTCTACAATATATTGTTAAACTTGCTAATAAATTTATGTCAATTGGGCCACAAAGAGGAGCAGGTCATGCCTTGCATTTTTTTAAATAAAAACCTCCCAAGTCTTAACTGGACCAGGAAAAATTTTGCCAGTAGATTACCGCATTTACAGTATAGTAAAACACCTAAACTGGCAGACACCTCCCAACAGATTATGGACATTAAAATCAGATCCAAAATCACTGCATCAGCTGTTTATCGTCAATATGGAGAGTTTCAAGCCTTTAATTCTTGATTCCTTGATTGCATGGCTAATTCACTGCACGATTGATCAATAGAGTTATTCAATGATTATGTGATTATGTGATTATGTGATTTATCATGTGATTAATTGATCGATTGATCATGTCCTGGCTCATAAAACACTGGCTGTCCATTTGTCTGATCGGAATTGGTGTCGGGGTTTGCATAGGAGGCTTCCTGCACCAACGTCACGTTACCGAACTGTCCAACTGGCCGACCACAGAAGGCCGAGTTACGAAGTCAGAAATCGTGACAAAACGAGTCCGCCGCAGAACTGGAAAAACGCGGACGACTCAAACCAAACACAATGCACTGATCGAATACGAATACAACGTGAACGGAAATGCCTACGCCGGACAAAACCACAGTTCTGGTTGGTCTGTCTGTTGACTATGTTGCACATCTCGCGTTTGCATACTGCGAAAGCCATCATGTACGTGCAGATGAGGTGCCCTGCCTCCGTCCCTCCTCGTACGCACCACGCACCACGCACTCATCAATCTCTCGTCACGCAGAGTACACGCTTTGGACGGATGCGCGAGTCGCTGTTCCGGCTCGGAATCTCCGTGTTCTCGTCGAGCATCACCACCGTCATGTCCTCGCTTCCGCTTCTGATGTGGAACGTGTGAAATTTTGAATTTGTTTGAATTCAGATAAACCTATTGAAAGACAAATCTATTCTTAGATTGTATTCAGTAGAAATAACGCCTTTGATCAATGTTTGTCGAGTATTCTTTCTTGTCATCCAAACAACAGTGACTAATTTCATTTGGATTACATCAGCTTATCGCTTTCACAGGATAAAGAGTCAGTCAACTGTGACAAAGCTAAATCATGATCAGCATGATACTGCACCATTGTTCGACGATAAACATTAGAAGCTTTTCTCAAACACTCTAAAGCTAAATTCTATTATTTTGGGACGAAGATATGTATTTCTTGATTGAAAAACGAATAAAATGCGGTGTATCTCAGTGTATGAAAAGACGTGCAAAAGAAAATCGTAAATAAATAAAAAACTTCAAAAAAAACTTTAGATTATTTGATGTATTTAGATGCCAATAATTTATATGGCTGGGCAATGTCACAAAGTTTCCCTGAAAAAGACTTAGCATTTGTTAATATAGGAGAGTGGAATTCGTACGACATCTCCGTGCGCGGACACGAAGTTTCAATTCGGATGAATGGGTGGCTCGTCGTCCAAACGGATTTTGAACGCATGACTTCGCCGCTCGGCAAGTTCAAAATCGCGTACAAGGACATGCCGGCGCTCGGCAACGTCGCGATTCAAGACCACGGCGGTGAGGCGTGGTTTCGCAACGTTCGTATCCGGCCCATCGACATGGGCACGCCTCAATCGGATTGACAGCCTTTCGGGTGTACCCAACCAACCAACCAACCAACCAATCAACCAACCAATCAATATTGTATACCTTGGCGTAGGTGAACCCGAAGAAAGACGAGCCTTCCTTCTCCTCGAACCAGTCCAGCTCCAGCTGCTCGTCTGTGGGCTTGGCATCTTTGGGCTACATCCAACACCTCAGATGCATACACGTACACATATCTATTTATAGAACGCCTCTGGGCTACATCCAACACCTCAGATACATACGTGCACCACCACTGCACGTGTATATCCAAAGAAATATTGCCTGAATAACTAAGAATTTTTCGCGCATTCGTCCGCAGAATCTGCTATGTGAGGTTGGAGATATTATTAACATTACGCCGTGGTTGCTGGATAGAGCAGAGGCCTGATCAAAGCACGAGATTTTCTAAGCGTCGTTACAAACCTTCGTTTACTGCAAGAATTGTTCTTTTTTAAATTCATCGTCTTTTGCACCTTCGGAGGGGTAGGCATCAGCTGCTGCGCCGTCTGCTGAGCCACCAGTTGACCGGATAGACCTAACTATATTCGCACTGTCTGATCCTGACCTGTATTATATAGGTCACTGATCATGAAAATACCTTTAAGAAAGTCCACCGTTCCCAAGAGAATTTTCACTTAAGTAGCGAAATAATCCGCCTATTCAAATTATAATCCTTTGGTCACTGAATCAAAATATTGGCTGTAGGTCAGGTAGAGACTATAATCCTTTACCAATCATTAGCAATAGGTTAAATAAAAAAAAAGTCCTCATACTATGAACAACTACGCTTAGGTAACGTAAAGCAGCACATGCACGTGGTTTCTGTAAACATCCATAGTAGTACCACTATCAAGTTTATAGGCGCACGTGTTTGAAACCGTACGTACCAACCTTTCACTAGTCACAAACGTTTATGATACAATAGATTTTGTTAACTTACATCGGTAAATGCATTCGTCCTCAAAATAAACAGAACAAATCCGAGCCAAATCGGTTATCAAAATGACTGTCTTTGGCATTTGTCGGCTGAACAAGCGGGGGGATGTATATTGATCAATAAATGAAAAAACTAGCAAATTAAAGCAAGACTATATGAAACCATTTAAAAAGAAAGAAAGTAGTTGAAAGGAATATTGACAAAGAATACAGGTCTGTGAAAAAGGTAAAAAAAAAAATTGATAAACGCTGCTTAAATAAAGGCGTTGCCACATCAAGTGATGCAATACATGTAATGTTCCTTAGCTACGTTAAATGTTAAAGCACTTACTAAATTCCACGAAAAAGCCAAATTAATCTCCTTCGTTCTTTGCAATAATTGCGATATTTAACAACATCTACATCCATTGAGCGTAGACCAGTTTCTTGCTAGCTGCATAACTGCCGGTTTCTTGCCATTTTAAGCATGGAAATATTTTAAGCACAAATGGCATTACCGCCATCCACACTATTATCGTTGTCTCACTTATGTATGAAAATCATAAATGCACAAGAAATGTCTCGAGGGAATGTTGCCTGAATATAGCTACTCTACAGCTCCGTCATTTGAACAAAATACAAACGGTGTTGCGGAGCCAATCAATAGGTTTTGGTCGACTTCTCGACCTAAGAATTGATGATGGTCAAAAGCATTGGCAGATATGCGAATGCTGACTGCTGAATGCCGAACGGGAAAGGAATCCCATGCGATACATTCTGAATCTCGTTTACCTGCTGCTGTTCGTTTGCTATTGGCCAATGCTCTTCTTGCAGAAACATTTGCAACGTAAACAGCGACCTGGCATTTGGAACAAATTTTTCTGTTTCGAAAAAAAATTGACATTTTGCATAAAAAGCTCAAAACCACTACATCAGGGTTCTCTGATACACTGAATCTGATAGTGTGATTTTCAGTAAGATTCTATGACTTTTAGGGGTTTTTTACTCCTTTTTTCGAAAATAAAACAAATTTTCTCAGGCTAGTAGCCTTTAATAGGTAAGACTAAACATAATGGAAACTATGTATTTGAGATCAGCATAAAAATTTAATTTTTTTGATATATCTATTGGTATCAAAATTTCGTTAAGTGTCTAAGATTTTTGACACTTTAAAACGTTCAGTGGACCAGAAGTAATTCTATTTTTCAAAAATATTACCGGCTCAATTGATTTGAACTGTATCACCAACATTAAATTACCTAATTTTCTCCTGCCTTCCTTCATTAGAATATTGTTTAAGTAAATTATCAAGTGTATTGTTGATTTTATGAACTTCAAGAGGAGTAAGATTAGAGAAGGATTGATGAGGTTGTTGATTATAAATCATCAGGATTTTATCTAGGTCGCCGTAGAAGTCGACGCGGCGGCGGCGTTCCATCGAGCTGCAATGGAGCGGGTCGTAGGCGAAGAACAAGTCGACCGGGGTCGCCTCCCAGAGGACGCGCACCTGCTCGTCGCGCATGGCGAGCGCGCGCAGGCCCGGGTTCTCGACCGACGCACCGAGCGTGCGGAGCATGTCGAAGACGCGATCGACCTCCGAGACCGGAAGGAAGACGTTGACATCGATGTCGTGTGTCGCGCGGATCGAGCCGTAGTAGCCCCAGCTTTGATCGGCTCGTCAAATCCCGGCACGTTCACTTCCATGCCGGGCGGCGCCAGCCTCAATTCTGCCAGTGTTGCTGCCCTTCTGGGGCTGGATTGCACCATGATCGGCTTTGTTGGCGATGATCGCCATGGTGAGACATTGGCTCAGACCCTCAATGATCGGCAATTAAACAACCGCCTCCACATCTGCGAACAAAGAACCACAGGTACCTATACCTCAATCATCGAACCCGACGGCAATCTCCATACGAGACGTGGATAATGTGTGGCAACACAACCGACCCAGGAGACGCTAGCGTGTGCCCAGGGAAGAGTTCTCTTTTCTTTTTAACAAGCATGTCCTACCTTGGAAACGGATTATCCGGAGATAAGGAGGAAGTCTTGGCAAAGCACTCTATTTTTTGGAGTGTCCTGCGCGCTCACGACAGCCCTTGAAAATCCTGGTTAGAGATTTATTCGCACCCTCGTTCGTACTCATAACCGCATCAGGTCTCCACGGTTAGCCCTTTTTCAGGGCTTTTTCGATGGCCAATAATGAATTTTTATATCTTTCTCCTCCCAGGTGCCTTAAAGCGTCCATATAAAATGTGCGCGCTTCCAACTGGGAGTCCTTTTCCATGCTTCTTGCGCAGCGAAATCCTAATCCCACTCCATAGGAGTTGTTCATCGGATCATTCCAAAAGCGATGAGTGGTTGTGATACTCTGCGCTGGTGAAAACCACGATCCACCTCGTATGACTTTCTTTTTTTCAGAAGCTTCGATTTAGGACAAACAACAAATGAAGGGAAATGATTACCACTGGCTTTGATTTAAGTTTATGATTCAAAGATCGTGAGTTTAGGCATTGGCAATGTCAGAGATACAAAAGATATAGAATAGAATAGAATGTAAAAGAAAATCAAATAAAAACCAAAAGCAATGAGCTTAGCTTTGGCCCATGTTAGAAATATTTTACATTGCATACAAAGACAATCCAGAAAAAGGCTGGTATAATAGAAAACATGTCCTTTTTAAACCAGAAGTATTTCCAGGAATTCTGGATTGTTGATTCGGGCTGTTGCTGTGAGTCGTTCCCAGCGATGTTTACCGTTGAGCGCTGAGTCCTGGAGCAAAGCCTGTTCGTCGACGCGTTTCAGCGCCACGTATCGCACTGGCCACTCCTTATCGACGCGAGCTACCCTCGCCAGGACACGTTGATCCCAGGTCACCGATACTGCGGCCTCCCGCATTTCCCAGGCCGGGTCTTCGAGTGCGACACGGTGCAACGTGTCGGTTTCATCAGCGATGAAACGGAATCCTTCAAGACGGCCGACAAATTCACCTTCGACCTGTACTTCACCATTCGCAGTGATGGTAGACATGAGCTCAGACTTGTCCTTGAGACTTTTCAATAAAACCGAGGTTCGTCTGTCAACGAACCTTTGGGTCAGGCGTTCATGTAGCACATCTGAGAGCTTATCCTCAATGGCCCGCGTACGTTCCTGCCAATGATTGGCATCTTCGAGCCAATGATGCTTGTGCGATACAGGGTATCATGGTTGGAGGTTGACATCCAAGCAGACTACCACGTGGAAAACTGTTAGGACTAAAAATGTGAGTTGGTCTCAAGTGGAATCAATGATCAGCACCGTCTAGCCCTTCGAAAAAGGCAGTAATTCAGTCTATACTTTTCTAGTTCAATCCTATCCGTTTTACAACCTAGATGCGTTATATTTAATAAACTTTCTATCAAACAATGCGTGATGACGAAATGTAAAAAAAGGAGCGACTCGATGCAATAGCAAGCCTTTTCAATATATATACATTCTTATAATGTATATAAATCACGATTAGACCGAGTCAGGACACATTGCTACTGTTGCGGAAACTTTTTCCTCCTTTTCCCATCGCCGAGTTTGATGAGGCTCCCTCATTCTCTACAGTGCACAAGTAGTTTTCTTTCTTTGAGCTATAGCTAGATACCAATTAACGCATTGTTGTTAGCATAGCTTACTCGGTGTTTTAGGTTGTTCTAGTTCCTGACGCCACCATCAGCAAACAAAAGAACTTAGATCAATGTGTATTAATTAATCCGCGAATTCAACTATTTCAATTGTACAAATTAAAAGCTGCGCTATTTTGCCATTCAAAGGTTTTTACTTCTAAATTAATAGAGGTGTAGTCTTTGCAATGAAATCATTCAGGTTATAAAAACATAGACTAACTGCCCACATTTGAGACCATTCTGTGAATAAAAACTATCTATTTGTTTTCAGGTCCTCAAGTCATCATTAAACCACATAAGCTCCGTGGCTGCTAAGAGGGGGAATATTTCACATTCATTCAAATTCAATCTACACTATTTAGGTATCTTACGGTTTTTTTAGATTAATTGTTTGTAATTGTTGTATGTTAATGTTAGTAGTAGTATTAGTCTTATGGGAGTATTCTGTAAGTTGTCTTTAGCAATAAATACAACTTTTGCCCAACACTTATCTATATCTCATGGTCTTCTAATTTAATCAACTAAATAAGGCAACAACAAAAATATATTAAAACATGTACTTCAAACATGATCGGTGCCCGCCCCACAGGCGACACGCGGTTTCAGCGGATGGGCCTTGGCCTCTGCCATGGTGCGTTCAATCAGCTCTTTGGCGGTCAGCCAATCCACCCCCATGCCGCGCTGCGCGGTGTCCATGGCCTCGGCCAGACCAAGGCCCTGATCCCACAGGCTGTGGCGAAAGCGCAGTGTGTTGTCCCAATCCACCGCCGGACGCCCCTGCCAGGGGTCCCGTTCTGCCATCGGATCCGACACCACATGGGCCCCGTGATCGGCACCGAGGCGATCCGTTCCAACTTCGACGCCATGTGCCTGCAGCAGGCGATCAACTCGCGGCAGGCGCCCGGCGTGACCGACCTGGTCCTCAACCCGGACGCGCACTGCGGGTACGGGGCGCCGGTGGGGTGCGTGATGGTCTCGCCGACCCACATTTACCCGGGCCCGGTGGGGGTCGACATCAAGTGCTCCATGAGCCTGCTGCAGACCAATCTGCCGGCCGACGCGGTAATCGACAAGCGGACATTAATATCAAAAATCAAATTAATTAAATCAAACTGAATTTTAAATCAGCGCAAGATCTCCATGGACTGAAACCACATTCCTCATCTCTTGATATTCTGTCAAATATCTCTTGATATTTCGACTGAACTCAGTCCAACAAAAATCTGTCGAGTACTTTGCTTATTAGCTGCAGAGCGACAATTGCAGTTGGCTGACTTTTTCTGCTTAAGGCCGTGATTAAGTGAACTGATGGAATTCGAAAATCCCATGTTAAAAAAAAAAAAGTTTAAATTATTAAAAGTATTAAAGTATCTAAAACTGATGGCATATATTAAAATCCTTATTATTATAAAATTAAAGCTATTTCTAGTTGTTTTTCATCATTTTCACTAAATAAATTTTCTATATCTTCTTCAGACTTTTAACCGAGAAATAAAGAAGGTGTGTAATTATTATTTGTTACCATTATTAAAAAAATTGCCAAAAAATAAGGTATTGTTACTACAAAAAATAAACAGTACATTAGATATTTAAAACCACTTTCTTATATTTTCCCCGATTTTGCATGCAAACATCCCATGAGACAATACAATGTTTACGTATGCTTCCAATCCGCGAATTTATTGCACCCCATCCTTCCCATGATATTTACCCAGTCTACGCTTTCAAAAACACCGTGTCTTCTTTGTTGCTACGTGGTCAGTGGAAGCACCATTATTCTTTCATTAAGCAAGGGCTTAGAAGTAAGTCAAGAGGGTTTTCCAGGAATATTAGGAAAAACTTCAATTCGTGCAGGCCGGTCTGGACGAGGATTCCACGGGGATTACCAGTACCAAGTTGGAAGCCCACTACATGGCCGGTGGCAACGTACCGCAAGTCATCCGAGCGATGATCGCCGCGCGGAAGGCCCGGACGATCAACTTGGCCTTCAAAGAAGCGACGGCGATCGACCTCGCCGGCCGGGATGTGCTCGAAGCTGTCCAGACCAGCGTGTATCCCAAGGTCATTGACTGTCCGGCGAAGACGTCGAAGCGGCCAACCCTCAAAAAAGGTGACCTCCTGCAAAGTAAAGAAATTCAAAATTGCAAGAAAGAGCAGAAACTTTTCTGGACATAGTTAAAAGCTTTTCAATCCTTTTTTAACTGAAAATTTTGAAATTCATTCAAAATTTTGTACTGCTCAAAGGCTATTAAAAAAATTAACAAACTGAAGTGAGAATTTTGAGCCATACCTCTCCATCTATCGATGTCCATGCGCCAGGGTTCTAAAAATGAAAAAGCATTTTTTAAAAGTCTTTTCCAATCATGTCCAGACAGGTATTTGTAAATGAAGTGCCGGCTGGATTATGCTAACGATGTATCTCTTGTACTATGCTGATGTAAGTAGGTCACTCAAATGTTAAGTATTATAATAATTGCTCATTCCTCTTATTCAGTGAATTACATTATTAATCATGTCCAGACAGGTATTTGTAAATGAGATACCGGTTAGATTAAGCTATGAAGTATCTCTTGTACTCTGCTCATGTAAGTAGGTCATTCGTTAATGAGGTTTAGTCAAACAAAACAAAACAAAATGATTAAATGCAAGTTTTCAAAGCTGACCTTGCTCTTTTGGCGGTGTGCCTCAAAGGTCTTTTTGTAACTAGTTCGATACTATTATAAATTGGTTTAGTAAAATATTTGGTCAGGTCATTTTAGTTAAATTTGAGCGTAAAAAATTTGGTGAGTACTCCCACAAGCCCCTATTCAAAGAAATATTATTATTCATTTTGAGACTAATTTCGGTTGATTTCCAAACCACCTGTTTTAAAAAGCTTACAGTTGCCATCCACATGACTTGAATGTTGCTTAATGCTGCAGCTTGGGCACTCAAAAACATCCATTGACTGCATTTCAATTAGTTGTGTCTGGCAAAACTTCCATTCTTTATAGCATTTTGAAAATGCTGTTTTGTTAATAGTTCCTTGCTGTAAAGAATTTCAAGGTGATATTTGATAAGAAACCAGGAAAATACTAGTACTACAAAAAAATCTGTTAGTTGTTTACTTTGCTAAATGACAATTCGTTAACTCATTTGTTGTCCTTCATATTCTGTATTACTAACCTAATTTGAGAACTAACTAATTTGTAATAATTTGTCTAATATATTATAATATATTACTAACTAATTTGAGAATTTTTCCATAAAAAAAGACAAAAATAAAATATGGCGCTCGTTTTCTCTGCCAAAGAATCTAACCCGCGAAAAAGAATTGGTACTTTAGAACACTTAAAGCACCAAGGACATCAAATAACAGAAATATATGGGCAATAAAACGAATAAACCACAACAAACACATGTGACACTTGAAATCGGCGCCGTTGTTCGGAGTCTCGTATTGGTAATGAGGAAATATGGTATTATTTGTCCAAATTTGGAATATGTCGATAAAAATATTGGAAAATAACACCTTGTAAAAATGGGAAACTCGAAATAAAGCCCTGCTACTGCATTTTGCTGTCATGATCTAAATGAAACTATCATCATAACTCATGGAACGTTTTCTGTGCTACTGTAAATAAGTGCTTTTTTACACGCTAATTGAATATGTACCAAACAAACAGCTAAGTTCTGAAAAAACACAATCTCTGTCACCATGGCGTTGTGAGAAAGGACCATGACACAACAAAATTGCGTATTGTGTTTGATGGCAGCGCTAAGTCTGCACAAAATCAACTCTCGTTAAATGATTGTCTTTAATTGGGGGACAATTACATGCCTTCTTTGTTTGATACGCTTCCATTTTTCATGACTATCGGTTCCCCTGTAAATTTCATAATAACTTTTTTATAAAGACCAGCTAAGTATGATAAGATTATTGAAAACTAAAATGCAATCGAGTGTGTAGATTTTAGTTATGGCCATATGAAAGAAATTATTGCTGACGTCATAGCAGGGACCTTGCGAAAGGCACAGACCATGGTATGAGTAATAATTTGTCTTCAGAATCGAGCGCTGGATAAGCTTTATATATGGTTCACGGGTGCCTTCTGAACATTTATGTACTATTTGAATTTTTAAATTTCCAAGCTAGAGCCAGGCTTTGTCACCTTGATATGTTGATACCATTTCGTACCGGTTACGACACGTGTGTTGTTTTGGTGTGAGAGTGACAAAGGTTGTTGCGATCCCTTTTTTTTTATTTTTTTTTGGTTCGTCACCGTTACGTTTGAGAAAAAACGCAAGAGAGTGTAACGGTATTTTCCCAACGAGTGCAAGAAAAAAAAAAAGAAAAAATCATGATGATACGTACGTACCTACTGTGTACTGTGCTCCATACTCCTTGCCGTCCGCGCTCCTAATTACACACTTACTGAGTTTCTATTTCCTTTATAGTTGAATGGTAGAACAACTGTTTTAATAGTATTAAAGCTTAAACAATGAGTTCGTACTCTTATTGGAGAAATTCAAAGGTTGAAGAGCATCCTAGAAAAGTCCAGGAAAGGTTTAGTAGGTCATCCACAAACGTAACTAACGAAAGATCAACACCTTTTAGAATCGGAAATAGTTGACTACCATCTTTAATTCCAGCCTTCAGAATTCTATACATTTTTATCATGCAGAGAAAAAATTATCCCCAAAAAATTAGAAAAAGGCAAGTCTATAGCCATGCTAAATGTCAAAAAATCGGCCAAAAGCAAGGGGTTTGAAGACTCAATTTTTTCTCCAAAAATAGCTGTCGAATTCTGCCAAAAACCTACTGAATAGCTTCTGGGGGCTTAATAACGTTATCTTCCTTCAAATTTACCAAAATTAGGGAGGAAAAATTACCCCCCAAAAATCGGAAAAAAGGCAAGTCTATAGCCTTGCTAAATGGCGTATGACGCCGACGAAGCGCATTACATCGAGTTGATCGCGAAGCCGAATTTCCCGTTGCTCGGTAAACGCCTCGGCAAGGAGATGAAGCGTTTCCAGGGCTTGATCAACAACCTCGATGCAGATGCGATTGCCGCTCTGCAAACGGACGGCCAGGTTACCCTCGACGGCGAAACTTTTACGTCTGAAGAGGTTCAGGTGCTGCAACGAGCCCGTGAAGGAACCAACACGGTATCGAACAGCCAGATAGCCGTGGACATGGTGACGGCCGCTGTGCAGCCGTTCGTGGAGCTGATGGTCCTGCAGCGGCAAGGCCGCCTGCCGTTTCGGCCGAAAGAGACAGTGCACCTTGGCGCTCTCCCAATAGTTCAAGATAGACTTCCGCCAGCAAGATGGAGTCCATCAGTGCGCCGTGCTTGACGCGCATGGTGTTATCGACGCCGTAGCGTTTACACAGCGCATCAAGGCTGTTCGGGCCCGCGGGATGCTTTCTCCGGGCCAGTGCCAGGGTGTCTAAAGCTTTGATTGGTCACAAATTGAGAAGTCCAACTCGAATTGTTGATAGCGGTGAGCCTTAATTCACTACCTGTTGAGTTGACATTGAAGTTCTGATGATTGAATAATGAATTATTCAATGATCCGGTGAAATCATGATCAAATAATTTTTCACCGTAGAAATATGGAGCTGTGCCGCCAGTAGGAGTGAGGGACACTGATCCATCATTAGCACCAGGGCAGCTCGCATTTTGCGCCGTGGCGGTTAGGTTTAAAATACATTAATGAAGGAACTCATGGGGTTTTTCATCACACTTCGATAGGATGTCTTGAAGTAGTTTTTTAGTAAAATGGTGTGATTAAACCTCTGAGGAATAAGCCCTTTGATAACAGATGGCCTTATCATCTTAAGCACTTCTTTCCTGTAAATAGCTCTGGCTTTCTTTTCTCCATGAACGTCTGCATTTTCATTAAATGCTTCCTCAAGGTCTCCTTGTAACTCTTCAAATAGTTGTGGCCTACAAAACCACTAGAAAGACTTGGATAAAGACAGCTGAAAAAGATCTCAGCAATACAGTATCTAATATCTATATTTAATGAAGCAACGGAAAAAACACAAGACGGAAAGGCTTGGAATGGAGCTACACTTTTTTTTCAATAAGCTACTGGACTTCGGTCCAGCCCTCAAAAGTTGCTTAACACATCTAGATTTCAGTCCTCACAGAATGACTGGTATCCCCTAAACCCTCTTCTTTTGGCTCTTTTCTGGCTTTTCAATACAATTAACGGTAGCTCTAAATGAAATTAAATCCGTCGAAAAAGGTTACGAAGAAAAGGTGTGTTGTTGAGTTAATTATTTCTAATTTATTATCTAATTACGTTACTTTGTTTAAAAATTTTAAAATTGCATATATAAAGGTACATTTGGATCCACAATTAGACTTGTCCCTGTACCTTCGTTGCTACTAACTGAAGTCTTAGCCAGGGTGGGTTGATCAAGTGGACTGATAAAATCACGAATACAGAAAACCTACAGAGTGCCAAGCAGAATTGCAGATTCTAACACCATAGTAACCTGCACCCTCTGTAAGTGAGTAATTTGTCAACTCAACAATATGAATGATAACAGTAGTAATGAAGAAAAGTAACCTTCACCTTCTGTAAGCATAATTGCAGATTCTAACACCATAGCAACCTGCACCCTTTGTAAGTGAATAATTTGTCACTGTAGAAACTTGTGCAGCATGATAATGGTTTGCATGCCATTTACCAGATGTACATAAATGTTTGACAGCAATACGAAGCAAGGATACGATCATCATTGCCATACCAACAGCTTTCATTATTGAAGGACAAATTAAAGAAAAAAATAAAATGACATTAACACCACCTTCTGTACCACAAATTGTGATTGAAAATGAATTACCGGATAACAATCTTCATGTTGAAACGGTCAATCCAATCGTTAATGGATTACCTACCGTGCCGAAAAGCCCAAAAGTGAATGAAGAATCTGACTTTAATAAAAGTGTTAGAGCGCGATTGATGGTTCATCACTCAATTTATAAAAATATGTCGTGGAACCTCCCTCCCCTATCCGGAAGTTTTAAAATAAGAAGCATGTTTAGAAAATTCTTTCCTTTATTCGTTGTATATGCGAATGATTTTTTCTCACTATTTATAGTTTATTTTTTATGCTTTAGTTTGTTATGCCAAACTGTGTTAATATTTCTGTCACCGTTTGAACATTACCAAACTGGATCCCAAGACCCCTGTTGCCTGTAATAGTAATGTTTTTGACTGTGTTTAAGTTTGCATATAATGTTCTTTTCTTTAGATAAAGGTCAACTAAAGAGGATAAGGAAGTCGAGTGTGAAGGCCGCTGAAAATAAAGAGCGCCAAGCTATTCAACAAGGGCTGCGTGTTTCTAAAGGAGCAACTTACAAGATGGCGCTCAATCAAACATAGTGAACATGTTGGAATAAATTGTAGTTGGCATTTCAGTTCACAAATGTACATACGTTTATTCAAAGAGTATTCAAGAGATTTACATACCTTTCTCTAAAAGCCTGGAATTACAGAGAGCTGGCGACTCTCTTCACTCTTTCATGGCGAGTTTGGTCTGGATTGGAATTGAACCCACAACTGTTGATTGCCAGTCCGACTCGCTCAACACTTAGCCATTCTCGCCATAATACATATATATGAACGACTAAAAGCAGAAAGTCCTGCTACAACCATTGGACCTACGCTGGTGACTGTGGATGTGTGTGGTTTGTGATGTGGTGGCTGTTGATGCTGTTGTTGTTGTTGATTGCTAGCCGAAGAAATGCGCCTGCTCGGTGAGAAACCCCACGGGCCGATGTTGTCTGGGAGACATCAAGAAAGCGCTCGCGCATGCCAACTCCACGAAGGGAGCATGAACTGATGAGAACGAACTGCCGAACCCTCTGCCGCACGACATGCGTCCTGTGTTCCGCGACGTGCTTAGGCCTCTTGGCGCTGTTCGGAGGGCCTGCTCTTTGACTCAGGATTCGAACGCCAGAACGTGGGGTGCTGTGACCACAAGCGCGGGCGCCAAATCTGTCAGGGCTTTTACTGAGGGCTTTCGCTTGAATGCGCCCCTCGCTCCCTCTACGTTCTCAATCAATTCGTAATTGGGACAGGGAGTTGCGGTCGGCCGTTCAACCCCACACGTCCCCTTGAACATAAAGTCGAGGAAGCATGAAGTTCGAAGGTACAAAGAATTACGTCGCCACAGAGGATCTGCGCATCGCTGTGAACGCCGCCATCACGCTGGAACGCCCCCTGCTGATCAAGGGCGAGCCCGGCACCCACACCTGTCTGGCGAACAAGGTCCAGCGCAAAGTTGCGCGTGTCCGTGACGCCCTCAATGGAAAAGAAGAGATAGAACGCGCCGTCGGGTGGCAGCACCTTCACGCGGTTAAGGCCCTGCAATCCCTTGAGAACACAGTCACGCCCCTTGCGAGCACGTGCGACCTGCTCCTGCAGGAACGTGCGCCCTTCGGTCAGGGCGGCAACGGCGCCCCACTGCGAAAAGGACGGAACACCCGACGTGGAATACTGGATCATACCATTAGCATCAATGTCAAATGTGACTTCAATTTGTGGCACACCACGTGGAGCAGGGGGTATTCCAGTAAGCTCAAATTTGCCAAGCAAATTGTTGTCTTTGGTCATTGCTCTCTCTCCTTCGTAAACCTGAATGAGCACACCAGGCTGGTTATCAGAGTATGTGGTGAACTTCTGGGTTTGCTTAGTTGGGATGGTCGAATTCCTCTTAATCAGACTTGTCATGACACCTCCAGCTGTTTCGATTCCGAGTGCCCCGATTTCCGCGGGCGTGAGTTGCCCGCAGCGCATGTCGAGGGCCAGACCGGCAGCGACACGGTGAGCGCGGACGCCGCCTTTGCAAAGCCTGTTGCTGACAGCCCGGCCGGCTTCTCCAACCTGTTCGGATGGCGCCGCGAGGACACCGTTGGTGATAATGATGACGAGGAAGATCGCGAATCTATCGTTTCGACGCCGGAGGATCATCCCAAGCCCGCGCCGTTCGATGATGCGGATCTGGAGATCCCCGCCCCAAAAAACATTTTCAAAAATAGCTTTGGGGTCACCCCTAACTCCCCCAACCTGTTCCATTGGGGATAATCTGAAGTTTTTCTGGAAAATTTAGTCCCCTGGAACTACTGAGGAAATCAATTTTAGTTAATATTCAGTTGTTAACATAAAAAAACAAAGCATTAATTTTTGATCACAGTTTTGGTTTTTGGGGAAACTTCAGAGAGCCTAATTTTATTTTAGGGAGATTATGAGAATCCCAGAAATTTTAGGAATAGTAATCTAGACACCGCCTCCTATAGACACTAGGAATATAAAGAGTTTGCACACACATATCATTCCCGCATCGCTAACGTTTTCAGACTTATCAATGGTAATGAATATTTAGTATACAAAAATACAGAGATGTTACATCAAACTTCGGAAAGGTAATCAACGGATCTTGAGAAAGAAGAATTATCTATCAGAATTATTGCGCTACTGTATCTGAAGAATTTTCGGTACACACTAGCCCATACAGGTAGAAAACTCAAAGATTAGTGATGAATTAATACTCGCTGAAGGCTGGGGCTATAGAACTTGCTTTGCAGTGGATCAGAAGGGGAGGATATACGTTCCGACTCCATAAGGTAAATATCCAATTATGGTTTTAAATGATAAGAGACAAATTCAAAGATTTATCGGAAAAGAAATTGATGCTACAAAAAAAATGTAAGATCGCCATTTGTTTATCTCTCCTTCAAATGAATTAATTGCGATTAGCCCTACTGAGGCATTCATTGAAAAATACCCGGCGCGACGATCACGATTGCAACAACCGTGATTGCAACGACCGCTCGGGGGGCGAACGTGGCGCGGCGAGGCACTGGAGGACGTCCGTGTCCGATCATGACCATTGGGAGACGTGAGAGTCGAAAAGGAAGGCTTTTCGGAGACTAGCTCGTTTCAACCTTGCCCGGCAAGACGAATCGATCACGAATCCACTCGGCCGCCGTATCAAGCGTTTCGTCGGCGTCGCGAATCTGATACCCCAGTTCCGCCTCCGGAAAGGACGCTGACGGTGAACGTTCCTCTGTCCAGGATGGATCCGGTGACGGGCGCCTGTTTTGGAAGCGAGGCGACAATATGATCCTTCTCGACCTTGCTTGCCCAGGCGATGGCCGCACCGTCGAATCGTTCGGCGCTGCCGCAGAGCAAGATCGTGACCCCGTTCACGAAGTCCTGTCGCTTTCTGTTGGTCATGTCCTTCTCCTTGTCGGACCTCATGGCGGCCTTGGTTCCCGGCCATGCCTAATGAATGCCAATACTGCAGAAGTTTCAAGCTCCTATCTGCAGTAATGTGGAATTTTGCTATTTTTGCCAGAAGATAGATCACGGATGCGTGTTTTTTTATTATTTTCTCCAGAGGTAATTGTATCAAAATAATAGTCCTAGAAGATTGGGAGAGGATGCGTTCGAGTGGAGATTCAAAGTTCTACAGCCCTTTTTAAGTGACCAAAAAGATTAGAGGGCAACTCTACCGCCTCCCACGCCCATTTTTCCGAAAATTACGTGATCGATCATACGACGATTTAAAGCAATGTTTCCTTTAAATCTGCAAAAGAGTAATGGGGTGTTGTTTGATCTAGTTGCAATAACGACGGTTACGAAATGTTGCTGTCATTGCAAATACACACGCATCAAACAAGCATAACTCAAGTAGTGAAGTCAGCTTTTACTAAGTCTGTCAGCAATGAGTTGGTACAGACGACATTATTATACTGTAAACACTTCGGGTGGGTGAGGGTGAGTTTAATAAGCTCGGATTCTTTACAAAGATCATATGCAAATTTATACCTCTGTTTGTGTTGCCTTACCAGTCCACTGATGACTATCACAAATAAGATGGGACCTAACTTGCTTCCTTGGGCTACTCCACACATTATGGCTTGGGAGTCATACCCAACCAACTTGCATACTCTATCACAAATTGATGTTTTGTAACAGTTTCTACTCTATACTCCAGAAGAATGGTCCCCTTGATCATACCTTTATGTGGTCAATGTTGCCAAGTGGGCTTAAATTACGTCACCTTGAGCACGACGGCGTCATAGATGCGCCGCGCATGGCCCGCGGCCACGGCCCCGGCCAGTACCAGGACACCGGCCAGGATGGCGACAAAAGCGATAATCCGGACCGCCACGGCCAGGTTGGCCAGCAGTTCGTTGACGCCTTCCAACACCTCCTTCACCCGAATCGCCGAGACATTGGGAAAAGCCTCGCCAACGGTGCGCTCCAGATCGACCTCTCGCTCCGGTGGCAGGTGGGCGGTGGCGATATAGCTCTAAAGATGATCCTACAAGCGGGCGTACCGACAACCGTCAGGTAGGCGAAAGCGGACGACACCGCTGTTATGCAACCGCTGATGATCGGGATCTCGTTGGCGACCGTCGCCATTTTCAAAGTGATCGGCCCAAGTACAGCAACCGCCGCGCCGTTCGACAGCGGATTGTTGACAAATGTCGGCAGCACCGAGACGGACAGCCAGAGCCCGAGGCCGACATCGGCTCCCAGCGGCGCGAGCAATGCGAGAAAGCCCGCCGAGATCATCCCGGCCGCTCATGCCATCGACGTACGAACCTTTGTAACGGTCGACTGCGGCTGTCGAGAGGCGATCCCTGGTCTACAACTGAGCGAGAGAGCGAGGAACGAAATCAGATGCGCGTTCAATCGCACCTTGGTCGATCCAGCGTTGCCACCGCTCCTCTTCCACCCGTCGCTACACAGGCAAAGACCAATTAGTCATATCAGTGTTCCGAAATGATCGTCAGAGCTCGTGCACCGGGTCTCGTGTTGGCAAATTTGCAGCTGCATCCTTGTTAAAGTGTTTTTACGAAAAATTAATTAACAGCTATGTTTTAAATTTCTCTAAGATGAGGGATGTAGTCTTTTATTTCTCTACTTATATTTGCCCTTAAATTTTGTAAAAATTCCATTAACAAAAATCAGTAAAAAAAAGGTAGTGGTATGACTCCAGTACCTTACTACTGAAAGATAATTGCTTGTTAAACCATTCACAATGCAAATATTATGTCCACCACATCAAACACCATGGCCATTTACTAATACTGAAATTACTATCGATTTTTTTTTACTAAAAATCAATTTCGTCATCCAATGAATTGGCCCAATTTCACTAAATAGATTTAGTTATGCTGGTGCTAGAAAAGTGGAGTTGTTATTGATTTCATCCTCCAGGCCACTCAATACAGTTATTGAGAAGATCAACGGTTATGAGTTAGTACGCAGTGTCAAGCCACTAACTGACAAATGATATATATAATACCTTAATGGTAATAAGAGTAGTGCCAACAGCACCACGACGCCGATGGCTTTTGGCTCAATGCCGTCCGCGAGGCAGTCGGCGAACAGGTGCCGATCGTTGGTACGCTAGATGCGCACGCCAATCTATCATCGTTGATGGTGCAAAGCTGCAACGCACTGGTGGCGTACCGCACGAATCCTCATCTGGATCAACGCGACCGCGGGATGGAAGCAGCGCGACTGTTGACATCGACCGTTCGCGGCGAAATCAATCCAGTGATGGAAGCTCGATTTCCACCGTTACCGACCTGTATTGCACCCCCAGTTAATTATAATATATACTTTAGCGTAAAAACGTGGGACGAATCATGCACAACATAATTTCTTTTAATATAAAATCATTTTGGTTCTTTTAGGGCTTTGAAGTTGGCGGAGTTCAACGGTGACTTTCAAGAGTGCCATTTTGTCACTCTTCACTTTTATTTGAAAAAAAAAATTATCTTTGTTTTTTTTAAGAACTAGGCCGCTTCCTGATAGCCCTCTTCTGTGTAATTTGAGATTTGTCTTTGTGGCTATGAAACCGGTTTTCATAGATCCACCTATCCTCAGGGGCTGAGTGATTCATGTTAAATCTAAAGCTATAGTTTTGGAACCTTTAAACTATCCTAAACAAAATGGCTATTTCAAACGTTTGATCAAATAATTTGGGAAAAAGGGTCGTGGAAGAGGGCTAGCATTCGTCTGATCTTATTGGTCAAACAAAAGAGCACCAGAAACTTTAATTTCTTTTCAAATGAACCCTAAACCAATGTCCAAGGATTTATGACGGATCATAGATGAAATATAATCAAACACAAGATGGTATAAAGTGCATTTTCCTTCCAGAAGCCCTCGTTACAGGGAATATGTAACGGTTTTTAATAACCGAATATCAAGTAAGGCTATATAGGTGATTCGACGCTATTTAAAACCGTGCATTTCTATTCCTAAGCTATGCAACTTATGGTAAACCGGATTCAAAACAATATACTCCTTTTTTAAACTGAATTTTTGATTTCAAACTGTTTGACGACATAGGCGGAGATGCAGAGCGCGTTGTTCACCACCTTCATCCGCTGGCCCTGCCCCGCGTCATGGCCAACGTGATAGAGGACACGGGAATAGCCCTCGATCAGGGGCCGCGCGCGTTCCACAGCCTCGTCGCTTCCAGCCGCCATGCTGGCCAATGTGCCTTCCTCGGCCCGGAACTTGAGGCCGGAGACCGGGCTGTCCACATAGTCGATGCCGGCGGCCTTCAGGATCGCCGCGTTTTCCGCCGCCGCTTCCAATCATGATTTCTTCAGAGGAGAAATTACAGGCAGAAATCGATTCATTAAGGCAGACGTTTCTATCTAACGGCTATCCCGAAGATGTCGTCGACCTAAGAAATGCCCTTTGTATTCAAAATTACAATGGCTTGGTAACGTTTCGCTTCGAAAACCAGATCAAAAAGGCCGTAGAAAAGTGTTTTGGGGCTGTAACACCATGCGTAGTTTATAGCAGTAAGAAAGCGTTCCCAACTAACCACAAAGACCGTGAGCCTACCTTGCCACCTTCTCGCTCGAACGGTAACACCTCACCTTCCGAGCCGGCCTCAGCACTTGTAATCGCGGAGATCGCCAAGATAGGGTCGAGGTCGAGCACGAAATACGCCATTGGCGAAACCACCTGGGCATGTGCCGTCAAGATACCGCTGATGCTACTATCGGCGGGCTGGACGCGGAGATCGAGGTCGTAGAACGAGACGTTGTAGGCGGCCTGCTCGGGCATGAGTGCCCCACCCGAATCATAGGCTTCGTGGACGTGTGGATAAGTGATATCATAAATGATAGATAAGAACTTTCAAGAAATTCATAGAGATATCTAATACTTTAATAGAATAAGTCAGATCGTAGCTGATATAAATCTATATATCGATATCGTATATTGATATCGATATCGATATCGATATATATTATTATATCGATATCGTATATAAATCTGATATCGTAGCTGATATAGAAGTGAGATAACTGTTGAAAAAAAAATTGATCTCTTGAAATTTTAGATTAGGGAGAATTGCCCTGCGTAAAAGGCACAGCATTAAACCCAGTCCTAGCTGGTTCTTGCTGATCACGGCTCAGCGGGTTATTATAAGCTTGCTTGGAAACTTGATTAGCAATTGAATTAGTGTCTGATTTTTTACTTGCTTGTGTATCTTCTTTCTCTTTGATTAGAGCTCCGTGTGTATCCGGTATCAGCAGTGTCGGATCTGCATCTTCTTCAGCAGCGGATAATCTCGCACCGAACTGCAAATCTCCAATGAAAAAGCATTGTCTATGAATACTACTCTAAATTAGTTTGAATTTGTATTTTGAATCTCCGTGTAGGCGGTCAAAGAGTTTCTCGAATGTTATGTCATGTTATGTTATGTTATGTTATGTTATGTCATGTTATGGACCAGCGCGGATAAGCCCACCAGCTACTGCGCCATCGCCCATTGGCCCCCCCCCAAACAGGTGCCCCAATAAAGAAACAGATATGAAGTACTAAAGCTAATGAAATTTGTTTTAATACTGGTGAGAAAGGAATAATGGGATTGATCCATCCATTCCTTCGGGTCGATGATTTTTCGATTCTGTCGAGCGCTATAAGTAGATTTGATCTCCCGTTTATAATAGTCTGCCAGAGAAATAACGGCATAATGAAATCTAAAATCTTCGAGGAAGTGCTGTAAAGCAGTTTTACAAATTATTTCTGTACTTTCTAGTCTCGAGATAACATTAATCTTGTTTTGGATATTTTCCAATCTTTTCCAACTGAAATAATTTCGGCGCCACCCCCGCAACAATTGCGATGACCTGCTGCGTAACAAGCGACAGGCCCAAATAGTCCTGCACATTCATCACCCAGCCGATCGTTATCACGCAAAGAAGCGCGATATAGATGTTGAGGAGTTGATCGTTTTTCTTTTTCATCGCGCGCGTTCCCCACGCCCCGCCGCCAATTTCGCGGCGGGGTGATCGGTTTCAGGAAAATATGACGGAGATCAGTGAGACAGGCGCGCCTGGTTCTCAGCATGTTTGTCGGTCCAGAGACCACTGAGTTTGGAAAAACTGCGTGAACACCCTTCTGAGGCCAATTTAAAACAGGCAGATCAGTTACTGCAGCAACTTAGAGAAGATCATCAACAGATCCTGACTCAGGCGGAGAACAGCCTGAGTGATGGCCAGAGCCAAAACCTACTGGCCAGTATCCGTCAGCAGATGCCCGATTATCTTCAACAACTGGATCAGGTGCTGACACTCAGCAAGCGCTTGGGTTTGGGTGGTCAAGAAGGCGTTAAGGGCACAGGAGCGACGTATTTCCTATAAATTCTCGGCTGCCCTGTAAAGTTTTATACTGGTGAAGATTTTTAATCGAAACGTTTAAGTGATATCCAACAGTTGTTGTTATCATATTTTTATTATTACTAGACATGCAAAGCTTTTTGTAAATCGTTTACAAAAAATTTTGCACTCAATCAAATTTAGAAATATATTTATTCATCCTTGAAACATTAATGCATACGTTCTTTCAGGTATATTCTTTGCTGAATGTGGAATGTTTAAAAAAGTGGAAAAATAGGGAAACGAGATGGGAAAAACAGAGCTCTGAAAACGATTTTCCTGCACAGCATGACAGGCAGGATACCAGGCGTCACCACTGTTTATACTCCACATGAGAGATATGCAGACAAAGAAAAGGGCGTGCCGTTTATAAGTAATTTGAAGGTCGTCAGTTACATCTCATGAAATTATTGATTCTCAAAATCCGAGCATTAATTGACGACCTAGTTACCAGACGACGATTACTGTAAAGGAGATAAACCTGGCTGCCGCGCTTAGCTCACCGTCGCATGCACAGCACCGGCGCTTGAACGGCGAACCGCAGGCCTCGCAGAAGTTGGCGCCCGGGCTGTTGTCGTGAGAACAATTTGCGCATTGCATCGAGATTTTTTTATCGCCAGGAACAGCCGCCATGGTAAAGCATTGGGGCGCGCCGATCGGCGAGCGCCGGATGCTGAGCTGGACGCGGGCAGTCAGACCGCCCGGCGCGCCCCGAGGCCGAGGGCACCAAGCGCGGATGATGGCGGTGAGGCCCAGCCCGCCCTCGCGCGAGCCTGCCACTGCGGTGGCCTGATCGGTGATGATGCCCATCACCTCCTGCGGCACCAGCCCGGAGAGCCGGGAAATCTGGTCGACGATCTGCTGCGGTTCGATCAGCAGCCCGCCAATGGCAAGGAGCGCGGTGATGGCAGGGAACAGCGCCAGCAGCCCGTAGAAGGCGACACCGGCGGCAATCAGGCTCACGTGGTCGCTGGTGATTTCGTCCTTCACCCTATTCTATCATGACTATTCAATATGTGAATCTTGGCACTTGAAATGACTTAATATGTCGATAAAGTATGCGTAGGACTATAATTTAACAATCACAAGCCAAAGTGTTCCCCAGATCAAACCCCATCAGGTAATTACTAGCGTGTCACAGAGACCAGAAACGTTTCTATTGTCTCCCAGAAACATGTGCGTTAGCTTTAAATTTTGTTGCGCACTACAAAGTTTGCAAGTTGGTACTCGGAATATCTCCTAGTCTACTGCTATATTGTTAACACAAGCAGGCGGCACACAGCGAGGCGCAAATCACGCCACAGATGCCTTGTACTATTTTTTTATTGCCTGAACAAAATATTCATGAAAAATCTCATTACTTATCGTTGGTTTCTTTATTAAGGCCCTTAATAAACATCTGATGAAAATGAAAACGTTGTTATTTTTTTATTTGTCGGTATTTGATATTGTCTTGATATAACTGATGCAACATACTGTTTATGAAAGTCGGAACCCTAAACCCGACGACCCGCATGCCGAGCGCACTGGCGATGCGGGCGACCTCCTGGCCGATTGCGCCCAGCCCCAGGATGCCGAGCGTCTTGCCGGTGAGCGGTTGGGCCACCGTATGGACCCATTTGCCGCGCTTCTGGTTCTCGACCGCCACGGCGTACGGCTTGGCGATGTGGAACAGGGCACCGATGATGTTCTCGGGCATCGATTCGGTGTGCGTGCCGCGCGCGCAGGTGAGCGCGAGGTCGCTCGGCAGGTCGGGCAAATTGTGCCTTATCAAAATTCGTAGTAGTAGACGTCGTTGTCTCTTGTGCACCACCACCACCACCACCACCACCACCCCCACCACCACCATAGTATTCAGTCACAAACGTCATCTTGAAAATACAAAGCAAAGTTGTTGTTCGATGAAGAATAGATAGGTTTTCTTTCTAGCGATTGGGTTTTGGAGGATTACTGGATTGATGATGATGTTGTTTTTATGGTATGACGACTAGTACTAGCTACTCTATGAGATGCGAACGGTGATTCTGGCGCCGCTGCCGTTCGGGTCGATCTATCCCTGGTCGTTCACGCTGCTGGCGATCGTCGTCGGCGCGCTGGTCGGCCTGTGGTCGGCCCATATCCTGGTATCCGGCAAGGCGCTGCCCGTGACGCTGGGGATGGTGTGGTTTCCGGCCGCGACGTTCGCCCTGGCGGTCGGCTGGGTGCTGCTCCAGACCGCATCCTGGACGCCGTCGGAATGGCACAATCCGACCTGGCGGGAAACGTCGGACCACCGTTTTGACACCTCACCCAAAAGAATTAGAAAGACTTGTAGGAACTTGGAAAGACGATTTTGACAAACTAGAAAAAACCAAAGCATTCTCTAAAAAGTATAACGTAATTGTAATCATAAAAGGAGCAAATACAATAACCGTTTTTCAGGATAAATACAATGTAAATACTACTGGAAATCCTGGGTTAGCTACAGCAGGAACAGGAGATGTGCTTACAGGAGTTATAACGGGATTAATAACTCAAGGGTATCAACAAAAGGGATAGGAGGGTAACAGGTCCCCCCTCTTCTTTTCTTCTTTTTGTGCGTCTGCTTTTCTCCGAATGCATCCGACAAAAATTTTGAGATAGCCATTTTGCTCAAAATATTCTAAGAAAGTTAAAAAAAGGCCTTCGGGGTTGAAATAGCCCCTTATAACCTGGGTACATGTTTCTTTGTACATGTAATGTACATGTTAGACTCTTGATTTCAAAAAAAGATAAAGGACATTCAGGCGAGCCTTTCATAGAAGCAGCATCTATCTTATTTATTTGAAGAATATCGTTTATGAAGTTTAATAAGTAATCTCCAGAAAATTTAAGGGATTTTAAATGCTCTTTCTGACTCTCACTAGGGTTTTCTTCCAATAAAAGATGGGTAAGTCCGGTAACAGCGTAAAGCGGGGTTCGCAGTTCATGACTTACCGTGGATAGAAAATTGGTTTTGGCCTCCATAGCCTGTACGGCTTCATCCCTAGCCGATTGTAATTCTTTGTTTTTGGTTTGTAAACCAGTGCCGTGTGTCCGTCGCAAATCAACAGGTTTCGATGTGACCGGTTGTTCAGACGACGGAATTTCTTCCAGCTTGGAGAGTGGTAAAACTGGACCTGACCCCCGGCCTGCATCAGCGCCTGGAGATGTTTTTTTCTCACCCGGTAGCTGCCGAAGCGGTCAAGCATGAGTCGAACCTCGACGCCCGCGAGCGCTTTGGCCGACAGGTTCTTAAGAAGCCGGATGCCTGTTTCGTCCGGCTCAAATATGTACGCCGGGACCCCGGCTAAATTGCGCTCGGTGTTACCGTGGCGGATACGCTCCAGAGCCTCACCGGCAACCACGTGAAAATACCACGGCTGAGTATTCATAGAGGACGGCGCACGCGTCGCCAAGTGTACGATTTCTCGGATGAGTTCCTTTGGCACCGGGTCTGATTTGAACCCGCGAATGCTCCGTCGCCCCAATACAACTTCATCAAATTCCATGTTCGCTCTCAAACTCCAGCTCGTTTTACCGTTGGATCCAACAGTAGTTATTTGTATTTATTTTTTGTCAGAATAATTTGTATCACTTTTGATAAAATGGATATTTTATTGGAAGAAATTTTAGGTTCAATTTATTGGAAGAAATTTTAGGTTCAATTTATTGGTTTTAAATGGCAGTCTGAGGCAGAGGCTGGAAAATACTTTAAATATTTTTTAAAATATTTTAAAGTTTTAATGCTGCTCTTCACTTTCAGTAGAAAAAAAAACTAACGTAAAAGTAAAAAAAAACTACCCCCCCAACTACTGTACCCTTGTTCATGATGTTCTTTCCTCCGTATACATAATCTTAAAACGGGTCAGCCCTTCAAGGACTCTGCACCGTTGACGACCTCAATCAATTCCTTGGTGATGTATGCCTGCCTGGTCCGGTTATAGAACAGGTTCAGCTTGCCTATCATTTCGTTGGCATTGCGCGATGCATTGTCCATGGCCGTCATTCGGGCACCGTGCTCACTGGCTGTGGACTCCAGAAACGCCCGGTACACCTCAACGGTAAAATAGGCACTCAAGCCAAGAAAACCAAAGCTTCCCCAACCGCTCGCACTTCCTACATGCTGAGCTTGATATTCAACAGCCATCACCACTGTAGCAACGAATACTTCTAAACCCATCACCGCGTACATTACCCATTCCCAAGGAAAGTGCAAAAAACTCACCCACAGCCCCATCGCTACAAATACGACCAGCAAAAGCGGTAGCATCACTCGATAAATGGCAAACATCCTTGCTCCTGTTTTAAACTCAATACTGCGGTGCTTCGTCCGCCCCTTCCGCCACCCCCGCCTCCGGCGCCGGGTGTGCGGCCCGACGCGGAAGCGTCAATCACAGCGTCGGGATCAATGTACAGATCATTGCCAACCGTGATCGAAAGCGGACGCGAGCCGGCAATGGTCACGGTGTCCGGGCCGATCACCAAATCGCCGGGGACATACAGGCTGGCAATCCCGTTCGCATCGACGCTGAACGTGTCCGCAACGAGTGTCCCATAAATGCTTTTAGGATCACCAAAGGTTTGTATTTGAATGTGCCAATATTGATGGTGCAGCAACGGATAACGATTGTATAGCTTTAATGTGAGCATTATGTACAACAAAGTCTTGGTTGAATGCTTTTCAAAATTAATCTGCTGTGATCTATCATTCCAACTTGTTGTGACTCTTTATCAACCATGCAGAATGAAGTAATTGTATTTGCTTTAGTCCACTTGGGATATTGAGGATACTCCTCCTTTTTTTGGGCGAGCTCATAAACATGAATTTCTGCACATGTAGTATCTATTATTGGAAAATACACGGAGTATTTTCCATGGAGAAAGTTTTCCGCGCGAAGGAAGGTTTCTGGGAGAACCTTCCAAGAGAAATTTTACACGGGGGAAGGGGACCTCCTGACATTATTTAAGCAACGATGAGAAATTAAATAAAAAAAAAAAATTTTCAACTTCAAGTAAGAAGCAACATTAAAACTCAAAACAAACAAAAATTATTCCGCGAACGAATGGGACTGAACCTTCTTAATACCAAATTTCCCTTGTAGCTCAAGCCAGGGGACTGAAGGTTTTCAGCCACGAGAATTCCGGGGCTATTTTTTCAAATTCTTTAGATTTGTTTTCAAAATAACATTTCGCTATTAACACTAATTTAAATAGTGGTTACGATTCCTGAATCAGCTATAGATGGCCCTTTTTCACTCACTTGCCATTTTTCTTTTAAACTGCGTTTTTGATTTTTGGTTACCATGGTCCTTGGTTCGTCCCATAACAGAAGAGGTTTTGTCCCAAAGGTGAGTTTTTATTTTTTTTTCTTTTTAAGCTCAAAAAAGTCGATCCACTAAAATTTCCTTTTAGTCTGAACTGTAGCTTTTATGATTGTCCTATTGTCTCAAGAAAAGGCATGGAGGCAAATAAAACGCCTCAAGTATACAGTAGTATGGAGGCCAATACATTTTAAAAGTGATGACAAAGTAAATATGGTCCCCTGCAATAAAGAATCAAAAAAATTAGAAGCAGAAAGTAATTATAAACTTCAGATAAAAGGAGAGTTTGGAGACGGGGGACACGTAGCTTGTTATGGCGCAAATCCTGTATTTTAACACCAATTATGATAACTAACTAACTAATCTACAGTAAACTAAACAACAAACTCGGTGAAGTATTATACAGTTATTTATTATCTAACTGACATTGTTTTTTGTTCTGTGTTGATTTAAAGCTGCGACAAGTCTTTTATTAGCAGCGTCTAACGATTTGATCCTTTTTTCTTGCACTTCAATTATTTTCTGCTTAGCTTGCCCTCGAGAGGTTGAATCGCCAAGGTGGCTTAATATTACTACAAGTTGTAGTCTACCAACATGATCATTAAAAAGATCAGCAAGCTCTATTTGCAAATAGAGCTCCCCTCGCAGGAGTCTATTTTTATGGACTCCTCTTGTCATAAAATGGACTCCTGCGAAGGAAGCCGTATTTGCAAAAGTCGAGACGATCCAGTCCATATGATGAGGAAGAACTGCGTGCCTGTGCCATTCAATGGAAATACCTTTAGTTTGAAACAAGAAATCACTGAACACATGAAGGATGCGATGCGTTCAGGTGATACTAAGCGACGTGATACTATTCGTTTATTACAGGCAGCGATCAAACAGCGCGAAGTAGATGATCGTATTGAGATGGATGATGTTGCAATTATTGTAGTAATAGAAAAAATGATTAAGCAGCGAAAAGATTCAATTACACAGTATGTAGCTGCAAAGCGTGAGGATTTGGCTGATATTGAGAGATATGAGGTTAGTATATTACAAGGTTAATGAAGAAACAAGGTTTTTTCTAAAAGTAAGGAGCAAAATTAAAACTTGAAACAAACTCCTCAATACGTTGCTCTTTATGCTAAAGCTTTAAGCGCTTTACAAAATGCATCCTTTTCTAATTAAACAGCCTGTGTTCCAGTAGCTGTTATTAAAAAGTTGGGACCAACAGTCAAACGTCAGCGTAAATAGCAAAGTATTGAGGAGGGGGTAGCCGCTTCATATACAAAATAAATTCTATTCATTTGAGTTTTAATGAGGAGCCATCGTCGTTCTGGATTTTTTCTCCGGGCTGGGCGTTGTCGCGATTGAGGCTGGCGGTGATCTTTTCCACCTTGCCCAGATCGCCTTCTGAGAACGCGGGGCTGGTGGCCACGACCCTTTCATAGATTGCCTTGCGGTCTTCGTTTTCCTGCTGGACCAGTGTCGTCACAAATTTATTATATTCAGCGTCCTTTTTGAGCCGCGCGGAATCAAGAACAATCAGATACCCGTTGTTGCCCTCTCCCACCACCATGCGCGCCGACGGTTCATGCTTTCCCGTGGAGCTGGCGTTTTCACAGATCAGCGTTGACGGCGAGGTCCAGTTCGTTGCCGACATCCGCGACCTGAGCGAGCGTCTGGAGGCACGCCAACAGCGAGAGAACCTGCTGCAGCTCCTGCAGGACGCCATGAACAGTCTGCCGCACGGATTTTCCGTGTCGGACTCCGACGGCGAACTCTTGCTGTGCAACGATGCCTTTGCCGAAGCCTACGGCCACGCACCCGCCCGTCTAGCTTTTTCCAAAATAAATTTCGAGAGGCATTGTCTTTTTTCTTGTTTCGGAATATCCCGTATAGGGGCGAATACCGGAAGCCTAAGCCAACTTTATGGCTATGAAAAGTAGAGAGGTCAAAATCGGAAGTATAATATTGGTTACTCAAAATATGCTCGTCAATAGCTGCGAAATATTTTGCCGCAGTTTGGGTATGAAACCTGTAAAAAGGGGATAAAACCAAAAAAGGCTTTAGTTTTACAGGTAAATCAACCATCGTGGCAGCTACTATCGCTGGTTACTGTTTACCGCCGGACCACTGGAAGCTGCCATCACCGATAAGATGCTGGGTATCGAGATACCTGCCGAACTTCAGGCTACCATCGGATATGGCAGCTTGGGCAGAGTCACTGACGTGCTTGAAGAAGCAGTGACGAAACAATCCTATATAGCAGGTGAAGAGTTCACAGCAGCGGACGTTTACGTCGGTTCCCAGATCGGTTTTGGATTGCAGTTTGGCACCATCGTGACGACCGTATTGTACGGCCATATGGCCGTATTGTACGCTATCCGTATGGTCGTCACACTCAGATGTAAAAAGCCTTGTGCAGCCGGACATGATTATTAGCATATGGGGGGGCTGCTCCAAAGGATGGAAAGCAAGGATTTAATGTAAGTCGCCTTAAGAAGGGTCTAAAAAATGATTTCTTGAAGTTTTACAAGAAGGTTTTCCATAAAACAGAAGTTTACAAAGTGCCGATGTACATGGCATAATGCTACACACCGACAAATGTCTGCCCTTCGCAATTCAAATTTTGCAAAGAAGACTCAACGCTCATCATTCACGCCGGCTTCAACGGAAGAAGCGCCACCTTTATTCCAACCAAGAAAGGTTTCGATCATGATTCCAATAAAACAGTTCAAAGTCGGCTGAACGGTGCGACAGACTGATCATCTTCGTGCACCGTGGCTTCAGAAACAGTCTTGTCAGTGAAAGAGAGACTTATATTGTTGATCGCCGTGCTCACATTTTGTTTGAGATAAGTTTATAAAACTTCCTATCAATCTTCTAATACGCATTGAATTACGGAACATTAGTAAAGTTTATTTGAGCTTTTCTACTAGATCAGCTTTTCAGCTAACATGTTAGGTTGTAATTTGAATATTCAGCTAATTAGAAATCAGAAAATCAGAAAACTTTTGGTCTTTTATGGGGCAGAAGCCATCCTCGCCCCAAGTTGTGGGCAGCCTTGAATATAAGATTATCTTCTTCAATCTTTTTCTTTTCTTATCAAGGAAGCGACTTTAACAAAGTATTGGTAGATAGGAACTAATATGAGGTTCTGGAAATGCTGGCTTATTTATGGCTCGCTGATCGTGGCGGCCAAGATGGTTTCTGCGCAAGGAACCGGGCTCGTCTTTGACGATGAGGCTCTACATGAAATTCCCAAAACGGCTCAACTGGCCACTAGGGACTTTGAGAGTCTTCCGGCAAAAGTTGATTTGAGCATTTATGCGCCTCATGTTGGCAACCAAGGGCAAACAGGGACCTATCAAAGCTGAACTGGCGGTAAAAATCGTTGACGATCCAAATTTGCCTTGGAGGTTTCGCCCCGGTCGATCTACTGATTTTAAAACTTTAGAAATGCCTGAGTCTTAGTGAATGGTTCATTTTCTGCCAAGTTTAAAAGCCCCTGATAGTCCAGAGGCTAAAAAGATTGATGAAGAAATTAGGAGTTTTTTGAACAGTCGAGCTTGATCCGAGCCCCCAAAGGAAAATTCAAAAACGTACGGAACAAGCAAAGAAGATCGGCATTGCAGCAGCCATCGCCCTGCCCTCCGGCCAACCCGGTGAGCACCGAAAACTACAGCTCGCTGCGTCTTCGATAACCGATGCCCTGCGCTACGCACGTAACGAAGCGATGCGTAGCGGCACGATTCACCGGGTTACCATTGATCCGACAACGGGTGTACGCATCGAGTTGTTGACGGACACTCTGCCACCAACAGTTGAAAGCGTTGCCTATCATCCAATCAGCAAGCAACTGTATGCAACGGATCCAGTCCAGCAATTTGCTTGAGACTCCAGACTATCACATCAACACATCAGCCGTGCTGCAGTTGCTAAAACGTTATCCAGTTTGGATTCCGGATCAGAGATTTTCGCCAGTTCAACGCGCTGACGAGGATTTTTTTGTTGGCAAATGGAATAGGTCTTATCGTAATAGACCAGCAGGATCTCTGCACAAAGTCTCAAGTCACCATCTCGTAGAGCATCGATAGCGGCTTTCACGTTTTGACCACCAAGACGTTTTGCAAAGCGGAAATTGCAGTAGCTATCGATTACGGCCAGGTTTTAAATGCTACTAAGGCCGAATGTATTAAAATGATGGAAATTGCTTACTTGGAAGGCATCGAACTAATCACAACGTTACCGCTGGCATCTGAATTCAAGGGGCATTATTTAAGCAAGATGTAAAAACACTTTTTGAACGGGAAGAATGGTGGGAGGAAAGGATAGAACCGCCCCTTTAAGCGACTCATACCCTATAACTGAATAGTAATCCTCTCCCTCAAGCAAGTGCTCTATCACAAGAAGCTATCTACATGGCGGGAATTTTTGTGTTGGCTGCACTCCTTTGGGTGACCGAGGCCCTGCCGCTCTTCGCAACAGCTCTGTTGGTCATGGGCTTGGAAGTCATCTTGCTTGCCAATCCTGGGAATTGGGCCGGCGTCGGGTTTGCCAGCGGTGCATCTCCCGACTACCGCATCTTCCTGGCTCCGATGGCTGACCCGATCATCATCTTGTTCTTGGGCGGATTTTTGATGGCCACCTGTTGATACTGGATTACGGATACAGGTACTATTATCTTCGTGTGATGACATTGAAGGAAGCACCATGTACCTTATATCTTTCACTGTACCTTATATCGCAGCAGTAAACTATCCACCCTCAGTTCAATCATTATTTTAACTCCTCCTTTATTAAGTTCACTTTCACAAATAGCCCTTCACCCCATGTTTCCCTTACCACCGCATGAAGGCATAGGGTGCTAGTTTGACAGTATAAACAAATGCTTCTTTATACCACGGGCCGCGAATGACGGACCAGGTCGATCCCGTCGGCGACAGCTGGACCCTCGAGGCCTACGACCAGGGCCGGTACGTGGGCGCGCTCAAGCTCTATCCGGGTGAGACCCGGTACAAGAACGCGCGCAAGGTCAGCAAGGCGGACATCGATCGCCTCGACCGGCGCATCGCGCAGATCGAGGGACAAATCGACCGCGTCCCGCCCGTGAAGCCCGGGGAGGAGGTCCCGGCGTTCGTGACGAAGCTGCGCGGGCGTGGATATACATTAACTGAAAAATCCAGGTCGAATGATCCATGATCATTGCATAATATTCTATTTAGTTGTCATTTTTGATACCTTAAAAATGGTAATCTCGTCCAGGAATTCAAATATTACTTCAAAAGATTATTACTATCAAACCACCAAATTTCATTAGGAGATTGAATGCATTCGTTTCTTGTGCTCTTGAAATTTGATGAACTGACGAACTTTAAGTTGGTTTAGCCGAATTTACTTTAAAGTGTGCATCGAGGATCATGATGTGTGTCTGGATGCATGTATCAGTAGCTCACGCCGCCTTTGTCCGCGCTTTCTGCTTGTGCAGGAGAAGGCAGCTAACTTTCTTCACAACTATCGACCCAAGGTGACGCTGACTGCCCAGATGATGGACCTGACTGAGTGTCCGTACGCGTGGCCCTACTGCACGCAACCAATGTAAGCAGAGGCGTCTCTCTCCTCCCGTTCCCTTCTCTCTCTCTCTCTCACAGCTTCGTCACCAGCTACCACATGGACCACGATCAACTGGAATTCCCCCAGGCGATCGAGGAACTGGCCAAGCGCGCCGGCATGGACGTGCCACGCGAGGAAAGCGGTCGCGGACACAAGCCCCGGCAACCGGTCGACTCGCCGCTCTACCCGCTGCTCAACGCCGCCGCCGAGCACTATCGCCAGGCGCTGAAGAGTCATCCGCAGCGCAAGTACGCCGTGGAATACCTCAAGGGGCGCGGCCTGACCGGCGAAATCGCCCGCGACTTCGGCCTCCCAGTACAACAACTCGAGTGTGGAACTCGGACCGCGACTCTTCGGGCACTTCATCGTCAAGCGCCTCCGCATGCAGGGCTTCCTAGTCTTCGACTACAAGCGCCAGTACCCGGAAGCGTTTCGCGAACTCTCGACGTGGGTGGCGGACGGCCAGTTGAAGTTTCGAGAGAACTTCGTCGACGGCATCGAAAACGCTCCGGACGCCTTTCTGGGCCTCTTCCGAGGTGACAACATCGGCAAGCAACTCGTCCGAGTCCGATTCGGCGAGCTACCGCTCGTGTACCAAGGTCGCGTCAAACCGTTCGATACACTCGCTCGAAATACGTTGCGCGTGATCTCGGAAATCGAAACCTTCAAGGGGATTCTACCGCCAGCAGAATTGCAGCAAGTTTGGCCGGAGTTCGAGAAAGAATTGCTCGCAAAGTACTCGTCGTTGAAGGCTGAAGACCTGACTCCCTTTAAGACTGGCGACACACATGGATTGATTGCCCATATCTGCAAACAGACACAAGAGCATCAAAAAGCCGATATCGTCCAACGCCAGCACAGCGATCGCGCCAGCGATCGGCTTCTCGTTCGGCAAGAGATCGTCAAAAAGCGGATCATCGGCGGGACGCACTAGCCGATTCTGTGTCTTCACCTGGGCTACAAGGCGATCAGGCAGCGCCAAGGAGAGCCATGCGTCCGGTAACGCATAGATCTGGGTATAGCCTTCTCTTTTCGCTGTGCCACGGAGATGCTTGTTGGCAAGCCAGACGGCGGCACAATCAGTTCCTTAGACTGGTACGCTGCGCTACGCTGTAGAGATCTATTGGGATGCAATAGAACTGAATACCTAGAGCCCAAATACACATTTCCTTGCTGAACTGACCATTGTTTTGCCAATATTGGCTTTTAAGAAAATACAGAAATACACAATTGATAAATCTAGCAAGATATATACAACAAACCTTTCAATTTAAGTGTAATGAAAGACATTTGTATAATCAAAGAATAAGATCACCATAGCAGCAAATCTAGTACACCCCTCCTAATGGTCAAATATTAAGCCCAAATTATCGGAACCCCTCCTAACGGTCAAATATCAAGCCCAAACTATCGGAACCCCTCCTAATGGTCAAATATTAAGCCCAAATTATCGGAACCCCTCATAATGGTCAAATATTAAGCCCAAATTATCGGGACCCCTCCTAATGGTCAAATATTAAGCCCAAATTATCGGAGCCCCTCCTAATGGTCATATCGTAAGCCAAAATTAAATGTTCTGTACGAGTTTCCCAACTTGCCCTAGTTAAAGACTCGGTTGCATCTCTATTTATTACATATTTAAATTATTAAATAAATTATAAATTATCTGCTAGTGTAAATCTAGTTAAAGATTTAATATATTAAATAAATCATAAAATATATATTTTATTAAATATAAAAATATAAGACATTTCGAATTTATTTAAGATATCCCAGAGTACACGTTTGAAGAAGAAGAACACAATAATAATTCAATCATTCAATGAATTCGAGAAAACTATCGTACAGATTCTCCGGCGGGGCGGTGAAGGTATCGGCAATGATGTAGTCGACGAAGTCGGCGCCCATCGTTCCCGGGTAGCCCAGGAAGTTCACTTGGATTGGAGCTGGGCGAGCGGCCAGTATTTCGACACGACACAGCCGCGTGTAGCCCATAAGGTCGACGAGGATGTCGACTCCATCCTGACGGATTCGTTCCGCTGCCGCGTCCACCGATTCGCTTTCGATGTCGATGAACTCATCGAAGGCTTGCTCCAAACGCTGCATCCCGTATCTATGACTTGTGCTTATTTTTCCACCAAGTGTCATCCCGATCCCTCCGCTCTAAGCATTTTCGAAAGTTTAAGTTCCACCCCCCTCCCCCTAACATCCCCTTCACCGGATAAGGATCAAATTTAATATAACAGCTCTGAGACATGATATCTTTCCAAACATCAAATTTCGTTAAGATCCGATCACTCCTTTGTAAGTTAAAAATACCTCATTTTCTAATTTTCAAAATTAACCCTCCCCCTCACTCCATCTTGTATTGATCCTGCCAGTCTTCGATTTACAATAATATAATCAATAAGGTTAGGTATATTGCCATCATGTGAATACCATTTTAACTTATTAGCCATTTTATGATGGAAAACTGTATTGATGATAACTACATTGTTATTCCTACGAAATTGCAGCAGTCTGTAACCGCTAATGTTTTTTTTTTCTACACCAAAATTACATAGGTAAGGACACCATCTATCGCTAATTCCATCGACCCTTTCATTGAAAATCCCCCCAAGCTTCTATCTTTTCTAGTTTAAAAAAAATATATTGGTCAAGAACTTGTCGGACAATAGGCATAAAATAGAAGAAAACTAGCGTATACTATTTGTTGAGGACAGGTAGCATCTATACTATCTTGTCCCCTACTCAAAACACAAAAATTTAAGTTCCCCTCCCAATAAAATCCTGTTCGTGCACACATTCCTGTCAAAGATAGAAAAACGGCAGTCTCAAGCTTCTATCTTTTCTAGTTTCAAAAAATCATACCATAAGTCTAGGGTGAGATAGGTTTGGGTCGAAAAGACAGTAAGATTTATTTCTCGTCGCTATGGAAACGAGAACATGATTATGTAGTGGGGTTCAAAGAAGTTATAAATTTAGGGGAATCTAGTGAAATACAGTGAAATAGATGATTGCCACATATTCAGGGATAATATATCCCACACATAAGACATAATTTGAAAAAAATCTTAAGTTTGCAGGTTTTGAAGGGTAATGAGGCCCCTTAAACCAAACAAAAAATGCAAGACTTGGATCGGTAATGATTTGTCACTGCGCGGTGGAATATAACTAAGCCAAGACCTCCCCGTGTTATCTACTATCCGATCATACTTCTATACGATATCTCATTCCTGCGCAAAGAAAAATATATCAGTCACTTAGACTCGCCCTGTTGCAACAAACAATTCTCATAACTTCTTTTTTTTTGTTTTGAAAACATCCTGCCTCCTTTTTTGCTTCGGAAGCAGAACCTGCAATTATCATGATGAAACTCCACACGCGGCTGCCTTCGATGTTCGACTCCATTGACAACGGAGTGAACCAACCTATCCTAGCAGATCCGGAGTGCTGTTCGGTTACGGGCGTCAGAAAACGTGATGGGAATGGTGTAGAATCCACGCCATGGATCGGAAAGGCATTTGAATTTGATTTCGAGCAGGCATCGGCTGGCTGCGGGTTGGACGGTCGGGCGGTGTTCTTCACGGATTTCCAAAAAACTCACTCATTAAATAACCATCCACGACATCTCATGACACGGCGAGCCCAGCGAGCCGGGCTACCTGCTGGAGGCCGACAAAACCCAGTGGGTCCGCGCCCAGCACGGCGGGTTCCTCTCCTTCCACGTCCGCCCCGGCGACATCGTCCAGAAAGACGACCCCATCGCCACCAACACCTCCCTCCTCGGCCACGAGCACAACACCATCACCGCCCCCCGCGGCGGCGTCGTCCTGGGCATGACCACCCTCCCCTCCGTCGCCCCCGGCGACCCGGTCTGCCACCTCGCCTACGTCAGCGGGTGCCAGGCAGTCGCGCCACATGGTCAGTCAACACACCTTTCTCGGACAGCCGCTCCAGAAGAAAGGTGCCGAAGTCGTCGTCCCCAACCGCCGACACCATGCGCGCCTCGCGCCCCTCGGCCGCGATGGCCACCGCCTGGTTGCCGCCCTTGCCGCCGAACTTGGGGTGCCAGCGATGGCCGGTCACGGTTTCGCCCGGCGCGGGACGGTGGGGAGCCTCGACAAAGATGTCATAGTGAAGGCTGCCGACGTCACCATGTCTTACATCAACAAGAATGGTGGAAGGATCCCAGAACTTAACAAAGTCACGACAAGTATCGGAGATTTCTGGAACATCACCAGTTTTTGCTTACCGCAACACACATAGCAGGAATTTTCAATCAACGGGCGGATCGACTGAGTCGCCCGTCTTTCTCTGGAAAGGAGTGGGGCATTCGCAAGGATATTTTCGACAAGATTTGCCAAGTCCTCAGCTTCAAACCAGAGATCGACCTATTTGCCAAGCAATTAATTTCTTTTCCCAGGGGCGATCGTATCGAACCAAAGGTCCTAGAACATCGGTAGAGGATTCATTTGAACCGAAAATAAAATTTCTGATGTACCTTCGGAACAGAAAAGATCAGACGGCTACTGGTCCTTTTTCGTCACTTTTTTCCCTAAAAATTGTTTGATTAAGAGTTTGAGATAGCCCTTTTGTTTAGCATAGTTGGAAGGTTCCAGAACTATACGTTTAGATTTAACATGACCCACGTAGCCCCAAAGTACGGTTACCGCGTAATCGTTGACAAACTCGACACGTGCTATCGCGCCCTGGGCATCGTGCACAATTTGTACAAGCCGGTGCCCAATCGATTCAAAGACTATATCGCCATACCAAAAGCAAACGGTTATCAATCGTTGCATACCTCCCTTATAGGCATGCATGGCGTCCCAATCGAAGTGCAGATACGCACACGGGACATGAACACCACGGCCACACATGGCATCGCCAGTCACTGGAAATATAAAGGCAAACGCAAAGATCTCCGGATTGCGGTGCGCGAACTGCACGGCCTCGCGACTCGTCAGCATCCATACGCCCTCATGGTCCTGGAGGACGTCGCCGGCTTCGCGAACGCATCGTCAGCCCTGGGAACGGTCCGCCGCCATCGGCGCCTCGTCGAATCGGAATCCACTCGTCATCGATCTCCCCTCGCCGTCCTTCACCGTGCGATCGTCGTGCGCGCTCGGCAGCGGCCGCGGCCGCTCCCCTTCGGACGCGCCAGCCACGATCGAAACCTTCATTCCAGGGAACGCGAATCAAATGTATTCACAGTGAAGAGGGCGAGAGCGAAAGTAGATTCCGGAGAGATGATGATAGAAAGAGTATTTAACAAATTTAAGAGAGCTTCTTATTACAGAGCGCTTAGCTTTGGTGTTTTACTGGTTCTATTTATAACCGCCGGGGCTCATAGTGAGCCTATAGTGAAGAACGAGGTCGAGGACCTAAACGTAGTTATATCCCAGTTTGTCGGCGGTCAGCCAAACGCGCCGGCCTTCTATGCCCGCCCGCAATCGCTTGATGAAATGGTCACGCAAAGCTGTGGCCGGATTCTGGATCTGTTTGATATCGATCTGCCGGAAACGGCGCGTTGGGGCGACGAAGACGCCGCCAACCACATTCCGGTCACGGGCAAGCCTAAGAACCGCGACTAACCCCTATCGGTTGAACCCCATCAACCCGATCAGTTTATCAAGCGCCTGATCGCATTCGCCCTGCTTAAGGTCGAACCGATTGGGCGAAAGAAACAGGGCAAAAAAAATCGGCGTCCCCCAGCAACTCCTTTAATTTAGCGGTATCCATTACTTTTGCTTTTCACTGCTGCCTGGTAACATTTGGCATAACACCGATAATTTGGAGATAATAGAAGCAATTAAAACATTAATAGAAGTAAATAATAGAACAATAATAAATAATAATAATATGACAATAATAGAAGCAAATAAAGAACAACTTCATTTTTAGCCCCACTGAATCGATTGTTGAAGTAGATTGTTGAAGCATGCCCTTAAGTGAGTTTATTTTATTTTATTTTCCTAGCATTTCCATTTAGACAATGCATTTCAAACTATTAACAAACTACGGGCTCCACGTTTTGTATAATGTGCCAAAAAAACTGTTGGCAACTTCTGATGTTCTGAGGTCCTTCCGATCAATTCACTGCCGACTGTGGCTTTCCCAATCTTTATGAGAGATCCTGTTCAGGAGACTTCGGCGCCAAATTTCTTGCTTGCCTCGTCGAGGCCTCGTCCCCAGACACAAAGCGCAGCTTGTCGAAGGGCAGACCTTCGGATTGCAGCGCCCGTTTCAGACGCAGGGTGTTCTGCGCCGAACGCATGTCGAGTTCCAGCGTGGCAAAATAGACATGTGCCGCGTTCAGAACCGTTTCGGACCATTGCACCAGCGTTTTGGGCAGATCGATGATCACATAGTCATAGTGGCGACGCGCCATATCGATGATGCGCTGAATGTCCTCGGGTTCCGCCAGATCCAGCGGCAATACATCCGCCGGGGGAGCAGGGCAAGATCGGGATCATCGTCTCGGCGCGTCCCGAGGATCGTCGCAGCCTCATCGAAGAGGCGGCGGGGATCACCAAGTACAAGGCGCGCAAGCGGCAGGCCGAGAACAAGATGAACCTCACCCGTCAGAACCTGACGCGGGTGAACGACATCGTGAGCGAGATCGAGCGCCAGCTCGGGAGCCTCAAGCGCCAGGCGGCCAAGGCCAAGCGTTACATCCGCTATCGCGACGAGCTCGACGATCTCGTCCCCCGAGGATCGAGACGAGAGTCACCGTGCTCTTCTTCGCGTAGGCGGACTTCGCGATCGTCGCGCTTGCGCCGGCCGCCGCTTTCTTTGTCGCAAGGACTTTCAAGCTCGCCGTGAGCGAGGCCGGGATGGTCGGCGCGGTCATCGCCTGCAGGCTGCTCTCGAGTCCCACCGTTAGCACGCCGGCGAAGCCCGCCATCTCGAGCTTCTTGCGCAGGTCTTGGAGACCTCCTTGTACCCGGCGTGAAGCGGTCGACGATTGTTCTTTTTGGCAAACCATCTTGGACTAAACAGAAAGCAGGTCACCCATGGTTTGGGTGGGAGGATGCTGTAAAGAAAGATTTAATGGAAATTGGAACTTCATGGGAGGGTGCAAAAATGGAAGCTTTGAATAGATTAGGATAGAGGAGTGTGCATAGCTGCATTGGCCTCAGGTGGCTCAGGGCTGTGGTGACTTGTTAGTAGTATACCAAACACAGATGGACTAAAGAGAAGTAAGTTAATCTCTTCACACCCTGCGTGACCGTGAAATCGCCGACCCAGCGATCCTGGTCGCGCAGCTCGAGGCGGAGCGCCTGCGCGGCGGTCACCTCGACATCTTCGGCGAGGCGCGCGCCGCTGTCCTTGTCCGTGAGGACGACCCGTTCCTCGACGGCGCCGCCGCGCGCGAGCCACCAGACGGACGCCACGACGAGGCCGGCCGCCACGAGGGAAACCCACGGGAGCCAGCGGCGGCGCGGCACACGCCGGGGCCGTCGCCGAGGCCCGGAAGAAGGGCAAGCAGAACCGGCGGGTCTCTGTTCTCTTCGCATGACGCCCGGACGGGAATTCCGGTATGGCGGGCTGGCCGCATGGCTCGATGCGGCGCTGGCCTGGCTGTTCGGGCTCGGCTTCGTCCTGGCCGCCCTTCTGTTGCCTCCGCTGCTCGAATCCCACGCGACCCGCGTCGCCCCGGGGGAATGGCGGCTGATCGCTTCTCTGGGCGCTTCGCTCTGTTTTCTCGCCGGTCTCTGGCGGCTTCGGCGAAGATAGATAGATAAATAAATAGATAGGTATAACATAGCTCAAGATCTTGCTTAAACATAAAATTTCGAAATTCAAAATTATTCCTTAGAGACAAATAAGAACAACAAAGTGATCGTCCACCTGTGCTTGTATACAAAAACAAAGTAAGTGTAGTAAACAGATACACATGATATCGTAACTGCAACGATAAAAATGCATTAACTATAATCATCAAGATCGGCGTTGCCAGCTACATTGCTAGAATTCAGTATCCACCGGTCAAAGCGGCGGACTTCGCCGAAGCTACCGTTGGGCTGCGTGAGGTCTTCGGTCCACAGGTTGTCGATCTTCAGCGGCCCGTTGAATCCGTCCACAATGGGAAGCTCGAGCAGCTTCTTGCCGGCGATGGACGTCAGCGAGAAGTAGTTGATGTCGACTTCGTCGATGGCGCTTTCCAAACGGACTTGCTCAGCGAGCGCATCGTCGAGTTGTTTCTTGGCCTCGGTCTCCTTGGTCATCATTTGGGTGATCAAATGTTAGCGGCTCTTCGTAATGCCTTTGGCGGCCATAGCGTCAAACGGTAGGCTATTTTCAACGTGAATAGGAATGAAATGACTAAGGCCATTGAGAAAGAATCAGCAGCTCAGAAGAAAAACAATACAAGTCCCACAGTCGAACCCTGCAGTCTGGTCATCTTTGGAGGGTCGGGAGATTTGACACGACGAAAACTATTGCCTGCCGTATACAATCTTGTAATCGATGGATTGCTTCCAGAAAACTATTCGGTGACCCTGCTCCCTTTTAGCTCGTCCATGACCAACAAGCTCATTGCGCGGTATCTCAAAGAAACAGCATCCTTAATAGAACTTACGGGAGGTAATCCCTTCCGAGCGCGGGCCTTCGACCGGGGGGCACGAACGATAGAACGACTCGAAGATCCGGTCGCGGACTTAATCGCTGCTGGCACCCTAACTAAAATACAGGGTATCGGTAGCGGCCTCGCCGGGCAGATCGAGACGTTAATCAATTTTGGTTCATTTGAACACGGCCAGCAATAACCCCAAATGCAAGTAAAACACAAGCAACGACGATGTAAAAACGTACTGGGGCGATATAGGCTCGAGTCATTATTCAATCAGGGCGCTTGAGTCATCGCCAAAAGCGCAAGCTCAAGATTCAAGGAAATGTTTTCATCAGAACCATAAGCCTTAGAGGATCCTGGATTTTTCTTAGGAAGCTGCGCCCAAACAATTTGGTCTTTAGCAGGAGCTACGAGAGTCCCCTGCATGCGCTGCTTGAGAAGCCTTCTCAAATGATGGTCACGTTGCTGCGCTTCTTCCTCGTAGCTCTCTTGACCGTTTGCACCAAAGGACTACCCTGTAAGGTGGCATCAGGTGTCGCCAAGCCCAGAAAGAATCCACCTCGATTAGCGGTGAATCTCAACGCATTCTTCGTTCTCCTCTTGCTCCGTGCTCCGTCGAAGTAGATCTCTTCATTTCAATCGAAGGTGCGGTCGACGCTCAGTACCGTGGGGTTACTCAACATCTTGGCCAAAACCCTTATAAGCTTTTTTCACGTTTTTTTAAGTTTGTTGAGTTTTAACTACTCTTTCATGTGTTTCATGGGGCAGCCATATATTGCCCTGGTAGTGTAAATTGCTTGGACTAAGAGTTTTTACTGATTAAATTGAAGGTGGTAGGTGTTAAATGAATTTCTTGGGCTGTGGCGGGACTGAAATCTAACTTTCAATCAAAAGAAATGAGGGACTTCATTAAGAGCCTTCAGAAATAATTCCTAATAAGTCTCAAATTTATGAAGGATGACAGATTGCCTAAGATTGTTCTTTTTGGCCAACTGTCTAGGGCTAAACAGAAAGCAGATCGTCCTCAGTTGTGGTGGGAGGATTTTTTAAGGAAAGATTTAAGGGAAATGGTAACATCCTGAGAGGGCGCAAAGAGGGAGGCTTTGAAAAAATTGAGATGGGGGAGGAACGTGCCCACCTGCTGCGGTGAGCTGCCAGTAGTAGCAGTAGTATTAGAAGATGGGTGAAAATTTTTTCTCCAAATCACTGATCGCTGCACGCGATAAAAGCGGCAAGCAGGTGTTGGAGGCCTTTATGGTCCGTCATCATCCGCAATGGCTTGAAGCGCGCAAGATTGTCGATAGCGGTCAGGTCGGCCAGCTTACTGCGGTTCAAAGCATCTTTACCTATTTCAACGCCGATCCAAACAATGTGCGCAACAAGAAGGACATTGGCGGCGGTGGGTTGCTTGATATCGGTTGCTATTGCGTGGTCGGCCCGCGCTTTGTTACTGGCAAGGAACATCGTGGTGAACCCCACGATGTCGGCGAACAGCACGCTCACCTCCTCGTGCGCGTCGGCGATCGACTCGTCGCTCTCCTTGAGCCGGTCGGCCACGCTCGGCGGCAGCACGTTGCGAAGCACGTTTTCGCTCTTGGCCTTCTCGACGGCGAGCTGCTCGGCCTGCTGGGCCACCGTGCGGCGGAGGATGAAGTCCATGCGCGCGCGTCGCTCGACCTGCTGCGCGAGCAGGATGCCGATCACGTTGCTGACCACCAAGCGCGCACCGACCGGATTTGATGACGTCGTGATCCGCCGCGTCCACCTTGCCGCCCGGGAACAGCAGGGCGCCGCCGGCGAAGTCCGCTTCTCGGGTGCGCTGAACCATCAGAACCTCAAGCCCATCGGCGGCATCCCGCAGCATCATTACGGTGGCCGCTGGCACCGGGGTGACCGGTGTAAAGGGCTTCTCGTCGGTACTCATCAATCAGGCTCCTTAAACCGGACTGTCCTTGGGGAACTCTGGCTTACGCTCATTCTGGCAAACGATGCAAACTCATCAACCATTGTCTTCAAGTCGCTGACTTGTCGCACGATCGTCTCTGTAAGTTTGTCAAAAGTGCCCTTATCTTTCTCGATGACCGGCCCATACTTGCGTTTGATCCGTTCGGCTGAAAGTTGTATCGGCGTCAAGGGGTTCTTGATTTCGTGGGCTATGCGCCGTGCAACGTCTGCCCAAGCACTGGTACGCTGAGCAGATACCAGCTCAGTGATGTCATCGAAGGTTAGACCGAAACAAACAAAAATCAACCAAACAAAAAAAGTGTAGATTTTCATAGAAGATGTAGTTGTCTTTGGGATTCAACAGACTGTTAATATTTGAATTTTTACGGACCAAACCGCTGTCAAATCTAACTAATTGTTTTGCTTATTTGTTTTTCTCGGTTCAACGTGGTAACACTAACAAAATGTGATACTGCGCAAAAAATTCATAATTTTTTAATAGCCAAAAGACAATGTTGTTGTCAGGTATGAATAAACCCAACCCTAGAAGAAATCAACTATATAATTAATGCACATGTTGAACAAAATCGGTGACAAGGGCATCCCTGTTTTAAACCTATTCACGTCAAAATTCTCCCGGACAGCATACCTAGTATTCTAACAACTAGACCTGCTGAACTTCATATTTCTACAATTAATCTAGCAAAACTTGCAGGCACTTCAAAATTCGCTTAACTAGCATAGCTCTTATTGCATTATCAAAAGCCCCTCTTACGTCCAGGAACGCTACGTAAATCCGATCGAGCGTGTTCAGCAAGTCGGCGACAAACGGCAGGGTCTTTGATTTCGTCATCTCCGTTTCGGTGAACTCCTCATCCCGCTGGCGTTCGGCGACATCGTCGTTGATGTATCTCCAGAGCATATCCACCAACGGCAGACTCAAGTCTTCGACTTTCTGTCGTGGAAACTCGCGCAGGAGTTGGTCTCCGCTCGACAGCAGCATCTGTTGGCACGCGAGAACTTCCCGATCGGCGTCGCTTTCGTCGAGAACGCAACTGCTCAACGCTTGCAGGAAATCGAAGCCGATTCAATTTACTCGCTGGAAATTCGCGTTAGCATCGACGGTTACACAGAAGAGATGAACGACGCCATTCGCGGCGAAGGCGTCTTCAAAAAAGCGATGGAAGGCGTACGGCGGCTTTATAAGCACAGTTTTTTGCCCATCATTACTATTACCAAAACCTGGGAAGATTATGAAGACCAGCAGGTGATGAACGGATTCATCGAAACGCTAAAACGATACGGGTATGACACAGGACAGCAGTCAACGTTGGAGCAGAACCACCCACAACGACAACGACAACAACAACATCTTCCAATGGTAAGGAAGATTGAGGCGAGCACTATGGTCTATGCACTATGAATGCTAGTCCACAGTTCTTGCTGGTGTTCAGAGGGGACATTCACCCCATGAAGCCATATACTTTGATCCATCACCAGTTATATGTACATCCTGGATCTTCGGTAGTTTATAATATATTGTAGTAGTATCAAAGAAACAATCTCACATATTCCGAAAACTGAAGCCCCAGCTTTAGATTGTGTGTTTTTGTTCATAGAGACGATTTAAAAGTCGTATTTTGGATAAGAATTATTAGGGTATTATGTATTATATTGACGATATATTTTTCTTTTTAGCCGCTCTTCGATTTTGAAAGGAAATAAATTAATAATAACAATGATGAAAAAGAAAAGAAGGGCGATGGAAGATGTTGTTTATTTTGTAGAGAGTATTGTTTGAAGGAAGATGCGCGTGTTGCGCAAGTTCACTACATATTTACATAAAATAATCAGTTGAATATATTTACATGGACATTAAAATATTAGGATATTAAAGAGCACTAGAGCTTGCCGACACTCGGAGGGCCGAGGCTACCGCTCCAGCAACCGAGGGCTGGGCCTAAACCGGGTCAGCGACAGGAAAAGAGCATTGAAAATAAAAGTATAATATCAAACACTTGTTAAAAACATTTATTTCACTTTGTGCAATAACATAAATATATATAAACAAATGAAAGATGCACGTAAAATCTTTGGTTTGATCGCATTCTCATTCGTCCCCCCACTCCCTACCATCGCAAAGGAATTGCAGGGCAAACCTTCTGTTCTTGTGTTTGTCGGTGCATGGGGGTCCGATGATGATGCCATGAATATGGTATCGCAATTTGCTGACCGTGATATTGTGTTTGGCAAACCCCCCAGTGTCATGCCCTTTGGAGTGTACAACCAGTTGTTCTCAGCACACTTCTTGATACCCAGAATCGAAGCAAACTAATGGTGTCGCGGCTGGCATCCAGTGCCATTAACACGGCGCGATCAAGCAAGGCCATATGTCGCCCGTATAAATCGCGAAACAGCCCAGAGGCGGTAAACAACACGTCCATACGCCGGGGCTGATCCTCGCCCAGTTCGATGCGTTCCAGCCCTTTTACAATGCCGCGACTGTTCCACACCGGTCGCATACCCAGCAGTTTGAGGCCAAAGGCCACCATCGCCCCCTCGTCCCGCACCGCATCCGAAGCCCAAAGAACTTCGTTCATCCATTAATGGAATGGCTAGGAGTCGGAGGTCTGGATAACTAATGCCTGAGAGTCTGTTCAAAATAAAATAAATTCTTCAGTGCCCGAGTTCGGCTCCCATAGATCTAAATTCAGGGCAACGACTTGCTGATTTCAGTACCTAGGAAGTTTTCTTCATAGAAAAGATAACCGAAGAAGAAATAGATGGCCGAGTCAAACTCAAAACGAGCAAAAATTAACATGTGTAGGGCCCCCCCACCTCTTCTCACATTTCCTAGCAACTATTTCCCCACAGATTCCCTCTATGAAACACTTTTTATCCTAATTACATGTGTACCACTTAATATACCAGTATTTTTAATTGGTCCGCCAGGTAGATTCTGTTTGTGTTGCCCTCACCAACCCATGTCTTGCTTGACTCCGTTCGACGTTTCCATCTTGGGCTGCCAATTGCATGGGAAGACATCCCCAGTTGACACCACCCAACTCACTCAGTTTAATGACACATTCAACGTGGCCGTCTCCGTCGATCAATTCTGGTCGCAAGCCACGACCAGTGTGCGTGGTGCGGCGGAGAACTTCGATCAGTTCGGTGCCTCACTCGCAACGGGTGACTTCGACAACGACGGTTACGACGATCTGGCCATCGGCGTTCCCTACGAAGACGTCGGTTCGGTCTCGAATGCGGGTGCGGTGAACGTGTTGTACGGATCGGCCCACCGCATCACGGCGACAAGCAACAAGATCTACGATCAGAACGGGCATGGTCTCCCGGAGACCGTCAGCAATCTGGCCGTTGTACCACTCTGGAAATTCCTGCTTGGCGAAGGACCAAGGCTGAGAATTCTGAAGTTTATCGTCGACGGACTCTGGCGTTTCGATGCTACCGGTGGTGAAGCCAGAGGTGCCGGACGACATATTGGCTGCCATCGACATAATGGCGTCACGGTTGAGGAAGCTCAGGTATCCACCAACGCCAAGCAGGATTAGCACGATGGCTACGATTGCCATCCTGCGGCCGCTGCCGCTTCTAACAAAGAGCAGAAAACAATTTAAGAAACGCAGCCACATTTTCTCCAAACTTTCCCAAATTTCTTTGAATTTCCTGCTGAATGATAATAAATGAGTGAAAAAGGTATATAAAATACCTTACATAAATTTACACACTCAAAATGATGATAAAAATAATGAAGTATAAAATGAAATGTATAAAATGAAGTTTAATCATCAAAGCAGGATAAATAAAATAAAAATAAAATCAAACAATAAAAACACAAAAATACCTCCATCTGGTGGTTTCTTTTTTTCCAGTAAGTCAATTTTAGCTATTATTAAGTTAAGATGGGCAATAACAAAAATAAAAGGAGACATTCAGATATTGATTCTAGCAAGGACATTGCTACAAGCACCCCAAATACGTCGAAAAAAAAAACAGATATTTGGAAGCCAGTGACAACTCTGTTTTTGTTAATGACAATATCAGAAGACTTTGTGAAGATGATGGAAATTACGTGTAGAACTCATGGCCCAGTTCAATCAATTGAACAAATAGAAATCACTTATAACAGCGATAATATCAAAAGCTATAAGGTAAAAAAACCATTCGAAGGGGTAATTGGCAACATAAAACGCCGCTGGCGGGAAACAGACAGCAGCATGATCCGTGAAGAATTGGCCAAATTCCAATCAGCCACCACCTGTGATGCCTGTGATGGTCACCGACTTAAACAGGAAGCACTTGTCGTCAAAATTGACGGTAAGCACATCAGCGAAATTACTGCGCTTTCCGTACGGCGGTCATATAACTTTCTCATGAATCCTAGATATTCCTCGCTACCACCTTGATATAGCATGCCAAAAGAAAGAAGCCCTTGGCTTTGAGATAGGTATAGAAATTGGAAAAACAGTATTGGCTCCTGCTCCAACCTTCAATATACTCGAAACTTGTTCTGCAGAGATGTTCAAGAATAAAGATCGAAAAGGAATTCCAAAGCCGATGTACTTCAAAGCTACATATCTCAAAGGAATCATGCATTTTTGCCACAGAAACAAAAGCCCTCAGTTGCCCGCAGTTTGCGGTCGACTTCGTCTGAGGAGGTGAAAACGGAACCCTCATCCAGTGTTTTAACAATTATTTTTTGGCCGGCGATTTCGTCCAGATCGAAGGCATGAAGCGGTTGGCCCAACTCATGCAAGACGAAGTTGGTAATATCCACTATGTTACTGATAGGACGTACGCCGCCGGCTTTGAGGCGGGTTTTGAGCCATTCGGGGGATTCCCCAATGGAAACGCCCTTGATGACGACGCCCGTATATGATCGACACTGGTGCACTGATCACTGGATATTCGAATCTTCAGGTTGCGACGAAGTTGCTAGAGCTCGGATTACCGTGGTGTGAGGGTACCATACTTGCAGTGCGCTGAGGCCTGGGATAGGTGTTGTCTTCTTGAATGATGCAGATCAGCAGAAGGTGCTGGTGAGGGCAACAGGGAGAGTAGTGGACAACGATCAGTGTGGTGTTCCGTTGGAGTCTCGTTTCGCGTTTTATGGTGTGTGGTTCAGTGCAACAGGATTTACTGCTATTATAATTTTATGATAGATTTGCCCAACTTCTTTGAAGCTAAGAACATAACAACAATTGATGGTTCAAACATCGCTTACGTTGAATGAAGCTTAAGAACAACGTGATCACAACTTATGGATTTGTTCGTGAAACTCTTTATAGAGCAAGTGATATCCCTTAGAAGACTAAGAAAATTCATTTGGAAATCATAGAGGCGGTAATTAGATTTGATCAAGGAATTAGCAACGTCCCAATGATTCACAATGTGGCGGCAGGATTGAAACGGGTCGGGGATGATAAATAAGTACTCGGAGTAAGGACATAAGCCCTCTCTACCGATAGCGCGAGTGTCAACTAACATCGTAGGTATCTTGACTTCTCTCCCAAATCATCCTCAGCTCATCTGCTCACATATTCAAAACTGCCCATCCTAGTGGGTGATCGTCGTTTGCGGTCAAGCCTCCTAGCTAGCATGCTTAACTGTGCAGTAGTTCTCGGCCTTTGGTTGGCAGGTAGCAGCCGGAGAAGAACTACAGCCCGATGTGGCATATCGGCTTCGCGCACTGGCTGACGCCGGCGACCGACAGCGTTGGTGTGGTCAAGGGACTTGAAGAACTCAAGCAGCTCCGTGAGGACGGTCTGCTCGAGATTATCGAGTTCCCGCCGCCAGCTGTTGGCACGGACAACTACGACTGCGAGAGCTTGAACTCGCCGCACGTCGTGAACTGCCCGACGCCGATGACTATCGACGTTGCAATTCACCGTGCGAGAAACCGCGAGCTCGATCCACAACCACTCGAGATCGCCGCCTTCGCGCAACCACGCTGCGAGATAGACGGTTGGCATGAGGAAGAGGAAGGCGCCGAGCCCGATGCGCTCGATAGAGGTACCGCGTCCAACCCTCGCCCGAACCGACACGACGGCCGCCAGAAGCAAGCACGCGCTGACGACGGCCCAGAAGCTGGGCTGCGTCAAGAGATGGGCGTCGAGGTCGGGGACGACCATCACGCCTCCCGCGGTCGCCAGCACGCACCTACACCACCCGCTCCGGCTTTTACCAGCAGGCTCTGCCCCGACTGTAATTCACCAAAATCCACCAGCGCCTGCCAGGCTGTTAGCGTAACCAGCGGTAGAGTTGCAGCGTCAGCGAAGCTCAGGTTAGTGGGCTTGTGTGCGAGCATGTCGCTATCGGCAGGCGCAAACTCAGCAAAGGTACCATCCCTGATAATCGGAAGCCGTGGAAAGCTATACACTTCATCGCCCGGGCCGAAGTCCGCAACAGCATCGCCGGGATCGAGGCGACGGGTTCGAGGTCACTGTACTGCGTGGAACCAGAAACAATGGACATGACAGCGACGCGGGGTCGCCACAGCAACACAACTGCGGAGCACCAGTGGGAAGGGAGAGACCACCGACGGCGACAAAGGGAAACCCAATAACCCACCAGGTGGGGAAACGGATAAGAGAAGGGAGGAAACACACAACAGCAGCAAAGTGTCCCGGCAACTACCGAGACCCGGCAACCTCCACCCCCGCTCTCACAAGAATACAAATATTGCTTCAATATGAAATCACTAATCAATAATAGTCAAATACCAGCGGGGCATTCAGTGTCGGATGGCTTAGTGTGGAGACATTCATTCAGTCACTTTGATCCATTGCAGAAAGTCTCTTATACGAGTCTTAGTTTCGTCATCGTGGCTTTTTCTTGCAGCACTGCCTGATGAGAGCTATATGTTACGCCCTTCCCTGTCCTCGTCTCCGGAACAGACTCCACTATGCCTTCTTACGAGTATCGAACCGCTTCTGACCACTCCCCAAACGTGCCATGACGTAGTAAGATGTCCCTTTCGACATTTGTAGTATCAAGTTCTTTTTGCCACTCTTCACCTCGTAGGATGGTTGCAATTGGATTTCTGACCCTAATCTGCGATTATAAAACTTGGCCCTGGCTTCCAACCATGACGGTAATCGTTTCAAGTTTGCGTACTCGTATCCCAGTGACCATTTGATCGCCCTGAGAGATGGGAGCCAATTCGGTAATGGGGGTCTCCATTCAAAGTTAAATGTTAAAATAACCTCGAATAATTACTTTTATCAGCCTCGATTCCTATCCGTACCCGTTTGGATCCGATCCAAACGGTTTACACGAGACCTTTTCGGATCCGATTTCGAAAGCGAACCCGAACAGGTACGGATAGCAGATCCAAATGGGATCGGATCCACCAGGTTCCGTGTAGACGCGCAGCCTATTGGTACCAGTTTGGGATTGGATCCGATCCCGTGTAAACAGGGCCTAGGGTCTAAAAGAACCTCGATGCAAAGATAATCCAATAATTCCTTATCAAATTTGTTGCAGATGACTAAAATCCCAGCCCTAAAAGTCTGCAACCAAGACAGACTTGGGACTAATATAAGAAAGGTCAGTATTATTTAGCATAGAATTCTTGCAGATATTTTCATCTTGTTCTTATTATGGCGATGTAGAAGTTAGAGTTGAGTGCAATGAACTTAAGAATTTTGACTACTTATGGCTATGACTTCGTTGTCCTGCTCAACTAGTTTGATTTTATAACAATGCCAATTATTGGCTATTCTGATTTCAAACAACCTATAGGCTACTTTGGTTCAACACTATGAATCGTTTAGTTCTTTCCAAATGCAACCACCGGTACGTGATATAATTGCCATGACATTTTATTCGTAGCCATTTCGCAACAGGATTGACTTGATGGTATTTTCGCTTTGATGCTATATGCTTGATTGATTCTATCATAGAGTATATCATATTTCAGTTGAATGCGCCAAGTTGTTAAGTTGGAAATCACGGCTCAGTTTCAATTTAATACGAATAAAATTACTGGTTGTATATAAAACTTACAGTTTAACACGGTTGAGTTGCGTGTATTAACCATTGCTCTTTTTGGTTCAACTTCCTGTGCGGATCTATTTATGCGTTGCATTGGTGGCGTCCTCCGGCCGGGCCCTGCAAGGGGTAGCCCTTGATGACCCTGAATTTTTGTTCTAGTACTAGAATAATGAGCGATGATGATGACGTCACCAATGCCGAATATGCCGGATGATCTATTGGCTAATGAATTTTCATAAAAAGCGCAAGAGGGGTTTTTAGCACCATCTTCCAAAGCTAAGCGATTATGAAGAATGCTATTTTTTTGTTGGCGATTTCTTTGAAGAAACACCGATATTTACGCCCGTTGCTGATCGCGAGCGTGAAATTGACGCATGGCCAAGAAATAGAGCTAAAGTTTAGGACCGCAATTTATCGGTGTCACGCCGCTCGCGTTTGGTGGGGCGACCGCTTCCCTTTTCGCGAAGCGTACACATTCTCGATAAGGAAATAGGGTTTCCGCATTCCTGGGTGAATATATTCACGAGCCGCGCGGAGTTCCGGGAAAAATTCGATTGAGTCCTTTGTGACATCAATCTTTTCCGGAAAAGAATAAATTTCCAAACCATTGGTATTTTCATAAACAAGTGGATGATCATCTGAAAGACACCGATACCCCGATCGAAGGAGCGAAAGAAATGCCGTGGTTTTCCCACGCCCGCTATTGCCAGGGATCAACACCCAATGCTGCATCTATTGGTTGATGAAGGTCCTGTTACATAAATTGCCTCGTCACATAAATTAGTCTTTATCACTTTGTATTGATATACATGTAGCGATCCCCCTAAAAAAACAAGTCTTTCTTACCCATCAACAAATGTTCGATTTGATAATTTGATAACATGCGTCCATAAAACTGTACTAGCTTCTGTGAGGACAGGAACTCTCCTAGAAAATAAAATATTGTTAGACTTGCACAATTGAAGAAACGTTTCAGAAGCCTGGTTAATGACAAAATTGAAAAATGTTCTATGCTTCCTGTTTCGCCTCATTTGCTTAGGTCAATTTTTTCCCTGATATTTAAGGTGCTTTTAATTCCTAAGATCTATTAGTTCAAGATTAGTTTATCTTCTTCTAAAATGTTTAAAAACGGAAATGAATAAATCCTCAAAATCTGCAAGTAGGACAGAAATGGCAAAAAGAAATTGAGTAATAAGAAGCTAGGTGTATAGTGAATTTAATTTACTGAAGGGAAATAATTAAACGTGTACCAAACAGTCTGACCTCTGATGACGCCATTTTTTTTTACAAAATTTTAGTGAAGCATAGTAGAGCTGTTTTAATAGATCTTTCAGATTGAAATTTGAAACAAAAGAGGATTTATAACAAGCAATGAAGTTTCCATTAGTAACTGTTTTGAGCGATTCCTTATTCAAGAATTTGTTTCTGCCCCTTGAATGTTATAAGTGTCAACCTCAAGGACATATTTCAAGTACATGCATAAGCGAAACCTTGCTCCTCACGCTACAGTTTGACTTTGTATCTCAATTCTTTAAGAATGATTGCTGAAACACAAATCAAATGAATTAGAATAAGTTTTTTTCCTTTTTAAAAGCTAAAAAACTTTAGCAAAAAGAGCGATGAGTTGAGAAGGAAACGATCCCTCATACTCAGAATGATTTCTTCTTTGTTTCAGTTTCAGTGCAGTTGTAATGCGTTCCTGTTGTAGTTTCAGCTACATGTTGTACATGTCCCAACATTTATAGAAAATTGTCCACGTCATCATCGCCGAGCACATCCTGCTCGATATGCACCTCGTCGTGCTCCTCCATCTCCTCCAGCTTCTCCAGGGCCCCCTCTTCCTCCAGATCTTCTTCCTCCTCCTCCTCCATCGCCTCCAGCTCCTCCAGCTCATCCTCCTCCTCCTCGTCTTCGCCCTCACTCTTCTGCATCATGATATCGTTGGCACCAACGTTCACCATATTATGAGGCTCGTTACTATCAGCGAAGAGCTCCGCCACGACCTTGTCGGCAACGAATCCGCAATAGGCGCAATACAACCCGCCTCGACTGGCCTGAAAGAGGCGATCGATTCTGACGCGGAGTTCAGCGAGGTGTGTATCGCACAGCAGGAGTCTGTGGTCTCCGCACCTGGTGACGTCCGGCGCGCGTGTCCCGTGGGCTCTGACCCGCCACACGGCTGGCTCGTCACAGTCGACGCCACCCCACTCGCATGCCACCTGGGCGTCGAGGTTGGGCATTGCGGCGAGGAGGGCGTCTTATAACTATGATGTCAATACAAAGAACATAAATATTGTAAGAACTAATTTCTGCTCTGGAAAGAAGATCGACAAATACTGTTAATGAAATACACTCTCTAATTTTAAGAAAAATCAAACGTTATTCCATTAGAAGTTTTTCTTACTTTTAGCAATGCCTCCGCTTTCGACAATCAAATTACTTTCGTAAGGTGTTCGCAGCAAAGCACCAAGCTGTAGAATTATGAATGTGGTTATTTGATTAATTCTATTAAACACCGGCTGAACTTCATCAAAATCCACCGGTTTCCGGCCAATGTCGCAATACCACCTGTTTATGCGCAACAGGCTCTAAGCCGCGATCCCTGGAACCCAGATATACCCCTCCGGTCCGACCACGTGGCACTCGCGCAACCCGTGCGGCTTGTCCGAGGACCCGGCAAGCACGTCATGGCCGTGCTGGCGTGCCCGTTCCTCGACCTTGTCCGGCTCGATTCCGTAAATCCGCAGCTCGACGCCCAGGCCGCGAAAACCGGTTTTCGCCCGCGTTCATGGTCAGCGTGAAGATGCCGTTCTGCTCGGATAACTCAATCATCTCGTCTACTCCCCGGTCGGACAGACATGCTACTACGGATTGCATTGCGGGTAAGGTGCCAATACAGTCTGGACTGCAGTGAAAGGGGGAAGCAATGGCACTGGTCAATTTGAGTCGCTCGGTAAAAGGCTACGTGGCGTTTGTCACCGGCGCCGCCAGCGGTATGGGTGAAGCCACGGCGAAACTGTTTGCCAACCTGATTCGCCGACAACTGCCAGCGTGCGCCCGCGCGCAACCTCAAGATTGATCCCGTCCACTGCCTTGATATGTCCCACCGTGCGCTTGAATACACCGCGTTTGATGGGAAACCAGACCTTCAAATCTTCTACTTTCAGGATCACCTCGCCCGGCTCCGGCGCCGGCGTATTCCCCTCACGCACGCGCTTGTCCCAGCTTGGCAACGCATCGAACAGTTGTTTTGAATAAGCGTGCTGCGGCGCGCGGTAAAAATGTTTGGCCGCTCTAAATCTTCCACCCGAACGGAATCCGTGGTACTTTCCCAGTATCTCTGCATACTCGACTATTTTGGAGAAGCATGGTATTGCCGTTACTTCAGCCATGCTATTTGATCGTCCTACTGTTCTTGAGGATGGAGAGGCTGGGTTGAGTAACTGGTTACGAATGTTTGGTAGTAAGTTCTTTGAGAATCTTTCCGAAGATCAGGTGGTTGAAACTTTGGAGGCTGTAAATTCCAAACTCCGTCCCAGACCCCTTGTACCGTCGGCAGTCCGGCGAGCGCACGGTGCTGATCTTCCTCGCGTTCGTCGTTCTCGTGTCGGTGTTCTTCCTGCCGCTGTGGACCGGGATGAGCGTGCCGTACCAGTTCTGGCTGCTGCACAACTGGCTGCCCGGCTGGGTGTGAGCACCGCACTGTCGATCCACCCACCACCGGGCGCTAGGCTCGCCGCATGGGCAGCCCCTCCGGATTCGAGTTCGCGGTGCGCGGTGACGACGTCGTCATAATAAGGTTAATAAGGGCAAATATTATTTTTTTCCCGCTATTTAAAGCATATTTCACTTGATTTAGTGTCTTTTTCTTTGAGTTTGACTCTTATTTACTGTGTATACAAAAGCTCTGATCCCTAAATTCACGAACCGCTTCAAACTCTACTAGCTACTTTGATATTTTCACGAGTTTTGAGCCAGTGTTGTTATTCTTTTAAAAACATCAAAATAAACAATAAAAAAGGTTAAAAGCACAATAGCTAAATTCATCAACCAGGATTTCGAACAGACCGTCGCCCTGAAGCTTATTTTGCCCTCGCGCCGTTCCGAGCACTGGCAATCGCGCTTCCTGCAGGAACGCCAGATTCTGGCTTCACTGAAACACCCGAATATTGCGGCACTTCTCGACGGCGGACTGACCGAAGACGGAGAACCGTACTTCGCGATGGAGTTCGTCGACGGTCTGCCGATAACGGAGTTCTGCGACAAGCACATGCTCTCGATCGAACAGCGGGTACTTCTTTTCCTAAGCAAATCACTGATATTACTACTGGGACATTGATACTCGCATCGAAAAGCAGATCGCGGGAAAAGTTATTAAAAGCGTCGGGCTTATCAATTAATGCAATCGCTTCCGGGCTGGATGAAGATGTTATTAAGAAGGAAATGTTTTCAAATGGCGCAGTTTTTAAGGAAGTGACGGAACGCTTGGCGATTGAAAAGGCGTGTTTTGTTTCCAAAACCCGTGTCGACGATTTGGTAATTGGCGCTGATCAAATGCTTGACCATTCCGACCCGCCGTTGCTCGGGAGGGACGTGATGGTTGCTGTCGGCCACCATTTTTCCATCTAAGCGCACAGAGCCTTCGAGTACCGATTCAAATCCCGCGATTGCCCTTAGTGTCGTGGTTTTCCCGCAACCGGAAGGCCCCAACAAGCAAATGATATCTCCTTTCTGCACGGTAAAGGATATGTCCCGAACCGCTGGACGGCCTGGTTCATACGAGCAGGTGACTTTATGGAGTTCAAGGACAATTGGTGATCAATATAGAAGAATTAAAGAGCTAGTTGTGCCATTAAGTATTACTACATATAACTAGTTATGGAATCAACTCCATAAGCTCTTTGGCTCAACGACTTGGAAGAAATCGATTCAAAATGCTCGTTAGAAACTGGTTTCTAAAAACTGCCCCTGCAACGTATTCAGCCAATGAATTCCACAAAGCAACCGTCATCTTAGTTTTTATAAGTGACTTCACTAGTAAATAACAAACACGGGAAAAATATAGTTATCAAACTGGTCTCGTTTACCTTTCTTTGGATGCCCTTGCTTGCTTTGTCTGGCTTGAACTTCTTTTCTTTATTGCCTGGCTTCATTTTTTGGGCTTGCTTTGCCAGCTTGGCTTGCTCTGTCTGGCTTAACTTTGTTTTCCTAGATGGCTGGCTTGACTTTTTTGGCTTGGATGGCTAGCTTGACATTCCTTGGTTGGATTGCTAGCTTGACTTTGTTTGCTTGGATGGCTAGCTTGACTTTGTTTGCTTGGATGGCTAGCAGTTTTAGAAAAAAAAAATACAAATGTCTAACTATTCATCTAGCCAAAGGTCCATTACACGATGCGATTTTGTAGAAACCGTGATTTAGCTAGTACTAATTTAACTGTAATTAATTTCTAAGACAAAACTGGTTTTACATGATAAAATGAAAAAAACAATAGTTTGGATTTCTTTTTAAGGTTTCGTTTGTTTATATTTTGTCCTGAGGTGTTTTATCTATATTTTTTTTTACATACTATTACCTGTTGTCACAGGACCCGCGAACCGCACGCTTTTTTATCTCCTCGATAATTTGGAGATAAATGGGCCGATTGGGATCAAACTCAAAATTACCCACGGCCACCTCCTTAAAGTATGATTGTTTTAGTGTTCTACTTAAACAATACACTAACCACAATACAATGTCAACGTATTTGTAACAAAAAAATCCCTTGGATCAAACACCAAGGGACCAGTGTGATTTATTTACAAACACTTATACACAGAAAATTGTTCATCTTCAGACATCTTGCGCAAAAAACAGCTGGCCTTCGATGGAATACGTACGGTGGCTGCCATCCGCCGTGATCTCGGACGTAACACGGAAGAGCTGAGCGATTTTCCAGGCAAAGAAGATACCTGATAAAAGCACGCCCGCGAGAACACCGATCGCCAGGTTGTGCGTGTAGACGACGAAAAACACCGTCGCCAGCATCACCACGGAAGTGGACTTCGGGTGTTCCCGTAAGTTCTTGATGGACGACCAGGAGAACGTGCCGATCGACACCGGAATAGAAATTTCTTCATGGCATTTTCTCTGAGTAACACTGTCAAAAAGACCTTGTCTTTTGACAGCAAATCTGTTAAATTAGAATACAAACAGACTTTTATTTCACCCCACATAGACAATTTATAATATCTTTTCAGTTTCAGACAAACTTAAAGAAAGCTATTTTGCCAATAAGCGAAGCTAATTTTCCTTTCTGATGAGACCTGCATCATCAATCAGCATAGGAGACAATTTTTAAGTTTTACAAGTGTAACATCCAATTTTGAATTATCATCATGATCAATTTTGCTACCACATCCTAACTAAATGGCCAGAAATTACAGGATTACATAATCAAATCACCCATTTTAATTGGATGCTCAAATGCCTTGGTACTACAGTGGTTAACATCTATGTCATGATGCACAAAGATCATTTGATAAAAAGAGGCTCAAACATGTAATCGTGAAGCACCTTATCATCAAATTTGATACTTCAGCATAACTAACTAGCCACTATTTACACGAGCATGCTTCGGACCCTTGATTGGATTCATAGCCCCAAATGAAATCGGACCCAAATTTTGGGATAGCTATTTAGACAGGAGAGGACCTACTTTGTTTAATGGCAAATTATGACAAATATAACTCATCTGCCTTTCTAATAGCATAAATCTATGAATTTGGTCTTATAAATACATGTTCTAACCAGGGAAAACTAGTGGAACTTTGCCGATTAGAAAACAATCAAAATATGGCGTGACTGACAGTGAGACAAACTAACAATAAAATTTGATTCGTAAAAATTGCCTTGTCAAGCAGTGCAATGTTTCTTGGAAGAGAAAGAGGTAGCATTATCAGAAGAGTTGCCATTCCATTTATAAATTGTCGATAGGCTAATATCGTATCTTCACCAACTATGGAGAAACGATATTCGTAAGTTTCCATCCGGCATTGATGATCGGTACCCTGTCTTGTATTAATGGGGGTATTCATATAGCTTCATCTACTATTCGCAAGACCCTGACCAAATATTGCTATCATGCGAATGCCAGAGTGTAGGCGACGTCGAGATTTTGCTTGTCAAACACTTCGGTAATTACGTCGCGCACAATCCTGGCCGGGTATGCTGTGGATGCCGCCACCAACACCAGCAGAAACAAGGCGAGAAAGTACCTGCCGCGATAGAGCTGCCAGTTCTCAGATAGAACCCGCTTTACGATTGACAGCGATTCATCCTGTGGAAGTTTTTTTGTTAAATTGATTGCCAATTTGGCTGTTCCAATTTCCTTTGATCACCCCATTGGCGATTGTCATGCACAATCTTCAGAACACCTCCACGAGCTCGCACAAACGATCGAATTCTTGCCCACCTCAGAAAAAGCGCGGTACGGTCATCGCAACACAGAACGGGATCACGACGTCTCGCAAGGTAAAGTCGGTGACGATTCAAGCCCTCCGGCCAGACGTCCTGTATGGCAAGTGCGGAGACGTGCAAAACACAGAGCTCACGCAACGACGGCGCGTCAGTAGACGTCCGTCCGCTACGAGGCGTCCAAATACATCCATTAAAAGCAATTGATCATAGAGCTGGAGCTAGGTTTGCTTCAGGGGGGGGGACATAGACTTTGGTGCCTCTGCCGCACCATCAATACTGTAAAATATTATACTTTGAGCTTGTTTTGCCGCCCCCGGGCATACCACCCGGGGGGCTTCTCCCCTCTAGCCCCCCTAGATCCAACCATGATTGATCATGAATAAACAATGTTTAGTTATCGGAAAAAGGGGGCGTATTGCAAAAGAAAAATTGGAATTTACTTTCAGGCCAATTAATGCTTTCCTAACATACAAGTGTTTGTATTTATCACATCCATTTAACAAGCGACGACCAGGGGGAAACAAATTCTACGAATGTGCCTGTCATTAAATTTTTACTTAAAGTGGGATACGGCACTGGCCTTTACAGTCCCTACCGGCGATGCTAATCTCTGTTTCATGCACCTTCAGCCATGTAGTACAATGGGGGGGGGTAGCCATCCTGCGCTTTCACATACACCTCCTGTTTACCGCCCGATACTCGGTTCGACGACAGCATGACCATCGAGCATGGTGGCAAGACCATCGAACTGACCTGGCTTGGTGAAGGCCATGGGCAGGACCTCATCGCGATGGTCGTGCGGCCTGAAAACGTGGCGTTCGTTGTTGATGCGGTTTCGGTGAACCGGCTTCCGTTTCGGAGTTTTCCGGGAACCGATGTCAGCGGGCTCATTGACCAGATAAAAACCGTCGAAGGCCTCGACTTCGACATCCTCGCTCCCGGGCACCCCACTTAATTGGACTATCTGTCTTGGCCTTTTCTACAATTTTATACATAACTTCAGTGCCCATTCTGATTTTTCTAAGGGAAACTGAGTTTCAATTCAAAGATTAATGTAGGAATCAACTATGGTAGTTGAGTTGAAATTCAAACAAACAACAAAAAATTTTCCAACAGAAATAAAATAAAGGCTTTAAAATGAAGCAAAAGAAGTTTTAGTCCTCTTCCTATATTTTAGAATTAAAAAAGCATCAAAATTGTACAGAAGGAAGTGAAATTTCACAAATCTCCCTTGGCATTAATCATCGACACCCTAGATGGTAACAATGCCATTGCTTTACTGTAGTTATTGTCGAAGCATATTTTGCATGGATTTGTTTTGGCTAGCGCTGACGACGCAAGGTGTGCGATCGCGAAAAAGAAGGCGCACATTCGAGCAACGAGAAACATTCAATGGCATAAAGTGACGCCCACGACAAACAACTTTGAGCAAACGGAGCTTTCGTTGATTGTTTAAACCAAGAACTTGCTCATTGCTTGTCAGTAAAGCAAAAAGTAAGATATTGCTATAATTTTTAGTATTATATAGTTAATTTGGTTTAAATTCCTTCTCTAGGGCTAGCAGGCTGATGCCCCGACAATTTGAAATATAATTATTTGGTCATTGTTTTTTGCCATTAACTTTTCTATCAGTACCAAGAAATTCATAGGACAAAGTTTCATTGGTTCTTTCTGCTGTCTGACAAAGTATAACTTTTTTCTTTTAACATCGGAGAAATAATGTTTATTGATATCTATTTAACCTTTTAATAAAATCAAAACCCGATAATCTCTTATCCTGAAAGCCTTATAAACTTATAATTGTTTTATTTGCCTTTGAAGTTATTTCTTTATGAATTAACGATTCCAAAAATCCAAGAAAGAAGGAGCACTACGCTCATACAGAATTTGGCAAGAGACAAACTAATCCTCTTACTAAGTTTAAAATTTAAAAGTTCAAGATGTAAATTAATGGTGAAAAGGGACCCATGACAGGGATGTCCAGAACAGAGTCCCATTTAATACAACTCAACTCCTCAGCAAAATTATTCAAGTTCTGCTTTTTCTACCCACGCCTCAGTATTTTCTTAGCCAGGATGCGTCGTTTTCTCAGACAAGTTACGTGAGCAACCATTGGGAGATGATCAGAACCTGGATAAAGCATCATGTCAGAATATCTATGGATCAAATAACTACGTCCCACAAAAACATTATCAATTAGCGTCGCAGATTGACTAGAAGTTCAAGACATACTATTGTACAAAGCTTATTGATGGTGAAGTTGTAAAAATTATTTTATCAAGAAAGATTTTTTTCTATCAAAAAAAAAGTCCATCAGTTTTTTTATTTTGACTATACATTTTCTTCTTCATTATCAGTTAGTGGAGGTAAATCATATCTCATATCAAATCGTCTTGCTGATCGGTCTATAAGATATCCATCATATTCATAACAAGTAGAAATACAATATATTGTATCATCAGGGTATCTGTGATATTTCCATCGGGGAAGAACGACGGAATGAAGCTGGCCTGACGATGCATGTAGCAGGCAGGCGGGCTTTCGAACAAACCCTTCGGGCTGTCGCGGAAATCGGTCGAGGCGACCGCCGCGCTGCCACCGGACACATAGTCGTCGTTCTTCGCGAACCAGCCGAATTCATCGCTCGCCGCGACCACCTTTGGATCGTTGAACGGCAGAGCATTGGTCGTCCAGGCGTCGTAATCCTCGGGCGTGTTGGTGCGCAGCATCAGATCCTCATCTGTCGTAAGGGCGTCGCGATAAAATCATTGACTACCGATAGTAAAAAAAATACACCAGCCGCTGTTCCGATCCACAAGGAAATCTGCGGTTTAGCCTTTTGTGTAGCCTGTTCTGGCACTGTTATGCTGATCCAATTTAATTGGTTCTTGTCGTAAAAAGCGACTTTCTATACATACGCGATGCAAATTCGTTGTATGGCCGCTTTGATTAATTAAATTCACGGAATGTGCGAAACAAATTTCGGTGTACTGCCGAGTGCCAGGGCTCCGAAAGCGCGTCCGTTGTCCTCGTCGTCCTCCTCCGCGTCATCATAGTCGCGGATGGTTCGGGCCCTGGTCGTCTTGCTTCTGCCGCGGGGGTCGATTTTGGGCGGCGCGATCAGGATGGCGCCGTACATCATCAGCCAGATGGCCGGAATCGCGATGGCGGCGCCCAGCACGACGGCGAGAATTCCCGATGGATAGTCGCCGATCATTACCGACGGCATCTTCAGGATCATATCGCCGAAACACTCTTTCCCAACATCCCCGCTCTCTACGATTCGAGTGGTCCCTACCGCGCCTTCAATTGTGTTGCCATCGGATGCTATTTCCTCGGCGTCGCCGTACAGATGCCGTTCATGAATCAGGCGCTCTACACCGGCCCCCTTGCGAACGCGATGGGTGGGGCTGACGTCTCTTGGATCGTCGCGATCGTCGTCACCGCAGCGGTCTACTACCCACTCGCGAAACGTACCCAGTACGTACCGGACGAGCTGATCACAGATTGGGGAAATCGCGGAGTAGTTGTAGAGCATAAGAAGGACCGATGCAGCAGCCCAAAATGTGGCATTTTTGAATCCCCAGATGATCGAGAACAGCCATCTGATCATCACGAAAAGTTTTCCATTCAATAGTGTTGTCATCACTGAGAGAGCCCTTTGACGACAGGCGTTGATCGATTCCAATAAGTGTGAAGGTTTTTGGACAAAGATCCGTCCAAGGATTGTATGGCATTGCAAACCAGATAGCGATTGACGAGCGATCTTGCTGACGACGGTGACCAGCGTGGCGTCGCTCGTGCCGCTCTATCTGGGCGGAGGCGTGATGTTCCAGCCGATGGCCGTGGCGATCGCGTTTGGCCTGATGGTCGCGACCGTGCTGACGCTCGGCGTGGTCCCGGTGATGTACCGGGTGCTCTATCGGGCCAAGGAACCGGCGCTGGCTGGGGTGCCGACCCGGACGAAGGTCGCGCCGGTCGCCAAGTCGGCCCCGGACCCGGACCCGGACCCGGCCCCAGTATTTTGAACTCATCCTCAAGAAACTCATCACCCGACGGAAATGTTGTTCTTGATTCACCAGGAATGGATCAAAGGAGTGAGCCATCATGGTTGACCTTTAGAGATCAAGATCCGTCAGTCTTTGCAACACCACCACCCCTTTCGTCATCGTCATCGTCCAACATGTTTAGACCACCCTCACCATCCAACCACAATAACAACCAACATCTTCCTCCTCACCACAACAACGATCCATCTTTCTTTTTCGGACCTCAATGAGGATGAACAGCAGTTGATGAGGCAGTTGGGAAAATGTTTAAGTACCCCCTCTGTGGGAAAGGATGACAAAGCGTTGTACGGGGAGCTCCTAGCATCTAGCTTTTTGGCTTGTATCAAAACCAGAACCCAAGTACATGCAGTGTGGAATACACATTTTGAATAAACAAATTTGATAGTAGTTGGGGATTTTCCTAATTGTTACTCCCCACTCTCCTCTCCCTATTTTGGGAGCTTCTCCCGACCTCATTTTCATCACGGCCCTCACTACATTTCCTACAGAGAAGTCTTCAATCGACCGATCGCCACCGAAGCCCATGTTGCCAGGTCCGTTATCCAAGGGCTCGACCTCATCAAACTGATCCAAGATCCTGTCTTTGAAACGCCCAACTGGCACGTCTGTCCTAATTGCCTCTTCCGCCAATTCCAGCATTCCGTGCCTCTTGCCCAATGCCAAAATTTCGTTCACGCGGAAGCGCTCATCTTTCAGCTCGCGGTTCTTTTTCGGGCAATGGTGAGCCGATCAGATCAAGGCGCCGATTGGCAAGATCGACGGATGTGGACACCCATCCCGCGCGTTGTTCGTCGTTCTTGAACCGTTCGCGAATCATCTCATAGGCGCGCCGAGCCTCTTCCGATCGGCCGGAAAACTCAAGGAACTGCGCGGTTTGCATCGAGAATTCAAGGACGGCAGGAGCCTCGCTGTCGTAATCCAGCAACTCTTGCAGTTTGTCCATGACCTGTTGCAACGCTTCAGGTTCTTCATCACTAAAAAGCGAAACGGCGGTCCATCTTCACCTCTTTGCGGCGAGAGTTATCGATTTTATAAACGGGTAATTCACGAATATCAGCGCGCTCACGGCGGGCTACATAAGGCACCATCTGCGCATATCCATCGCGTTTTCCGGCTTTCATTGTGGCTTCAAATAACGCCACACAGCCTACAGTTGTTACTTTGACATCCGTAAAATAGTATTCCAGCACATTGGTTAGCTGGCGTACATTATCTCTGCGGTTATTCAGTTGTCAGAGCATTATAAACAACACCATGTCAAAACCAAACCTGGGAAGGAGAGCTAGTTGTAAATATTTTGCAGTCATTTTTGGAGACTCAGCAGCAGGCACATGCTATAGAGATCTTAAGGAGGAGACAAAAAAAAAGTAAAAGCAGCAGTCCTTCAATTGCGGTAATAAAAAGAAAGACCAGTCTTCTTCGTCATTAGAAGGTATTCTAATGAATTAAATCCTTGAATTAAATCCTTTAATTCCTTGAATTAAAAAGGTTGGGCCACGCCAACTTTCAAGTGCTCAAGAAAATGAGAGATTAAAAGTTTGTCACAGATCTGCCAAAAATCAGAGTACCCCATGGAATTTGTGAAGGTTGCGCATTGGGGAAGTTGCACAGGAAAGCGTATAAGAGAACAAAAGCAGCTCGGGCCAGCAATCTTTTGGATATAGTGCACATGGATGTATGGGGGTCTGCAAGAGTGAAATCTCTTGGAGGATCAAAGTTCTTCTTGCTGATCATAGATGAAGCCAAGAAAACCGCAGACCTGATCCCCATGTGTCATCCACTGGCACTGACTCATGTCGATATCAGTTTTACCGAGAATCCCGATCCAAATCCCCATACGGACCTGTGTTCCATAACGATTGAGGCGACGGTCAAGCTGACTGGGAAAACCGGAGTGGAAATGGAAGCATTGACGGCGGTTTCCCACGCCGCGCTCACCATTTACGATATGTGCAAGGCCGTGGACAAAGGAATGATGTTCACAGACATCTACCTGACCGCACTCTGTTGCGTTTCGCTGGTCGCGGTACCGACGGTGCCTTCGTGAGCGAACGTGATTGATCCACCGATTTCGAATACTTGCTTCACGGTGCCCTTCGTCACCACCGAGGTCGTGATGGAGTTGGTATGCGTGATTTCCGTGGATTGAGAGGTGGAAACCTGACTCGATACGCTTTGCGTGACCGGCTGATCGCTGTTATTGAAAAATGTGACATTTCCCCCGGAGGGCAGTGCCGTTCCGCAGCCGGCAACTCGTCAACATTTCTTTTATATAAGGTGGTGCATCCCCTATAAAAAACAATATAGGGAGTTCGTATAGGGTACCTGTTGAATTTATGCAACTTCATTGTTGTGTTGCCTTTCTGAATAGCAGCGCCTTCGCAGTCCTTGCTTTCCCTGCGTCTTCTAAGACCCTTCCTTAAAACGAGAGATAAGAGTTGCTGTGATTTTTCTAGATACCTCTCAATATGCTGAAAAACGTATTGTATTTTAACGCTGTTCTCCTCCGAGGCGATCCTCTGGACTGAGCGTGATGGGACAGATTTCGACACCGAGTAGCGTCTGAAGCTTCCCGACGCCTTTCGGGCCAACCTCAGGTTCCGAGCACATAAGGATGGCTCGCGTTCCCGTCGGCGGAAAAAAGAACAGGATGCCGTACTTCTCGACGAGCTCAGCTGGGACTTTATCGAGGAGCTTCTTGTGAATGCGAAGCTTGTCGACTTCGAAATCGATAGGAGCCGCAGGAGCAGCCTCTCCCCAGATAAAGACCATACCTGGGTGTCCGCCCGGTAAGTCCGGCTGCGAGCGCCGATGGCCCTCCTTCAAAGTTGGATCGCGCACCACAGACAGAGTTTGAGTAGATGACGACGCCTGTGTCGCCGAACGCGACATGATCGCCAAGTACAGGTGGCATGATGGTCTGATAATTGATGCAGGTATTGGTCATCAAAATACCCATGCGTGTGCAGGCGGCAATCGTCCTGCGGTCCAGATCGGCCATTTCTTCGGTTTGTCCAAGCAAGATTCTCGAAGGAAATTGGCATCAAGACTTTGAATGAACTTGGTTAGTGAACTCTCGCTGAAAACAATCGATTGAATAATCCAGAAGTTCATTATTTTGTGAATAGCCTAATTTGTTTTTGTGCATAAAAATGCTAGTTTCAATTATATAATTTTTGTAATACTACTGATGACGGTTGCTGTATATGTGATCGAATATCTGGACTTTTTTACCTGTTTTTTTTTTTTTTTGAGTTTCATTTATTTATTAATGGTGGCCACCGTAGTCAACTTCTCCATCGCTGCTCCGATGCTGGGCGTTCTGACCGCGGCTACGGTAGTTTTGTTTTTGATGCTGCGGACCCGACTTATGCTCACTCGCGGAGAATCTTGGCTGCTGCTCGTAATGTACCTCGGCTTTGTGATCTGGGTGAGTGCCGAAAGTATCGGAGCGTTGGACTGGGTTCCGTCGCTGCCGCCCGATTGATCCGCCTACTGTTCTGAAATTGAATCCGATCTGCTACAAGGAGACCTTTGAGAACGACTCCTGAAACACAAGAGCCATTTAATTAAAATAACTTGCTTTATTTAAAGTTCTAAAAAAAGTTTAGCGGAATGAGTCGGGTATTGAGGAGGGGCAATCCCCCTCATATACATAGTCTTTTCTATTCGTTTTAAGTTTTGGTGTTCCTCCTTACTTTTAGTTGAAAAAACTTGTTTTTGTTTGTTTGTTTTCTTATCGTTTTTAAAAAATACCGGTAAATCTGGCTCCCCTTCCAGGGTTAATCCGATATATCTACAGTTGTAACAAAGTTCGTTGTCTACCCTCGTGTACATAAGCTACGACTATATCACATGAATAAATATCCCTTCAAGATTGATTTAACGAGTAATGTCTATGGGGCATAGAGTTTATACCATCATCTAAAAGATATCGTTTATTATCGTAAATAGACAAGCTTGTTAGATAGATGCTCATTGTGAAGAGGTGATTGCTGTGAGATCGTATTTGATTCATTCCATGTTTACACATGATGCTATGGAAAGGATTGGCTACAGTGTTTACTAGTGTCAGGATAATAAATACCGATCTGAATGCTGAGGCATCATTCTTCGTCTCAAAACCAACGGATATTATGTAGAAGGCCAACGGACACATGGAAACTACGTAAAAACCAATAACTGTACTTGCGACGACGGCAACTTTAATTTCAGCTTTTCTCATCTCGTTTTCCTCTGCTGCTGCTCCAAAATTATTGGCGGGAAGGACTTTCATTTTCTTACGAGACAGCAGATACAGCCCTATGTATACCTGTGCTACCATCAGGTTTTTACTTGGTTGGGTCCAAATACAAAAACATGAGTTCTTTCGCATTATTCTTAATCTTCTTGGTCTCAATCTCAGTCTATGCACAGGTATATGTAGACATAATAAATAATGGGGGGGGGGCAGAATACGGTTGGGCGCGTGTATTGGAAGAGAAGGGCTTTCGTCCCCTCCCCCATTCCCACCCACGCGAAAGCAAACATATCTGGTATTTTTTACTTCCTTTACGCGAACGTCTGTTTCGATCCCTCATTTTACGACGTGTTTTACAGGAAGAATTAACCATCGGACAACACGATAACGTCATCTGTTACGTTAAGTTAGGCCCCAGGGCCCATGAAGTACGCCACGGTCGATTGAAGGTAGGGAATGTTTACTTATTAGATATTTGCGGAGATGTTTTGCTTTATATCTTCTAGAAGCAGACGTCGTCTGACTCAAGACTTAATGGCTGAGGGCTGGAGTCCCGATTGGGATGTCTGACCATTAAGACTAGAAATTGACTTCAAAGACATGGGTTCAGAGCTCATTATGCAAAGAATATTTCTGCTGTAAAAAATTTGCATAAAAATGACAGAATGTAGCATCTTTGGGCAATGCATGGTTACCATAACAGTAGTATATGTGTACAGAGCTGCAAGGGACACCTATGGTCTAGTTGAGTACGTGTCTCGTTTTGACGTTGTGGGCGTCTCCTTCTGGTGTAAGCGGAGGGGAAGAAAAGTGGCGGGAAAATATTGGAAATAATACTAACAATATGTATTTTATTCGTTGTTTTGGGGGATTTTTCTTTCTCTTTTTATGACAAAACCATTAACTTAATTTTCAACCGACGGTACGTTATGGGTATGGTGACTATGAGATTCTTTATTCACACCCAGGTATCATGACAAATGCTGGTTAGGCCCAATCTTGTATAGGCTATACGAGCTTATTTGGAGAGAGGCAAAACTACAGAAGTAAGGGGTACAGTTCCAAAAAAAGAAAAGTAAATGGAAATGCCGACATCACCCGGACGTTTTTCATTGAAGAAGTATCCGATTTCGATCGTGAATTTTACGATACAGTTCTGGCTGCCAATGAAAAAGGCAAACAGACAGCCAGTTCAGGTGTAACTGCTGATCAGGTGGACGACTGTGTTCAGAACGTATTGGAACGATCGCAATTTGCCGAATTCATACGCCATAAAACCGGCCATGGTCTCGGACTTGACGTTCATGAAGCACCACAAATCATGCGCGGCAATCACGCCGAAACTCCATCCATCGCTTGATTAACTTCAATCTAAACATCCAAATACTGGGATCCTACTTACCGGTGACGGAAATGAAGTAAATACAAGTCATCTTTGGCGTGAAGCTAATGTGAAACAAGTTGTTAATATCCAAACCACAAAAGGTGATAGTTCCCTTGACATTATTTGTACAAAGATGCATAAATTCTATCAAAGACCCAAGTCCCTCCCCCCAATTGGCGGCAGTTACCATTTTACGCTTTCGCTGAATCCGAAGCAAGCAAGGGAATTGAAACCTAATACTTTATAAGAAAAGAACACTTACGTACACAGAGTTGGTAAGAATACTTAGAAGCTTCCATATCTCTCGCACAAGCCATCATCTTAACTTGATCTAGCCAGAAAGTAAAACACAGTGTGCATGAAAAAAATCACATTAGCCTTATGTCTACAGTAACCTGTTTAAGAAACTTGATCTGTATCTTCAACAGTATCATGCAAAAGCCCTGCAGCAATTGTTTCCCAATCCATAACTCCGGATTGATTCTCAGGTCCGATTCCGGGTCAAAAAACAGGTCCCAACCTCTATAGGTTTTCTACGATATAACGATAGAGTTTAGTGATTAGAACACTAATAACATGAACAACAAGCAATCTCAAAATCTGGTCTGTCCGATATTTTTGAAAAGTGACAATTGTCTTTCTTCTGTAACAATTTTTCTTTCTTATCATAGGTTACTGCACAGGACCGCCAGAATGCTGAGCTTGATTACCTTAAGAAATACAGATTGCGCACGCTGTATTTCGGCCGCATGGCTTCCCGCAACTCTTCCAGATCAGGCAGCGCGCCGCTGTCTTCAAACAGCTTGCTCAGCGCCTTGTAGAGATTCACGAGACCCAGCGTCAACTGTTCAGAAAACAGGTGGTACAGTTCCTTGCGCACGTCTTCGTGCATGGGGACCAGCTTCTGGGCGTCGTCGAAGGCCCAGCAGAATGCCGCCGGACCCACGGGAATCACGTCTTTGTGCCCCCAGGGTTTCGCCAATATTCGTGAAAATGACAGTTAAAATGAGTCAAAAACAAAAGTGAAGAACAAAGAAAACTACGGTTTAAGGAAAAACGGCAGCGAAAATTAAAACGAGTCAAAAACAAAAGTAAAGAACTAAAAACTATGTTGTCACTGGAAAAATGTCTAAAGTAATGATAAACAAAATTAAAGTACAAAAAAATATGCGATTAAAAGTTGATTAGAAGCGAGGACCAGAATGAGTCGAAAATGAAAGTAAAGAGCAAACAAATTCTTGTTGTTGTTGTTCTTGTTGTTGTTATTATTATACGCAACATTCAAATACGTATCATGTTGTCCAGCAAACGATGCACCTGGCATATCTTCACATGTCCCTGAAGATCGGATGGCTACATGGATACTGGATTGTTGTTCCATCCGATCGAAATTCTGAGATAGCCATTTTGCTCAGCATTGTTATAATGCCCAGTTACTATGTCTGAGGATAACAAGGCCCTCGAGAGCCCGTGGGAAAAGGTTTGTAAGTCAGAACGAAGTGATCGAGGCACCCACGAAGGCCATGGGCGACGAGAGCTAAAAGGTTAGGTGAAGTGCATGCGCGGCTCTCTGGCAGTTGGGGGGGATCGCCCCGTCGAAGGAAGTGATCGAGGCACTCACGAAGGCCATGGGCGACGCGAGCAAGAACGTTAGATCAAGTGCATGCCGAGCTCTCGCGCGGATGGGCGAGAAGATAGCGACGAACGAAGTGATCGAGGCACTCACGAAGGTCATGGGCGACGAGAGCCAAGACCGGGCCATCCGTCTTTGCAATCTGAAGATGCTCAATCCCTCTCGTGAAAATCGAGCAGTTCGCCGATCAGGCTGCGTCTCTTTGCCCGGCTTCCGATTCGGTTCCGGGAGCAAGCGAAATCGTCAGGCCGCTCAATTCTTCCGTCATGATCAACTGACAGGAAAGTCTGGAATTATGGTTAACATCGAAGGCCTCATCCAGGCGGTCAATCTCGTCTTCCCTTGCTTCGGGAAGATTGCTTAGCCACTCCAGACTGATCGAAAAAATGACGGTCCCAAGAATGACCAGCAACCGTATGGGTTTTCGATCAAGCGCGCGGCCAATGAATGGCGCACTGAATCCCATCGCCAGGTTGCCGATCATAATGGCAATCATTACATCGCGGCGGGACGCCCCAAATTCTTCCATCCATGGCAAGACCCAGAAAGCAAAACTGTAGATATAAATGCCAAAGGAAATGGCTTGAAACACAATGCTTGTCGCGACGACATTCCAGCCGTAGTGCCACATGTACAAGTCGCCAAGCGGCCATAGGTCGTCGTCGGCTTCGCGGAGCCGGGCGATCACCTTCAGCACCGCTTCGCTGTAGCCGCTTGTTACGATATGAATGCGCTTGGTGCAGTCCTTTAGAGTCCGGACCCATGGGTACAACACGGCGTCAACGTGGTCGGCGATCCTACCACGCAGCGTCTCCATGTGACGGGCCGCGTAGAGCCTCAGGAAAGGCGCCTCTGCGATGGGGAGTCGGCCGAGAGGCGGGCCACTAAGAATATAAAACCGAAATACACACCTCCGGAAGCAATACTCATGTGTTAAGAGTTATTATCTGCAGAATTGGAAATGTTAGAGCTTGACAAGCTGGTTGCTGCAACACATGATATAATTGTGCATTGTGTTCATCTAAAAACACTGATACTTCCTCTAGACAAAACTTTTAAGTATGTGATCCAATCTATCAATTGCCGGAAAATATTTGCAAAATAAACACCTTATAGCCAAATATATTTGGGTGGAAACTTGATGATCCTTTGATCCTGCGCTGTCCTGATATAGTACCAGTACTCAGTACTGATTTCTTGTCGCTTTCTTCGTCTGTTGATTTTTGAACTGTGTCTGCAGTTGGAACGGACGGAAATAGAAACGTACTCGGAAGACCCGTGGACCCAAACAAATAGTTAAGTGAGTCCGCACTACAGAGAGAGGCTGACTGCTTGACCGATATCATACTTAACTACAGAGATCTTGGCAAGCAAGGAACACCTTTCGGCGCAACAACACCCTTCCTTTCTGATCCATCTTATAGAATTTCACGTGTCCTTACTGCTTTTCTTCCTAGTGGTACCTCTTTACCTGGTCGTGGAGGTATAACATATAATTATCCAGCAGGTTTTCCTTCAACACTTAACCTTAACTTAATGACAAAACCTAGAAAACTTAAAATTATTGTATCAGATTATCTTGAGTCGTTTATTTGTGCTGCAGAAGCTATTAGAAAAGGTGAACCAAGTCCTCGTGGTAGTCGAGTCGATGAGGTGCTCGAAAGCCATTACTGTGTCGACCGCCGGCGAGGATGTGTCGGGCTGGGCGCCAGTGGTTGCATCGCCAGTTTCGACAACGTTTCGCTTCGTTTACTGCCCGACGAAGGGGACGCGGTAGCGACGCCCAGTGGAGCGTGTGAGACCGTTGCCCATCGCGGCTTTTCCGCCATCGCGCCTGAAAACACCTTGGCTGCCATCGACGAAGCGATCCGTGCCGGTGCCGACGGCTGTGAATTCGATGTCTATCAGGTGAAACCACTGCGTCGAGGATTTCATAATCGACAGCGACTGCTTCTGCCGCTGTACGGGCATTGGCCGGACTGTCAGCCACGACTATTGCTACCGCGTCACCCACATAGCGCACATATTCTGTGGCGAGCGCTGACCAGGCCCCCATGTTCATCGGAGAGCCATCCTTAGAGTGGATCATCCAGCCGCAGATAATATTGCCGATACCGTCGCCGGTAAGCTGATTTCCATCGAGCACTGCTTCCACACCCGCCAATTCGGGCTTGCAGAATCCTTTAAGCAGTCGCAGCGGAAATTGAGGCGGTGAAAAATTGCCCATAATAATGCTATAATGTAGTATTTACGGATATAAGCGATTATTTTGATTAAACCAACATTGTAGTATAAATATAGAATACTTAATATACCGTAATAAGTTACAGTTTACTTGCCTAAGTCATTCCTTCCGCATCGCCTCGGCTGGATTTACTGTTGCCGTCTTGATTGCCTGATAACTAATGGTCATTAGAGCAAAATAATGAAAAAAGGCAGAGGAATTAACAAAAAGTTTTCCCTTATTTGTTTTTAAGGGATTGGCACAATGTAAATTCAACCAGGACCACAACGAAAGGTTATAAAAATTGAACTAAAATGAATCCAAGTATGCTTAAACAGACCACATGCATGTTGTGCATGTCTGTTTGTCAGGCACCTTTTGCCTCTGGAGTCATCAAATCTCTAAACATCATTATCAAGAAGACTTGGAAACTGTAGCCTTGAAATTATTCTAAGTTTTTACTAATATTTACCACATTCATTTCAATTTTATGTTTTTGTAAACAACTATTGTCAACTAGTCTTGATATAATTTTAAAAGTTGATTTTTAGAAGTATTTAATTAAATTTAATAAAAAAAGGTGTTTCGCAATAGTAAATACTGATTAGTAATTTCTATCCATACAATAAAATTAGTCAGATTTTGGCTACTAAATATAGTAAGGAAAACAATAAACCCTACACGACAAATAATATATGAGATCTGAAACTCTATTACCTTGCCCTGGGGCAGCATGTCACCAATGATGCGCTGAGGCAGGCGCTTACCGTTACCACTGCGATTGATGTGCTGCAATCTTCCCTGGTAGCACTTCCGCACACCGATAAACGCCGCATCCCGCCGACAGCCGGCAGCTCTATGCGCTTTGACGCCGATAGCAATTGGCTGTTGGGCGCCCATTTCCGGGTGATTGAGACGCTCGATATGCGCCTGGTGTTTAACGATCCCTACATCTACGGGCTGTCGAATTTTACCAACTGTTTGGAGAAAATTAACTTAATTTTATTCTTAATTTTTTAATATATTCTTCATTTTTGATTTATTCAATCTGATTTATTCTTAATTTATTCTTCATTTTTGAATTTCATAGGTACTCATTCAAAATTTCCGATTGATTCGTTTGATTTTCCTCATAATTTGAAGGTTTTTTTTTATTTAGTTATTTGCCCTACGAATTTTACCAACTTTTTGAAAAAAAAATTAAGTCACTAATAGGTAAACAACAGCGATCAGCAGGTGTGGTTCAACGTCGCCGACGAGTCTCTGGGTGATTTCATCCAGATCGAAACGCCAGTCGTCGATGAGATTCAGGGCGTCGAGTGCATGACGTTCAACTCCGCCGGAACCGCGGACGCGTTCCAAAGCGAGTTCAACGTCGGCGGGCTCGACGGAACGGCTCCGAGTCTGACCGAGGTCGACTCGCGACGTTCGATCGAAGCCTGGGTCTTCAATCCGAACATCGCTTCGGAGGAGACGGATTATGCCAAGATCCTACCAGGCCAAAGGGCAACTGCGTAGCCAGAACTAGTTATTAGGCTGGGTTGCTACATTGCCTCGTGGACCACTAAGTGCTTCGGCAAATTGTTGCATAGCGTGGCTACGTTTTTGCGCAACAACGTCTTCTGTTGAATTTTCTGTGCTGGTCTGATGGATAAAGCCTCGCCAATATTGTTCAAATAAAGGCAGTTGATGGCGCCAACGCTTGGCGCGGTGATAAACACCGGCTACACCAGCAACCTGGACGGCGACTTCACGCTGGTCGCCTCGCCCGAGACCCGCGTCGCCAACACGCTGCGCGGGTACGTCCAGGAGCAGATCACCTTCCCCGAGCTCCGAACCGCCGTGACGCTCGGCGCCTCGCTCGAGCACAACGACTTCACGGGCATCGAGGTCCAGCCCAACGTGCGCGCGCGCTTCCAGGCCTGCGACCGGCAGACCGTGTGGGTCTCGGCCGCCCGCGCCGTGCGCACGCCGTCGCTCGAGGACGCAAAGCTAGAGTAGTAGCCCTGGCAATTTTAAACGGAAAATAAACAATATCAATGTAAAATTTAATAGAATTATTAGAATGCGTAGAAGAAGGTATTTTTTTATAATATTAATATTAATTATATTTATTTTATATATATTAATTAACTTTATTAGAGGATAAAACTTTTAATCCAAGTTGGTTTAAAGATATTTTATATAAAATTAAATATAGACTATTATCAACAGGGTCTTATTTAACTTTAAGAAATGTTTTCCAAATCAAAACTGCAATTGGCTCGAACAATCCGCCATCATTTCTCTTCCATGATCATGAAGCTGTTTCAAAACTTTCTCCGATCCGAACTTTGACCCAGACTCCTTTCGGAGCATGATGATTGACAGGAGGGGTACAGAAAAGGGGGCAAATCACAGGATCACATCACAACCCTTTTTGAAAACAAGGGTGCCCGATTTTTGTGTATCTACGGCAGCGAAAGCTCCAGTTGCGAGACAAATTTGCTTTTCTATCACACTGTGGCATTTTTTTCAATTATTTCCAATCCTAACAATGAGCGAATCTCAGTGGTTTTACAGTATATTAGCAAATCAAACGATTTTGTGATATCAAAATATCTCTCTAATTCAATTTTGTATTTTAAATTCATTCTTCAAGGAACTCCGTCAAAGTTTTTTGTGACAGTGTATCTGGACCTTCTTTTCCTACCTCCTTTCGTATAGCTTCTTTCTCTGTTTTGTTTCCTGTTAACAAAACATCAATTTTCTTTGGAGCAACAACTACCGGTCACGGCCCATCACAGTTTTGAAACGACCGCCCGGACCCTCCCCCGAGGAACCCACTCCCGCGGATCTCGTAGTATCCTCTGTCCTACCTGACGCCGAAGCGCTGGGCGGCGAGACGTTCTCCGTCGAATGGACGGTCGCACACTCGTCGCCCAACGCCACGGATCGATCCCGTTGGGTTGACCAAGTCTATCTGACGAATGCGCCCACATTTGCCGGTTCCTCGATCCGACGATTGCTAGGTTCATTAGGGGGTAGCTTGAAGGCTTTTGAAACAAATTCGAAGTCAAGACAAATATAGGGTAAATTTTTCACTGGGTCATTTGGCGCTTCCGGGAAGTCAAGATGCGAGATTAATTCCATGAGCTTGGCCTAATTATAATGAATCTTACACCCCCACATATAATTGCTATACTTGTGGTAAACCGGGCCATTATAGCAGAAATTGTCCAACTAACCAATCCAGATTGCAAAAACAGATCAGGTTTCAAGCGAAACAATTAGCTAGCAATACTACCTGCCCACTCAAAATAAAATTACTGAAAAAAACTTCTGAAATTTACACAAAGCGAAGCATTCGATATCACGCCGTCATTTATTTCTCTTCTACGCAATAACACCATCAAGTTTGATATTCTTTTACTTACAGGTAACAGTTTAGAGAAAAATGGAAACGGCAATACAATCTGCGCTGACCAATTACCAATTTATAATGCACAAACAAAGACCTTTGTCTGTAAGCAGCCAATTAAAGCAATGCAGCCACATCTGACCAGCGCCATGTCCTCGCTTTCGACCGCGATCGCCACCACCCAGCGCGGACGGGAAGATGCGCTGACGATTTCGGTTGCCCCGGTCTTCGCCGGAAAATGGCTGGTTTGGCATCTCAAGAACTTCAACAAGATGCATCCGGGGATCCGGGTTCGGGTGGAAGCGACGGTGGACCTGGTCGATCCGGACATGAGCGATGTCGATCTGTGTATCCGTGTCGGCAAGGGACCCTATCCGGGAATGTCTTTTATCTTTAATTCACGTGTATTTACTGTAGCAATTGTAAATCATGTACATAAACGGTATATGTGCATAAAATACCGTTCATTCAAACGATGTACTGAAGTTGTTCATGTTTTGTAATGAAGAAACAATGATGTACATAATGTCATTTATCTTTAATTCATGTGTATTTACTGTAGCGCTTGTAAATCATGTACATAAACAGTATATATGCATGAATTACCGTTCATTGCAACGATGGACTGATGTTGTAAAATTTAATGGAAGAAAATTATCATGGCAACATTCATTAGCACATTGTCTAGTGAAAGTTTCATTACCGAATAATGTTAGGAAAGAATTACAAGTTTCACTATATCAAACAATTGTTTTATTATTATTTAATAAACAAGAAAATGGAATTAGTTTTAAACAAATATTAACAAATACTGGATTGGAAAAAAACGAACTACAACGAACATTACAATCTCTTGCTTGTGGAAAAGTTAGAATTTTAAACAAAGAACCTATTTAAATTAGTTTTGTAGCTGAATGTTTCATAAACTGCAAAGCGAAGATTTTTTTCATTTAAAGAAAAACTTTGTCTTTTTTTAAATTAGCGACCGTTCAGGAGAGTGGAAAACTTCCCACAAACCCCTCAAAAATTTTTGATTTCAAGCTATCAAATGTTCTAAGGCATCAATTATTTTGATATCAGTTGTTCTTGGACCCGCAGATCTCCAGATTATTTATGTAAAGATTTAAGTAAGTTTTTTGGAGGTACCCATTTATAAAATTTTAAGTAAATATAATTTTTAAAATTTTAATAAATAACTTAAAAATTACTATATTTTTAATCTATTATAAAGTTTAACTATGAAATATCTAATTAAATTATCTTTTTAAGTGTTTTTTTTGTTATTTTTCATATGATAAAACCTATTATTAAGCTGTTTTTATTCAGTCTAATATTTTTATAAAAAATGGCGATATATCGCGATATATCGCCAATATCAAAAAAAATCATGGTATCACGTATCACGTATTGAGAACGCCCGCCTGATGGCCTATCTCAAACGTAACCGGATTCAACAGGCAGACAATGATGAGCGACGAAATCACAGACAAGCAGACCGCAAACCCCGCCAAGACAGATGATGCTGACGCAAGAGATGCTGACGCGAGGGGCGTGTCGGACAAACCCAAAACCGGCGAGGTTGGTGGCCCCGAGGGTCCCGAGCCGACGCGCTACGGGGATTGGGAAAAGAAAGGTCGTTGCATAGACTTCTGAGTTGTCATGGCCCGGTTCAGTATCTGGAGCGTCTCCTGGTCGGACGATCTCCACACACAACCGCCGCCGCCCCCGATCACCGTCGAGATCCCCGGACCCAGCACGGCCCGTCACTAACCCCCAAAGCCGCGGGGCCCAGGCGGCAATCCGGAACCCCACCTAGCTGTTTTCCTCCGTAGTCCTCGCGCAAGCGCATTGCTGTCCGGGGAAAACTCAACGCCGCGGGCGGATTAATAAACCCGTCGCCCCAGCGCAAGCTGGCGAAGCTCTATAAGCATCACACCTCATCACCATTAAGAGAAAAGAGAAACGATTGGGCTAACAATATGCTCACATCAATCATACACAATGAACCATCAATGTTCTCATCGATAGAGAGGGAAAGATAGAATGTATGAACCTATATAATGATATTATTGATATCACCAGTAGAAATGCCACGATGATAGGAATGTAAGAAGACCAACACGGATGGAGGAGGACCATCATCAACATCAAAACACCGCCGTTCTAGTCGCGGAACCTTGGAAGCAAAAAGCTGGTCATGATATTATGTCAAGGATTGTATTACAAGGATTTGATCTGGTCAAGGAATAATTCCAAAAATCTATTGTTGACAAACATCGAATCGAATTTAGAAGATGGAAAAACTTTAGGATATCAATAGACGATTCCGCAAAGGATGACGTCCGGGGAATTTGACCATAATGCATTGCGTTTAATGAACATGGTATTGCCATAGATAACTGCAAAACCATTATGGAACGCCATGCAAGCACCTTTAGCTTTGACAGGAGGAGGACCTGTGAGGCGAGCAGAAGTAGGGGGAGCCGCACCACCGTCTCGTGAGGACTTGGATTGTGACTTTGGTTTCTTCTTGGCCATTTCCCTTTGCTTTTTCCAGCGATCGACTGTCGATTTAGAACCCTGAATTGTTGCATGACAATGTTCGTGCCATTCCGGGCAGTCAGAGGCCTTGATGTCACACACGTAGCAGTAGCACTTATCACAGTACTGCTCGTTCTTCTTGAATGCAACGATTACAGATACGGCAGTGATGAGCCAACTCGGGTTTGCTGATTTAAGAAAAATGTCAAAACAGAAGGAGTCGTCAAATATGTGAGCTCAGATAGACAAGTCAAGATGTTGACACAAAAACAGAGGTGCACTGCATACGTACTAAGTCTGGCATTGGGAACACATGGCATGGAATTGGACACCGGCTGTGTTAATAGGAACAGCCTGGATAGGGATAGCACCAGGATCAGTGAGGGTTGTTTTGATATGACTTGCATGAAGCTAAGACTAGGAAAGATTGCTAAAGATCCCCTCTCCGCTAATCCTTCTAGGGCCAAACGAAAAGCTTTTCTTCTCCAAACAGACTGAGAAGAGGTCGTTAGAAAGAATTTAAAGAAAATTGAAACTTGCTGGGAGGGTTTAAAAAGGTAAGCTTTGAGTTAAATGCAATTGAAGAAGAGCGTGCGCAGTTGTGTTGGTTCAAGCGGCTTGGTGCTGCAATGAGTTGTTAGTAGTGAAATCTACAAAAAAGCCTTATTTGTTATGGGTCATCCACTTTTGATTGATCTATTAGTTGAATAATAGTTGATTAATATCTAACAGTTAATGTGATTTTGAAAACTACCGTTGGCTTCGGCCACAACACGTTGCTGCAACACATAAGAACAATACATCCCAGCATATATTTACAAACCATTGTCAGGCTCTGATACGACTTTTAAATATTTCAATAATTTTATGAATTACTGCAATACACCTCTAGATACAATCCTGAAGAGACGACGCACAAACACACAAAGACAAGAAAATACACAGGGATATGCAAAGAGATACTCAGTCCCACCTGGTTTGTAAGAGAGATACAATAACACATACAAAACGCAGGAAGTCATGAACGCTGGGAAAAAGAAACAAACTTACTCACAAAAACATAAAGTCAAAACACACCCACACACAACACAAACACATCCACACACACACAAACACACATTCACACACACACACATACACAAACTCACAAACACACACACGTACACCAATCGATAGGTTTTAGTAAAAAAAAGTAGCCATGTTTGGTCTAGGTTGTCTGATCAACCAGGAGGCCTTATCGATCAAGGCCGAGATTTGCAGAGTTTCTCAACAGTATACTCTGGAAACAACACGGGTACTTGAATAAACGAAAAGACATTACTTATAAAAAAAAGTATAAATTAGGGAGGTTTTCATAGTCCACCTGTCTAGCGCGCCATTTGATTAAGAGGAAATCCTTTTCGAATCATAATGTGGACAAAACAGAAATCCAGACATACATTGATATCTGAGAGCTTTTAAGAAAACTTTAGAGGTAAGAACTGGACCAAAAAGAAGCAAACAAACAATTATCCAGAATGCTGTTTCAGGGATTGGGCAATACTGATGACGTAGGCATGCTGCTGCTGCTAAGACGGGTGTTAATGCTACGATGGTTGGCTTTTTTTGCCATTGCTTACTAACTGAGCTACCATGGAAACATTATACTGCTACTGCTTCTGCATTCTTGTACCAAATACGGCGCATGATCTTTCCGACCGGGCTCAGCGGCAGCTCATCAACAAATTCGATAACGCGCGGTTTCTTGTAGTCGGCCAGGTTGTCCCGGCACAGCGCAACCAGATCGTCGGCTTCGGCGCTCTCGCCCGGTTTCAGCACCACTGTCGCTTTTATGATTTCACCCCATTCTGCGTCCGGCATGCCGACCACGGCAGCCTGAGCCACGGCCGGGTGCTGGTAGAGCACGGTCTCCACCTCCTTGGGATAGACGTTGAAGCAGCTGGTCCTGTGTAATGACCACGATGAATGGGTAGTTTTGTGCTTGCACAGATATAAATTTTTTCCCGTTCCCCTTCATACCATTTGCTGAAAATTTTGAACATGTTCAAAACACTACTACATGCTACGATAGTTTGGAATAGGCTTCGATACAATGTAGAATTAGTCGTAAGCCCCCTCATACTATTTGATGGTCTACGATACCCTACGATAGTCTGCGATACCCTGCGATAGTCTACGATACCCTGCGATAACTCGCATCGATTTGATTCAGAGATCGTTGCGGCTGAAAGGCAAGCCTTGTATACAGACCAGGCGGAGAATTTAAGAAAAAGTGAATTCCGAGGATCAAACAACTCAAGTCAATGCAACGGGCGGAGCAGGCAGAGGACAGAAACGTCCTGAGCTGCTAGCCCCGGCAGGAAATTGGGAGTGTGCCCGGGCGGCAGTGGAGGCCGGTGCGGATGCCATTTACTTTGGGTTGGATCTCTTCAACGCTCGAATGCGGCAGGTACCCCGTCCAAGTTTGATCTGGCCCGGCAGCTGGTAGCCGCCCTGGCTTACATCGCGCTGGCAGATCTGGATCGCATCACCGTGGTTGCTTTCAGTGATGATGTCATTGACGAATTTCCGCTCACGCGGGGAAAAGCGAGAATTATTCCGCTGATGCAGTTTCTGGAAGGTCAGCAGCTCACCGGGCGCAACACCGTACTCAGTCGTTCCGTTCAGGAGATGCTGCATCGAACGCGCCGAGTCGGTATGGCCGATCGAACCGTCGGGCTGAGAGAGATAAGGATTATAGGCCTGATCCCAGGCGTAGATCTTCACGAGCATAGTATCGGGATCGTCGCAAGTGACAATTAAATTGGTAGTCGTTGGATCAGGATCCTGTCCTTCCCTACTAATAGAGTAATGGACCGGACCGGTGCAATCAATCGTCGTATCTACAACCAAATCTGCCGCTTCAATCGTGTAGGCGCCCAGATCGATATCGCCGTCGCCGTCGGCGTCGGTTCCTTCAGGTCTATGACCCTAAACACCCAGACGCGGATAGCAAGGGCTTTCTTCATCTACCAAACGTCAACGTGATCGAGGAGATGACAAACATGCTATCAGCTTCTCGTGCCTATGAAGCCAACTTAGCCGTGCTCGAAACCGGAAAAACCATGACGATGCGAGCGTTGGAACTTGGACGGTAATCCTTAGTTTTGGACGGGGTACGTTTGAGGGGGGATAAATAGAAAAGTCAGGGTGTATCGGGCATTACATCTCTGACAGTTTTGGTGCTTCTTATTTGTTCTACACTAGCACTGCATGGATACACCGTAAAGGCGTTGAACTGGGCAAGAAAGCAAAAATTTTGCAACTATGGTTTTACTTTCTTAACTCCAGCAAGCAGTGTAAAATGGTTACTGTTGCAGGGGGCTCAGTTATATAGGGATTCAGTTTTACTGGGGTCATATGTACAAGGATTCAGTTGCATTGGTAACTTTTCATTAGTATAAAAAGCCGAAAAGGACGACCCAAAAATACAATCCCGGTGCCTGTTGCCAGCATGTAGAGGCGCTTGCCCGGCAAAAGCGCGTCCACGACAAGCGTTCCAACCGGTTTTGTCTTCAATATGACTTGATCACCAACCTCAATCTTCTGCAATTTCGAGGTCAGGGGACCATCTGGCACCTTGATGGAATAAAACTCCAGCTCATCGTCCCAAGAGGGCGAAGCGATAGAATAGGCACGCAATATGGGACGTGCAGGCTTGTCGCCGACAGGATCACCCATCAGGCCAAATTGTATCCATATGTTCGGCAAAGTTCGACCGAGATCACGTCGAGCAACTCTTGTTTTACCCGCCATATCCAAGACTCCAGGTTCTCGATCTCATCAGAATCGCTATTTGTAAAGAAAAAATCCAAAGCATTAGCGGCAATGAGCGCTTTACATTTTTCCACTAGCGTTTCTACCATCTGGAGAAGATCGGCTTCATCCGGGCAGATAAATCCATTCAATTCTGCTTGCAGTCGAGATTCGGAGTCAGAGCCATCATCACGCGACAGGACATCCGCCTGACCGGCATCACCAACATCAGCGAGTTGCTGCGTCGCGTTGCGGGTGTGGAGGTGATGACCCACACGCCAGGTCAAACCGATGTGTCGATTCGCGGACTCAACCGTCGCCAGTCGAACAAGGTTTTGTTCCTGGTGGACGGGCGTTCCGTACGGCTCGATTTCCTCGCCGCACCTTGGGTCCAGATGCTGCCCTTTGGTGTCGAAGACATCGAGCGAATCGAGGTCATCCGCATCAATCTTTTAGTTACCCAATATCACCTTTTCATCTCCACGTATTCCTAGCCTTAACGACTTAGTCTTCTTAATGTTAATTTTCAGACCTATTTTAACACCCTGAACTCACAAAACATCTAAAGGATCATTGGTTTTGCGTATACGTTCATCTAGGATGCTTATTTCATAAACATAATCTAAGTCCAGGAGAGTTTTTCATCTCTATTTAATTCCGTGTTCTCCCATTGCCTTTCCTATGTTCCTTAAAACGAAGAGATAAGTCTATATTTAATCATCTTATCGGTACATGCGCAGTTAGTGAATATGCTCTATGTTTAACAAGACTTAAAACTGAGTCACTATTTGTCTCTCCAGAAATATGGGCAATGGACTTTCTTACGAAAATACGTCACAAAAATAAACCAACTGAATTAAATCAAACCTTTAACACAGTATAGACAAATAAAGATAGGTAATAGAAGTCCTGACAAAAACACTCCTTTTTTTCTTTTTGAATAAAACATGATGAAAAACAAATATTCCAATTACATGATCGAGTTACAAAACTATAGCAATATTATGCTACCGATATAACCGAAGACCGAATGGCAGATGATATGGCTATAATTGTCAAAGATAATTGTAAGAAAAAAAATATGTATTTTTTAATTCTACTGCTTATACTAACCGAATTTTCCTTGGTAAGTGCCAGTTCATGTAGGTATACTGATAACACTGAAACACAACACATTTGCTATTCAGTTAATAACGGTGTTGTTGAGTTATCATTGCATTGCCTGATATAGCTTATAATGTCTGATAATGCTATACCTAAAACTAACGCTTTTGTCTTGTCGCCCTCACTCTCATTACTTCTAAAATCTCTCAAACTGTTATATAATTTTGCCAGACATTTACTGTGATATTTAGACTCGATCGCAACAACATCGCCTTGGCTTAGCTTTGCTAATAGCTTTTGGTCACAAAGCTGAGTTGCTGCAGCTCGAATGCGCTGATGAAGTGCCATTGTGCTAGCAATGCGAACATATACTCTTTTGTGTGGATCAGAAATCTACTGGCTGTCTTATGAGGAATACTCGCTTAGTAGGATGACTTCAGCCTATGTCAACTCATAAAAATGTTGGGGTGGGGGGATTTTTATTCTTTTTTCAAAATGTAAGTATTTTTGCTTTTTGTAGATTTTTAATGGAAAATACCGAAAAAATCTAGGGAGGACAATCACTCTCCTCTAATTGGAACCTCTGTGCTTCAAATACTCGTTGTGTAACTTCACGCCCGGACGTACCGACTCCGTGCTGCCACCGAGCCGGAAATGGTGCGTTGGATGGAATCGAGCGAGGAGCATTTGCAATGGAACCTCACTCACCGGGAGCGAGGTACGCGTGCCGAGCGCGAGTTACTGCACGCTCGCAAAGGGATTGCGTTCATTGGTGACTGACGAAGTGACATGTGCAGTGGAGAAGCTGGATCAGGCACTGTCGGAGGCCAACGAGACTATCGCACAGTTGATGGAGGAAACCGAGAAAACTATTAACAAAACCGATGCAAAAAACAAGACGTTCCCTTAGAAGCAGAAAATTCTAATAATAACCTGGAGAAATTCAAAGACTAATTTGTAAGACTTTCAACTGTCTTCCCTGACCATGATATCTGCAACCAGTATACAAATATAATTTTCTTAACAACTCAAGCGAGCTCAGTTTCCAGTAAAGCATTAGTTTTTAGAATCAATTCTACGGATGTTAGGAAATGTCACAGGTCAGTTTATTTGATCTACTTTTGTAGATATAGATTGAGTACCTCGGGCGGGTGATCCAGACGCTCGATCTGTTCGGTCAACCAGGGCCAGTTGAGTGATTGTTCTGGGAACAGTCCGATTTGGCCCGAGACAGTGGCCTTCAGCTCGAGGCGGAGACTGTCGTATTGCACTTCCCAGGGCGCGGGATCGGCTGACTTCCATCGCCACGAGCCCGACTCGAGGAACGTGCCCCCAGCTTCACGCCACTCCGCGGGGCGTGCCTTGGCGACGCCCACCGCCACCGGAGAATTATCAAAGGGTTCATCACTTATTTTTTGATACTCTCTCTGGATTTTGTTAAATCCAAAACGATTTTGCTGACTTGTCCAGTCTGGATTTTTTATCATCCACCGTTTTGAAACAGCAGGTTATATGTGCAAATTAGTCAGTAAGAATCATGCATGCAGTGTAAGCTCTATTTTTTAATCATGATAAACAATGATGATATGATTTAAAGATTCCACCACTCTTGCCTCTTCACCATCCACTATTTTCCTTTCAGCATCCTAAGATATGAAAATGGTAGGCGGGGAACACCAACTTGCAAATAATCTAATTTAGTAATATCGAGGTTATTTGCTAAATCAGCTCAATAACGTTTCCAAAAAAGTTCATGGTTGTTGGAGGAGTCATTCATTGGTGTTCAGATTGGCTCAGGGTCACTCATACAAAACTTCATTGTCAGTGTACTGGAAGCTTATTAAATGACTTGAGGAGGGGAACCGGTTATGTGCACGGGTGCTGCCGCTGAGTTCCAAGATCTTAGAAGAAGATAATACTTACACTGCAATCGAAATAAAATGGACTAATAACCCAAGCGTAAAAGATATCAAACACTTAAACACTTTTAGATCTGAACACCCAGTTACCAAATATGGTTTCGTCATATGTAGATGCGACATCCCCCGTAAATTAGCAGATGATATTTTTGCATTACCATGGCAAGATATGGGTAAGGTTTTTGAGTTAGAGTAACCTTCGGAATGTTGACAACTCTATAGTACCTGATCATTAAAAAGAAGCCTTTTTTGATGTCTCTTTAGAGCCTGGAAAGTGCTTTATATAGATGGAGACGCATTGGCCAGTCTCAGAGCTGGAATTTACTACATTTTGCGTGCATCACATAAAGTGCCTTCTTACCAGCTGCGCTGAATTATATGTATAGTTTTCTGTGATTTTCAATATTTTATAACTGTAAATCGAAGATGAATACCACTTTCTGATTGATTATCCAGCATACGCAGCAGTAAGAGATGAAACATCAGCTATATCCACCCTCGTCATCAAGACTGAGTGAGCGGCCGCTACGATCAGTCAGGCCTTGATCCGTTACGCAACCTGTCAACAGAAGCGCAGTGCCAGCGAGTAGGAGAAATTTGGAAAACATAGGAAACCTTATACGTTTATACAAAGTCCTTATATTCCAAATATCTCAGCTGTTTTCTACTATAAATTGTACGAAATGAAAAAAGCAGCATTCGGAACGAATGCTGCTTTTCTTTGACGACCTTTTACCGTTCGGTGATCATGATTTTGAAACTAAAAGGAAATCACCAATGACAAGATTTTTCAGCATTGATTCAGATGGTATTGAAAAAGGTTGAAGCGCAAATGTTCTAAATGAAATTGCAATTAAAAATGCATAAAAAATAGTCTTAAAAAAATCTGCCCAGCTTTCATCTTTTTGAAGAAGCACCGATTCTGAAATTTTCTTGATCTTTTCTTTTTTATCTTCAGTCATTTGTATTAATCACATTTCCCAATTACTTATTAAGTGCAATAGAAAAACTCGCTCTTCCTCATGGTTCTCATGTACCTCATCTTTGCGACTCTCACGCCGCCTGTGCAGGCGTCGCTGGCGTTCATCCCCGCCGCCCTCTTCGGCAATATCGTGGGCATCATGGCCGCAACGTTTGCGATCACCATGGGCGTGCTCGCGACGTCCTCCTTTTCGATCTGGGCGCAATATCTCGCTCTGTTGGCCGTGACCCTTTTGTTCGTACCGCTCACGGTCGGTAAGACGGCAATGTTGACTCAGTATTAAAAGTAAAAAATTGTAATGTATTGGCGAATTGTAATTTTATCACAATTCGCCTATTTTTGGCGCTTTTCGAGTTCATACAATACATCCCGGCCGAAATGTGTGACTCCTTCCAAAATACAAACATGCATATGTAAATAATATGTTGGTACGGTATATTTGGAACGTATTTGTATGGTTATGGTTAGTCTAAAGTAGTTTTCAGAATTTTTTATGGTTTTCTACAGATAGTCCTAGATGTCAACTATTGCTCAAGTTTTATCGGTCGGTCCTGCAATGTTAAATAATCCTTGCGTGAAATTCAGCTTCGATTAAATTTTGCCGGGTTGGATGAGCATTGCTAGGTGTCATTTTATGTATTTGAATTTTGCGAGGAATTTTACGAAGAATGAGTTTGGATTGGTTGAATTCACAGTTTGAGTTTTACGCAAGTCGGATAAATGCATATGAAAAACACGTAGCATTACAGAGCAATCGCAGAAGCACATAATTGCTGATATTTTAGCCTAGCACGGAGACGGAAATTCTACTTCTGGGCAAGAATTGGTCGCAATTTTCTTGTGCTGTAGGCCTTTGTTCACTACAAATCTAACAAGGCTGCCTGTCTGTCAATTATGACAGGGAAAATGCTGACTTTACAGCTAAAGAAAAGGGATGGAATTTTATCAGAATTTTTCAGTGCAATTCTTTGTCTGTGTATTTGTTACTTGCCTTTGACCATTGATGGTGCTGGTAAGTGTACTTGCGTGATTATAATCCAATGACCAACCAATAATACAACAAACCTAGAGCCCAAAAGAGTCCCAATTAAAGTTTACTGACCATCATATCTTCAATTTGAGACCTGATATTGCAGCCACCCAGCCCAAATGGTTAGAACATTAAACTTGAAATCTTTTGTCTGTGAGGGCAGGTATTTGAGTGCTGGTGTTGATGGTTATTCGGTGTGGAGTTGGATTCAGTGGCGTGATTCCGTAAGCTCACCCAGAGTCGACCCAACTCTAAATGGGTACCTGGAAAATCACATTGTAATATATATATATATATGTACACAAAAAGCAATATGAGGGATTATTAGTCTCAGGAACCAGTTTTTTCTCAATAGGATTTCAATGAATGTTTTGGCATACGGGGAGTCCCCTCTTACATGGGGCAAAAACCTAAAAAAGCTCGAATATCCAGCAATAACAAAACCAAGAGAATGGCCATGGGCACCCGAGGCAAATATACACATGGATAAATCTTGATATCTGCAGTTAACATCAACTTTATGTTCTGAAATAATTACAAGGAAACGAGTCGGTGATACCAAAGGTGAGATCAGACATATAACTACCTATATCCGCCAAACATTATCTGATAAAAATACCATTTGGCAGCGTTTATAGCGTTAGCTCTCGTGGCTGCCAAATACTAGGGTCAATATTAATATTTATAGCTTGTTGTTTGATTTTTATAAAGTTTTCACGAGATATTTCAATTGCGCCCATACTTGCTAAAAATGGGTTTTGCAGCTGACAATCAATGATAGGCACTTCACTGTAAATTCGTTCCCATGGCGTTGAAAGATCGGCTTAATGAGCTCAAGGCCGTGCACACGCGAAGCACTGGCACAACGATGCAATTCTTCATTCGCGCAGCTCATAGCCTTGGAATGGAGGATGGTCCATCTGGGGTACGCTTGAGCGAAAAAGGGAAGAACGGACTTGCCGATTTGGTTGGCCGTCCTTCTGGGGAAAAGAAAGGAAATCCAAGAAGTCTACCATTGTCCACATCGGTACCCCGAGAAAAGCGGCACATAGAATTCCGAGTAGCCACCTTCGTGGTTCATCACTAGTTTACCCGCACATATCTCATCAGCTGCTTGGATAAGTTTCTGCGCGAACTGCCGGAAGTGCCCGGCGAGCAGCAACATGTGACTCAGCGGGTCGAAGTAGCTGGCGTCGAAACCGCAGGCCACCACGATCATCGTTGGTTGGTAGGCGTGTAGCGCAGGAAGAACGACCTGCTCTAATGCCGCGAGGTATGCATCACCACCACAGCCGGAATCCGTGCTGAAGGAAGATCTCTCCAGTCACGCCGTCATCCTGCGGAACGAATGCGAGAGTTCCCGGATCGTCTCCGGGAAACGAGGCATTCGGGCACCAGAAAGCCTTGAAGCCCAGAAAAAAAAAAATAATTAAATAAGAATTATGTGTCCAACTTTAGCACAAAAATTTCTGTTTTCTCGCGTTTTCATACATTTTTTTCTGTTTGTTCTTGAGCGAGTTGTATGTATATTATCTTAACTTTATTTATATTCGAGCCATTTGCAATGTTCGCGTGATGCCCATTGGGGCAAATAGTCTACTTAAGGAGCGGGTGGTTCCCATAACAAGCACAGCTAGAACAAAAGCGATGCCCATCATTTTGTAGGATTTACTAAAAATCGTTAGTTTTAGCCCCTCGCGTTGTGCTAAATAGAGCGCAACAAGTCCTGGGATCCACATATAAGTGTAGCGGAAACTCCCATGTGCTATTTGTGCTTTTTCTTTTCAATGTTGGTGAGTGAAGAAGGCCAAAATTTTTGAGAAGCATAGCCTTCTCAAAAATTTTGCTGAAAACAGATAGGACAGAAATTGGCCTATAATTAGTAGGATCACTCCGAGAACCACCTTTATACTTCACGATAACCTTAGCTCGCTTGGGAGATTCGGGGAATATCCCTTTCTCGAAAGACAGATGGTGACAGAATAGCCGGCAGATTTTGCACGGATAACCCTTGTAGGAATTTTGTCTGGTCCTGAAAATGAGGATCCTTTAAGGGTATTCACGCCGCCAGGATGCAGCTGCTGGCCATGGGGGCCGGTGACATCCGCCCCATCCCCGAAGCCCTGGGCAAGGAAGCCCACGACTGGATCTCCACCCCTAAGCGTCATGGCGCCGCGTTCAGCTATTACGCGCGGCGTGCCTTGCGGGCCCACGGCGACTGCCTGGCCTGACTCGAAGCTGTACTCTTCCCTCAACAACGGCAAAGGTGCCTGGTCATGTCTACACCTGTAATTCGCGGCGTCATCGGCTACACCATCACGATGATCACATGATGACGTAGAAAACTAGAGCATAAGAAACCTGATAACTATCACGTGAAACCATTTTGTTCCTTGCATTTGCTGCTTGTGTGTTTCGGATAGTTTCAGGGAGGCAGAACCCTCTTCTCGCAAAACCCCGATTTGCCAGTACACCGCTCCAACCTTACCCCTAATCTACAGTATTAACCCCCAATAACCTAAACCTTCATTCAACCGCGGTGTTCTTGTACCGTAATGTAATGCTCTTAAATTAGCAGAAAAAAGCAATTCCCAAATGTGATCGAATAAGGAATCCTCCTGATTATCCTCAACTGCCTATCCTCCTGATTATCCTCAACTGCTTGTGCGATCTGGTTGCTTCCTTCACAACAATAAGGATCAAAGTCTTCTGCTCGATGATGAAGGGAATCCATTTTGGGTTTTGTGCGCAATGGGCCATTGTGGCTGTTGCTAATTTGGCGGTGCAGCAGGAACTTAAAAAAGGCATAAACCATGTGAGTGGAATCTGCATATTACAACGATGCGTGTAACAAGTTTGTGCTCAAAAACCCTAACAGACGAATCTTGATCCATGGCATCGGTGCTGCGTTTCCGAAAGCCCTATAATTTGAGAAAATCGTCAGCGGGCTTAAAAAAAGTGGTATCTGTCTCTTCAACGGGGATGACTCCGGTGACCATGAGTTTTATCTTCCTACGTGTCGGACAGTCTGGAACCCCAAAAAAGTGCGGAAGTCCCCTCTTCTACTAGTTCAGACGAAGCTGAAGGAGTATTTTTAGTCCGACATCCCCTTCAACTTGCCCTGAAAGTTCACTAGCATTATTAGTAGCAGCAGTAGTAACAAGCACATAGTGCCTATTAATTAGATCAACATCCCCCTGAACATGCTCTGAAAGTTTCACCTTAATACCGTTATCTTCAGTAATACTACTAGTCGTAGTCGCAGTAGCAGCAACTGTAGTAGCAGTATAACAGTTGTATTAGTATGCACATAATGCCTTTTTGTTAATTCAACATACCTCTCACTGAAGCCTTTTCTCAGGGTGATCCATACGTGAAGGAGGGAATTTTTAAACGAGTGGAGGTCCATCCATTTACACAAGTGCTTCCTGAAGAACCCGGTTGATAACAGGCGTGTTGCTGCTACCTCCCTCCTGAACCCCACCCCACGATGGGTTGTCCATTCCGAAGGATCAAATTTCATCAACCTTTTTCTCATGTTGTCTTTCTTTCTACTGGTCCCGATTGAGCTAGTTTCAAAATCGCTTTCCATTCACGTTCCAAAAATAGTAAGCTATTAAAACCATTCCGCCATAAAAAAAAAACTGGAAGGCTGTAAGTCGAATGTGCACGATGAGATCTGTTGAGATTTTATTTCTTTTTCTCTTGCTAAGGTCTATCTACATATATAGAATGTGTTCTATAAAAAAAAAATTATATCGAGACCAGCTTTAAGAGCGTTATTTGGTGAATCTATGGCATTCCAACTTTATTGAATCAAGGTAGTACAACTTACACCTATTAACTTAAATTAGACAAGACGAAGTAAAGAAGTTGTAAAGAATTATGCAGAACCTCCCAGATCCGTGGCAGCACTACTCCGGGAGGTAGCGGCAGCGACAGAGACGACGAATCAGACACATGAAGCGGCAGAGCAAGAAAAGTCAGAACAACCAGAATTGGAATCCTCCAAAAAGAAAAGGAAGAAGGGCAAGTCTTTCCGCGAACGGGTCCCACTATTCATTTACCGAGAATTTTATGGAATGAAGAAGCACCGGAACGTCATTCTGAAAAGAGAAGAGTTCAAACACGGCGAAACTTAGATGATATTGATGGATGAAGTAAAGTGCTAAAAATGTCACAATGTTTAACTGCTGCTAAAACACTGATTTACTTACTTTTTACTTTGAAGCGAATTCAAGAAGAAATAAACAGGAAATTATCGTTACCCATGACATTGAGTCTTTAGAAAGCGGCGATAGATCGGTTGAAGAATATCAGTTTTCTAAGACTACATGCCTCAACAACTAGCGGCAAACTTCGTGTTCCGTAAAGTTCCATACTCTCTTCTTCTGAATAAACACGTGGTAAACACTTAATTACAGTAGAGCAATATTTTCTATCCATTTTTTTTTTCAAAGAATGCAATGACAGACCCTCACAAAGAAATTTTTTCCCCCAAAGAAACTCCCCAACCAGACTTCGCCCGACTTGGGCTGTTTCTCAGCCCATTCCTACCATGTCCCACTGCATGCTGCTTTACCTCCATGCATAAACTAATTTCTTTTCCCCTTACATTACACAAGGTGTTCAAGACCTTCCAGATCATCCAGGTTGTTGTTGGCCAGGTTCAGCGATCGCAGGCTTGGGAGCCTTGAAAACGAAGTGTTGGCATCATTGCCAAAACGACCGACGCGACAGAAACACGACCAACGAGACGAAGCAGCCTACGTTGAAAGATTCTCCACCTCAGAGATACAGTTCTGGGCCAGATCCAGTGTATCTAGTGCATGCAGCTCCTCCAGGTTCTCGATGGTGTCGATGCAGTTCTGATGGAGATAAACACTTGGTGAAATGGATGTAACCTTTATTCCATAAATTGAAAGTTCTTTAAACAAAGAATCATTAAGTCCCCGTAATGCGAATTTGGAAGCGGAGTATCCTCCTAGGCCTGATATTGCATTGTTTCCGGCAATAGATGAGATGTTAAATATATACCCATTGCCCTGTGATTTTAGGATAGGCGTGATACTCTTAATCATATTAAAAGACCCAAGAAAATTAACTTGGATCATATTGTTAAGCTCGTCTATTGAACCCCATTCTCTGTTGACGGTGCCAAGGTCACTTTCATCTGTATTTTTGACAGGTCCGTTCGTGTCACTGTCACGTAAGCCCTACTTCGACGTGTCTTTTCTGATTGCAGCGCAGAGGCACAGGCCAACCCAATGGCTTGACTCATATTCACGAGAGGTTCGTGTCCGTAGGAAGGGTCGGCCGCTGCGGACAGCTTCATGGCACGCTTCAGGGCAGCTGTAGCTGCCATGGATGCCGATTCAGCCGAACAGTACCGTGTTAATCCAGTAGATCAATGACATCCTTCACATTCAGGTGCGTGTATCGCATGACACTCCTGACATCTCGGTGTCCACTGACTGCCATGAGCTGGGCTTGATTCAGGCCCTTCTTTGCAACATTGGTGATCCGGGTATGGCGAAGCTGATGAACTCGAATATCCTCCGATAATCCGAGTTGCCTGCGGGCCCTTCTAAGCGCCTGTGACACACTGTTTCCTCTGAAAGGGAACAATGGTGCATCTTGGTTGGGAATACAAACCCATTTCTTTGCAGGTCTATCATAGGACTCCAGTTTGGGAGACTCAATTTTTGAATATTTGGAAAGCAATGGCCCATTCACGGCATCGCCACGCCGCATTTGATAAGGATATGCAGTAAACCAGCTACTTTCTCATTATTGTTTTTGTTTTATTATTATCATTACTATTATTTCGAATATTTAAAAAGGGTTGTACCTCTGTGGTATTCTATATACATACACACACTGGTTTTCTGGACGTCATGTAAAATCGGACATGCTGAAAACACATCGTCTTGCAGATTTGTTACCGTATGAATCCTACGACGATGAATTTGATGTGTTTATCAATTCAGATAGCTATGGTTTTGCGCTGGAGATATCAACCGCTGTCTCTCTCGATGACAACATGCTGGAAATTCTATCGGGCATTTTTAACAGCGACGAAATTGTGAAAGACATGGTGATTCAGCATTGCCTGTATGCATCACCCGATGTCATGCCCACCCTGTCACGTTGGGCTAACGGACCAGAATTTATCCGGATGTTTTACCGACCATGTATGCAGATCTGTATAGCGATCAAACTGCTCACCAAACTGCGTTTCGATCCAGGTGGTAAAGGCGGTCAACTGGGAGGCTGCAATCGCTTCCTGGCTGGGCTGCCAGAGAAGCTGGTTCATACAGCGATATCCCTGAATGTTGCCCGCACCTCGCTGACGTAGACTTCGGGTTGCTCAAAAGCCGCAAAGTGACCACCACGTTCTTTCTCTGACCAGTGGAATCGCCTTGGTTGAGGAAGAGAATACAATCAGAGCTGACAGAAATCGATCCCCCAATTGTCAAATACAATTCAGCAGACGAAAATCTAAAAAGCCTAGAAGAAAGTGTCGGCGCTGTTAAAAATGTAGACAAAAAGGAGACCATAGTTTGCTTTAACGATTCAGGTATGTTAGTTTAATGGGAGGCCGTTTTTGCCTTCTCATTGAGGATTCATCTCAAAACGTAACAATGGGTTTGATGAGAAATATGGAAGTACCGTGTAATAAATTAATTTGCTATAAAAAACTTAAATATCTTGCATTTTTACCTTCAAAAGTCAGATCAAACAAAAACTGCTCTCACGGCCACGGGTTTCTTCTCAAAAAAAAAAACTTGTCAGCACTAGAACGTAGTCGACTTATTATCATACCGCCTCCGCATCTGCCACTCCTATGAGTCTGCGCATTGAAAGCAAAAACACATAATCAGGTGTGAGAACAATACTTACCAACTCAATTCACCATGTGGCTGAGAGGTCTGGGGAAAAAATAACAATGTCGTATAAATGAAGCTTAAGAGGAATGACTGCAAAGGGCGAAATTATAATAATATTTTATTTGAGAACTTTTTGGCCATATAAAAAAAATATATTGGCTCTCATTTTTTTAAAATCTATCGATGTGCTCAGAAACGAATGCTAAATTACGTTGCTTTTACTATGACAAAGAAAATGCAAAAAAAGGTTACTGGTGAAATACGCTAACGAAATGGGGAAATAAGGAGTTAAAGACAGCCGCAGGCCGATACCGTTACCTTGACTGAAAAGGTCGAAGCGCAGCTAGCGAACATCCAGCGCACGATGCCCAAGGGTGTCACGGCGGATCGCATTCAGTTCCGGCAGGCGACCTTCATCGAAACGTCGATCGCGAACGTGAAGCAGGTTCTTATCGAGGCTGCCATCGTCGTCACCTTCGTGCTGATCCTGTTCCTCATGAACTGGCGGGCCACGCTCATCTCCCTGACTGCGATCCCGATGTCCATCTTCATCACCGGGGCCGACACGGAGTCGCCCCGGGGGCGCATCGCGCTCATGCGGGCCGTGCACGAGGGCGGGGCCCCGCTCACCGACGAGGTGGTCGACGCCTTCGACTCGTGCGTGCAGTGCCGCGGCTGCGAGACCGCCTGCCCGAGTGGGGTGCCGTTCGGGCACCTGATGGAGGCGACCCGCGAGGCCGTCGCGGACGCCGGTCGCACCACGCCCTGGTGGCTCCGGCTCGGGCTCCGGACGCTCGGGCGGCCCCCGTCGGCTTCTGGAGACATTACGGCCTCTCGTTATCTCTTTTAGTAGTTTGTTATTCAAGTTCGCATCGTGAAGGTTCTTGTTTTACCTTCTTTGTTGTGCCGAAACACAGAAAAAGAGAACCGTCAGGATGGTTTGTCGATTCGTTCTTGTTGGACAACTACTACTGTCAACTTTGCTGGTTGTTGTTGGGGGAGGGGATGTTGCTAATACCAATATAGCAGCCGCAACAACGGCTGAGAACTTTCCAAGGATTACAGTAGGCCTATAAGTAGGCCTACTAGGAGATATGAGGACAACCGAAGCCGAGTCAGCACCTGAAGTATGAATAAATGTGTAGGCTGATTGGGTATACCCCCTCTAATTTTTCGCTAATAATTTTTTTAAGTACTTTTATTTATACAATTAAAAAAAAAAATTAAGACCTCAAAATCTGCAAATTTGTATCTGTTACGCCAAATCTAATAGTACATACCAGTTAGAACTAACAAGGCTAAATAGTTAATTTATTTAAGACGCGAAAGCGGCGCAGCGAAGCCCGCATGTCTATCCGCGACCGGTTTGACGTTTTCGGCAATACCCCAGTCGTTTTTACGCGATAGCGCCCAAAGTCCCGGGGATATGCTCCCCCCAAAGCGCCGACAGTCGATTCGGCGCAGAAGAACCCAAGGGGACAGCCTGATGAGCCCAGCCGAATTGCACGCCGACAGCATCGTCATCGACGGTCTGATCATTGCCAAATGGAACCGCGAACTGTTCGAAGACATGCCTCGGCCGCGGCCCGCAGCTCGCCGAGCAGCCCGTCGGTCTCCCCCTGGCGGGTCAGGATGTGGACCTCGCCCTTCCGCAGCTTCTTGGCCTTCTTGTAGAAGGCCTTCATCGCGTCCTGGACCGTCTTCTGCGGGTCGAGCTGCAGCACGACTTCGGTCGGCTCGGGGGTCGTGTAGTCGGTGAGGGTGACCTCGGCGGCCTGGCGCGGGAGCTGACCGAGGTTGGCCTTGATCAGGTCGCCCTGGCGCTCGTACAAAAGTATTAAATCACTTGGGTAGATTTTATACTTTATCTAAAAATTATAATAAATCAGAGGAGTCCTTGATTAGGGCAAGTAAGATATTAGAAAGCAAAAAGCATCCTGAAAGTTATAGATCTTATGAACTGCTCGGTAATTTATATAAAGACATGAAAAAACCAGCAAAAGAAATTATTAAAAACTATAACCACTCACTAGAATTAGCTTTAAAATATTTTGATAAGGAATCTATAAACATAAACAGAATAAATAAGGCTAAATGCTGGCCCTGGCGAAGCCCCAAGCCGCGACCGCCAGCGAGCAGTAGCGGCACGTTTGTCGAATAGTGCCCGCCAGTATCGCCGTTGTTCATTCCGCTACCGTACAGACAGATCGTGCGGTCGAGCATGGAACCGCCAAACTCTTCAGTCGCTTTGAGCTTCGTCAGGAAGTAGCTCAACTGCTCGATGTGAAAGCGGGCGATTTGCGCCAACTTGTTGAGCACTTGCGGATCGCCACCATGGTGAGGGGCTTAAAACCGTCTATAACAGGAATGCTTCCTGCATTTACTTCGAATTCGTACTGCATCTTTAACTTTACCTCCTTTGCTGCCGCACTATAATTTGAGTGTGTATTAAAGAAAACTGATGCATAGCCCCTTGTTTAGCGCTTTAAAGACGTAGTGTTCACGTCACTGCCAAAATTCAGAGCAGCATTTTTTCTTGTTTTCAAAATAATTTATAGACGCATTCTGTCGATTGTGATTTTATTCATGAGACGCATAAAAATGTAAGTTAAAAAATACAAACCTGCACACCTTCCTATGCAATACTACAGAATTTTCAGCCCATATTTATTTTTAGCTTTGTTTTTCTATATTTCTATCCCATGGGGAAAAGGATATTCTATGCAATTAAAGACTTGTCCAGTGTTCAGATTTTTATAACAAAGCCAATATATGTTTTATTACAAAACTGGATAATGTAACCAGGTACATTTAGTGCTATATTATTTTAACTGTATTTTTCCCACTCCATTGGAACCTACGCACTCTTTGTCTCATAAGCTCTTGCACGTGTCAATTTCACTCATTTCAATAGATTTTTTACTCGTGCCCAACCCCTTGTTTATGAGCACACATTTTAAACCTGCCGATTACCTTTAAGGAAGATTTATTTGAGTGTAAAGAGAACGTATTTTGAACCCTTTCATGCGATAAAAAATCATCAGAAATTTCCAAAGAGGAGCACAGGAGGTTAAGGTTCTAGATTTTGATTGAGACTTTTGTCGTGGGTCCTACGATTGAATAATATATTATTTCAGAGAGTGTTTAGGCCCGTCGGATCCGGGTGGCTGCAGCTTCCCCAATAATTTGCAAATATTGACGTTTTTGTGCTTCGATCAAGTCAATTCTTTTCACATTTTTGAATCAATAATAATGTACGTGTAAAAATCGAAGTGTCTTTGCTAGCGTGAATTGAATGCAGAAAAAGTTTGCTGTAAATTACTGTAAAGTATACTGTAGTTATCGTTTGTCAGCCAATCTGATTTAAAAGTTTACCTGACTTCATAGTTTTAGGCCCTTTGCTGTTGAAAAATTTATTGTTGAAAAGTTTGGCTGTTTTTGTGAAAACCAGGCATATTAAATGCTTTAAAGTATTCCATTTATGTCTCAACTGACAAGAACCGTCCTATCCTAAGTCTCATAACCATAGCTACTGTTTTTTGAATGCAGCCAGGGTCATCTAAATTTCTTAGCATCATCCTAACATGAGATGGTCTAGGGCCTAAAATCGTCGGTGCTATTGCAAATTGCTATTGCTCACATGTAGCAGGGATTTTTTTTTATGTTGAAAGGTTGAAGTTCACGACCTGGACATTCATTTCCTGCACTGCCTAAGAAATTAATGCAGTGGCACCTAAGTTGCATGTTTACTTTTATTTAATACTTAATAGAGTTCAAGTTATAATAGTTACTAAGCCTGAAGATTTAAAAGCCGTGAAGCAACGTATTCTTCGTATTTGTTCAAGCCTGTGCATTTATCTGAAATTTTACTGGACCTCCTCGGATACTTGCAGTTGAACTAGAGCTGCCCCGGACCTCCCCCCTTTCCCTCAACAACATCTGTTTGGAATTTTGAAACTATCATTTTTCTTAACTGCTAGTAGGTTAGGTTATCCAAACCAACCAAGCCTATACGGAAGGTTAGGTTACATGCTAGTAGATGAGGTTAATCTATTCTGACTTACACACAGCAGATCACGCCATCTAACCTAACCAATCGTGTGCAGGTCAAGCTAGGTTAGCCTAACCTATCAGCATGTTGATGGTCATCTACCCATGCAGTCACAACAACAAGAAGCATCGACACACATACTATAATCGCTTCTTTAACAGAAAAAGACTCGATAGCTGCAAGATATAAAAGAGAGCAAAATAAGATAATTGCTATACTAAGGCCACCACCACGCGGTGTTGGTATAACGTGGGAACTTCTATGATTTGGCTCATCAAACAATGAATTTGAGATAGAATATTTCCTTATGATCCCAGTTAAAATCAATGAAATTAAAAAAAGTATCTCAGGTTTGCTTTTAGTAGGCTGATGTAGAAAGTTGTCTATAAACGTGCACAACTGAGAGTGAAAGCTTAGGATTTAGAAGTCAAACTTTACTGTCTGCAAAAGTCTAATCCAGAAGATTTAAAGTCGAGGATAAAAAGTCGAAGTGAAATTTGTCTACACAAAAGTATTTACCGAGTGTTTATCGCAGACCAGGTTATATGATTACAATAAAGAACTAAAATTTATTTCACTCAAAACAGATGAACAAATGTACGGTGGAGGTAGAATTATCGCTTTTAATTTTGCATAATTACAGTAATCCTACCCTGGTCGTGTATTACGTTGTTTTCTTCCACTGGTAAAGCATTACCATCTTACTAAGTTTATTTACATGGAATTATATGAAACATGTCCTTTTTTGGATTGCCCCTCGTTAAGGGGCAATTTGTTAGGTAGAGGGTGGGTTTTGGGCACCTTGAGGCATGTGCTAGCATATCTGGTGATCTAACGGCTATAATTTTTAGCGAAGACGCGATCTGCCTGCCAGCCGAAGATGCGATCGCGGTTTCGGCGAAGACGGGCCTGCACTGTGAGAAGGTGCTCGAGTCGATCATCAAGCTGATCCCGGCACCGACCGGCGACCCCGCTGGCAAGCTGCAGGCGTTGATGTTCGACGCGGTGTTCAACGACTACCGCGGCGTCGTCATCTACGTGCGCGTGATCGAAGGCACGGTCAAGAAGGGCGACGAGATCCTGATGCTCGGCACCCAGAAAGAACACCATAAAATTCCCCCTTCCTTTTTGTCCCTTTTTTTCCTTGAAAAAAGAGGTATTATTTGCAAAGGGGATTTTGGGCAATTCTGGATGTGTTATTTAGCGATTTTTTCTTGACATTTTGGTTTTCTATTGTATATAAGTACTGCACAAAATAAGGTTCTGATTTTTTATCCCCCTTTGGGTGGAAGTTGGGCACTAAATGATACAATTTTTCAATTCCAATACGGTTTTCAGTCTCCCCAGACTTTAATTAATAGGACTCTATACAGGTGCTGGAAAAAAATATCTCCTTTCAGGCAGTGGCCTTCGGGATAGACGAGCTGATTTTCGCCGGCAATGAATACGGCCTTTTTCGTTTTACGGAAGATGGGTTGACTCATCTGACCTCTAGCGGCGAATTTTCTGGGATCCATATTGAATTCATCCTGTCTATTCGCTCCGGAGCCTATCTGATCGGTACGGACGTCAAAGGCGTTTTAATCTATGAGAAGGGCGAGCTGTCTGTTTGGAATGCATACAACGGTGTTTAGTTTGTCGACTGCTGTCTTTGGGGCTTTGGCAGTTGAGACTGGTCAGTTTGGTGCACAGTATATGTTTTCTTTGTCGAATCTACTTCAGGTAACTCATTGTAGAATGCTTTTCTTGTATTCTTGATTATACTTTGATTACTGTATTAAAACAAAAGTTGTTTTTTTCATAAGTAATGTATGTTTTTATTCATTTCAGTGTTACTCGATTTTGCTAATTTACTGCATCCTCACCAAAGAAGTAGACGACTCCTGCGAAGAACTGATAACTCGTTAAGCGACCAATGTTTCAAACCTAGGTCCACAGAGGATCGCAAGCGGCCTATAAATGATTTTCGCCATAATACATTAAATTTCTGTGATGAAGATTCTGATTGCGAGATGAAAGGAACATTTGAATGCACAAAAAATTATGACTTATTAATGTGTTCTGAGAGAATACCTACGCAAGAAGATTATTTGCGGTATTCCACAATTACAAAAAAATCACAAAACGAAGAGACGCACGCGACCTGACCTCGCACTATGGGACATGCTGTATGGGGTGCTGTGCGGGGCGTTTCGCCTGGCTGGTAGACCACAACTACGTTTCAAAGAAGCTTGAAAGCGAGACATGAAGCTGGCGGACATCGAGACGCACACCTGAGAAGACAAAGCCGACGGCCGCCATCTGTGGAGAGCCGTTACCACGGGGGGAACCAAGAAAGCAGAAGCCACAAGACATGACCAGATCGCTGACAACAGAGCCAGGAGGAAAAAAAATTAACTTACCAAAAAACAAAAGGACTTCCTCAAGAACACCGCTTGAACATAGCTATCAAAAGGTTTAGACAACCTCTACTGTAATTTGAAGTCATATATTCTTTTTTATTTTTATGTATTTTTCATTTTTATATATTATTATATTTTTACCTTATTAAGTACCCCTTAGTCACTATTTGCCAAAAAGAATATGAAAATATGCAGAAACTGTGTCGAGTTATCAATAAAAAATATCGCATTGCAAAACGTTAGCTTGACAGGTGAAATTCCTTCTCAAATTTCCAATTGCAAGAATCTAACAGCAGTGAATTTGTCGTACAATTGCCTTCGCGGTACGATTCCTGAGTTTGGAAAATGGGGAAGATTGCTACTGCTAGATCTATCCAGCAATCAATTGGTTGGCAGAATTCCTAGCACTTTAGGACAATCTAAAGGCATGTGGAGGTTGAGATTAGAAAGCAACATGCTTAATGGTAATATTCCACTTGAATTAGGGTCCATAGCAGAGCGAAGAAGGAAAGCGTCTTGCTTTAAGGTGATAAGAAATAGTTGTGGACCGAAGGTAGTGCTTTTCCTTACTTAACAGTTCAAGTATGGAAATATTAAAGTGAAGCTAAATCCTGTGATATTGTACTGTTTGGCTTTCCTCAATGTCAAAGAAACTTTCCTGTGATGGACGTTTCACAACTTCAGAGTAATAGGAGTTGGTGAAAGTACTTAAGAAATATTACGATGTGGAAAAGATTATTTGAGAAAGAAACTAAACCCTGAGCAGATTCGATACACGCCTTTGCTGAGGATGCCTCGATTCAACATGAGTGACGAAGAAGCTCGCATCTTTGCAAACTATTTCGCCGCCGTGGACGGAGTCGACTACCCGTACATCAAACAGCCACAACGTCTTGAGACTTATCTTGCCAGCAAAGAGGCCGAGTTCCACGGCTCTCACCCCGATCGTTCTCAGGAGAACAGCTACCGGGATGAATCATGGAGAATGCTGACTTCAACACTCTGCATCACTATGCGTCATTATGCGGAACGTCTGCGAAGTTGAGCTTGATGTTGTACTTTTAGGAATCACAAGGTCGGTATCGGCTCGTACTGACTGTCATGAGAAATAAAGAAACAAATCTACACTTTGCAGTGTCATAATTAGGCGCGTGGAAAGTATCACAAGTTCTTTACAAGTCATGATATAGTTACTTCAATTTCAATTTTAGTGATGTCATAGAAATGTACTCTCCGTTAGACCATACCATCTTAAGCAAGGGCTCCCCTGGCTCAATTCCGAAGCTTGCACTTGCAAACTGGTTCCCAAGCCGACCAGCGTCAGGTAGTAAGCCGCAAGATCGCGGCGCTGTGACCTGGTCGCATGGGGATAAACTTGATTGACGCCCAGCAAGACGTTCTCGATCGCCGTCATCCATGGCATCAGGCATGGCGATTGAAAGACGACTCCGCGATCCGGCCCCGGACCGGTGATCTCGTGGTGATCCACGACGATGCCGCCATCGGTGATTTCGTTGAGCCGGCACATGTGCATGAGAGCAACACACTGCTCATGTGTAAGTTATTCCGTGCTGGCGCGAACAACAGTGACACCCCTAATGATGTACTCACTCTTGTCCTGCAGCTGTGTGGAGACTACAAGCACTTGGGTTCCCGCTGAGTGGCCCATCAACTGCTGTGGAGCTTGCTCGGACGGATTTGTTGGATCAGTATTCTTTCAAGCATCCAGTCTTCTCTCCAGTGCCTCCACCCACCAAACCTTCTGGAAAGAGGAGTACGACACAGGTCACAACATCAAATGAATTATCCTTGTAGGGTAATGTCGGATCGACATTTAAATCACGTGCAACGTAACCATTGGTAAGTTGATCATTGAATTGTAATTCTAATGGGTTCATTCCTGTGGCACATATATTCCCCATGGTGTCTGGGAATTCTAATGGATAATGGGATACCCAACTAGAACATATATCCAATATATCGGATTTGGGTTTAATATTGTTACGATAATATTGTGTCAATGATGCAACAGCAAGTGATAGTAAACTTGTCCAGAAAAATGAAGTCAAAACACAGTCTATTGTTGAAAACTTATGAATTTATGGTCAATGAATTGGATCTCCAAGACCTATTCCCAATGAAAGGCAGTATTTACAGTCAACCGTCTTTATTTGAGCATCAAAGTGTTTTATCCTGCACAAGATGTTCATTGAGATTAGACAAGGTGTGATTTTCGAAAGAGCACATAACCCTAGATTTCATAGCACGTGCTTTGTCACTTGGTAGAATAGCTTGTAGACTCTTCCAAATCGAGTCATCAGACTTAAACACTAATTGGTCATGGGATGCCTCAAACAATTCTAGTGAACGAAGTTGATGTAACCCACCTAATACGCCTGGCCTAATTTCAAATACTAAATGTTCATTTAAAAGCCGCTTGAGGGACTTCGATAGAGTTTCTCTTGATAGGCCAGTAACTTTGAGTAAATTGTCTGTATCAATCTCTCCACCGAGCGCAGATGCTGCTGATGAGATTCGTAAAACCGAAAAACTTGAAAGATGCAACGGATGACAGAGCTAAAGCGATGAAATTGATCAAAGATGTCCGAGTACAGTCTTGTCATAACTCACTAACGTATCATCACTTTGTTGTGATCGCTGACAATATCAAATCTTTTGTAGCACCAAGCTGAGTGTTTAAAAGATCTTTCGGGTTTTCATCATCAGCAACGCATGTGGACGGCCACGATTTCTCAATTTTATATCGTTGAGACTTTTTTCGCTGTACCATAATTTTTGTCACGAAAAAAGCTTTTATAAGGCTTTGGCATAAACGATCAAACATTGTTTGTCGAACAGTGTTAATTTGTTTGTCACGGAAAATGTTTTACAATTTGGTCACATCACAAAACAATGCTGGTCAAACATTTTTTCAAACATTTTTACTTGCGGCAAGCAAAATTTTTAGCAATTCTGATAAGTTGCGTCATTAGAAAACAGCTTTTAAGTAGACTCATTACATAAGCCCCACTTCGTAAGCAGCAACGGCAGTTTTTACGATATCATCAGATGATGAAGGCGTTGATGTTCCCAACGAAGGAGGTAGAGGAGGTATAGGAAGTGGTACCGTATCAACAACAGAATCATCCACGTCGTCTTCTTCTTGTTGCGATCCTGACGAAGAGGACGATGAGGAAGAACAAGTGACGGTCGTCATGGTGGAACCCTCTACTACAACAATGGAACAAGAACAACAACACCAACAATACGCTTGTTCTTCTTCGGCGATGGTTGTTGGCTCTTCTTCCATGTCAGTAGGGAGCAGCCCCCTTCATATACGTAATAATTTCCGTCCGTTTTAAGTTTTAATGTCGGTCCTTACTTTCAGTTGAAAAAACTTGCTCTTTTAATTTATTTAAGTTAGGTTAAAACGGTGTTATGTTTTTCAATGAAAAAATTTAAGAGTCAATCCTTCAAAATGACACGAAAACCTCAAATATAAAAAAGTAGACTTAATCAGATCCGCCTGTGAAAGGAGTTTGCATTTCCACGGTTGAGGTTATCTTGTGAAGGAAGAGAGTGTATATTTAAGGAGGAGCCCCTACATTTAAGGAGGAGAGTGTACATTTAAGGAGAAGGTGAAACTTTAAGGAAATGTCAGAAGAACGGCAAATCAATTGAAAGGCTGTATTTATCATTGAGTAGTGAAATTGGAATATCAGTAATATATAAAGGAAGTCAGAGGGTACAATGTGTTAAATTTCAAGGTATGTTGAGATGTTAATGAGGAATTTTAAGTCCGCCAGCCCATCAATTGTAGAATTGATCAGGGAGCCGAGTTGGCCAGAGAGACAATCGATTTCCAGTGCGACGGCGTCGTGGACTGCAACGCAATCCACAACGAGTTCGACACCCACGGGAGACTCGTACTGCAGCAACGCGACGGCGACTGCGACGGGGCGCCCGACAGCTGTGTCACCTACCGCTACGGCGACTGACCGCCGAACAGTCGTCGGCGAACCTCGGGACAACGCGTCTCGTGGCGCTCGTCAACAAGTCGCGGCAGACGGACTCGCCTTCGCGTTGGCATGATGACAAGTTACTCAAGAAGATATTCAACAAGGGTGATTTAGTTCTCTTATATGATTCCAGATATAAGAACCATCCAGGAAAATTGAAATTTCGCTGGCTTGGTCCTTATCAAATTGATGAAGTTGTGAAACCTGGTGTATTCCAGTTGAGTGAATTAGATGGCACTCCACTACCTTCCCTTGTTAATAGGTTTCGCTTGAAGATATTCCGAACACCAGAAAATTTTAAACATCACGACAATATAGGTGAAAGGAAACGGGTCAGGAATCGTTGCGTTTGACAAGCTCACGGGAAAAATCCGTTACCAGTTTTCGGACGAGTTGGCATCGTATTCTTCGTTACAGCTGGCAAAAATGGGGAACCTGGATTGGTGTTTTGCGTTTTGCCGTGGAGGACTGATTGGGTTCGATCCCGCCACGGGCAAACAGAGATTCCACTATCCATGGCGAGACTCAAAACTGGAAAGCGTGAACGCCTCGAATCCAGTCGTAATCGGTTCCACTTAAGAGGATTGACTGATATTCATTTTTGACAAGATTAACTTAATTCGTGGCAACTTGCACCTCCAAAATAGAAGGGGAAAGGGATATAGGAAAAAAAATTATGAGAAGAGATAAAGCTTCAGGACTGCTCTTTTAATACTCCTTTTCAAAAGAGTTATTGGGGCTGCTGACCTTCTTACATTCTGACTATGCCCATTCATGCTTCATAATTGCTATTAAATTAATTTTTTATTCCACTCTTAATAAAAAGTCCAAATTGCTAAAGATTTCTCACTCGACTGAAATTCATCATGGTAGTGACGAATACTGGAGTTCGGTTGCTGTTACTTTTAGCGGGAGTAAAGTGCTGTCGCTTAAGTGACCTGTGAACCAGGTCGTCAAAATGGCCTTTTTGGTTTGAATCAATGATATTAATATTATAAACATTACCATTAGAATCAATAAGATAGGAAGCAATAACAAACACATCTGTTTGTTTCAGTATCTGATTCTGAGTTTTATTAGTACTCACGGATCGACACCCCGCAAAAACGTACCGGCCACACGGCCATCGGCCATCAGCATCACTTCGTGAGTGGTAAACGGCGAGGCTAATGTCACGTGCGGCAAGATCGCAATTTGCTCAACCTTCTCTTCGTAATCCTCAATATATTGAGCGGTTTGCGGCAAAATCCAAATATGTGAGTTAATGCCGAGAATCTTTTCTTTCAGACTCTGCTCAAACCCACTCATCACCGCGAGCACGACGATCAACACCATCACCCCAAAACAGCAGAACTAAACAATTTAATCAAAAAGAATTTAAATCATCAACAAAGCTAACAGAGACAAGCTATACCACAAAAGTGCACAACTAAACATCCCAGATCCTGCTTTTCAAACCAAGAACTTCCAAAATAAACTTTTAAAAACCAACAACGCTAAAACAGAAAAGCTAAACCATGAAAAAGCAAAACTAAACATACCCCAAAACATACTTGGAAACAGCAATGAAGCTAACACAAACACGCTAAAAACAAAACCGATGTACTCCTGTCCGAGCAGCGAGCCGACGCGCTCGACGCCGTACAGGTAGTAGTAGTGCCAGCTACCGTGCTCGGGGTTCTTCTCGACCGTCCAGTGCTGTTCGAGCCACCCCAAGCCGCGTTCCACGGCGAGATCGACCTTCTTGTTCCAGACGCGCTGCAGCTTGGGAGGCAACGCGGCGCGCGCCATCAGCAAGGAAGCGATCCCCGCGGTGGTCATCGAGCCCGACGGCTTTTGCGACCGAGCACTCCACGCAGGAGCAATTTCCAGAATGCTGGAAGCTTCGCCGTGTTCCAGTTCCAGGATATCGCCCAGCACATAGGCCAGTCTCAGGTCCATGGTCAGACAAAGCAGCATGGCCATGGTGCAGGAAATCCTAAGTTCATTCAGCAGAAGCACATCGTCCGGCGCCTTGGGCGGCTCTGACACCAGCCCGTCTTCCAGATCGGCGGCAAAGGCATCGAATGTCAGTCCGAGATCCCGGTCGCGAACCTTCTTGGCGCTCACCCGAGCTGCCGGTATTCGAGCCCGCCCCTCCCAGCCCTGCACAGTGACCCTGGCCGACCCCGTGAACGAGGCCGACCTGCCCCACCCGGACGACCCGGACAACCCGCGGATTTGCTTCTGCATGCGGGTGCACCGGAACACCCTCCTGGAGGCCATCGAGGCCGGCGCCGACACCATCGACGCGCTGCGGGACGCCACCCGGGCCAGCATGGGCTGCGGCACCTGCCGGTTCGAGCTCATCGAGCTGCTCGAGGAGCGATTTGCTCGGGCACGTCGAACCGTCACGTCAAAAGCCTGGCCACCAAGCTGATCGAAACGCTCAAGCATGCCGATCACGCCCCACTGGGCGTAGAAGGCTTAGATGCCGGCGAATGGGTTTTGATTGATTTGGTTGATATGGTGATACAAGTCATGCAGCCAAAGATCCGCGAAACCTATAATCTAGAGAAACTGTGGGCACCAGAATTGGCTGATTCAACTGCCACGGGCACCAATCCTTAAGTCTTGTGAAGCCTCTTTACCATAAGACTTATCAAAAACTTGACCTAAAATCTTAAACTTGAAAGAAGTTCTACAAAACGTGTGAAGAGAACGTACAAAAAAAATTAAATTACGCGACAAATTTTTTCAAAAAATTAGAATAATGTGAACAAAGACTTGAAAAGGTTAAAGCACATCAAGAAAACTCTTAAAAGTTAGAGACACGAGCATAGAATTTCCAAATCATTAGAGGAGTCTTAAAAAAAAAACTTGAAAAAGTCAGTAACACCGAAGCGGTCGAACGCGCGCTCGCCGACCCAGAACACCCCGCCGGTGCGGGTTTCCACCGGTGCGATGAACGCCTCTTCGCCTTCCGCCTCGAAATCACGATCGCTGAACTGGACCCCCAGTGCACCGCGCCAGCCGGCCACGGCCCGATGGGTCAGTTCGACCCGTGCTTCCCAGGCCTGGTTCTCGAAAGTGGTGGCAACGGCGCCGTCCGGCTCGATCTCCTTGTGCTCGTAGTCGTTGATGCCGACCCGTACGAATTCAGTAACATCTGCTTGCCGACAGGGGTGCTTGCCCCCTCTAGCCCCCTTGTCCCATTAGATCTGGCCCTGTCTAGCTCAAGGATATGAATATAAGTAAAAGAAAACAGCGAAGCAGCAACATTTTCCTTTATAATATACAGCATGTTTCTAATAGCCTAAACAGATTAACATTTTCCCTACTATTGCTTTGTGTATTTTCCATCATTTTTAAATTCTGTTGACGGCACTTAGACGGTGGCTTTCACAGGTCCATACATTTGATCTCTTCCCTGTAATGCAAAAATTGTTCTCATTCAACAGTATATGTTTCTATTTCAATCTACCGCAGGTACTATTCTTTGGAATGTTAAAGGAATCGTTTATTCTTCTTAAATAATGTAAAGGTAAATGTTATGGCTTTTATATAGCGCCGTTATCTCTAACTGGAAATATTCAACAACGCTTTACAACTATTTACCCCTTTAGCTCAGGCCATTTTTTATTTTTCTATTTTTTGCTATACTCCCAGCGCCAGTCGCTAGGATCCCAGTAGTAGGTTAACTAATCGAGACCTCTACCCTGGCTATGAAGCTACCGTAGGCTCGAACCCTGACCATACTGAGCACCTGACCTGACACCAAAGTCAAGTCAGCTAAATTACACGTCGAAGCCACACAGCCCAACATGAAAATGACATCATTTTTAACAAATCGCAATTTTTGGAAAATCTACATGAGGAACCCCAAAATTTTTTTTCACATTCCACCTCACCTTTATTGGGGCAACTACAACAGAGAATTATGGAAAACAGGCCACCCAGAACGCATTATACTGAATACGTAACCTAATCTAAACAACTCTATATATTAAACATTCAGTTACAACATACCTATATAGTAGTTTATCCTACTGAGACTAAGCTGATTATTTCCAAATGCAGACAGAGAAGCCGGTTTTAAACAGATCAAGAACTTCAGTGTTGTTGAGATAACTGAGAAGAACCAAAATTTGATTTGGGTAAAGTGTGACTTTTGTTGAAAATTCATTCGGATAGAAAGCATTGATTCCTTTCAAGCCCCCAAAATACATTCGACCATCTTTGGCTTTGAAATAGGATTTACGGTTAAATTCATTATCCGTCAATCCATCCTCTTTATAAAAGTTGATAAATGATTCGCTGGCTTTGCTAAAACGGGAAAGGCCATGATTTGTGCTCAGCCATAAAGCGGAGTCTCCTTCGGTGAGCATGCCGCATACAAAATCGTGGGGTAAGCCTTCTTGCTTTGTGTATTGCTAAAAAGTGGTATATGCGTTGATTGGAGCATGATGAAAACTAGCTTGGGAATGGAATTTACGATTCCATGCTTTTCTGACAAGCAATTCTTGGCTTGGATATCACTCCCCACAAACTTGGTGTTGGAAAAGAAAAAGCTATAAGAATATTTCACGAAAACAAAGTGTTCCTGAAAAGTTCTGAAGTTTGTCTAAAGGTGAGCATAAAAGAAGAATGTGCTTTACCGTCCATCTGTGGAAACAAGAGGGATGAAAACCATGGGGAAGCCGCTGCGGATCAGGAATCGAGTGGCGAGCCCGGCCTCCTCGGCCAGGCCGAAGGGCAGCCCAGCGCCGAGCGCGGCCTTGCGGGCAAGCGCTTCGATCTCGCCCAGCGACACTTTCATGACGGCTGCACCGGCTTGACCGGGAAGCACCAGTCGTCGGCGTCGCCGTTCTGCAGCTCGTCGACGAGGGGGGCGCCCTGATACATGGTGATGCGGGTCCAGCGGTCGGAGCGCGGGTCGAACTTGACAAATATCGTTGCTAGATCCTTCTGTGAACATGATGAGAATGTTAGAATTGATCGGAAGAAACAGGAATTACATTTATCGAAAATATTCAGTTGGTACAAATCGGATTTCGTTACCGGTTCCACGGACCTACCCGAAAAGGTTGTTACCTATTTGGGTGGTTTGAAACGGCAAGAATTACAACGGATGTTAGAAAGTCGTCATCATGAAACCATCAAGGTTTGTTTTAACAACTATGATTGGTCTACCAATTCGTTACTGAGTGAAATTTCTTTTGCGACAAAAATGCAAAATGGGAAGATACTGCAACCAAAAACACCGAAGAGATAAGTTGTTATTCATTTTGATAAACTTATTAATTCAATCCGCGCATTTCGCGAGCAATGAGAAAGATCCAGAAAGTGAGTCGCCCTCAAAAAGTGGAAAAAACGCCTTAGGCCTAAGTTCAGCACAGCTGGATAAAATTGGCCTAGACAAAAATGGGTCTGTGACGACCTCATCGTTGCATTTGGACATTTTGATGAGAAACAGTAGGAGTGACTTCCTGTAGCATGCTATTGCTCTCTCCTTCAAAAGGTATTTGGCCTACGTACGATCTGCTATATAATGCACCGTAAGTAGTATGACGACGATCCTTCGCGGGATTCCTCATTTCACTGATCGGGAATTTCATGATTGCCCCTTCATTCTGGGCAACGAACTGGCCGGTACTTGTCGGCACTCTCCCCCTCTTACTCATTGCGATGACCGTAATTGCCCTGTTTAGCCTCAAAACGGAAAAAATAGAAAAATGAGGATTTTTAACTTACGTACGGATGATCTGATCTTAATGAAATTTGATATTTAGATAGATCTTGTGCTTCAGAGCTCTTATTTTAAATCTCGATCAGATCTGGTGACATTGTGACAGTTCAAGGGGGAAACCGGAATCCTTAGAAAACGTGAAAATTGAGGTATCTTTATCTTGCGAATGGGTGATCAGATCTTAATGAAACTCGACATGTAGAAATATGTTGAGTCTCAGATCTGAATTGTACGAAAATACGGGAGCGTTTAAAGTTCAATTGGGCAAGAAACGAGTGGTCCTTGTCCGGCCAAAATAGTGGTCGCAATAGTACCGCGCTGCCATGGGACCAGTTTTCAAGTATAGAGTTTTCGTCTGAGAAAAGAAATTTCCCGGCTTGGAACCACTGCCTCCCCCTTGAGGGGAGGCACATGAGACCATGCGAAGCGACGGTCGAATGGGTGGGGGTATCAAGGAGGCTCAATCCCGACAATTACCGGAACAAAATAACGGGTATAGTCTTCCGGGTTCATACCACCTTTACCGACAATCAGTTTGGCTCCAGACACATCCAGCCAGTCTTTGATCCATTTGGAAAATCTGAATGATGCGGTTGCGGTAACCGCACTGACGTCATAGCCCTGATTGGTACCCGGATCATTGTTGGGCGCTGCTGCCGGGGAACAATGGAAGTTGGCGGCGCTGTCGGCGGGTAGATTGAGCGGCAATTCAGCACCATCTTCGAGTACCTTCAAACTGTCCATTTGATCAGTTCCGTGACATATTTTTTTCAGCAATGTTCTAAAAGTGTCAGTTTACATTTGGCATTATAAAAGAAAGGATTAGTTCAGAGAGATTATTCTGTAAGATACTGGATTCAATGCTTTATCAGTGGCAAACAGCAAACATGGTTTTTATGTTTTATTTTCAGATTATTTTAGTGCATTTTTGTGTAATCAACTTCGAGATGCGGATATATGTCGAATTCTTTTTTTTATCAAGATCCTTATCCTCCGAGGACAAGCGCTACCGCGGCGGTCGTAGCCTCGACGACGACGCCTGGCAGCTCGAGCGTGACCAGCGCCTCATGTCCGCGCTCTTCGACGCCCACAAGCCCTCGATCGCCCAGGTCCACGGCCATTGCCTCGCCGGCGGCACGGACCTCGCCCTCTAGTGCGACATGGTGATCATCGCCGACGACGCGACGATCGGTTTTCCACCGGCGCGCGACCTCGGCAGCCCCCCGAACAACTTCTGGATCTATCAAGTACTTGTTCTATCATGGATGATACAGAAGATCCTGGGAAATTGATTTATACAACATCGCAAAGCTTAAAGTATAGTGATATCTTTTCTTTTATTTTATCTTTCTTGGTCCATTACTTCGTTATGCTGATAATGATTAATTTCAGTTTTATGTGTTTAGTGTTTTCAGTGTTAAAATTGTTGAATAAAAAATAATATAGATAATCCAGTGACCTTGGCTGCTTCTTATTGATGCTTCAGTGCTGGGTCTTTTTTAATAGTCAGAATGATTTGGAGGTGCAGCTTACGCCCCCTGGATCCGAATTCTAGAACAAATACACTGGGTACTCATTTACTGACTTCAGGAGGATGTAAAGCTGAGTTGACTTTGTGCTTGTGGAAAGTTTTCCTTATGAGATTTGAACCGATGATCTAGCATTTGCCAGTAGCGAAAGCATTCACCACTCAGTCACGACACATCTCATGATGGCTTTACCTGCCGTACACAAGGGAAACTATGCAGTCCAAGTCTCGCAATGCTGCGGGTCGTGCTTTGAACTTTCTAATTTTGTCCCGTTTTATACAGTTTGTCTCTTTTTTCCTGTCTTCTTTAGTTTTGATAGCTTTTGTCCATTTTCTACGGCCTGTAAAGCTTGTTTAATTTCTCTAGCTTTCCTTTAAAGATCATTCATCAACAACGAGAACAGAGATATGTATTTGGAAATAAATGATCAATATGGTCCTGTGTGTGATGATGATAATATGGTGAAAATATGTTCGTTTGTCTTACTTTACAAAGACGCATTTACTTTATAGGCATTAGGGAGAAAAGACGTCAATATGACATAATATATCTCAAGAGCCTTATACCCAATGAGTACTTAACTAATATCCTTCTCTTCATTCCAAATTAATAAAGCTAATCAGGAACAAACCTTAACTTTAAAGCCATTTATTTACCCAAATCTTAAAGGTAAACGGTTCCTACGAATAGCTTAAAAAATTTATTCTTGTTTCCAATGGATGATTCGTCCTTCGTTTTTGACGTAATTGAGCGGCGAGAACTACATCATGCGGCTCACGATGATCCTCCCACGCTCACCTGTAGGTCTTCCTCAGAGCGCCACGCCTGACACCTTTGACAGGTTGCTGTTCGCGCTGAACCAGACGGTGTCGGCTGAGCACGGTCTTTTGCTTGCACTGGTTAACTTCGAGGTGGTGGACGAGTGGGAAGCACGGTGCGTGTTGTGTTTACACTTGATTTGAGTGCATGTCCCCTTTCTCCGACGTTGCATCGCTGCCACGCCAGTGCCCAACGCGACAGCATCTTATCCGCTGCCTATTTCAATTTTCTCCTCAACCGCCCCCATGAAACCCCCATCCAATACATTGCCATGCCCACAACCGACATCGCCACCCCGACCTTAAGCGACGCTCAAAAATCCGCCCAATCTCACCGCGACGAATTTCAACACCTCCAAAACGCCATCCGCGCATCCAAACACGCCATCAAACTCGCCAAGTCCGATCACCTCCCCACCATCAACTTCGTCTACGATCTGATTCGAATGCCTCGCGCACTTGTACATTCATTTCGGATTGTTCTAAGTAACTCATTGGAGTAAAGGTTGTCCTAGTTTTGCTGCTGCCAATCTACCCGTACTGCTCCTTTAAGAACTGGGCAGCATTCTTCGGCCCGTCCCATTCCATCAGTTGCTTACGGAACCTTTCCACTTCTACCTTAGCCGTTTCATAGTTGAGCATTTTATCGATAGCCAACAGGATATCAGACGCCGTCACGCGTCTCTTGTTCCCCTACCACATCACATTGAAACTGTGAGATAGCCCTTCTGTTCACAATGGCCCAAAAAGCATATGGCCATGCATTCAAGGTGAACACAACCCCTCAGAGTCTAGGAACAAGGATTATAAGTTACGCCAGGAGGCTTATAAGGTTTTCATCGAGTTACTATCGGATAAACCTTGGATCAGAAGAGGCTCAATTGATTGGGAGTCGGCAGTTCTACTGCCCTATTTAAGAGCCAAAAGTAAATGGAGGGCAGCCAGTCAATTTCTGTCCGGCTCGTTAAAACATAGCAAATATCAATATAAATAATTTTGACGCGTTTTTTAAGTTTTTTTTAAACTTCCCATCTTCTTAACAAAATCATGGATACGTTTTTGTAAATTGTTGTAAGTTCTTTTCGGAAAGCCTTCAAAGCAAGAGTTTTCTGGGTTTATAATTCCTTTTCATAAGCAAATAACCAAATATTTGGTTACCGTAACCAAATATCGGACAAAATAAACACGGCCTATCTGATTTAGCTAACAGGGAAGGCTTAGTCACGGTTCCGTCGCCGGGATCAAACATGAGGCGCTCGTAGTCAATTGTGGGTATTGGGCTTGCAACACTCAACGGCGTAAATCGAACAACCGAACCGGCTTGAGTCTCCTCTAGCAACCAGCGCGCCGGCGTTGCACTGCAGCTCCCACCGAACACCACAAGCCGTATCGGTGGTTCAGCAAACTCGCTCGGACACCCGCGTATAGTGTCGTCATAGTTTGGACAGACGGTAAGTGAACATTCTTTACCATTCGCAATCATAAAATAGTCTAATATTTACCCCAGAAGCGCAGTAGACTTGTAAAGTTTTTTTTTTGGGGGGGGGGATAAAAAATTTTGGGAAGGAGAGATAAATATGTCAAATTGTGTTTGGATAAAGCTTATGTGATGAATTTCTTTACATTATGTGGTGGTAAAATTACATGTGAAACAATGATTTGTTAAAAATTACTAAAGTGATTGGACAAAAAACATATCCATAGAATGGGGAACCCTTTCGATGGTGTGAATAATTTCTGTAATTGATAACTCATTTTCAAACCTTGCATGACTTTCGTTTGAATAATACCGGGATTGGTTTTATCTAAATCTTGTAGATTCTGTTCGGCACATTGTTGAATATTCGGATCTCGATCCGTAGTCATGGCAATTAAATAAGGAATAAATTGAACAGGATGAACGAGACCTTGTTCGAGAATACAACTAACGACTTTTCGTACGCATTGACGAATAATTTCATCTTCACTTAAAATAGCAGATTGTCTGAGAAGAGGGAGTACCATGGGTTAAATATTCTGATGGCAAAAATCTTGCTAGGCAACACTCTTATTCAGAAGAGCCATCAGCTTGCAATGAAAGTAATAATGCTTGAGGTATGTGACAATAATGCTGCATACAAAATAGAAATCATCAAGATACTAAGTCCTTGCAAGATTTTATGTCTGTAGCTTTGTGTGATGGAATTATTGACATCTTTGAAGCCATTATCCCTTGTAAGATACTGCCAGGATCCAGTAATGGTCCATGAGAGTTTGCGATGTTTAGCTCAAGAGATGCAGGTACCAGAAGAGACACTGAATGTGGGAAAGGCAATTATTCCACAGCTTTTTTTACAAAAAACAAATGTGTCTGCTCAGATTGATATTGATCCGGATCTTGTCCTGGAATCAGATTTTTTACGTTTATTATTTTTAACTCAATCTTCTCATCCTCAATTAGCAAGTGTTGCTGAGAGCAATATTTGCTCCCAACAACTGCGTCAAACCTGCCGACGCTTCAAGCAGTAAGGCAGGCTGCCCAGCGCGGCGATGCTGGCCTTGATGCAAATCCACAGGCCACCGCGCACTTCGCGGATCGAATCGAACATCCCGATCGTTCCCACCGCGTCCGTCACCGCGCTCTTCTGCTTCTTGCCGCCGAGACCCTTCATCAGGAAGCGGAACGGGAAGCCGAACACATGCACCCACGGCACGTACTTGAACGCGTAGAGCCAGAAGTTGCGGACATGGTAGTAGAGGGGACAAAGCAGCCCCCGCCGGCGCTCCGGCCTGGATGGTCACCTTTGCGGACCTGATGTCGCTGCTCGTCTGCTTCTTCGTCCTCATCATTTCCTTCTCGATCCAGGACGAGCAGAAGCTGCAGGTGGTCGCGGGCTCCGTCCGGGACGCCTTCGGCGTCCGCCGCGACTGGCAGGCGCGGGCGCTGGTGGAGATCGACGGCCGGCCGAATGCGCGCAAGATCAAGCTGCCGCCCAATCACAATATCGTCGTCTACGGCGTCTTGACCAACATTTGTTGTGAAAGCTCGGCAAGAGATGCTGCCGCCCAGGGATACAAGGTGATCATGGTCGCCGACGCGAATGCGGCAAGGAGCGATGAGGAACATCAAGCGGCCCTATACAACATCTTGCGCAACTTTGGCGATGTCAGATTGACTGACGACCTGATCGCAGCGCTTGGCCCTTGAGCCTGGCGCCGCACACCATTCGTGGGAAGCAATCTTTGGTCTGCAACTGGCCGACCTCGACACCCTACCAACTCAGTATTCACGCCAAACCTCTGGCTGCTTTCATCGAAATAATAGGCGCCTTTCTCCATGAAGAAATTGAAGCGAATCACATTGGCGACTGCATGGTCACTATTTCGCCCAAAACGAATCGCTCTGAGGGTATTCACCAGAGAGGTAATGTAGTGCTGTTCCAAATTCCCATCTGTGATAAGTCCCTGTTTATAGGCCTGTATAATCATGTATAAGCCGAGGATATCTCCTTTCCCTTCTTCCAGTAATCAGGCTTTATTCATTTTGTTAAATTTTCGTAAAAAAATAAGGTAAAGTTTATTCAATTAAATAATTTAAAAGTTTTAAATTGGTAAGTATTTTGTATCAATAAGTTAAAATACCAACGTAATGCAGATTTTTAGCAATTTGGCTGTTGGGGTTTGGGGCATCAATTCGTTTTGTAAAAGAGTTTTCTTGATCAATACAGTTTGGAAATCTCCGATTTAAACTAACATCTTCAGATGTTATTTAGTTGCATCTTCAAAAAATGATCAAATAATAATATATGTCACAGAATTCCAATTACTGATCACTGTTGTCCCAGAAAGGTCATTTAAATGACCCTTCAAGATCCATTATTGAAATAGAATGCTATTGCATTTAAAGAAAGTTCCAATCTCTAACTGTATTGGAAAAAGGTTGAAGAGTTTAAAGAGTTTGAAAAACAGTTTTGTAGCATTAAGAACCACAAATTGTATGTTGGTCTTTGAAAGCAATTGAAATTTAGAGAGAACTCTTCAATTGCACAATTAGAAATTGATTTAGAAGGACAACGTAGATTATGTAGTATTCAAGAAAGTAGATGTACTCAATTACAATCATTGTATAAGATTATTTATTATATAATAATATAGATATATTATTTATATTTTTATATTCTTATTATATAGAACTGAAGAACAAACTGAACAATTAAAACAATTAAGAATTGATAGTGAAACACAAAGAAATCTTATATTAACACATGAAGTATATAATATTTCTTATAGGAATACCCTCAGTAGCAGTCATATTAGCACATCAATCAACTGACCAGTCTATTGATGTAGCATGGGGAGATGCAGAACTCCCGTAGTTCGTCCGTGAGCCACATGAGCATCTGGGCATAAGACTCTGCATGGTCATAATCCAATCCGACAGTCTCCCCAAAGCCAGTTGCAGAAAAAATTGGTGATCTGAGTCCACTTCTTCGTCTCTATTGTTTGTGGCAATACGAAGATGGGTAACCAAATGCATATCCTGCTCAGATACAGGGTTAGGGTTAGGGTTAAGGTTAATTTTAGGGTAAGAGTTAGGGTAAGGGTTATTGTTCAGGTTAGGATTAGGGTTTGGTTAGAGTTAGGGTTATGGTTAGGGTTAGGATTAGGGTTAGGGTTACGCATAAGGTTATGGTTGATGTTAGCATTAGGGTTAGGGTTAGGGTTAGGGTTGGGGTTAGGGCTAGGGTTAGGGTTTGGGTTAGGGTTAGTGTTAGAGTTAGGGTTAGGGTTGGGTTAGGGTTAGGGATAGCCGTCAAAGGCGTAGCCGCCGCCTGGGCAGGCGTTCTCCGGGTAGTCGTGGTCGCCCGAAGCGTGGCAGCGAAGCACCTTTGCGACCACCGGGTCCGTCGGAGCGGCCAGTGCCCGTGTCGGCGCGACGGCCATGGCAGTGACCAAGACGAAGGCGGCAGAGAGCCAAAGCCGTCCGTGGCGCCGACGGCGTGCGACGCTACCGGACGAGACCATCGACCCGCAGGCCATGCCGGTCGCAGCGAGCAACACGACCGATCGGCACGCTGACCAGCTTTGCCGGAGCCTATATCAGCTACTTTCTGGACGGGGCCACAGGCGGTATCATTGTCACCTTGCAGACCCTGATCTTCCTGTTCACATTCGTTCTGGCGCCAAAGCACGGCCTTCTGGCCGCCAGGCGCAAGTCGGCGGAAGCCCTGCGCCGGGGATACGCTGCGGACGTTGCGAAATCAGAAGCGGGAGATCAGGCCTGATGGACCTCGAGACACTGCTTCTGCCGTTCAAGTTCCATGCGGTCAATGCCAGCCTTGCGTCGTGATGCTTTCAAAAGCGGCAGGAACTGTGATTTGAACAATTCGTTGGTCGCGGCTGGTGCGAGCAACGACACGCTGCCGATGCGCAAGTCCGGTGCCAGCGCAAGCAATGCCTCAACCAGGTAAGCATGCAAGATGGCCCCCGTGCTGTGGCCGGCCAAATGAATCTTCATCGGGTTTTCGGCGGCACTGAGTTCGTCAAGGAACGCCTTCAGCACCAGCGTCCCTGCCATCTCGGACATTTGAGAAATTTAGTTGAAGTAGGTGAAAGATGATTGGAGGAGAGAACGAGAGATAGAGAGAATGTGTTTGTTTGTTTAGGGGTATTTGAAGAAAATGCGATTACGAATGGATTTATTTTCTGAAAAACAAATCGAGATTCTCATGGGCAATTTAGAAGAAATCTACGATATTCAACAATCATTTTTTCAATTATTGAAATTTTCAATTGATCAAAGCAATCCAGCTCAATCATTGATTGGCAAATGCAAGGAATACAAACCTTATAAATACACAATTCAACAAAAACCCGAAAAAATATGTATAGATAGATTGACACTCGTATATCTGCGTAGTCGTACGAGTCCTAGTTCTTCCTATCTAGTTTTTATTGGTCCGTTTTGCGCAGAATTTGTGTTCATTTCACAGAGGCAACAGAGAACAAATAATAAATTAAATTCCATCAAAACTATAAAAAAAAAAAAAACATGTAACAGATTGACATACATATACTATGTAAGCTAACTTTTTAAGCCCTATATTTAATTAATTATTAATATTTCTTTCTTTTCTTTTTCTCTTTCTCTTTTTATTAATTTTATTACTTTGCACTTATTTATTTAATTTAATAGCTTTAAATTTATTAAAAAAAGGAATATAACTTAATAAATAATAATTTAAATATTTCCTATTAATTTGAGACTTGAGTACTAATAACAACTATTAAATACTTACAGTAAAATAAATATTTATTATGTGAAAAATGAAAATCTAATGTAAAATTAGCCCTTAATAGAGATACTGGAGAAATTTATTTGAGCCCCATTTGCAATTAACTTATTAATTCGGCTTTTCTATTTTGCATTAGAATATTTCGCAATCTACAAAAATGTTAGATGATGATAATATTTGATAACCTGATAATCGATTGGCTAAAAAAAAGAAATCCCTAAATGAACTCGGATTTGGCTTCTTGAATGCCCATTCAATTTTCAGTTTTTTTATTCACCTACCCTTTCGCTGTTACTTTGAGAGGCTGCTTTCTCTTATGTATATTAAATATCACTAGTATATCTATTCTTGTTCATGTTTCATTCAGTAATAGCTAATCAGCAGTCATTTCATATCTATTGTTGTTTTTGCTTTGCCCTATCCTTGTTGACATTATACCCTCTCTATCATCGCCTTCCTGCTGTCTCACGACCCTCCCTCTCTTTGATGTCCCTCTTTCCTATGTCTTGTTCGAACCAAAGATTTGAATGTATCCCCTCTTTCGTCACCCTCTCTTTCTCATTGTATCTTTCAACTGTACTGAACAGAATGGCTACCTCAAATTCTTGATTACTGACTTTTGGGGAAAAACGGCATGAAAGGGAATCTAGTCGCCCTCCAATTTTATTGGTCATAGGCAGCGCAATAGCGCTGCCTAAAGTGAAGAACGATGTTGACTCAATGTATTACTTATTTATTTGTTTTGACCAGGGCACTTCGCATAGCAGTAGTTGTCGTAGAAACTTCGAAAAGGGCTCATTCGATTGAAAATTCAAGCCCTGTTTTCGCGGGCGAGCCTGGATCGCACCGGGCGAGTCACAGATCGGGAGATGGAACGTCATCGGAGGCGCAACGCGCGGGGGTAAGCTCTCCACGGGGTTCCTTCCCTCCACCTTGGCCTTGGCTGCGTGAGGCAGTCAGGCTACAGCACGCACAGCCGCACCGCAATGCACAGGAATGCACCGCAATGCGCCATACTCTGCGAGGACCACGCACCGAACTTTCTCAGATAGTATGCTTGGAAGTAGTAGTCCTGATCTGTCAAAAAGGTAGTACGCCAACTTCATCATTGACTCCACCTGCTCCTCATTTTCTTTAAATCGACTAGACGCTCGTAATGAAAGTGTTTGCACAACTTGCATTCTTGCTAAGAACAGTTGCGTGTGTTGTTCGTTTACATTCTACATTCTGTACATGAGACTGACCACTCACTTGCACCACTAAAAATGTACATACATAAGTACAATTATAAAGTCGTCAGAAACTCGTCATTACGGATCTGCCAACACAAGTATTTTGATCAGACAGTTTGTATATAAGTACCCAAATAAAGTGATTGTTTGTTATATCATCTTTGTTTGTGACTCCAGATACCAGGTATTATTCTCGTGACTTCTAGGAGCTCTCTATGGGGAATCTAAGCCATATAAAAATATAGTAGGACCCATTAATCTCTAATAAGATTTTATTGTCGAACATACTGAATGTTATCTACGGTCCATCGCTACATTACTCAACAACTCACTTAACCCCCGCAATAATTCCGAATAATGTCCCTCGAAAAGGGTTTCCCTTGGGTTTTGGGCGAATTTCGTGCATATTAATTGATTTCAATCAGTAATTGAAATGATAGCTGATTGAATTACAATTTGACTCAAATTGTAAATAAAGCTAAAAGAAAAAAGAGCTAGTTGGTTAATATACAAAGGAAAACATACATTAGTTGTTGGGAAAAATTGGAAAAAATCCTACGTTAGGATTTTTTAATCGTTACGTTAAGAAAAAGGAAAAAAAATGAAGACAATTGGTTACACTGGGATTTGAACCCGCGTCCTTTCAGAAAAAGGATCCCAAATCCAGCGCACCAACCGACTCGGCTAGGACGGGTGGAGTTCCTCTCCAGGGCCCTAATAACCCTCCAACTTCCCTTCTCAACTTTTTTTTTTACTTTGAAATGTTACAGCTTTTTTCTATGTCTTAAAATGACATAAAATGTATTTTAAAAAAAATTCACTTGTGATATACTCGAAATACGAAATAAAGATGGTATAGTTATGCTAATAGTTTGATATTACTAACTCTATTCATATAGATGGTAGAATACCAAACGACCTGATAGCTTAGTTAATCGGATCCTGCAACTCTTGTACTAATATACGTTATTTACTGGACTAGCCTTCACAATGTTCCACTGTCATTTCACCTTATCTCTTACGCCCATCGCTGTAATTCCAAAGTATCTCACGTCTTGGCATCTTGAAACCCCAGCTGCAGCAGGGTATCTCTCTTCTCAGCGTAGTATTTCTTCTTCAGGGCGGCTCAGACACGGATCAGGACGGGGAGGAGCATCAAGGGGAGATTTCATTTCAACCTCCACCACAGACACACAACAGGACAAAAAGGGAAGACTGCAGACAACACCGGGCAGGGGTTTAGGCCGTAAACCCGCGATCATTCTCATCGCGCGTTTCAATGTTTTTTTGGCAGGTGTTCCAGTTTGTCCTACTGGGGACCTGCTAGGTGTTCAATGACAATTACGGGTACCACAGGTGAGGACTCTTGCCAGACCCCAATCGCAGTGTCCACCATTACTGCCAACGACATCTCCAAAACCTTTGGCAATGACATACGTGCTATTGGCGATTTATCTCCTAACGTGAACCTCACGTTACAAACGGGCTTCAATGCCCTGGCCGGTGGCATACGAGGTACCGGCACAATCTCGATTCTTACTACGCAGGATCCTAGTGTCGGTATCCTCATTGACGAATTTGCGCTCAATCATGTGCAGACTCAATTTGTCGAACTCTTTGACCTGGAGCAGGGATACAATTGCAAATGATCAAATGATTTCATTGTCTGCAAAAGAATCTTCCGAAGATTCAATCGAATTAGTTCGAGAAGTAATCGAATTGATTGTTACACAAATTGTTGAAGAAGAAAGACAGTTTTACATGATAGTCGATCGTCTTGTTGAACAAGCTTGTTCACGAGCATTGAGTTTATATCTCATGGAACGTCGTGCTCAACTCTTTTCTGGATCTTCACATTTACCTCATCATAAATCATGTACATTGAGAACCGGCCCAGCAGCCCGTCCACGCTGAAGCCCGGGAAGATCGTGCGGAGCCTCGCCTCGTGGCGGGTGAACATGTTCCGGACCGCGGGATTCATGTACTGGATCCTCAGGTCGGCGTCCGCGATCATCAGGTTCGTCTCCAGGCCGTCCACGGCCGACTGGAGCCGGGCCACCTCGCCCTCCTTGATGCGGGCCTGCGTGACATCCGACCACTCGAGCGTGTTGCCGACGTACTCCCCGGCAGCGTCGAGGGTCGCGCTCAGCAAGGTTTGAACAGTGAGTGATATAATCCGTCAAAGGGCAATAAATAGGACATCAACCACAAAGATAACAAACATATGCTCTTTTTTTTTCTTCGGGACATGATCATTCCATTCTTAAGACAAAACAACTTTCGTAACTAAGATTCACAAGAATTCCCAAAATTTTCTAAGAAAATACAGAAATACGCAAAAAATTGTACTTCCGCGAAGAACCACATTTCTTTTGGGTAGTGTAATAAAATCATTTTGTAACAGAATCCTAACACATCCGCGAGGCGAAAATAAACCGTGCGATGCGGGCGTTTTGTATCGCGATCCGGCAACAGTGCCGGCATCTTGGGGTCGGATGCGATGCGGCCGCTAGATACGGCAAACCCTAAGAAAGTGTTAATGAAAAAAGCCGGGCAGCGGATGTTTGCCCAGCGTAAAAAGTGGCGAAAGGTCAAGCGGCGGCACCCCGGCGGCCGCCCCATCCGGGATCCCGGCGTCCGCACCGGCAGGCAGACCACTGATGAGACAATGGGGTTTCGTTGTGCTCTTGATGTTGAGGCGTATAATCCGGCACCAAAAGCTGAGTAACCCAAAATCTACGAAGTCTTTTATCCCGGTGTTATTATGGACGGACGATTGAAGCTTATCCTTGCTGCCGTGATTTTGTTTATGATCGGCATGCCCGTGTCTGGAATTTTACGAGGCACCAAGCCTCCACCTCCAGATCCTGATCTAGCGAAGATCGCCGAACCCCTCCAAAATCCTCAAGACCATGCGTTTTCAAGGTTTCCAGCGTTTCCACTAACATGTATGTACTATCAACGGCTCGGCTGACACCCTGCACTCCGCGCATGCCCTTTCCGGGTTTCCAGGGTTTCCACTAACATGTATGTACTATCACCCGCTAGTATGATGCCCTGCACGCTCAGAATGGGTTTTCAAGGTTTCCAGGGTTTCCACTAACATGTATGTACTATCACCCGCTAGGATGATGCCCTGCACGCTCAGAATGGGTTTTCAAGGTTTCCACACCAAGTACAATACGAAATAGTGACAGGAGCAGCAAGGGCAATATCTCGCACGTCTTGACGCGTTGTGCACTTTTTGTAAAAATGCACTTCAAATTTTCTGTCCATTGCATTATCATTTTCCTGCTGATTTTTCATTTCATTTTCATTTGCATCATTTTTTTCATTTGGCTACACTTGATCTTGAAGTCTTGGAAATAGAGAGACACCAATAACTTTATTCCCCAATAATTCATAGACATTGTCAAGTACAACTAGCCAAAGTGTTTTTTTGGAGGGGAAAATGGATTCATACAAGCTAGTTGGTCTTTTTTGCTTACTAATTTAGGTGATATTGCTATTAAAATTGCTTCTTGCACCTGGTGGCAGACTAAGGCACATGCATAGGGTCCCTTAATATTTGCAGCTTAAAAACTAGGTTTTCCATTTTTATAATTATTTTTATGTAACAGAAAAACCTGATATTCATAATCATTTTGCATTTGAAACACTGCTGTTCTCTTTACAAAGACCGATGAAATAATCGCCAGAATCTGAAAAAAAATCTATAAATTATACTTTTTATCATTGCAATTAATAATTTTTCTGTTTCCGTACCATGATATATACAGGTGCGCCTCAAGGAAGAGGGCATAATTACCTGCCTAGATGTGGAAAAATACCTTAATATTGAGGTTTTTTTTTATCAAACAAAAAATACCCTTGAAATTGTGCAAAATGCCTTTTTGAATCTTTATGAAGAGAATAGAGCAAAATCCTTGCTTCCTCATTACATTTATTAAGTGTGTTGTCAACTGTTTCTTACTTTCAGTTGAAAAAACTATTTTTTATAAATTTCTGATCGCTTTTAACTAATATCGGGAAATCTGGCTCATCCTTCGTGAAAAATTCCGGTACTTGTGTATCATGCGCCACTCACTCAAGTTTAAGGTGACTCGAGAAAAACCCGGTTTCTTCGTTACTTTAGAAACAAATTTGTGCTATATATTTGTACATTAGGGGGGGGGGGATAAAATATAGTCGGAAAATGTCCAATTTAGCCGGCTTTCGATCACAATCTCCATCGTGCAGGTATGTGACTAATTTTTGTGGTGAAAGTTATTGTAACGGTTGCCGGTGATCGTGGTAGTGATTCGCCAATCTAATATTCCGTGATTTGTATCATGATGCGAAATTGCACTAATTTTTTATTTTTTTTTGCTCACTCGTTATCAAAATGGAGAGTTCGAAGCTGTATAATCCCAGTTTTATAACGCTTTTGTTGCCATGTGATCTTGGGGAAATATAAATTATAAGTAATGGACTCAAACTGACATGTAACATGAAAGTTTTATAGTATTTTAACATTAGATAGTCTCCTCGATGTTTTGGTGTCATCACGATTTATGTTCATCTCACAAATTTTCATTAATTACCTTTGTTATCTATTTTTGTTTGTCATTAAGAAAACGTTAGCATTATTTTTGGGAGTCATGGTACTGAAAGAGAATGTCTGTGACCTTGAAACGTGTCTGATTCAAATGATTGAGGAAAATAGTAAGATTTTAAATAATAAAATTTAAATATTACCATGGATCAGGATTCCCGAAATGCCCAGGGTTGTCAGGACCCAATGTAGGGTGGGACCACTGCTCTAAATCAATCAACGAATCTTTGCAGGGACTTTGAGCTGATTTCACTTTATCTCTAAAGGTAGGTTCACACATTCTTTTAGAAATCGCGAAATATTATATTATTCCAGATTATAAACACATCATTAATCATATATGACGATGATAATGCTCCGTCGAACAGAAACATGTCTTCCACTCTGAAGAAAAATTTGTGCCTCAAGCGGACGATTTCAGGAGAAATCTTTAACGCTCGTCTAAGTGTGGAATAAGTTGAAATTTTTAATCAAGACAAAAAACTAAATAAAAAACAAAATTAGATACAATTATCCCATGTTGGTACTCATCAGTCAATAACATAAAGCAAACTAACATAAAAATAAATAAGGTGTTAAGAATTGATAGAAAAAGTAAAAACTACAGAAGGAAATTAACAAAAATAACAAAAGCAAAAATTGGCGCCTTGATCATACCCGTCCAAAAAGTCCATGGCTTAATCGCTAAATTCAAATGTTGAAAAAAGTGTTGAAAATCTACACCAATAAGAGCACAACCCATCACAGCACCTCCCAATAAGGCAACCACATTTGCAAAAAAACCCAGAAGGGGAAGGGCGATTAAAAGCGCTAAAACGCGCGGTATGACAAGATACTGAATGGGATTAAGCCCCATCACACGAAGAGCGTCTATCTCTAGGGGGGCGGCGACCAGGAAGCCGCGGGACTCGATGCACCCCAAGATGTCCGGCTTTTCGGGCGCGACGGCCTCATAGAGCCGTTCAACCGTGGTCTCCCAAGCTTTCGGATGCGCCAGGAGGGTTGAGATATCGTAGAACAGTATTCCCGGCTTGGGAAAATCCGGGAAGGTCGCGATATGGTCCTTGAGGTTCATCGCTCTTCAATCACTGCCGTCATCCAAATCGTGCCGCGCGCGGCCGCGGCATCCTAGCGATTTGAAGGTGAATTAGATGTATGTATGATTTTCTTGTAAAAGAATAATTTGAGTCATAGTTTTACCTTTTCGCTGCTAAGCCTGTGTTGTCTTAAAGCACTCTTCATTAAAGCCTGTCGTAACTTTTCTGGACTTGTCTCCTCAAGTATAAGGTCTGATACCTGTAAATAAATAATGTGACTTATGATTCTATTTAAATAGTTTGAGAAACCTAAAAGAGAAGGTACTTATTTTTCTAAAAATAAAGAAAAAAAGCGGCAGCTCCTTCACGCGCTGGCTCGAAAGCCTGCACGGCGCCTAGGAGCCTGACCCAAGATGGAGCACACCGTCCAGACGCGCATCCATCCCCGCCCGCTGCGTTGCGCTCCCTGCGCCGTAGCGACAGCTACGCCTCGGTCGCGCGCCTTGCGGGCGGGGCGTCTGCACGCCTGGGCCGGCGCACTCCAACTTGGGTCACGCTCCTAGCCGGCCCCCGGTCCCGCGTTTCCGGTAGGCCCGTGCCGGCGACTCCGCTGCTGGCCGCGTCGCTGGCGTTTGTGCTTGGCTTCTCCACCGTGTTCGTCGCGCCCGGCGCCGGCGCCTCGACGATCGGCCGGCTGCTGCGTATCTGGCAGGAGCCGCTGGCGATCGTGGCCGGGCTGATCATCATCGTGATGGGACTCAATCTCCTCGGTATCCCGCGCATCCCGCTGCTGTCCCGCGAGGCCCGCTTCCAGGGCGGCGGCAAGCCGGCGAGCCTGGCGGCGGCCTACCTGAGGGGGCTGGCCAAACTCATTTTACCTACTACTGAATTTGTCACCGATAGCTGCATAAGAGCGTTTCAAAACTACCCATGTCAAAACAAATACATTACTTGCTTAATTAGGTTCACCCACTTCCTTTTTAATCGTGATACATACAAGTCAAGACTAGACCAAGTTAGCGATTAGGCGGTACCAATTGTGTTGGTACCGCCTGTTGTTAGCTACTACTTCGTCATCAACGGTGCGCCAACTGTCCACGGGCCACCAGCATCAATGACTGAATCGGCGGAGGAAGCCGCTCCCGCCGAACAGGCGATCTGGCAGATCTGGCTGATGTCGGGCAATGGCGGGGTCGACGCCAGCATGCTCCGCGGTCTTCAGGCCATGGGCACGCGGGATCACGACGCCGCGCTGGCCGCGTTCGGCGAGGCGATCGCCGCCCAGCCCGATTTCGCGGAAGCCTGGAACAAGCGGGCGACCGTGAACTACATGATGGGCCGGTTCGATGCGTCGGTGATCGACATCCAGAGAACCCTCCTTTTGATGAATACTTCTCTCGTGAATCTGAGGAAAACATTCATCGGCAGAGATCTTTTCAGCGCATTTAAGGACGATAGCTTTAATTTGAAGAGGATAAAGCTTTTAGAGTATACGTTAATTGGGTAAAAAAGAAGGTTTTGTGCATCACTAGAGGCCCAAGAGGTAGACACAGTAACGCAAAAGGAAGAAGTAACTTCACGATGTTTCAAATTTGAGTGAGTTGTTTATGTTAGGCCTAGTCTGCGGCTTGACATCGTCGGGAGCGTCGAAAGCGAATCCACCCGCCGAACCCCTGGCGCCTCCTCGAGAACCTCGACGATCTCTCGCACCGCGGCGAGGGCAACGTCTGGAGCTCCGAGATCAACCGGAATCGCCACTACGACGATCTCGTCTCCTCCAAAGAGCTGCTGACTGTACTGATGAAACTCGTACTCGGGGGAATCGACCTGGAGGAACGACGACGCTGACGTGTCGACCTCGGCGAGATCGGCCAACCACGCCAATCCCGGATTGGCCCAAAAGGAATGGTGCCGATAAGGCATGCTATAAGGCCCACTATCAAATAGAGCAACGGCCCATCCATCATGATGCGCCCGCCTTCAATTTCAGTTTATTGATAACCCTGAGCTTGCAACTTGAACAATGTGGCATATTGGCCCTCACTCTCCAGCAGTTCCTGATGACTGCCCTCTTCCTGAATCTCTGCCTTTTCCAAAACGATGATGTGATCCGCCATGCGCACCGTAGAAAAGCGATGAGAAATACAAATATCGATTTAATAGTGACGGCCTTCTGACAAAGATCTACAGAAATGGGTTCAGAAAGATGACATGGATGGTGGATGATTTCTTTGTTGGGTTTGTAATAAAAGTTACATTGGAGAAAAGACCCATGCTCTTTGACATTCCAAAAATAAATTTTACATCAAGTACTTTGATGCATAGCAGCATATTACCAACCTGTAAATTACCTTAATTAATTAATTACCTTAATTTGCACTTTGGAGCAAATTAAGATCTGATGACGTCGAGATTAGAAAAGAAAAGATTAGAAGTTGCTGAGTAACAATCAAGGTTCAAAAAGTCTCAAACCTTTAATTAAATCAATCAGCAGTCCAAATAAAAAGCCCTGCTTGACTTAAAAAAGCTTGCGATAACTGAAAGGCAGGCTGTCGTAGTATTTAAGTTTTAGCTAGAAATCATATTTTTTTTTTTTTTTTGATTTTACAGAATAGTTGTATTATTCATTCTGAAACAGTCCCCATTATAAACACTTCAAATGATTTTTTGAACTGAAATAAGTGAGTCCTGGGTGAAATTTCTGTAGAATAACACCATTTGATGATTATATCGCAGCCGACGTTTTCAGACATCAACAGACAAGCAAAAGAACAGAATTGGAAAAATCGAAAAGTGTAAGTGGCAGAGGAAAAGCAACTTGGATTGAAAATATCAGCCTTAGTCTCATGTTTACTTTAATAGCAGTTAAGCTATAAGAAAATTCCATGCATTGCTGTGAATTGGTTACCTGGTCCTGGGTATTTCCCGGAATCACTTTTTCACGATTAAGTTCATAACTTTCAAACTCTTCGGGTGTTGCATCCTGGTTTATGACCAATAATTTAACCTTTGTATTGGCTGGAATAACCAGTTCATCAGGATAAAACAGATGATCTTTTATCAAGATCTCAAATACTGGTGGTGCAGCATAACTATTCAGTGGAATCAGCAGGATAGCCATGCATATAAAAAAATATTTCATCATGTATTGAACGCCACAGGAAAATCAAAAAGGCTCAGCGGCGGCAGTTCGTATTGCACACCCTGTTTCTCTTCGAATTGCAGCTTGGGCTGCGCCTCGGCCATTGCGCGCGTCGAGGGCTGTACCGGCTTGCGCGGCGTATGCTGCACCACCTTGCGCGGCTCGGCCACAGGAATGCGCGGTGCCTCAGCCACATTGAAGCTCTCCTCTGCCTCTTCGGCAGGGGCCTCGGGGATATGCCGTGCCGCGGCGGGCGCTTCGTCCGAATGCGCGGCGGTCAGGGGGGGTAGGCCTAAAGCAATGAAATAAAGTATTTATTTATTTACTTATATAACCTAAATAATTCTTATTCAAATTCATGTAATTTGTTAAAAGGAAGAAAACAATGACGAAAATTATGAATATATTAGACTAGGGAACTAAATTGATTCATTTTTTTTTTAATGCACTGATCGAAAAAAATCCGAAAAGTTAAAGTTCTTAAATAATATTCCGAAGTATTATAGTATAAAAAAATCACGAAAAAAGCTGTTCGAAGAACCCGGAACAGGTCACCCTGCTGTTGATCCCGGCCAGCTTCAGCAGCGCCGAGGAGCGCGACAGCTTCTTCGATGGCGCCATCGAGCGGACCCGGAACCGCGGCCATGTGGAAATCGCCAAGGTGAAGGCGGCCTGTCCCGAGGACAGCAACTGCGACCGCGAGATCAAGCTGGTCGAACGCGCCGTCGACATCGAGATCGGCAATCTGAGAAGCAAGTGGGCAGCGGCCAAGATCGCCAGCTAAGGCCAAGTCACGATGGATGGATTAATCGAAAATGTATGCGGAAAGCTCGTTTTTGGGACTGCCAGCGACGTTGATGCCCAGCGGTTCGCGAGACTGGCCGTCGGCGGAATGGATTTCAAACGGGTGAAGTTTTTAAGGGAAACCGAACGGCAGAAAATTGTCGACTACAGAGTCGTCAATCGGGTAACGACTTCGACCAGCCCGGAAGGAAAACACTCCACGGCCGTCACACCTATTGAAAAACCGATTACGGTAACCGAAACCGAACACCGGCGTGCGCCCCGCGCTGCCGCCGCACCTGGCCGACCTGTTGGACCGGCCGGAACGGTTCGAGATCCTGCCGAACGATGCCCCGGCGCTGCAGGCGCATATCCGCAACGCGCTGGCGATGGCGGGCGCGGCATGAGCGGCGTGCGCATCACCACGCTCGACAATGGGCTCCGCATCATCAGCGAGGCGCGCGACAGCGTTCAGTCCGTGTCCCTGGGCATCTGGAACGGCGCCGGCACCCGCAACGAGCGGGAGAAAACATGGATTCTTTAGTAAAATTTGTACAAGGCGAATTTGTAACCAAAAAAGATTTACCAGAATTTAGCGCTGGTGATACTATTACAGTATACTACGAAATTAAAGAAGGTAGTAAAACACGTACTCAGTTCTTTAAAGGTGTTGTATTACAACGTAAAGGAAGTGGAGCTTCAGAAACATTTACAATCCGTAAAATGTCTGGTACTATTGGTGTAGAGCGTATCTTCCCAATTAACTTACCAGCTTTACAAAACTGGCTGTTCTTGAACCTGAAAACTGGGTCGTGAAATCGCAGGAAAGACTGCATCCGGTCGAAGGGGGACGGTTTATCGTCCATGGCAGCCATGACTTGGATCGCTTCCGGACTTATCGCCGTGCCATATTGATCGACGCAGGTCAGGCTTTCGGCACCGCGCATCACGGCACGACCCGTGGCTGCCTGATCGCTTTATCGAACCGTCTCAAGCTTGGGCTTCCATGCCGCATGCTCGATATCGGCACTGGTTCCAATTGATTGAATCACATTCGAAATCTATCAGTACTCGACTTGTACATTTCACTGTTCAATTATTTTCGAATTCAACACTAATCATTCAAGCCATTGAACATGATCATCTATTCGAAATTCTTCTCTCGTCTATCTATTCACTCTTTTCCAATGTTTTAATTCGTTGTCAATTACAAAATCCTAATGAAAACTATCATTATGTTATATCAGAACTCGATTTTTCAAAGGATATGCATTATTGGTCGATTGGATCAGAAACTTCTGTTATTTCGAAGTTAATTTGAAGATGTGATGGATTCCCCGGTTCACAGCAGGAATTGGAAAAAGGGATGATCATTCTTCTGGATGACGTCGAAAGTATATTAAGTGAAGATATTCTGGTTAGGTATTTCAGCAGGGACTCGTATTCCCAATCTGGTTTCTGCTGTTAAGATAGAGACAAATAACTGTGTTGGACTGAGAGCAATGGTTGCTGTTCTGGCACTCGGAAGAGCAACTCAGAGCTTTTCAGAGTGGGCCTCGGAGCGTGGCTCGCTGGGTCTCTCAGTCAGCGAGGCCTCTCCCTTGGAGCCACCCGATGAGCATCAGGACGGACGTCGTGCACACTCGGCTCAGGCTGCCATGCGTCAGCTGGGCAACTTGGTAGCCAAGCCCAAGCGCCGCCAATCCACTTCTCTTCCTCCCCCTGAGGTGGGCATGCCCGGCTTGGTGTCCTCCGAAGACAATAGCATTGGTGGGCCTTCCCCCTCTGCCGTGGACGACAGTCGACCGAAGTGCTGTTGCGCGAGGGTGTCTTTAACACCATCGCCAAGAACATCACGGTCTATGTTCGCGCACGCCAGGAAACGGGCGAGTTAAGCGGTATCATTGTCCATGACAACCGGGATCAGAACCAGCAAGTCACGCTGATCGCCGAGCGCGGCGCCTTCGTGGTGACCGAAGCGGGACCACGGGTCTTCATGCAAAATGGCAACCGGCAAAGCCGCGACAATGTCACGGGCCGGACCAGCCTACTCTATTTCGCAATCATCTACAGGAAAGGTAAAGGTTATCGACTTCAATGTTGAGGAAGCAGATGCCGAAAAAGTCAGCCCGCCAGTAGCCGATAAAAACACGGCCTCAGAACATACTTCAGATAACAAGCTCCTGATCATCGAAGACAACCCGGACATGCAGGAATATTTACGTCATCTCATGGCTGATTTATATCAAACGGACATAATCACCAATGGTAAACCCGGTATTGAGCAGGCCATCATCGACATTCCCGACGTGATCAGCGACGATTTCCTTGAATTCGTCCGTCGGCTTGAAGAAGAACTCGAACTTCAACAGGTCGCGAAGATGCAGGGCCTCGGCCCAGAAGGCCTCGACACGCGCTCCAGTCTCGTCGGCCCCGTTCTCCCAGGCCCTGAACAGAGCGACCTCGAGAATCGCGTCGTTCACGAAGTAGTGGATTGCCGTATTCCGGTAGAACGCGGCGGAGAGATGCTGTTCGCGCGCGATGTGATAGACCGGATCGGAGCCTCCCTCGAACCATTTATTCTTATATCTAATCCCGATAAGCCACAGCTAAAAGATTTCACCCACAGCTAAAGATTTTAGCCAAAGGTAAAGGAAAAATCTGTTAGCCACAGCTAAAAGATTTCAATTAATCTTGTTTCACCATATTTTGACGCCACGATAGGTAAAAAAAAATAACTTTTTGTTTATATAATGCTGTTACATAATACTTGTTATATAACTTGTTGTTGTAGGCCTATAAATTTTTTTTTATTAAAAAATATTTCCCCCCACGTCGAATCCGGCTTCGTACTCGGGACCAGGGAATTCAAGCATGCAGTACACGTGATCTTCCGCGTCACGGTCGAGTCCGAAGACGTGCCGGCAGCCACAGGCGTAGACGCTCAGCGGATGCGCCTTCTTGCCGTCCTTATTGAGGGCGCTGATGAAGATGCTGGCGGCATCAAGCTGGTGGCTGCCAAGCTCGGCCATCAAACCGCCGCCGGTCCGCTGCCATAAACGCCAGCGACATAGCTCTTCCAAAGGCGGCGATGCTGCGTCCGCGGGGGTGGGAGCTGGCGGAGAGGGTGGGATTCGAACCCACGGTAGGGCGTTGACCCTACACGCGATTTCCAGTCGCGCACCTTCGGCCACTCGGTCACCTCTCCACACGGGACCCCCGGGTGCGGGAGCCGCCTGCACTGCCTGCTACTGCAAAGAACCCACGCGCAATGCTCCGCCGGTGGCCCTCAGGGCCCCGAAGGTGCATCCCTCAACCGAGCAAAGAAGCGTCGAAGGACGTAAAGCCAGAAGACTTGATAGTGCAAGTGGTCGTTATATTGAGTTTTGTAAGAGCCAGTTCCCGAAAGAGCTTTCTCTAGAAGGAATTAAAATCGTATTAGATTGTGCCAATGGTGCAACCTATCATATTGCACCGTCTGTAATGCAAGAATTGGGTGCAGAAGTGATAACAACGGCTTGTGAGCCAGATGGCATGAACATCAATGCAGAGTGTGGTGCAACACACGTAGATGCGTTGAAACGCCAGGTACTAGAAAACATAGATTTGTATGTGCAAGAAAGTACACCAGTTTTAAATCTGTTTGCTAAACACATAATAGATCTTATCCTATGAAACCTTCAAGAGTCAGGACAAATGTGAAGAGCCACAGCTTATAGTAGGAAAGCTACCATGTGAGACCAACCATTCCTTAAAATCTGCCTCTAACATGGGTTGACCAATAAAAAATCCCTGCGCATAATCGCAATTTAGTTTACTCAGATGCTCAAGTTGAATGACTGTTTCAACACCAATGTAGTTAAGGTACTTCCTTAGTTCGTTGATAAGCATTTACCTAGATACCCAGCACTAAGTAAGGCTTTTATTCGGAATACGGTCAGAGCAAGTTATTATCTTATCCCAAACTTTAAGGTATCGTTCCAGACATATATGACCTTTTGGACCGATACGATCCAAAATCATATTGGTCTTTGATCGACTTGTTCCCTCCGGAGTTTTGTGTCACATTTATAGGAACATCACCACACATTCTTCCAAGACAGATGCGGTAGATCAATGATGTGATCAAACAAGTGAAGTTTGGCAAACAGGCTAAAAGAATTCAGATTTTTCCACATTAGAAAATTGTAAAAAATTTAATATATTTTACTTCGATTAAGAGTTACATGTTGGATAAAGAATTCACAGATAGTTTACGAATTCGTTGGGACATGGTGACAATCTTTGAACATCGCTGGTAACATCTCAAAAATGCCCTTAACTTTGTAATTAAGTCCATTATATGAATCTGCAATTTCCATCACTCGTATGGAAGTATTTCATAGTATGAGAAAAACTAGTAGAGAATGTGTACCTATTATGGTTGATCTTGTATTTTTAATATGTATATTTGATGTTAAATATGCATTTCCAAATTTTATATTACCAATGTTATCACAAGATGCTAGTTTAGAATTACAATTAGTTGGAATGCATGCATTTAATTCTATTGCTGATAATACACATATAACATTTGATAAAACATATGCATTTACTAAACGCCCAATAGATGTATCTAAAGAACGCCTGGCTCGCGTGGGCCTCGCGCTCGCGGCTGGCTCCGTTCGTGAAAGCGGCACGCACAATCCGAAAGAACCTCGAGGGAGTCGTCGCCTACATCAAAACACGGCTCACCAACGGGCTTGTCGAGGGTCTCAACAACAAGGCTCGGATGATCACGCGGCGCGCGTTCGGTTTTCACAGCGCGGGTGCGCTGATCTCCATGCTGTACCTCTGCTGTGGCGGGATTCAGCTCGATCCGCCACTCCCGCAACCCAGCGTTCTCAAAGTTGTACTTTTGTTACGGCAGAAATCATCAATCCCTCAAAATTTGTGATTGATTTTGTGTTCAATGTGGTTTCTGGAGAACTATTTCAATAGTTTATTACAATGTCAAAAGCAGGGGGGCTTTGGGCTTACACGGATTGCGGTTTTAGACATTTTTGGGACTCGGGTTGCGGGAGCCATGTTAAAAGCATGGCGGTTTTCGGGTTTCGATTATCTCACGGGTCACGGTTCATGCTGTTTTTCCTGAGAGCCAATTTTATTACCTAAATCTAATGAAAATATCCTACCTTCATCCGGTACACAGCTCCAATCGGCAACAGCAGGAGATTTAGTCTTGACAAATCCATTAAGAATCATCAAATTTCTGCGAACACTTTGATCCAATTTCACTTCTGCCGGTTGTCCTGGTTTGGTTTTAACAAGAATACTTGCAGAGGCACTTCTAGAATCCTTTGAGAATGTCAAGTTGAATATGTAACTGCGGGAAGTAAGTGAACTCAAAATGTTCACTTGCGTGGGTAAAAGATCCAAGATCAATCGACTATAACTATGATATCCAGTTAAGGGCGCAACTGAGGGAGGGGATGTTGCTACGTGAAGAGGGAGGAAATTCGGGCTGCGGCGCCAACAAATTCAAAATTTAACCAGCTACATTGGAAATCTTGCTTATGAGTCGAAATTTCTCGGCATGTTGGACAGTTTTGTGGACGCATTCTTTAAGTCTCGTCTTCAAATTTACAATCCTAGTTGCATCCCTCGCTTCATTGCCTTTTTGAACTTCAATATCAACACGAGGAAACCATTCGGCTTGCAGATTGCGATTGCTGAGCATAATTCCCGGAATCACTATCCCTTGGAACCAATGCCGTCCAATGGGCCGTGTCAGCGATCCTCGTTTTGAAGTCGAACTTCCCGTGGAACGCTCCATATGACAATCCTGACAAATCGTGCCTTGCAATATTTGTCCGGGCAATTCGGCCTGGGTCACGTCTTTGACCTTGCTAAAATGGCAGGCTGAAATCCCAAGGGGTCACGATCTTCGACTTTGCTGCGGGTGAACCTGCACACGACACACCGGACACTGTTAAAGAAGCTGCCTATCAGGCTCTGCAATCAGGTTTTACCAAATATACGGCCGTCTCTGGCATAGACGAATTAAAAGATGCCATTATCGAGACGTTTCGTGAAACCCATCAGCTTGAGTATGAACGATCTCAGATTTTGGTCTCCTGTGGGGCTAAGCATACCCTCTACAACTTCACACAAGCCAAACGCCGGAGGAAGTTACGTATTGACCTGCATCCACCCAACGTGCGTTTTCGATTCACTCCACTTGGTCGCTTTGGTTACGTGCAAGATCGAAAAACATTTTGTTGGACGTGGCACGCAAACCGTCTAGCAATCCAGCTTTGGCAAACAGGGCTGAGCCGGAACAGACACTCATGTTGATCTGGGCTTTGGGGCAACGCTCGCGCAAGAAATCTAAGATGGCATTGTTGTTGAGTTCAACCATGGTGCCTATGCCATTTATAATCGACCATTTTCTTTAGATTAAGGAATACATAGGGTTTTATACCCTCAGAAAGGTATATTCGGGGTAAATTAACTTTTTGCCTAGCTATAATTCAACACCGCCAAATTGAATTTATTAACCTATCTGAGTAACAGAATAAACTTCGGAATTTATTATTCTCTTTTGGCGGCTGTCTTGGACAGGGAGTATTTGGAATTCAGTATGTGTTCCTTAAGTGCGGCTGGCAATATGTCAAAATTATTTGCTCATCCCCTTCGTCGAGGGCATGCACCGCCTCGCCCGCGGCGCCGGGCGCGGCGGCATGATCGTGCCCCTGAGCGTCGTCTTCAGCCGCTCGACCCGCACGCTGCGAGACGAGGTCATCCTCCCGTCCCTGCGCGACTGGGAGCTCTACAGCTTCGACCGCATCCCGTCGGGGCTGTTCGAGGCCACCGTGCGCACGCGGACGACCATCGCGATCGCGGGCCCGCGCCGCGCAGACACGCAGGTGCGCACGTCGCGCCAAAATATGAAGTAATTGGGATTTTTGATTACGGCATGATCGAATATGATTCATCCATCTCCTATGTCAATCTCTCAGATGCAATGGACTTCTTCGATATGGAAGGCAAGGTCTCAGGAATAGAGGTTAAGGTAGAAGATATTTATAATGCAAAAGGCTTGGGCAATGAACTTACATCTGTTCTTGGATTTCCTTTTTACACAAGAAATTGGGAAGAGGTAAACGTAAGATTATTTAAAGCTCTCAGATTAGAGAGAAACATAGCAAGCTAAGCAGACTAAGCAAAGCAAGCAAATAAAGGAAATGAATAAAAGAAAATAGAGACTTACATAGCAAGCTAAGCAGGTTAAGACAGCAAATAAAGTAAAGGAATAAAAGAAAAATAGAGACAAACATAGCAAGCTAAGCAGACTAAGCAAAGCAAGCAAATAAAGGAAATGAATAAAAGAAAATAGAGACTTACATAACAAGCTAAGCAGGTTAAGACAGCAAATAAAGTAAAGGAATAAAAGACGGGTTGGAATTTTCAAAGACCATACTGTTTTTCCATGACATACAAACAAACAAAAGTTCAATAGAGACAAATCTTTTACTAGACAGTAAAACAACTCCAAAAATCTATCGATGTTTCTAGAGATTTTGTTGTTGTCTCACAATAACAAATTTCCTAGAGATTTTGTTGTCACGACAATTTTTAATCCTCAGCATCTGAGAAATATCTAACATTCAAGTTGTATCACGCTGGCTTAATTAAGCTAATTAAACCATCTATCATTCATTGCTAGATAGTATTGTCTCATTTTAAAAGTAGCAAATTTTTCCAACAATTCTCCATGTTCGGTTGTTTCACGTTTGATATGATGATTTCCCACAGCCAAAAATTGGTAATTATTTTCTTTTAAATTTCTATATAAATAGTCTGAAAGGTCTAGCAGGGTTTTCCATTTTCCAGTGTATTTTCCTGGGCCATGAATATAAGCAGAGCCATATATTGTTACAGTAGCAAGCAATGACCTGAACAAAAAGAATGCTGTGTCTCTCAACAACTGAAAACAACAAGAAGAAAACATCTATGAATCACATAGCAACTCAATGTTTTGACCCGTCATGGGGATACTGAAGGATTTAAAGATATTTTTATGTTTGTCCTTCTCGAGTTTTATCTTCGTGACTCACGTTTATATACTGACTAGAATAAGCTAAAATAAGGCCTAACCAAAGAAAAAATACGTTAGGCCAACAAACCTGTCTACAGTCTCTAGCGCTTAAATTCTTCTCCTCAACAGGCACAAGAGCTTCTTGAATGTGAACGATGTACTGTTTACTTAACTGATGAGCAAACTGAGGGCGGGGTAAGCCGAATCCTTTATTCATACCTACTATACATATTGCATACACCTTTAAAGAATCGTCATTTTGATTTAGGCTATTTCACACGATATCGAATTCAAATGAATACATTTGTGACGATAATGAATACGGTATGAAGATGAAATAAAACGGTTCGGAATACGGAACAAAATGAGTACGATATCGTAGAAAAACCTGTTCTAGTCCGCAATGTCTGTTATTGCTAGACTACGTGGTCAATAAGCATTCTTTGAAATAATATTGTGCATCACAGGTTACATGATTCGCGTATTGAGAATACTTGTTTACAGATCAAAAGTACAGCTTGTGGTGAATCTAGTGTATGACTTTTCATTAAAAAGGTTGATGTCGGTGTCTGGGTTTTCAGGAGGCATTCTAGCGCAAGGCATTTATAAACCGTGACATTTGAAACTACGTTGGGGAATCATCATCATAATCATCGTCGTCACTGCCTTCATCCGCTTCATCTTCTGATGTCAGGGCACCAAACAAACTTTCACTGTCTTCATTCCTCTCTTCTATTACTGTTGTTCTTCTTCGTTTCTCCGGCGGTTGCTGTTCATCTCTCAATTCAGTCTCTAATTGCACTCTGGCGTCTGAACCATTAACTGCTGCTGTTTCGTTATTGTCACTCAAATCTGGTGGAAATTGGCTGCATGAATACCATAGTGGCTGGATACTATTAAAACTAAAAAAAAAAAAAAAAATAAAACAGCCCTAGTATCATCATTGATGAAGACATTAGTGACCACATCAGATCATGGCATCATAATGTTCTGGTTTAACTTTGTTGAAGTAATAATGCTAAAAAAAACTTTTGTATAACTTTTTTAGATTTTTCTTATAATGATACAAAGGGGAAGGTAATTTTCAAAACGTAGGTGTAAATTTGTCCAACTTCATTGGCATTTCTGGCAAATATTAATTGATGTAGCCGAAGTAGAAATTCTTGAGGTAGTCGAGGTACTGCTTCTCGCCGCGGCTGATAGCGTCAAGGTCGTCCTCCATCTCGGCGGTGAACTGGTAGTCGACCAGCCCGCCGAGGTGGTCCTCAAGCAGCTTGATGACGCTGAACGCAACCCAGGTCGGAACCAACGCCCCGCCCTTCTTGAACACGTAGTTGCGGGCCTGGATGGTGTCGATAATCGAGGCGTAGGTCGACGGTCGACCGATGCCCTTTTCTTCCAACGAAGACCAAGCAGGATTTAGAGAAACTCGGTTACTCGTTGGAAAAGCTGGCTCAAGAAGACCCTTCTTTTAATGTGAAATCAGATGAAGAAACCGGCCAGACCATTATTTCCGGGATGGGAGAGTTGCATTTGGAAATAATCGTCGATCGCCTTTTACGAGAGTTTAAGGTGCAGGCGAATGTGGGGAAGCCGGAAGTGGCCTATCGTGAAACCATTAGAGGGCGTGCTGAATCTGAAGGGAAGTATATTAAGCAGAATTTTGATGCTTACGATGATCAATCTCTACAGGCGTTTTTCGTTGAACAGGGCAAGGGCAGTGTTAAATCGATTTCATTGCTGGTCTCGGCGATGACATGCCCAGCCTGTGTCTGGCTGATTGAATCTCGACTCAGGCACCTACCAGGAGTTAAGGCAATAAATGTCAACTATTCAAATCAGCGCGCACAACTTAAGTGGGATGCTTCTCAAATTGAGCTGGGTCAAATACTGCAATGTATAAGCCTGCTTGGCTAACTGCCTTCACTATTTGTGCCCTCTGAGTACCAAATTCTTACAGGTTTTGATATTACATCCTCTTCCCTAGGGTCCAGGCCATTGATCTCTGTTATAATATTACATTTATATGTGTTACTATAATTAGATATGGTCACTTTGTAAAGTAGATTATGCACAAGTCGACGCACTGGGAACTGCTAGTTGAGTAACAAGAAAATTCACAAATATTTGTAAGTTAGAACTAGAAACAACCACTAGATAGTAAATGTCATCCTCGCCGTGATCAAGTACTACGAGCTGGTCGCTGATGTGGCGCACCAGACTTAGATGATGGGTAATAAGCACATAGCTAAGTCCAGTATCTTTTTGTAGGCGTAGTAATAAGTTTACCGTTTGTGCGCGCACAGAAGGGTCTAGAGACGATAAAGCTTCATCAAGCACTACAACCTTGGGATCTAAAATTAAAGCCCGTGCAAGTGCTATACGTTGCATTTGGCCACTACTAAACATGTGTGGGTAATAATGTTGACAAAGTCCTGTCAAATTATACCGGCGCGTATCATGACGAAAGTGCAGAAGCAATTAAGTCTGCCTTGTTCTTTCAGCTTTTTAATCCTGTAAAATGGATTTGGAGCGTACAGGGCGCCATTAATGACGGAATCAACTTGATGATCGAGTTTGGAGGTGGTATTGGTAAAGGAGAAACGCCGGCAGAAAAACGACCCAATTTGCAAAGCATCACAAAACGTGCTTACAAAGGACTCGATAAAGAAGGAGCTTATTTCACGCCAGTTCCCGTAGCACGATGTCCAGCGAGTTACCTGCCACCCTGGAAAGAAAGTGCGAGCGGCCGGTTGTTTCCTGCATGACATCCTGACGCAGAAAGTCCCGCACAGAGACGATCAACTCATCCACACGCGGCATATCACTGCTCTCGGCGACAGCAGGGTCTACCAACTCAACCGGGCCAGGAATCAACAGATTCACGCAATCCACCTGGCATTCGGATGACCGCCGCCCGATAGCCGGCCGCTCGACAGTAGCCTGAGCGTTCGCCTCCCTCAACGCGTGCTCGGCTGGCTCCTCGGCGAAGACAACCTCGACGAAGCGCTGCAGGGGTTCTCCAAACTGGTCGAGCCCGACGTGAGCTTCGACCAGGTCGTCCTGGCCGATGGCGTGAAAGAGTCGATCGAGGCCATGGTGCGCAACCATGCCGAGTACGTCGACACGCTGACCCAGTGGCGGCTGGACGAACGGATTACCTACGGTCGCGGGGTCGTGCTCCTCTTTGTTGGCGCAAGACAGAGACTTCGTCGCAGCTGACCACACTGCGATGTTTAAAGTTCACAATCTTCGGTGGCGACGACTGTGGGGATTTGTTGAAAGTGCCAGGATCGATTAAGACGGAAGAGATGTCACTCCTTGATGATGCTCGACGTGAAGGCTGACACCGTGGAGCGAGAGATTTGGAGGAGAGGGTGGATGTCGTCGTAGCTGCAGTGGAGCCGAAGAACGGATCGGTGAGGACAGAGACTGAGGAAGAGGAACTATCACTTGAATCGGGGTGGGGACGGTGTAGTCCAGTTCGGCCAATCGTTTTTCCAGCGGCCGGTACAATTCCATTTCTTGAAATGATTTCAACGTTCGTCTCTTCAGTCGTGTGGGGAGCTGCGGCAACCGTTTTGCCGCGCGATCCCGATGTGTGTGGATCGGCCGAATCTCGATAGACCGGCTTGGTGCTTCGAAGCATGGCCGGCCGCTGGGATGGTCCTTTCAAGACGTACCCTGGGCATTCACAGCAATGCTCGAGTTGTAACTGAAATAGGAGCGAGGAGCACAAACAATTCAAGTAAAAAGCGAAAACGAACTGTTGTGACGGCTGTTATGGGGGATTGTTTTCACAAGTCATTCCAATGTTTGTTCGCAACTGCAGAGACCATTGACCAGCACATGCAATTCTTAGCCAAGCAAAATTAGTCCCAGAGGAGGAGTTCAAATCGCCAGACAGAACAATTTGACTTCAAAGCCGATTGCTTATTTTGTTCAAGCGGAGTGGTTTTTGAGAATGCCAATTAAATATTTTCTTATGACAGGCTTCATGATTGATGACGATGCAAATTCATGATAATTACTAGATATATGCTGTATGCATCATTGAGAAGCATGTTTGTAAACACCGTTTTTTACTTATGAATTAAAGTCTTAATAATTTAATTTTTACGTAAGCTATAATTTGAATGAGAAGAAAGTAAGGCTAGATAAAAAAAATTGAAGCGAGAAAGGGATTTCAATTAAGGGGGAAGGGTATTTGACCACCTTAGCTGAATTTGAAGAAAGGGGTGAGGACATCAATTATAGAGAAAATTATTTCTAGAGGTCTATTTATTTGTAAAATAACACCACGGAGTATCTCTTCTAGTTCGAGGAAGTACTCAGAACTGAGTTCGTCTACATGTTGGGGTACTCCGGTATGGGGTGCAGAAAGATGGTGAGGATTTGATTCAGAGAAGGGGTTATTTTGGGCGTGAGGTAGTGGTAATCATCTAAAAATGCATTTGCTTTTCTTTTTTCTCCATAAATTACTCAGTAATTCTTAATTAATTTCATTTAGTAGCTGCGACCTCAATTTTTTTTAATAAAAATAAAATTTCCAAAAAATACAAAATAATTATAAGCATCGGATTATTTATTTGAAATTTTGTGCTCCTAGAATTTCTGCGTCCGGGGCAAGTATCCCCTCTGTCCGTCCCCTATAACAGCCTTTGAAAACAACTTAGGTTTTGGTCAAATCGCATGTTTTGTCATTTTTTTACGACGATCACACAATCTTAAAGACGTCCACCGTGGAAACCCAGTTGGCGGTGCTGTCGTGCTCGGCGTCAACCGGCAGCCAGTGGCCCCGGTTGTTGACCGGGTCGTAGGCGCCGTGACCGGCGAAGTAGATGAGCAGGTTGTCGTTCTCCGTCAGGTCGCTGCGCAGAGCGTTGAGCTGCGACAGGATCTCGTAGCGGCTGGCGTCGAACAGGGTGACGGTTTGAAACCCGAACCGTTCGTCGAGTACCCGCGCCAGCGCCAGGCCGTCGTTGGCCCGACCCGACGGACCTGCGCAAGCTTCCCAACATCCTCTGGGTCCACAGCCTCTGGGCCGGGGTTGAACGCCTAGTCGCCGAACTTCCGGATTTCAGCCGGCCCGTCGTCCGGCTGATCGACCCGCAGCTGGCCCGAAACATGTCCGAGGCGGCACTGGCCTGGACCTACTACCTGTTCCGCGACATGCCCGCCTACGCGCGCCAGCAGCGGGCGCATGAACGGTGCCAGCAACCCTATCGCAGCGCGGCGTCCGTCTAAATGTTAGTATTTAAAAATTAACAATTATATATTTTTCAAGGCAAACATTCTGTTATATTAAACACTTTTAAAAAACGGGTCACTCATTGGCTTGCTACTTGATGCTTCACGGCTCACACTTGTCAGCAGTTCCCGCGACCGTTTTATAAACTGTGACTTCATCTATAGAGAAGTTTAGGTTTTAAAGTGATTTTGTGATTACAATTGCCAGGCATTTTGAAGAAAGAGTGGTTTTTGCAAAGAAAAATAGAAAATGTTTGCAATCTACTCAAAGCTATGCAACTTTGGTTGCACAAAAAAAATCCTGGTGGTATCGAACCAAATCGTTGTAGCAGAAACTCTCTTCAAAGTATGCAAAGATTAGAATTGACAGTTCAACATTTTCTTGGAAAACGGAGCAAAAAAGGAGATCTATCAAGAGTGAGAATAATCTATCAAAAGGACAAATAGATGTAAGCTGCTATCAATGATTTGTTCGATTCTGCTACCAAAGGACAAATAGATGTAAGAGAAGTCGGGATCAAACTTGATGGGAAGAATAAGCACAAGTCCTAGATACGTGATTGATCCTAAAATAAATTTTAGTATCGAAAGAGCTGAAATTCTATACTGGGTTATCAATGGCTCAAGACCACTACCCAATGACCACTGTGGAAAAAAAGTAACATATGCGTAACTCATAATAAAAAAAAATGGTTCCTAGATAACGTTAGGGGTTAGCTACCCCTAATGCGTACTTGAATTCCTGACTTACTTGAATTCCAGCCCCTCCTAATGCACAAACATACAGCCCAAATTATATATTTCCCGTAGATTTTGCCACATATCCCTCTTGTTTCAACCCATGTACGCATAAATTTAATCAACGCCGACAAAATCAAGAAACGGAAAAAAAGAAAAAAAAAACCTTAATAGTCTACTGCTCTTTAAGGCCCTACTCCAGGCCAATCAGTGTGTCCAAAGGTGGTGATAGGGGAATACACTACAGATATGTAGGATACCTCCATAGGAGGCACAGACCAGATCCATTAATGAGAACAGTGCATTGAGATCTCAGATTAAGGCTAAGAATTAGCTGAATTATCTTGTCAGAGAAGGCAATTTTAAGGAGAGCATATTTAAGGAAGTCCCATCTTACAGTATCGAAGGCTTTGCTAAAATCAAGCTTTAATAGAACACAATTTTGCTGAGAGACTTTATTCCGGTGCAAACCTTCCATGGCAGCAATATAGTTATCAAGGATGAATCAATTTAGGAAGAAATGCAGATTGGTTGGCAAATAAAAATCTTATTTATAGGACTATAGCCTTTCTGAACCCTGCATGCGAATCTGCTTTGGTATATCCAACTATTTATCCTACAACATAATATCATCTTAGCGATAACCTTATTGAGCACACTACTTAGGCTTAGACCTTTATAATCCCCATGATCTATTATATCTCCCTTTAACGGCACTAGAATAGACGTAGCCCAAGACAAAGGCCATTCTGCACTATTCAATATACCAGAAAATGTCCCTCCTATAACCGGCAATTTAAATTAGAACCAAACATTTTAATTCTTAAGCAGACACCGTGAAAGACTAAAAAAACCCAAAAGCCTTCTAAGGGATATTGCGTAGTTTGCACTTTACTAAAATCAATCGTATTTAAAATATTTTTTTTTATATATTTATTATACTGAAATATAGTCTTGTGGTGGCGAACTGGGTTTAGTCTCAGCCTGGTAATGCGGGACCCAGAGTTCAAACCCAGTTGTGGCACCATTGGAGGTTCGACAAAAGGACCCTTCACTGAAATCAGTAAAGGTCCAATTTTTTTAACCAGATGTTTTCAGCTCTCAAACTTAAATTTCGAAGAAGATGACAATTCAGCTTTGATAACACTGATGTTTTCCTCCCTGTTTTTAAGCAAGAAGGATACCAAAATAAACGCCCTTTTTTACCCCTAAGACCCAAGTAAGGTCTATTCACACTTGAATACTATGATCTTTTAAGATTTGCCTAAGATTAAGATTTAAGATTTTAAGATTAAGTTTCAAAACAACCGGGATGGAAAAGCGACAAATAGCTAGGAGCTATTGTGGAGATGGAAGCTTGACATGGTTCGTTATGGTTGGTGCCATAGGTATTCTTTATGTTATTGAAAATTTTAGTATAATCAAAGACCTCTAAGGATTGAGGGCATCTCAAAAGGAATTGAGATGAAGACCTCTAAGAATTGAGGCCATCTCAAAAGGAATTGAGATGAAATACCTTTATGGAAAATTTTAGATTGGTGTCTAAAATTTTGAGCAGTAAAGGTTGCACGATCATTCTTAACTACTGATGCTTACACATCATCGATCTTGTTAGGCAAAGAAAAATCTCTGTCTGATAAGTTAACATTTTCCTCTCTAAGGATCAATACATCTGTATGCCTACATGCCTGTCTTTCTCATTCGTTATGATCGATGTCGAATAACAAAACAATTTGCACTAATGTCTATCAATCAATAAGTCTAATTACTTCGAATGAATTTCTTAAAAACTTGTTCATAAAAAGAAAAATCTCTCATCGACAGCCGCACAAGCCCCTCCGCCTCGGCCGGTCCGGCCGCCGACTCTACCGCGTCCGGCGCGACCCGCATCAGGCGGTGCAACGCATGGATCATGTGCGACATCGCCCCGCCGCGCTCGCGCAGCGGCGTCGCGAAGCTCATCAGGTCACGCGCAGCGCGCATGGCATAATCACGGTTGCCCGTCAGCACGAACAGGTCCACGAGGTTGTGGACCATCTGGCTGTTGCCCGAGGGCACCGCGCCGTCGTACGGGCAGCTAATTACGGGGCTTGGAGGCAGTTTACAGGCTTCAACACCCACTGACGCCCCCATGACTTTCGTGGTTTCCCTCCCAAATTCTCAGTAAAACTTTGTAAAAAAAACCTACATCTTGTCGCTACTAAGGACGAAATATATAGTGGCGCCACATTGAGCGGTACCTGAACGATTTTGCATAAAGACAGATAATTTTTAGACAGGAGCAAAACAGATGAATAATTCAATCAAGGCAATGCGAACTATGAAGCACCACCATCTTTACCACAAATGGGGTGTCTTCAACCTCAATATATAATTTCCCGGAGCCTTCATCCAGATAATAGTGACCCTCATCATCACGCTTAAGGAGCTTATTGTTATATAGGTAAGTAAGCCTGTGCTGGATCTTTATTCCGTCCTGAAACCAGTTGCCCCGCCTGTCAATAAAAAACCTGTAGTTTATATTTTCTGTCTCGCTCATCGGATTAATTATAACGAATTTTGAGATTGTTACTCGCCAATTACCGGCCGTCGAACCACGAATCAGGGCGACCGCGGCCTGCGCCGCGCCGTCCGAAACCGAACCGCCCACGCTCTGGGCTCCGCAGAACTATGTGCACGGGATCGGCCATCGCCCATTCCTGATGATCACCGGCAGCAATGATTCCATGTGCCCGACGGATCACGCCAAAGAACTGTATGCACTGATCCCGTCATCAGTGAAAGATCTGAAATTCTACGGCGGCAGCCACAAACTCCAGCCGGATTTTGTGCCCGACGCCAACGAAGCTTGTTTGTGAGGATGGCAATAGGCTTCAACGCGGAGAGCACCAACGCCGGGTAGCTGCCTGCGAGTACGCCCGTGAGGAGGAGCAGCCCAATCAGGACCGCCACAAACAGAGGATCCAGGGTGAGCGTGAGGGTTTTGTCAGCTAGGTCATTAAAGAGAGGGAGCAGGGCGCGTGCTAGAAGAAGAGCCCCGAGGCCACCTGCAGCACTCAAAAGCAAGGCCTCGCCTAAAAACTGCTCGATCAGTTGGTCATCTTAACCTCTTTTTCATGATAACCCTAGACAGCAGGATCGGACTTTCCACCCCGATTACCTTAGTTTTCTTAACCTTGTTTTCATGATAACCCTAGATGTTAGGATTGCAATTCTCATCCCAATTGGCCTAGCTATCTTAACATCTTTTCCTGATAACGCCAGACAGTAGGATCGAACTTCCCACCCCAATCGGCCTAGCCATCTTGACATCTTTTTCATGATAACCTTAGACAGTGGGATCGAACTTCCAATTGAATATCAAGGGTTGTGGTTGTGTACTAGGAAGTAGTTCAAGTTCAACTAGCAAAATACGTTAGAAAGTAACCAAAAGAATGATGATGATGTGATTTTGTCAATCTATCTCTCTGTCAGGTGTCCGAAATGCGACGGCGAACAGGGCGTAATTCTCTGTGGCAGTGATGGAGTTACTTATGGTTCCCTGTGTCATATAAGAAGAAGAGCATGCCAGAAAAGAAAGGCCATTGTACTGTACCCCTGTACACTGGCCACCTGCTGCACCACTTTGCTCTGCATCAACTCAGCAAGCGTGTCAGTCTCCTGGAACACCAGCCTGATACACACTTTCAGATCCCACCAATCCCCTAGTCACTCACCGCCCTTCACAGTTTGGCAAGACAAACTCTCTTACAAGTGCAACAGCATCGCCTTCACCCTGATCAGTCAAACCAGCTCCAGCTGCATCACAACTTAACCCATTGACCATCATCATTTCACCTGCGAGCTCCACGAGTGACTCCAGGAGCATCAGTCGAGGTTAATGTAAGAGTGACAACGCGTGTTAACGCCGATATGATCCATCAACAGATAACAAACCTAACACCACATCATCCCGAAGCACAAGTCGTCGTGGAAGGTGGTGTTTCAGTTCACCCAATGGAACGGACACCTGAAATTGTTGCACTCTTTAAACAAGCACAAAAACTTGCTGCCGAAATGGGATTGGAATTAAATGAAGGAAGTACAGGGGGTGGATCAGACGGTAATCGGACTGCTGCACAAGCTAGGATATTATCTATCCCTATTTCTACCAACCTGGGTATTAAAATACACTATTAACCATGTTTCTACCTGGGATCCTGTCTATTTGTTCCTAGAGCTGAAAGGAAAATTCACCGAATAACTACTATCTTCATCAATCGGTTTGACAGGAGCATATACCATGACTGATACTTTTACTTTTGAGTCGCAAAACGAGCAATTAGCACTCTATAACGAATACACTCATAACATAAACAAGACTTTGCAGCTTACTTGCTGAAGGCTCGACTCAGCCAATCGGGCAAATGGTTCGCAAACTACGTGACCGGGCTCAATCCAAGTAAACAGAATGATCGGGTCAGGTTTCGATTTGCCGATGGCAAATCCGGCACACTGAGTATCGAGGAGATATTGTTTCACGTCATAAACCACGGTTCGTACCACCGCGGATCGATTGCCCACGCACTAGATATTGCAGGTGTTGATCATCCAGCAGATGGCTACGGCATCTATATCCACGCGAAAGAACCAAGGTTGGTACCCTGATAGCTGGCGTCGGCCGAGACATTGCCGATCTGTGTGACCAGATTGTTGTACTGCGCGTTCAACTCGGTGAATTCGGCGGCCGTCGACGCGGACTGCGCGCTGATGGCGATACCCTTCAGCTGATCGACGATGGAGTCGATCGCGTTGACTGCGTCGAGGGCGACCGAAACCGAACTCACGGCCTGATCGATTCCGTCCTTCTTCTCGTTGAGGGTCGCGGCGCGGTCGTTGAGCGCCTTGGAGGCAGCGCAGCGCGGGACCCCGCCTCAGATCGTGGCCGGTCGTCACGCCGTGGACGGGTTGTCGCTGGATCGCTTCTTCGTGGAGTTCGATCGACGCGCAGGCCGCTACTCGTCGTTCCTGCGGTACGCGGGACTCAAGGGGCCAACCTGATCCGACCCGGCTTGAGCTTGACCGAGACGGTCTGAGACCCGCCCTTCGGGGTCACATTCACGGTGGCCGACCGGAATCCGATCTTCTTGAAGCTGACCTTCACCATAAGGTCTCCTGCAGCTGTTGAATGAAGTGAAGTTCCGGGAACCTCTGTGAAATTCCCTGAGCCGTTATTCTTATATATTTTTATCTGTGAAAAAGAATTATATCCACCTCCACCAGAGATGATTAAATCAAGGTCATTATCCCCATCAATATCTCCAAACCTGGGTATCATATTGGGAAAAGCAATAATATTGGGAGCCTGAGCTAAAGTAAAGTTCCCAGATCCATCATTCAAATAAAAGTTACTTTCATAAAATCGATTTTCGCTCTGGGAGATTGTGCAACCATTGAACAACCGAAATTAGTCGATCGAATTCAGGTATTATTCGAAGAAGCTGATACGGAAAAACGTGGTGCACTTAATTTGGAACAATTCAAAAATTTAGTCGAAAAACGAGTTGCAGAATTTCCACAGGTAATCATATTGAAATTCAATGAAAACTCGAAGATGTCTATTTTCAGCTGGAAATCTTCTCAACACGTGTGGAAAAAGCGTTTGCTGAAGCTGATAAAGAACTTGCAAATCACAATTCGGTCTGGCAAGGAATGGGAGACTGGGGAGAATCAGTTTATGTGGTTAAGTGGTCACGTCATCAGAAACCGAATAATGTCCTTTCGACCAAGAGGTTAAACCTGAAAGACATGAATAAGACGAGGATGAAAAGACTGGGCCTATGCACTAACAGATTCCCATTTTTATCGATGATTAAGAATGCAGTATGATAATCACAGCCAAGTAAGAGTAAAGGCTTCTTAACTGAAAATTCATTGTGGGATATGTAGATGCAAATTCTCAAGTGTGTACCATATAATGCACAAGTACCCTACGTTTTACTATTCGCTTTACTAATTTAACAAAAATATAACAACAATGTAGATTTCAACTGAGACTAAGCTAATTTTTTTCAAATACCGACAGTTATAAGCCGGTTATTGTGGGATATGTAGATGCAAATTCTCAAGTGTGTACCATATAATGCACAAGTACCCTACGTTTTACTATTCGTTTTACTAATTTAACAACCTGGCTGTCGACTGATGACAGATAGCTCGCTGGTAATTATTCTTCACTTGACCTCATGTACAGTCGAGTTGGCAACCCTGACCATAATTCCATCATCTTTCCTTAGTTGTTTTCATCTTCTCTTCGAATGTCTCCTTTCTTTTTTTAGCTAATTTTAAGGTTCAACTTTATCTTTTTAACTATTTTTTCTTAATTTCATGCACCCAAATTATTTACAACTTTTTATTTTTCCAACGGAGAAAGAAAAAATGTTTAACTAGAGTGATTTGATGGTTTGTTGGGGTTACGGCTGAGGATTTAAAGGGCAAGCTAGTTTGCCAGAAGTCTTGAATATCCTCTATTTCGACTTCCGACAAATCGAATATGACTTTTTCGCTAAGAACAAAGTTGTCGTAAAGAACAGTTCTTGCAAAAAGCAGTGTCAAAAGGAGAAAGAAAAAGATGATCGCGATTCCTAATTTGAGAATCTTGACCGTTTGTTTGCGCCGCCGAATTGAACCCCCCGTTTGAAGGAGACGACTCGCTCATGGTCGTGGATTTCTTCAAAAACCTGGTTCGCTACCGCGTCGAAGGGGTGCGCTCCAAAGCGCAGGCCAAGGTCTACGGCGCGAAGGCACGGGCCAAGAGCAAGGCCTCGTCGAAATTCAACAGCGCCATCGACAAGCCCATGAACAAGGCCAAAGAGAAGGCCAAGGGAATGGGCAAGGGCGAAAAGCCCGACAAGAAGGCTGACAAGAAGGCCGACAAGGCCGCAGCAAAAGCGGCCAAAATGTTCCAAGAAAATTTATAGAAAAAAAACTCTCAGAGTACGCACATAAAAAAATCAATATATTAGTATTCTACCGTCAATAGCACGTTCGTTGATGCAAAAATTCTTTTGTAAAGGAAAGTTTTCCAGCCAGAAAAGGAAATTTTTTCCGCTTTAATCCAAAACAGAAACGTGTCAAAATTCGTCCACATGAAGATACACTTTCTTCAGGCTAAGGAAATAGCTGTTATAGCTTTTTTTTACTTTTAAAAATTAAGATAGAGGCTCAGCGCACCAAGAATAGCTGCTTTTGCAACCGCTGCGCCATCATGACGAATGTAGAGATATTCATCTTTGAGACGTTGCGTGTCGTAAGCCGTCAGTCCAGCAAACACCAACACGGCGATTGCCGAAATGGCAAATTGCATCGCACTTGACTGCAAGAACCAATTGACGATTGAGGCAATGATCAAGCCGATCACACCCATCACCAAGAACGAGCCCCAACCCGAAAGGTCCTTTTTGGTGGTGAATCGAAGAACGGATCGACTAACAGATGTGTTGATATGAGTTACAACAACAAACCAAAATTTAATTGTCAACATTGAGATTGTTAAGAAAGAAGTGATAGATGACGACAAAAGATACATTCCACAACCAACTTTTCGTGACTCGATGTTTTGAAAAGTTATTAACGAAAGCACACTGTTGATTAAACCTCCGACGAACATAATGATTGTTAATGCAGCACCTATTTTCACTAAAAATGGTTGATTATTCAAGGTTAAATAGAGCGAAATAGTTTGTATGTTTTATGAAGAGAGAAGAGATTAGGTAAAACGCTTGGGTTACCAAAATAAATACTGTTATTTTCCAAGTGAAAGCTTGTTTTTCAAAAAGGTTAGTTCTTATTTTATTTGAAATTACATTGCAAGGATATTACTCCATTTTATTGGCCTTCGTTTTCCTCAGAATAGAGCGAAACAGTTTGTATGTTTTATGAAGAGAGAAGAGACTAGGTAAAACGCATGGGTTACCAAAATATAGTTGAAAGGTCCATGGACTATTTCTCAAGGGATGGAAAAAGCTCCCACAGCCCCCGGGGAGGGGAACGTAAATTATGGAAGTTTCCCATTATTTACATAGAGCACTTGTAATTAGGAAATATACGGAAAGTTTTTTTGGGGGAAATTTGTTTGGGGGAGGATTTTCTAGGAGTAATTTTCCAGGAGTGATTTTCCAGGAGTAATTCAAAACTTTGAAATAGCCATCTGGTTTTGCATAGTTGAAAGGTCCATGGCGAATTTAAAAACACTGATATTTGTCCAGGATGATATGATGTTAAAGATGTAATATAGGATTGAATTACTTGTGGAAGAAGAAATGAACTTTTAAATAAAAGACTATTATTCCAATATGTTAAATACTCCTTAGTAAATGATTCAAATAATTCAATACTTTCCTCATGTGAATATCGTAATAACCCCATCCCATAGTAAATAGGAAATTGAATATCATTCACTATAGGATTACTTTGAAATGATGATGAAAATAAAATAAAGAAGAGCCCGAAGAGCCCCCTTCTGTGGTACCTGCATCCCATAATACTTTCCAAGTATTAAATTCATCTGGATCTTCTAGGTAAGTAGATTCTGTAATGCTTGTGTTTTGAACGGAGATTTTTTTAATGTCTCCGGATGGGTGATGAAATACACGGGCACTGGGCGGTGGAGCCAACTCTGTATTCCAACCTGCATAGTAAATACCATTCGGATGGCTAGGAATGTTGTCCATGACCAATAAAGCAGCATAGACTGACCAGCAGAAGCCCGCCAGCGTAATGGCGATATGGCCTTGCGATAGCTGGCCACTGGCTTGGTATTCCTTCCAAAACAATGTCGCTATTCCTCCAGTGATAATGGCTGTCCCCAGCCATTTACGTAGCGAGTGACGTTCGCCTGTCAGTAAAAACGCCAGTAGGGCGATAAACAATGGCATCAGTCCTGGCAGCAATACTGCGGTATGGGAGACGGGTGTTAGCTCAAAGCCTTTGAAGGCGAATAACGCCACAGCAAATTTTTCAGATGTCAAGAGAGTCTGAAAGCTCAAAGGGGATTACAAAGTTGAAGAAGGAAGGAAAAGAGGTCATGTGTAAGACGAAACACCACTTACTGTCTTGGCATTTTTTGACTCTGCAAATTCTTGTCTCTGTTTCCTTGTATGACACACACCCATCGTTAATTGTTTTTTGGCATTTGCAATGCTTTCGAACAATATCATCTGCTTCGCACAAACGTTTTCTTGTGTAGAACGAATATCCGCACCCATATGGCGGTGACAACGATGTTCTGTGAAGTAGATGGAGGGGGTCTTTGGGGGGCAAAAACCAGCCTGTAGAGCTAATCTGCAATTTTGTTGCAAAATGTATAATTTAGTCGGAAAAGCAACGTGGTTGTCTTTGAGAATATAACTGATGATGGTGAAAGAACGTTTAAATGCGTACTTGAAAAGTACAATGTCCGAGGATCTACTTTCGAGACTAGAATGCATTTCGAATCATAGAGAAACTGCAGCTAAAAAGCATATGCAAAAATGTTCCCATGATTTGACGGACAATAAGAGACATCTACAGTCCCACCTTCATTGGTTTCATCTAGTTGACGTGATTGAGACATGATTAATCGAGAATTTTCAAGGCTAAAAAAGAAATTAGTATTTTAGGAAAAATTAGCTCAGTTCTAAATTATACACCCAACATAGTTTTGAGGAATCTATTTGGAGCGATGGAAAAATCGTGAATTTTCAAGACTAAACAAAAATATTGCTATTGAGAGACGTCCAGTTTGCCGTCGAAGGGTCGGCCAACTGCTTCACCGATCCGAAAGTCACCAGTTCCCTGGAAATCGGCTGACATCGTGCGGGTCGCAACCAGTTCCCCATTTTTATAGAGGTTCGCCTCGTTAGTGGTCGCATCGTAGCTGGCGGCCCAATGGTTCCATTCCCCTACGCCTGTGCCAGAAGTGTCGGTGTAATTGAGATCATCTCCAAAGAACGAGAACGTAAATTGGTCATTATTTGCGCCGCCGCGATAAATACCATCCGATAAAGGTAGGGACGACAGTCGTAGTCGAACCGGCGTCATCGTCATTTCCTCCTCCTTATTATTATCATTAGGGAAGGGCAATTCGTAAACCTGAGACCGTTGGAGAAAAGATGCTGAATCCTTACGGTTGCTTGATTCGTTTGGTTTATCGTCGGAGGCAGTATCATTGCTATATTGCTCATCATCCTTTCCAAAGGTGTCTTTCTCATCATCGTCATCGCCTAGTAGATAGCACCGAGGATTAGCCGGCCAGGAAGTTCTCGGGCCACGCCACCGTGTCGGCGTCGAGGTGGTTCGTCGGCTCGTCGAGGATCAGCACGTCGGGCTGCGCCAGAAGCTCCTTGCAGAGCGACACGCGTCGGCGCTCGCCGCCGGAGAGCGACGCGATGTCCCGGTCGCCGGGCGGCAGCCGGAGCGCGTCCATCGCCGCTTCGATCCGCGCGTCGAGGGCCGCGGGGTCCATCGCGTCGAGCGCCTCGAGCTGCCCCTGGACGTCGCCCAAGGGACAGACGCCGCTCATGCGGCAGTACTATAAAATCAAGGAAAAATACCCCCACGCGATCCTCTTTTTTCGCATGGGCGATTTCTACGAGACCTTTGAGGAAGATGCACGGACGATAGCAGGCGTCTTGGGGATCACGCTCACAAAGCGCTCGAACGGTAAAGCATCGAACGTAGACCTTGCGGGCATCCCGCATCACGCCCTTGATAAGTACTTGCCCCGTCTCGTCCAGGCTGGCTATCGGGTAGCTATCTATGAAAATAGCATAAAAAAGGGAAGGATTTTTAGAAGCTTATCTGAAAAAAACCCACCTCGTGAGAATGAAGAAAGATTGCCAGTTACATTTGAAGAATCTCTGAGATATATCAGTGAAACTAAAGATTATTCGTGGGAGGAAATGAAAGGCACCAGCTCAATGATGGTTAGAATATTTTACAAAATGAAATTAATAGCCGAAATGGAAAAAGAAAACTTCGAAGTAAAATTAAAGATTAGAGCAGCAGGTGAAAAAAAAAGCAATTGCAAAAAGACTTACCGCAAGGGCAATAAACAATGAAATGAGGAAACTCAGAGTGGGTAACAATTCCGGGTCAATGCCACCCAAAATCATATTGGCAAAGAGGCGATCGCAACCAACTTCGACCATGGCGGAACCAGAGGCCCAAGCCAATGTCAAGACTACGGCTGCTGCAAAGATATTTTCCATTCCCCGCAAAAAGCTCTCTATGGACTCCTTTACGGACATGAGAAAACGTGCCTTGTCGTCAATTTATTGCAAGATCCCCCTCAAAATTTCCGGAAAATTGAAACTTATATCCTTAGCTATTCCTGGAATTTTGTAAATACGCCCTTTTTGACAACCAATGGGGTCAGGTAGCAGGAATGACCAAAACAGGGGAGCCGTTTGCCTTCCAATTACTCTTCACTCTTAATAACAGCAATACGGCTTTAAAATTCCAATCAAATGTGCCCCTCCAAAGTTTCTGTGACCACTCCTTCCTTATATAGCGGCACCGAAAAAACCAGGATTCGCTCGACCGATCTCGCGGTAGGCCGCGAACGCCCTCCGGTACTCTTCGCGTGCTTCGCGACCGCTCTCGCGCAGCCACTCGGCGCGATGGAACCGCAATGCCGCCTCACGCCATGCGAGCCCGAGACCGGCCGACCGATCGGCTTCGCCGTAGCTTCGCTCGGCCTCGGCGAAATCGGCGAGGGCCGTTTCCCGCCCGGAGAGCGCACGACCGAGGAACGCGTCCCCACGATCACGCCAACCCGTTCAGGCCGACTCGTCGATCCGGTCGTTATGCACGAGCGTGTAATTCGGGCTGATCTGCCGGTACTCATGCATCGTGTGCACGACAGGCACGCCCTCGGCTTTTAGCACGCGCAGGATCGAAGCGGTGAGCTTGCCGTAGGTAATATGCAGGTGGGCGACGTCGGGCCTGTGGTCGCGGATGAGCCGGCGGATCGCCTTGGCCGCGGGACGGGAGTAGATATACCGCGCCGCATCAATCACACCGGGATGATCAAAGTCGGCAATTCAACGGCGGCGGCTCGTCCCAGGTCCATCTTGAGTCGATCGTTTTCGACAAAGATGCGTGACCAGACAATTTCGCCCGGCTTGGAAACGCCGCGTAACGTGCTTCCGCCGTTAGGGAAGAACATGGCTGGCTGACGATGGCCATCTGCGTTTTGCCATCCCCCAAAGTGAGCAGGTGGAGCTGCACCGCTGATTAAGAAGACCCAAACGTAGTCGTCGACGGTTCCCGATTTATCGCCGTCACCCCAACCGAAAACTTTGTCGGTCATGGCTTCGCGGATGGCTTGTTCGGCGGCTGCCAGGTCGCGGGCGACAGTAACGCCTTTTCCGGCGGCGAGGCCGTCGGCCTTGATGACGATTGGTGCGCCTCGGTCACGGATGTAAGCGATCGCGGCTTCGGGGTCGTTAAACTGAGCGTACTCGGCAGTGGGGATGTTGGCTTCGGCCATGATTTCTTTGGCGAAGGCTTTGGAGGCTTCGAGTTGGGCAGCGGCTTTGGATGGGCCCAGCCGAAGCTGGGCCAGTAAAAAGAGCGGGGATTCTAGAGAATCTGGCCTGTTCTTGCAAGCGAATTCAGGCACTTAAGGGCGCTGACGGACCGCCTCAAACAGCGCAATTCCAGTGGCCACGGAGACATTGAGACTGCTGAGATCCCCCGCCATCGGGATCGACACCAGGAAATCGCACTGTTCGGCAGTGAGTCGACGGATTCCGGTCCCTTCAGAGCCCATGACCAGTGCTATTGGTCCTGTCAGATCCTGGATGTCAATTGAAATACAAATAGAATTAATACCATTCGAAGTTTGCTATAAACTGGTAGTCATTTTGAGAACAGATGTCAATCAGTTTAGCGATCAATTCGTCTCTATATTTATTTCCCATTTGACTCTCATTGACGTTAACCATCAATTTCTGTACGATTTCCATCAAATTCTTTTTAGTTACCATTCCATACAATAAGTCCAGAGCTCTTTAGGAACAGAACAGAATTAGTTAACAAAAGTAGACGAATCAAAGGAGTGGTGCAATAAGTACCATGTTCTTTAATCTTACTGTTATAGGATTACGTTTTCTTGTGACAACTAACTGCTAAATCTTTACAGACGTGTAAAAATTCATTGACGGCGTCATCTTAATCTGTTATATATCAGTAGAAGAAATAAATAAAAGAGGAGTCTGATACAGAAGATTGCAGCCAGGTCAGGCAAAATTTGGAGAAATTGTTTTAGAAATTTATAAAACATGTGTTATTACCTTGGTATGAATCCCCGTATGCAACAAGCTCCCGCCCAAGTAATTCCCGGCACCAATCAATCCGATCCGGACATCGGCGCTCGGTCCCAAAGCCATCTGTTCTGACTTGCCATTATCACCCGAAGCCACATCTTGTGCGGTTGGATAGCGCACAAGCGTCGCCAAATCCTTGGGATCAGAACGCTTGGCAAAGTGACCGGCAATAGTGGCAAAGGCTATTTCAGATGTAATCAAGGGACCCGGATCAAGCCTGCCATCGGCCATCAGCGCAAGGGCGGCGCCAGGGCCGCGAGCAACATGGCGCTGTTGCCGTTGCCGCCGATCTCGAGATTGCCGGCAATGACGGTCGAGTTCTGCACGCCGCCGACGACGAGGATGCTGCCGCCATTCAGCTGCTCTGCACTGTCGAGCGCGCCCGCGCTGCTCGCGACGCCGGCGGAGCCTGTACCGGAAGAGCCGCCGCTTTGAGAGACCTGCACGCCGACGTCGCGAACGACGGTCGTCCCGTCGGCGTCCGTCGCCGAGATCCGCAATAGATTAGTTTTCCTATTTTAGCCAAGTATTTCAAATCCACAATTCTTACAACCAACACGAATCTAAATACACTGATTTATTTTTGGATCGGAGGTAGGTTCGTGTTTCAAAAACTGGCAAAGAGTATCGTTTCAGTGAACAAAGCTACTGTAAACAAATGGATGTTTTTCTTAGAAATTCTTTTACCTGCAACTTGATGTACGTCAAACTAGAAGAGAAATGTTCCAGTACACTTATACAAAACAGCCGTAGAGAACAAAAATCCAAACACGCCCTTGGCAAACAGTGATTATTTCACTTTTTGAAACCAATTTGACAAAAATAAAAAAAGGTTTTTTTTTTTTTTTAACACCGGCAAATTGCAGGAAAGTAAAAAACAAAAAAACACAGAAATTATTCTTTTTTCGAATTTTCTTCGCATTATTTTGAGTGCTAAGCCAATTTAAACTCTGGACTCTAAATAGAAACATTTTAATATAATGAAAATTACGAGGAAGATAGTCATCTGTGCAAAATAGGAAGGGCTATGTAAGGAGCTGGAGCTAAAGCATCCGGTGAAAAGGCCCCAGGCGCATGGGCAGAACCTGCCTTAGCCTGGGCATCCAAAAGAGACTTAAGCTCCTTTAAATCAATAGATTGAGACTGATTAGCAAGCATCTCTTTCTGAGATGCAGACAATTGATTCCAAAAAGAAAAAACATGGGATTGGCCTGCTTGCAAAAAGCGCTCCTGAATGGCCTCTACTGAAAAAACTTCGGATGGCATCACGCAACAGAATATACAGCATCAGAATGACAACGCAATCGAATTCAAAACAACGGCAAACAACGCAACAGAAAACGCAACGCAACAGAAAACACAACTCAACAGAGCAGATATCTCGAACCTCCTGAATCAGAACTTTCTTATAAGAAACTATTATGAACTAAAGCCCCATATAACAAAAACATTCGCTATCGAAAACCACAGTGTGACAATTTTGGCCAATACTTCTAATTTTGTTTTACTGGGGGAAATTAAAAGGGAGACTTTTTAAAAAGAATATTAATGATAATTTGCATAACATATACTAAACCTGTAGAATTCCATTAGCTCTCGAAAAAAATATTACACATCTCAAATTTAATCCACAGCAGTTGCATAGCTGTCAGAAACCTCAACACTTGCTAGCAAATAGTCATTGCTTTCCTGCTTGCTTGCGCAAGTAAATACTATAGAGAAATTATAAATGCATTTGCATATTGAAATAAATTGAACAAGCACGGAAATTATTTCCAAACATGAGTCGGAGTTCACAACCGAGGGGCAGGCCCACCTCCCGCGGCAAGGACCTCCCCAGTCACGTAGGCAGCATCGCGCGAGCACAAAAACGCGATGCAGCCTGCGATTTCCTCTGGCTCCCCAAGGCGCTTGAGCATGGTGGTGCCAGTGACGACCTTTTCGATATCAGGGTTGGCCCACAACGGTTTGGAGAAGTTGGTGCGGATCATGCCCGGTGCGACGCAATTGCAGCGGGCGCGGGGGGCCAGTTCGGCAGCATCTCGTGGCTCTGGCCCGGGTAGGCGGTGAGCCAGAAGGCCCTGGAGCTGGCCAGCTTGGTGTGCGCGACCTCGAGCCGGCGGCGCAGGCCGCCGACGAAGACGTACTCGCAGCTCCAGTCGAACTGGAAGGCATCCCCCAGCTCGAAGCTCATGGGCACGAAGGCCGCGCGCCTGGGCGCTGCGTCCTGCTCGGCGCGCCAGGCGCGAACCCACCGGGTGACGCGCGCATAGCTGCCCGCGTAGCCGAGCGACACCCTGGTGCGCCGGGGCGAGTACAACGACCGGCTCTATCTCATCACCGCCGGCAGCCTGAGCGCCTACGGCACCGACGAGGCCGACGACGATTTTGAGGTTTTCCGCGCCGGGCGCAACATGCTGGTGGGCATCTACAGTTTCTTTTCTGGCAATTTCCGCAGTCCCTCGACCGTCGCCGCCACCGAGGACAGCCGCCTCTGCTTCATCACCCGCGGGCAGTTCGACGCCTTCGAGTCGGACGAGATCTCGCCCAGAATGTGAATGTTTCCAAAAAGTAAGGAATTAGATCTCAATCTATTATCCATTTAAGGGCTTTAAATTTGGTTTGCAGGTAGAACAATTTTTAGGCCTTGATTTAGAAAGTATGTAGGTGCTAGTGCAGAATTACTCCTCCTTAAAAGGAAACTATACAATTTGAAAACAACTTAAGAAAATTATAAAATGCTTATGTGATAATTAGAAATAAAATTAACTTTATTTTACATCACCTAGAATGTACAAATATAAGATTGTTAAAATCCTTCTCCATTTCCGATAACGAAGTATACTTATTTTCCTGTCAATAAAAAAACACACTCAAGAATTGGGCTGAATTACAGGTGATAAAGAGTACTTGGACTCTTGTCTAGTCTACCAATACCAATACCAACTGTTTCTAGGTTTTGAGATATTCTGAGCTCTCTTTTAGTCCATCTATCAAGCTTGTCGGCAAATAACTCAGTAATAAACTGGTAAAAACAAGCAGCGCCTGCACAATTTACAGAATTCGATCGTGGGGGCGGGCAGCGCACATGCAGCGCTGGGATCGCTTATGGCGGCACCGACCGCCTGGGCCAATGATGAGGCGTTCAGCTGGGATGAATTGGTCGACAAGGCAAAAAACGATGCCAAACGACCTTACCGGGATACCCGCACGCCTATCCCCGATTATTGGAAGAACATCAGTTTCGATGAATATCGCCAGATTAACTTCGACGGCGAACAGTCCGTCTGGCAGGGCGAAGGCGATTTTGAGATAAGTCAGCAGAGACGTCTCCATTTATAAGGTGAGTTTGTTTAATGACCTGTACCTGTGTATAAGTTGTGACTAGTATTCATATACTCAAATCTTTATTTTGGAGCCGTTACCGTGATTGCGAATCAGACCCTATTATTTACCATCGGTTCATGTGATCTTTCTAGACTGCCGTTGGTGCTTGTACAGCCATACTTTACATCGATAAGCACAATTATTGAAGAATCATATTTCATATGTAACAAATTTTGATGAAATGAAAAATTGCCCTATGAACAAGGAGCGCTCCGTCGCATTCTTTTTCAATTAGTCGCTACCATGCTGATCGGCTTGTTGATCATTAGTTTATTAACCGAATTGACGAGTTGGATTGCTAAAGGCGAAGCGGCCGCCCGGCATTTTTACACCAGGGACTTGTTTATCATCAGTATTTGGTTTTTTGTAATTAACGGAATTTACATTGGCCTTTATTATTACCGTCAATGGCAAGAGATGGCGGATAAACAAAGGGCGGACCTGCAGTTGTGCGACCTCTTCGCGCAGAGTCTGCAGCGTGCGGTCCGCGGCACCGGGGTCGTCTGCCTGGACGAGCGGTGCCTCGGTGAAGCGGAGGATCTCGGCGACGGCCGAGTCAGCGCCCTCCTGGACGCGCTGCTCGATTCCGGCGACAGCTTCGAGAGCGTCGACCGTCTTCTGGAGAGCGTCGGCCAGCGAGTCGCTGGTCCCGCTGTGGAGCGTGACCGCGGGCACCACCAGGACGGTGCCGACCGCCCCATGATCGTTTCCTGATATGTAGTTTGGCCATGTTGAGCTGGGTGAAGGATCATTCTATGACTTCTCTGCTCCATTTACCTGTTCATTTCCTTGGTTTCTTGGGATTAATTCTCTGATAAAATGTCCACCTCCTCTTTCAGGTGTTTATGTGTTGCTTGGTCCTTGGATGTCCCTGTCAGCAGCATATGGTCAAATAAATCGTCCTTTCCCCCTTCCTCGAGGAGACTCTGAGGATTTTTCACCTCTAGCTACCAATCGGATTTCAGCAAGATTGTTGATGCCGGCGTCAGCCGCCGTCGTTTCTTACAGGGCGGTGCCACAGCTATGGGTATGTTCCTTGCGGCTAACCCTGTTGCACAGGCGGTGGCGGCTACCACACAACCGGAAAGCAAACTGCTGGGCTTTAATAAGGTCGCAACCAGCACCGCTGATACCTTTGTGGTACCAGAAGGCTACGTTGCCCGTCCACTGATTTCATGGGGTGATCCGATTCTGAAAGGTGCACCCGCCATCGTTATACAAAATTTCATTCTTCAGATAAACAGAGGGGTTTACAAATGTAAGATGTACAATTTAGATAATGGTTATGATTAATGAAAACATGTCATTTCCACTAGATGAGACAGATATTGCGATACTTGAGGCACTAATTGAGGATGGAAGAAAATCATTTAGGCAAATTGCAAGGGAAATCAAAGTAAGTGCACCAGCAGTGCAGATACGTTATGACAGGTTATTTAGCATGGGAATCATAAAATCAATTTCGAGCAATGAGCTTGAGGAGACCATACAATCTCATGGTTTTACGCCGATTCGACGAAGCCGTCTTGATGAGAACGTAGATGTGGGATTCAAAAAGGAAGGACCACGGGTCTTTGTGCTGGATACCCGAGGGGAGTTGGCTCATGTCTATGCGTTAGCACACGTGACATTTGTTGGCGGCACGCTTGTTCCAGTTGGCGGGCATAACCTTCTTGAGCCGGCATCGTGGGGGAAGCCGGTTTTGTTTGGGCCGTTTACAGGATTTTCTGATAAGGACTGCCAGACAGATGCTAAAAATTGCTCAACAGGTGGATTGATGGCCGGATTTGAAGGCAACAGCAGCGCAAAATCTGCCTTTGCACAAACAGACGGCGATGCTAAGATGGGCATTGATTTGTTTCCTGATGCAGAGTAAGCGGCTGATGCTAGACTGCTTCTCTTGAATCTATCTCCACGTCCTCTGGAAGGATCTAAACTGTATCTGCAGGAGTCTTGAAGCTTGAATAGAAGATAGAACGGGAATCGTGCACCAGAGCTGGGACAAGAGGCCCCTGCTTAGTGCCAAGTTCCAACGTAGCACCGAAGGCGATACTCTCTCACTTCGCTCCACCAAAACGCACAGTTGCTTGGCAGCATTAGGGGCCGGCAGGCGCGGCCAGCCAGGAGCATCATCGACCAACGGCCGATGATGCGTATGGTTAATTTCGGAGCCTGGTGGCCGGTCCTGGTCAGTAGGCCATACCGACATCTGGCCACTCATCAGTTTGCAACCACTTTCATTTAAAAAAAATCATGTTTTGTATTTGTTAAATTATTCAAAAGACTGAAAGACTGAAAACTGAAAGACAAAATCTGAAAAATTGCTTTATTTTGATTATTTTGGTTATTCTGTTTTCTTATTGTAAGGGATATTTCTATTGCTGGTTGATATGAACAACAAAAAAAAGCAGACAAAGACAAAATTCCTCCTTGAATGGTAGCTTAAAATGAGAAGTTTTTAAATATAAATATTAACAACCAACTGAAGACAATACAGAGTCATTTCGGCCAAAGCGTTCTCATCCTGAAGTTTGGCATCAATTTGTTCCAACACCCGCTGATTGGCTGCCTGTGACGACGTTGTGTCGATGGAGAATAAGGGAGGGAAAGGGTTAGAACGCGGTCCACGCACCGAAGAATAAATAGCAGGGCCTAACGCAGTTTCGAAAAGAAAAGACTTACCACTGTTGGTGCATAGTCGGCGAGATAGCCGAAGGGATTTTCAACGCCTGCTTCACATTGGCATTAGTATCTTAGTTTACTTTACTAAGCTAGGATTTTAGTTTGTACTAGCATTTAGTTGTAAACAACAAGAAGAAATGTCCTGCGCTTTTCTAGGGAGGGTCCAAGGGTATATATAACCTCAATTCGTCTAATAAAAAGCCACAGAGACTTAAAGTTTGCAACAACGTCCATCAAACTTTTGCGTTTCAAGCTTGAATAACTTAGCTCTAAATTGGGCGAAAAAACCCTTTGTCCTCCGAAAATTCCATCTCCTGGAAATAGACCCATTACAACCACATTTTCCGTCCACTTTATAATGGTGTCAACCTTATGCACCGTGAAAGAGTATAGGACCATATCACTTTTAGGATTTGTTGCAGCAGTTATGCCGCAATTCATGCGAAAAATTCAATTCTTAAAGCTCTTCAAAAAGCCATTTGAGATTGAATGGATTACGTTTGATTTAAATCTAGTTAGTTGCAGCAAAAACGAGGTCTAAAAACTCATGATTGATGACGGCCTAAACTCTCTCCATAACTCAAACTATGTTACTATGCTAACATATTTAAGAAGAGGTTAACTCTCTCTAGAGTGGGTTATGCAAAATAACCCACGAGGCCGAGAGACTGAGTGAGTTATGTGCATAACCCACGAGAGCGGAGGTTAACCTCCTTAAACCACAAGGTCAAGAAAATTTTCCAAGATCCTGCAATGTCAAGCTTTAAAGGCCTCCATGGACGAAATTTTGACTAGCTGGGATGATTCAACTCCAATGCATACAACTGGACATGACAATCCATCCGGTTTCATTTCAAGTATGAAACAAAGTTATAAGAAATGCTATTTCTTGCACGTTCTCTCTTAAATAAATCCTAGACAAATTAAAACAGAAATTGGAAAGCTTTTTTATCTGCTTTTTACTTGTAGCATGGAAGTTAATGTTTTACTGATGAGAATCGATATGAAATCGGCAAAAAATTGCCTGTGCCAATTCAGATCACATTGAAATTCATGGTTTTACTTGATTATTTAAATGGTCAAATCAGGCACGACGGACAAGCCTCAAACCATCGAAGTACCCGTTGAGCTTTCCAATAACGGTCCACGCAAGTTTGCCCTGCGCGAAAAACGTGACCCGAAGACGGATCACCAACGTTACTTGGCAGCCATCAAGAAAACCGGACTTGGCCCCGTTCCAACTCTCTGGATTGACTGGGTCGAATGGGAAGGGCCGTTCGAAAGAGCTTCAAGGCAATCGGCATTCACCGAGGCGCTGACTGACGCTGCTTCGGTTTCCGGCCGCTTGTCAGCGGTTTTGATGGGTCTTTTATGCCAAGTAGAGGGTTGCCCTGGTGAACAAAAAGAGAACAGGCGAATTGAATACCAAGTTTAAAGAGTATGCGAAGAGACTCAGAAAGTGATAAACATTACAGCTGGCAGGAAGAATGGCCTAATTCTTCAACAACCGCAAGAAGATATGCTAGCTATATCGAGGCTCTGATAGGGGGTAGTTGCTCCCTTGCACCAGCCTTAAAAAGCACCATGCCCCCTTTTAACTAATTACTAAGTTTTCATAATAATCAAAAGGAGAAGCTATTAATACTGAAAATCATATGATTTTATTATCTTTCCTATTAAATCGTTGATCTAAATAAACAAAATGATAGCTACAAAATGGGGTTTTACCGTCAAGTATGATAAAAACATCATATATATTGAGATTAATTTATACTACTAAATTACATCTGTTATAATAAGAAGAGAACGATACCGTCACAGACGAATAAAACTGGAAAGGGAAAACAAATAAAACAATACATTCCTTATTTTAAATTATACATTGAATAGGCGATATTGAAGGTAAACAACAGAAAAATATGCATGATGTCCGTAGAGAAAAATGCGGCGAACCGTAAATAATGCATCGTTGATAACGGATTGTTTAATGATATTTTTTTGCTTTTATTTATCAGATTTAGTCATTTAAAACTAACTGTTTCTCATTCGTGATCGATAATTTTTTTAGACGGGTCCTTCATTTTAAGCAATGAAAAATTTCGAATTCACAACAATCGACTTTATTTCAACCCAATGTTGCCAGAAGGTACAAAAAGTAAGTCAGAAGCCTTGAAAAACAATTTTTACAGTGCCAAACGCAATCTCTAAGAACATAACCCCAAACCTATTTGAAGGATTGACAAACAAAGGCCTTTAGTTCATCCATCCCAAGCTTTTGAAGACACAGAGAGTACAGCTTCATTATGTGACGTAAAAATTATTTGATTCAAATGATGTATTGATTGTTGAAGAAAATAGTTCTTTCTACTCTAGTATGTTTGATTGGTCTGCAAGTTTGTCGAATACAATATCAATCAACAACATGGATGTTATAATCTATAGAAACTGGATAAAGTGTTGAGTGTTGGACAGACTGGCCTTCCCTCTTCTCCTTGATCTGTACTATTATTACCTATTTCCTATTCACATTCTTTACCTTGAAGTGTCAATAACTTTCTCTCCTCTCTTACAGAACTTAACAAGACTCCCCTACTTGATATTTCTTGAAATCAAGTCTATCTCAACCGGATAAAGAATAGAAAAGAAATAGACGCGAAAAGAAACATTACTTACGAAGTATAAAGCTAAAATTATCAAACTTTTTCAATTAGTTAGCCAATAAAAATAAGTATAAATATTTCATTAGCAACTTTTATCAATATTACAATATTTTAGAAATTTTTTTAACCCTTTAAATTGGCTAAAACGTTAATTAATTCAATTATTTTATTAAAAAGGCTTTTAAGGCTAAGTTTTGGGGAGAAAAGGGATTCAATTCCCAGGTCCGCTTCCGCCAAGCGGCTCACCAGGCGGGAGCGTTCCGCGAAAACCGAGAACCCGGATTGCGGCTCCCCCTTCAAGAACGCAAAACAACCAAAGCCTAAGCCACCAGCCGCTCCAGCCCCCTCACGTTGCGCGATTTTCAATCCCGTGGTCTGCTGCCACACCGCGCCCAACTGTCCCAGGCAACGTTCGGCCTGAGGCATGTCCTCCTCGCGCAAACCTTTCTGCGGCCCAAAGATACGCGACGCCCCTAAATGCCATACCTCCGATACCGCCAAGGCTGGAGATGCTCATGCAGCCACCTTGCATATCAGCGGGTTTGAGTTTCTTTTCACGTGCCTTCATGCTGATTTCGCCCAGCTCGGCAGCTATGTCTACTAGCGATTTACGATCAACATCACGCACTACCGGTACTACCAATCCATCGGGTGTATCAACCGCGATACCGATATGAAAATATTTTTTCAGGATCAGGTTTTCGCCGCTGGCATCCAACGAACTGTTAAAATAACGAGCGCTTCCTGTTCGCGCTGGTGTACCTTGATGAAACCGGTAGCCGGCGATGCAGCATCGGGACGCCCGACATAGCGCGGGTACTTGGCGGTCGACTTGTGGGCATCCATTTCCTGTTCGATCTGGTCGGAAACATAAGTCCACGCGCCCATATTGCGTGGTTCCTCCTGACACCAGATGAACTGCGCGTTCGGATAGTAGTCAACGGCCTCCTTCAGTGCGCCAATCGGGAACGGCGCCAATTGTTCCAACTACAGGGAGGTAACTCATACTGGATAAGTTTGCTAGAAATAGGTTTTCAGCCTAAAAACGCCCGCCAAAACAGACCAAGCCCAGAAGAATTATCCATTAATCAGAACCCCTGCAAATGCTGGGTTGTCTACTAGGCAGTAATTTCCTCGAGAGGTGCCACTCCTCAAGAGGGAATAGAATTGATTGCAAGGTCACCAGTCTTGCAGGTACCCCGAAAGGGTAGATGCAGTCCCTTGCAGAGGCCATGGTCCATAATACGAGCCTTATTTTGTTTTGAGATAGGATTATTCCAATTTAAAGTATGGCATTCTAAATGCAATGATTTTGCAAGCTCATGCACATGTTCACATTCAAATTCAGACTCTGGTCTTAAATTATGGTTCACTGTTAATATTATTATATTAGATTTGCTTTCTTGCGCCCAACTATTAGTAAGAAGTAACAATGCTGTGCTGTCAACACCACTTGAAGCCGCAAGTGCAACATTTTTATTTAATCCTAAGCTTTGCACGTCGGCGACACCGCCGGCGCGGCGCGTCTGAATTCGATGAAGCAGCAGCCCGACGATCAGCCCGCCGACAATCGGGGCGGCGAGGATCACTATCCAGGAAATGTTCTCTGCTGCTGACAGAACCTTTTCTGATCGATCGGCAAGCCATGGCAACTGGACAAGACCGATCAGTTCGCGAAACACGATCGCAGCGGCACCAACAGCGGCGCCAATGACAAGACTCAATATCCAGATGAGCGGCTGCTTCTCGGTGGCATATAAAAGGACATCTTCGCCCTACTGTCTGCTGAGTTCTCTCTAGGAATCAACATTTGCTTCATGTCCACCATCATAAGATCATCTTCGATGCCATCTGGCTTCACCCATGACGGGTCCTTGGCCTGATTTTTGCCATGAAGAATCAGTTTCTTTGGCAGATCCCTCACTGAATCCTCTGCTTCAGCCTCCTATATCAACTTCTCATTTAAGTCCCTCATTGATTCTTGGATCATGCCTTCATCTGGAAAGCAAAAGCCGCCGCACGACCTTGTCCTGAACCGCGGGACCGAGTGCTCCGGCCCAGCGGATCAGGCGATGGGCGTCGAGCGTATTGGGCGACACCTCAATCGCATCGAAGTCGAAAGCAATCCCCTCCGCATCGCCGGCTGACTTGACGTTGGCGTAGATTGATCGGGCGCGTTCCTCACCGCCGAATTTCTCGTTGAGATAGGTTTGCCGGTCCTTGCCCTCGGCGGGAAGCGTGGGATCGAGCTGGAAAGGCCGCCAGCATCAAGCAAGCTGCTCGATTTACTGAACAAGTAGAAAAGCGACCACTGGGAGCAGACCGTCAGTCCTATTTATGAAAATAGTGTAAAGCTCAGCCAACTACCGCTGCCATAAACAAGCCAAATGTTACTCCCAATGGACGAAAGAACGGAGAAAATACCCCTAAAATCTTGGAAAACGCTTAGAGTGGAGGGATCGGGATGAAACTTGGGTGGAAAAAATGAACACAAGTCCTAGATATATGATTGACATAACCGGTTTACTTTCTTGATATTGAGCAGAGTGAGTAAATCTCAGTTATTCAGATATATGCTAGGAGAAAATACGTAGATCAAACAGACATGATCGTTTTGAAAGCCATCGGTGACGATGAATAAGAAAAAAACTTTCTTCAACTGTGATATGATTGTTAATTCTTCTGCTTTAAACAACTCAACATGTTCAAGATCTTTCATTCCCCTTGTATATTAGAATAACTTGCAAATCAAATCAAATATCGTGCTTTGATAAGAAAAAAATGCTTCGCATGTGTTTTTGGATTGAAATAACAGGGTTCCCAAAAAAGTGGGAATTGCATGAATCACACTTCAATGTAATGAGTCATAAACACAGTACTTATAAATCTTGTAGCATGACATCTGATCAGATTGTTTAATGATATTCAACTATAAAACTTAATAAGGAGGGTGATGTCTTCAATATAATCAGTTGGTTTTTCGGCAGTTCTTTCTGATTTCGCCATTGGGGAAGAGGAGAGGACTAATGTTGCCCATTATGCTGTGATGGACACAAACGTTTAGTCCAATTTCAAAAAGAAGGGGTCATTTTGTGTAACTGGAGAAAAGAGAACAAGCGGTTAAAAGTGCTACGCCCCTTCGTTTAACATCATTCTTTTTCAGACACGATTTATTAAAATGTTCTAAAATACTTTAGAACTACGAAAAAAGTTTTAGAGTAGGTAAATTATTGCTTCTCGTCGTTATAGCTGCGTGTAATGAAGATAGATGTTTAAGTTCAGTGTAAAAACACCGTGGCTCCTCTGGAATTGCAGTGGGAAAAGGTTGCTGTTGTGTTGGGCCAGCCGGTGGCACCACCTCCTTCCTACACTGTCACGGGCTTTGACAGGCTCAAGGATGGGACCACCCTCGCAAGAACAGAGAGGCTACCCCCTGGGCCCTCCGGTGTTGCCAGCCTCCAACGAACGGGTAAAATCGGCACGCCCCTGGCCTTTGTAAAGGCCCAGCTCCACAAAAAAGGCATCAACACGAAAGCGACCCCAATGCTTTAAATCGGTGTTTCCCTTCGTTATCCATTAAAACCAGGCTAGCTATTCGCCGCTAAATATTTCCTCCACAAAAATCAGAAGCTTCGGATACGGCAGCCGCAATTTGGACACTAAAAGGGAAAATTGTAAGTTACCGAAACTTAGCTCTTAGCGATTGCCAAAAAAAATGTTTGGAGCATTTAATGCCGGCAAATGCGGTATGCATCCAGAGGGCATTTGGAAACACTTATATAATGCGTCATCTGTCAATTCCAAATCCGACACAAAATCATATCCGCAAGTATAAATTTGATGAATTTAAATATCAAATAATTACTGATATTGCCCTGCTCAAGTCTGGAACATGACTCTCAGAAGAGCAAGAGGAAGATGTACTCGCGCCGAAGAATCGAATAAGAAAGGTGAACTTTTTCTAGAAAAGCTTATCAATATTCATTTACTCCATTTTCCGATGGTGAAAAAGAAAAGATGCTCTAATGATGAGCCATATATAATTGATATATTAAAAGAAAACTAACTGAATTTTATAGAATCCATCAAAGGAAATCTTTATAGGAATGCTTCTGATTCACTGATGCGAATATGAAATGTATTGTATGAGTGCGTAAAACCTCGCCAGGCATAGAAGCGCCGCTACTGCGGCAGTAGAAGTAGAGAAAGGAGTACAGCAGTAGTAACTGAGGCAGGTGACTCAGAACCAATACATAAAAAATTAAATGAATATTTACTCATAGCTTGAGAATATAGCGTTTTATCAATCATTATGACACCGACTAATATGGAAGAACAACTACAATCGGACTTATCTACACCACGCGTTACTCGTTCAGGACGAAGAGTACACTTTCCGGATCGTTATGGCCTCTAAGAAAAGGTTCTGGGACCCTGTATCAAAACCCTGTATATTCAGTGCATGGACACCTCTCTTTAATTTTTTCTTACATTCTTTGCATTCGCATATTCAGTAATTTCGTAGTCTACTAATATTTGCTTAATTTTTCAATCATATCGAACGCTTCTCATCATGATGGCGGCGGCCGCGATCGCGGGCGCGGTGTTTCGCGGGATCGGTTCGAGCACGATCGCCTGCGGATCGATCCCGACCTCGCGCAGCTGCTCGGCGATGATGAAGCGGTGTTCGTCGTTGCAGACGACGAGCGGCGGCGCGAAAGCGCTCGCATCGGCGACGCGCAGGGTCGTCTCCTGGATCATCGTGCGCTCGCCGGTCAGCGGCAGGAGCTGCTTCGGATACGCGCGCCGCGAGAGCGGCCAGAGGCAAACGACTGGTGCTTTGATTATTTGCTTGTCCTGCGCCAATTGCAACGACAGGCTACCATGAAAACATATAATTTTTCGTTGATTTAATTCTCGATTATTTAATGGGATTTAAAACTATGTTGCCGCAATTGTTATTACTAGGATGCTGCTCAAGTTTACTGTGTTTTGTGAGCTGCGACGATATCGTAAATTCGGGCAAAGTTGATCCAGTTTCGCCAGAGGCCGCCGCAAATGTAGCGATCAAAGCTGAACAGGAGAATACACCAATAATTCTTGGTAGGTATTTAGGTGTGCAATGTGCCCCATTGTTGCAAGCTTGGCCACATTGCACTAATATATCTTGCTAGCAATTAATTCTCTCTATCCAATTTGCTACCAATGACCATCATTTTCTCTGTCATCTAGTAGCTCCTCGAACCCCATGATTCCCAGAACATGTGCACCATTCATGAGAGGACACCCAAAATTCATTGTTGTTTGATACTAACCACATGGTAAGCCTTCATTGTTAATGGAAGCCGGGCTTAAATCTGCGCTTGAAGCGCTGCCCTTGCGTTGGCCAAAGTACACGGTAAGACCCAGACCACGGTCGCGGCTGTACTCCAGCGTCTCCACTTCACCCAGACGCACGGTAGCTGAAATACCGACATAAATGCTGCTGGATACTTCGGCACCATCGGCGCCAGCGGCGCGCGCGCGCGCCAGCAAATCACTGGACAGCTGCTCTAGGCGTGCCAGCTCATCGCGCGACCACTGCTCTTTTGAATCAAAATGGCTTCGTTGTAATGGCTTTAAACAAAAGTTTCGTAATCATAACGGGTAATGACTATGCCCTGTCCAAAGGGTAATAATTCATACTCGCAAGCTCGGTCTTGTACTGACGTCTGTGGGTTTGGTCTTGTCCTCAGAAGGAATTATTATTGGTTTTGAAAAAATTCAGCCCGTTGAAAACTATGACTATAATCTTGGACAAAATATATTGGGACGGCCTAAATAGTTTTGCTATTATTTATTAATTCCCCAGCTCATTTTTTAAGTTTCTTGAATAGTTCTACCAATTTTTAAATAACTGGTAATGCTTTCGAATGATTAGGGGCGGTCGTTTGCTTTAAAGCGATGATAAGACCACTATATTTAAACTTGGTATCTATCATAAAATAGTGAGATGCCCATAGGTTGGTTTTGGTTTATGCTATGTTATGCTAATTAGTTCTGAGAAGAACTATCAGACCTTCAAAATGTTTTGAAAATGACGATTTTTAGCTTATTCCCAACCAACAACTTTCTTTGCGATGCTTTGAGGTTTTGGTATCCAGTAACTTTCTCTGACCTTTGACATTATCAACGAGACTCCCCCATGCAGCGTGCGAGAATTTGCCCATTTTACTAACATTTCTGAGATGATGTGACCATATGGTAGATAGATAGGATAAACTCCCTGGATGCGTCTAATACATTCGTAGATTCCATTGCTGTTTTTCTGCAGATTGAGCTTCTCTCTATTGTTCTCGATGTCTTTATTAGTCTCCCTGCATCGCATGAAGACGATGCTCGCCGCGCCGTTTATGCTGGACTGGAGTTGCTGCGCGTCTTGAAATCGATGGCTAATCGAGTGGGACGAGATAAAGCAGTCAACCTGACTGCCCGCATCGGCATTCACACGGGACCGGTAGTGGCGGGTGACTTAGCTCAGAATGAGACCCATGGGCCATTAATGCTCGGCGACGTATCCAATTTGGCGATCCAAATTCAAGCCATGGCGTCTCCGAATACCCTGGTCCTAAGTCATACACAACGCTCGATGTTTTGGAAGAGACATATCCCGAGCACGTCAAACATCCGCTCGACAATCTCTATGGTATGCACTTGTTTTCACGGCTGAAGCTCGAAAAGGCGCAAATCCGGTTCCTCATCGAAGACGACAAGCCGTCCATTCACGCGGTCGTGTGTCTTCGTTCCGGCCATCGTGTGCATCTGCATTGCCTGCACCCTGCGCCGCCGGCGCCCAACGAAAATGCCACCTCGCTGGAACGCGATGCCGAGCTTGAGCGGCATCGCCAGCCAAGTGCTCGAGCGGGGAACCGGCACCGAGCACCCCGGCGCGACCGACGGGGTCACTGTGCACTACACCGGGTGGCGGGCCGAGGACGGCCAGATGTTCGACAGCTCGGTGCAGCGGGGCGAGCCGACGAGCTTCGCGCTCAACCGTGTGATCCCCGGGTGGACCGAGGGCGTGCAGCTGATGGTGGTCGGCGAGAAGCGCCTCATGTCATATGAGCTCTTGGCTCTTAGCTCTTTTGACCCTGGCTCGGCGGTCAAGATCACATTAGCCGCTTTTTCAACCAAAGCACCGTAAGCGATACGCGTATTTCCATTCACCACATAGCCATTTTCGGTCTTAAGATCATCAAATGATACACCAAGCTCTTCCACTGCTGCCATTTTTAGGCGGTCGCGAGCTTCCGCACCGGCTTGCCGCAGCATCACATATGATCTACGGATGGCTTGACTACCGCCAGTAGATTGATGAATGGGTTGGTCTTTATAATCTTCCACGTCATAGAAACCTCTGTTCTTTATAATAGTACGAAAACACTTCAACTGAGGGGGTTGTAGTGATTCAGCCACCCCTTAAATTTACCATTAGCATCATTACACAGGGTTGTCAAAGCGAGGCAACCTTGACGTCATTACAACACAAACGGAATTTTTCTTTTACATCATAAATTCGATCACGGTTAATTTTCGTCTGTAAATAGATATTTGATCCTTGTAAGCTCTGATTATACACACACGGGCTACGGACTTCAAGCAAGTCTTTCCTTATGTACGTGGTAAAATCCTTCCGCTTCACATTGACTCAATTGAACCATTTTCATAGCGGCAACTTTAAAGCCTTTTCCTTCGATTCTTTCCAAAATCTTGCCGATTAGATTACGTTCGACTGCATCTGGTTTCAGAATAGCCAGAGTTTTTTCCATTCCTTTTGAATTCCTTTTTCATAAATGGTTTAAAACAAAAAAAAGGTATTTGGGAAGAAAAAAAATCTACCCAAATACCTTTAATTATAAGAGCAAAACTTTCTGTAGCAGTCTGCTACGCACCGACTAACGTGACAGAGGTCGAGACCAAAGAAGAATTCTACCACACTCTACAGGCAGTGGTCAATAACATTCCAAAACATGACTTCAAGTGCGCTCTCGGCGACTTAAACGCAATCGTTGGCAACGCCAACAGGCACTCGGTTGGCACAGCATGGGTGCACGTAACGAAAATGGAACGATACTGATTGACTTTGCAATGGCTGATGATCTGGTGATAGGAAGCACATCCGAAGAAACCTTATTTCTGTGTTCTTGTACATATTAAGGGTTTCCAAGCAGATTGAAGAGCTGGTATTATTATTGTTTTAAAATACTTTTTGAATAATTACTAAAGGAGTAGAAAAGTCTGTTACAAACGGGATACGAAATACTCAAAAATAGAAAGAGAAAAACTATTTCTTTCAAACTTGTGATTTCTAAATCCACTCTTCTTAAAAACACTTTGCAAAATACGTTTCATACAGGAAAGATATATAAATCAGCCACGCCGCGCGTGATGAGGTCGTCGATCATGACACCGATGTAGGCGTCCGCTCGTGACAGGACTGCTTTGCGCGAGCTGCCATTCTGCGACAGCGCTGCATTGAGACCAGCCATCAAGCCCTGGGCGCCGGCCTCTTCATAGCCGGTCGTGCCGTTGATCTGTCCGGCCAGGTAAAGTCCTGGAAGCTTTCGGACCTGTAGAGTTGGGTCGAGCTCGCGGGGATCGACGTAATCGTATTCGATCGCGTAGCCGTCAGATTGACGACCAGCTTTCTTCTGTTTTGGCCAGAGGTAGAGGTAGGCTGCAAGAGGTAGACCAGGTGCAAGATGGCTGGAGATCATCCGTGGTCCAATCACTTCCCCAACCATTAACTACAACAAAACACAAATCGTCACCCAGGAGAGACCACTCTGAAGACGGCAAATGGCACTGACTTCTGTTTCCCTTTACGCTAGAACTGCTGCCGAGCAGTAACTTTAAGTCAAGTAAGGCAAGTTACCAAGGGACATGGTTTGCTATAGAAAATCTTAATTCACTTTGCATCGTAGTTTTTTTTTTGGAACGTAATCCTGGCGCAAAATGAAGTATTGGTGCTAAGAACTTTCTATTTTATTTCGAAGTTATTCGTAGATCCCTAGCTTTTGTGAAGTATACTCGTCCTTGGTTTTCTCAAGTTTCCTAAATCCTCCTTTCTCTTGATCAGTTAATTTGTTAATTAATCAGTTAATTAATGCTTGATGGAGCTGTTTCGGAAACTTCATGGCCTAATTGACCTGAGCAGATAAGCCAAACATATGTTTATAGTTTTTCAAGATGGTTAACGTCAGCAGGACAATGTGGAGATACTTTGAAATTAAAAAAATTACAGTAACAAATGCTTCAGTGAAATCTCCATAGCTGGGGTATCTGCGTGCATCTCCTGCAAGATTCTGGGCAGTGTAGCCTCGAGATGTTTCGCTGCCATATTGACTGGAGAATCGATGCACTTTCTCTGCACATGCTCTAGTTATATTTGCAGCACCGCATTCGGTATGTTGCAGTGAGCCGGGTTGGAAGGAAGAACCGGGGCGAAAACAAAAACCCGGATCGATCGATACATTAATTATTCCAGGAATCTTTAGAGTAATATTGTCATCTTCATAATAGTCTTTCCAAGGGCCTTTTTACAAAATAGGTTATTCTATGTTGATGCAACTGTAGCTTAAAATGAACCAATTCGAACCAATATAACTCAAACCAAAGCTAGATGAGAATGAGAAAAATTGCCAGCTCTCTATGCATTGAACTCTGCCATTTTGCAGGCTTGCGCATTGATTTTGTCTTCTCAAAGATAGGATTGATAATGCCTCTGTTTATTTTTCTTCAGATTTGTGCCCTATTTTGCCCGCCAGCGCATTTAGTTTTTCTTAATGCTTCATCTCATGTCGCTGTGCAAATCCTTCTGTAAAATACCATCTTCTACCTCGTTGTAGAACAGATAATAGTTGATCCTTCCATTCTAATGACTAAAAAAAGTACTTTCGCATCAAGCCGCGCACGTTGCTTGCTTGCCTTACTGATGATGTGGCCCACGCCAGATACAGAACAACTAGGACACGTTGGCTCGCGCATAACTCAATGATCTCCGATGCTGTTAATCCGGGTTTTGTCGCTAGGATCCACACCTCTGAGGGAGGTCGGCGGTCGTTTCGATGGACTCACGACCGAATGCTGTGGTCCATATCCAAGGCGGGCGATTCGCCACTGGGAGTGCCGACGATCTTCGCGGGCACACCGGCAACGGTTACCCTCGCAGAACCGCCCGCCTTCGGCGGCGGGACAGGGACAGAAACGCGCCTCCCCGCCGGTCACCCATGCGGCGAAGGCGCTTACCCGTTTCCCTCATCGTCCCCCTGCGCGCCGACGGACGGGTTCGCGGCCAGCAGGGCGCGCTGGATCGCGTCGCCATCGAGCGGGAAGACGGCGACAAGCCGGCGCGCCGTATCGGGCGACAGCGCCTCTTCGACGCCGTCCCAGCTTGCGATCGCGATCGCGGCCAGTTCGATAAGAAGAGAACTAGGATCAGAGAGACAGTGCATTAACTTTTGGACCTAAGTAACATCATTCCTCCATGAAAATACCGAGTCATACATGAAATTAAGTACTCGTAGAGCAAAACACACTTGTTCCCACCTGTAGGAATATTTTATTGTATTGGCAACCATACGTTAGAGGTTGTGCAGCATATTTGCTTATGACTATGCTATCCCTCCAGCCTTCGGGGTAAAAAAAAAATATATTATATTTGATGTATTATTGCCAGGGCCCCGAGTCCCCATCCAGGGCTCCATGTCTACCTCTAGGGTTCCAAATCTCCCTCCAAGGCTTCATCTCTCTCTCCAGAGACCCCGAGTCCCCCTCCTTCCCATTTTATTTACTTAGATTTTTTTAACTGAAAATCTTTCAAATGTTTTCCTTTTCTTAGAATCACATTAATTATACTTTTAAGAAAATCACTTGTGATATTTAAAAAAATAAAAATGACGACGATATAACTAATTCAGTCGTAACTTTTCAGCCAGTGAATTTAGCATTGCATTCTGATAATGAGATAAATAAAATCAGCACGTGTCCTTTTCCGCTAACCTGGAGAGAGAAGCTTTTGTCCTGTGAAAACTCAATTAACAGAACTGGCATTCGATAATACCGTGTCATAGTTTCTGCTTGATGATAAAGCCGGCCTGAGGCAAAACTCGAATAGAGGTCAGCTATGCTTTTGCGTTCTACGCAGATATCCGGGGAGAGTATGTAATCTCCAACTTCTAATGTCACAGCCACGCTCTGTCCCACCACCTCTGTCCCATCGGTGCGCAACAACACACACTCTCTGTGTTTAATTCAAACCGGCTTGCTCACTGGAGGCATAAGGTCGTGTTCCCTTCGATTAGACACGCAAGACCGCGATCGGCGATGGCCAGCAGGTTGTCAATGCTCAGCGTCACTTGTTGCAGTGCGTACAGCGTCATTTGCGGTTTTCCCTCCTTCTGCAGCTTCTCGTACGCCTGTCGACCGTCGTGATACTCTACCAAAAGGAAGCTGAAGAAGAAGAAGAGGAAGGGAGTTGAGCGAAGGATGCCGATCGCAACAAAAAAGTCGATTCTTCCTCGAAACCGACCGCTTCCACTCTCCGCCGTTCAAAGGCTCCCATTCCCTCCCATTCCCTCCCCATTCCAATCAGACGAATCAGTGGGAAGCATGTCGACGTCGCTACAAGGGATGAGCGAGGAGGAGCAGCTGGTGGATCGTGCAGCGGCCTTGGTTGAAAGCCAGCGTCTGCATGCAACACAGGTTAAACACAGATGACCACAGACAGGTCCGAAATAACTTCTGATTTCCAGGCCCAAACCGAAGCGTCAGCGAGCGAATTTCATTGGTTGGCCGTTTGTTGCGACCTCCCATTCTGATACATCGCTCGGAGCACAGACCCACTTTCCGCCATCCATTTGGTCGTCGTCAGATCTGCGTTTTATTTCACCGCATGGATCAACTGCCAAATTGCATCGAATTGTTTTTGGGCGTCACCTCCGACCAGTTCAGTCGCTTTGTCCAAAGATGATGGCTCCATTGGTAAAATTAGGCGAAGCTTTTCTAGAAAAGAAAATGTGGAAGGAAGTTGCAATGGTTAGAGAAAGACAGATTGTTATTGCCGAAGAGAAAGGAAATGTTGAAAAAAAAATTGAACTTTTAAAAGAACTTGGTCCTGCTCTTGAACATAGTAAAGATTTTTCAAAAGCAATTATTTGTTATGAAAAACTTTTTGAATACGATACTCTATTTTCTAGTGAATCAATTCTTCCAAAGCAATGTTGGAACAACGAAAACTGCAAGAACTCCAGAGAAAACAACTAGTAGACAAAGGTTGAAAAGGCAGCAAAATTTTAAAATCTCAAAAGATTCTGAAAAGAAGAAAGCTGTGGATCCTTATAACTCTGATGATTTAATGGATTGTAATCCTGGTCCAAGTCGCCAAAAAAGGGAGGCACCATCTGATTCAAGTGAAGATGATGATAGCGAGAATGATTGGCAAGATGTGCACGGTAAGTTTTTGATTCCACTTAAACACACAAAGACAAACTCAGAGACAGAAAAAAGCACAGTCAAACACACAGACAAGGAGAGAGAGAAGAAAACACAAATAAATACACAAAGTCAGACACACAAACGTAAAAAGACTGACACAGAGAGAAGCAAATGTAGAGTCAGGCCCATAGATATGGAGGAGAGAGAGAAACTAGAAAACACATTCAAACAAACAAAGTCAGACACATAAACCGACAAATACAGACAAAGAGACAGGCAAAAAAACAGTCCAATTAGTAAAAGAAAAAAATAGAATTTAAATATTTTGAGTTTTTAAAAAAGGGGCCTTTGGCCCCTTTTTTATTTTCCGGAGAACTGTTGGCTTATTACATCATTATAAAAATAGTCAATTGAATGTTCGACTGATTTTATAAACAGATCAATTACTTTATTCTTTCCCTCATCAGTAGAAAAATATAGTTCATCACTTTCATCAGGAATTATCTTATTTAGCTGTTCTAATAAAGATTCTGAAAACGAATCAAACTAAGTTATATTTTTGGATTGGCTTAGCACCTACCACAAGAAAGCATTTTTATTTTATTTTATGATTCTCTTAAATCATGTGGAACTCATAAAAAACAAAAAATCGTTTTAAGATTTACTCTAATGCAAGGTCTTATCCAGGGTGGGGAGGGGGGCTAGGGGGTTTCAAATTCCCTTGAAATATTTGTCCAGCTCGTAAAAATACAACAAAAGCGAATATAAGTCAATTTTGATGCGTTTTAAAAAAATTTTGTACTTTCCACACATGCTCGATCGGACGTCATCTACTTTGCTGAATAGAATTTACCTGTCGGCACTGCTGTAAAAAGCACACTTTCTGGAATGGCTTCTTTCAATGCATCCGCAATATCTACGAGTTTCAGCGGCGCTGCGTTTATCACGTCTGGTAATGGATTAAATTGTTTCTTACGCGTGGGTAAAATTTTCGATTCCGTTTACTTTGCCTGCCAAAATCCCTGCGTTCTAGTTTTAGGTCCTTAACCTTTACTGATATCAATAAATGAAATATCGAGTTCACCTATCGAGGGTTTCGAGTTAAATCGACACTTCTTTCGAAACAAACAGCTATTTTAAATGATCCAGAGTCTGGATTGAATCGACATTATTACCAAATGTGTATTTAATGCGACCCTCAATTGCTTCAACACTCGAGGAATTATCAATGGGAAATCGATTATCCGCTGTCGTCACCCGCACTGGCGATAAAGGCAGCACAGGTTTAGCCGATGGAACGCGTCGCGGCAAGATCCCCATTTGAACCTCACCCACCGGGTCAGGCAGACTGGCGACACTACGCACCCCTTTAGCCATTCCTTTTATCTTGTTTTCGTTCACTGCCAGACGGGCAACCAGAGGTCCCGGCAGATTTTCCTTTTTCGCGTAGTCCATGTCCTGGGCATTGGCATCCATGATTTCCTGAGAATGCGCTTCCAAAGCATCCGCGACGGCAAGCAAAGCCTGATTCTTGGTTTCGGAATCCAACCGGGAAAGGATTAATGCCGAGCTTTGGAGAGGGCTCAGTCCCGTCGACGTACGACAGGCCGCAAGACTGTGTTGATAGAATGCGGGTGGCACACCTCCGAAAATGTGGCGCAGGCCTTTGCCGAGGCGCGGCGTGTGGCCTGCCCGTCAATACGGGTTATTGATTTGGACGGCCGGTCTGCGCCGGACCGGCAAGCGGCCTGGGCAAGCGCCGACATGCTTTGCAGCCTGGTCGACAACATACAGGAGACATTTGGCATAGTGCCGGTCGAGGCGAGGATCAATACTGGTAAAGAATAAAACCATTATAGGCATTGGTAAAGAATCTGGTAAATCAAGTAATGACATTACCAAGCACGCAGAAATAGAAGCCATAAGAGATGCCATTAACCACCATCAATCATTAAACAACAGTATTCTTTACACTACTCATGAACCCTGTATTATGTGTTCTTATGTTATTAGACATCACAAAATAAAAACAGTTGTTTTTGGTATGCCATCAAAATTCATAGGAGGGGCAACCTCTAATCAAATAGGCCGCATCGTTGTAGGGGCTGATGATCGGGGCGAAGATACTGACGCGCATGGGTTGGCTCCGTTCGGTCTGACTGTTAGGCGCAATGCTAACGCTGCGCCTCGGGCGTTGGGAAGGGCAGGGCGAAACGGTAGTCTTGCAGCAACACCAATTTCAGGAGGCAGCGATGCAAGCGAAGTTCGGCATACTCGAAATCCCGCGCAGCAGCTACGGCGCGGTCGCCTACGCCACTCTGGCGGAATCGGTCGGGGGATTACTTCAGAACATACGAGCATACATACACATACAGTAAAGCTAAATTTTTGTACAGTAAAGATAGATGGGTCATTTAGAGGCATGTTCAAAATGGGACATAAAAGAGACATTAGGATGGCAGTACTGGAAAAGTTGAACCACTTGGTTTTGGAGTGCCCAAAAGGCATTTGAGTAAATCGTATATGTAGCTACAAGTTCATAAATTTGCTATGGTCTTCTTCTCTTCTTTGCAAGGGTCCTAGTTGAAATTAAGAAGAAATATTTCTTTGGTAGAGACGTATGGTTTCTCCGAAGAAACGACAGCAATGAGAGTGTTGTTCCGTAAGGACTTTCGAGTTTTAGTTTAGACAATAGATTGAATCACGACAAGGAGGTCATTTTGATGATATCAATGGTGGCCTTGGCGATGCAACACTCAACAGATCCGATTTCGGTTGATCGTAAACTGATGGTTTTGCTTTGGATGATTCATCTTTTTTAGAGGGACCGAACACTTTGTTCTTCAATCCAATATGCAGTACTTTAACTATTTCCGGTTTAGTATTGATAAATTCTGCCACAGCACTGCCTGCGCCGCCTGCAATCGCATTGTCTTCCACAGTTACTATCAACTTGTGCTCTTTCAGTACAGATTGAATGGCTGCTTCGTCAAGGGGTTTAACAAAGCGCATGTCTATCAGTGTTGCGTTTAGCGATTCTGCCGCGTTTTCAGCGTAAGGGAGCAGGGTACCAAAGTTTAATATGGCCACCTTCTCACCCTGGCGAAAATGTGGCAACCATAATGGGACTTGTAAAGGAAGCTAAAATAATAAGAGCGCCATGCTGTTTGATCGCTTGGGAAAGAGCCAAAATCCAAAAATAGAAGGAACCTTTCAAATGTTTGAATCCTTTTTTTACATTTATAAAATTTATTATGAGATTTTTACTCCCTTCAATTTTTCTCCTGGAATCCCAGAAAAAAACAAAACACAAAAAACCTCCAAAAATAAATTGGTAAAGAGCAAAATTCTTAGGCTCAAGATGAAAATATTTTGACATTGTGAGAGCAGTCTGCTGAACTGAGTTTTCTGACTTGTCTGAGAAGTCCAATAACTATTCTGGGAAGTGGATTTCCGATTGTGTTATCTGAAGTTCCTCAAGACTCTGTGTTAGGTTCTATTTTGCTCAGCTCAACGTAGACTACTCATTTACAAAGTAACTAAATGCATAAAAAACTAACTAAACAATCAACTAACTAACTAACTAACTAACTAACTTACTAACTTACTAACTAGCAGACCATAATCGTAGTCCGCGAAATTTTAAGGAAATCGAGAACGCGACGGCACAAATCGAGGGATTTAATCCGTTATGCGGTGATAAAATTCGCGTGTTCTTGAAGATGAAAGACGGCATCGTCGAAGATGTGGGCTTCAAAGGATCCGGATGTGCCATATCTAAGGCGTCTGCATCATTGATGACCGCAGTAATAAAAGGAAAAAGTAAAGCGGATATTGAGATTCTATTCGAAGCCGCTCATCGGCTCTTTACTAATTCAACAGAAAATACTTCCTGTCAATCATCCAGACTTGGCAACGAGCTATAGCAATATTGGTTCAATCTATTCTACTGTTGGAGAGCACTCACAAGCGCGTGATAATTACCAGAAAGCACTAGAAATTCAACAAAAAACTTATTCTTCTGATCATCCCCAGATAGCTGCAACTGAAAAGAAAATTGGCTTGGCTTATTCGGACATGGGAGAATACTCTAGGGCCCTTGAATACTACAACAAAGCGCTTGGAACTCCCCTTACAAGAAATATTTAGCTCGCAAAGATGATGTAAAGAAACGTATGAGGTTAAAGTTCCAAATCGGATTTCCTAATTTACGGCGCCCTACCGCTTTCCACCAGTTCAGACCTGGTATCTATAAATGTTTCCTTTAACTACTCCCTTCATACAATCTCGTACAGGCACACTTGGTGCTTGAGTGTTTTGACCTGCATAAAAATTTAACACCTTGGTAAGGTGAGGAAAAATGAAGTCAAGTGAATTATCCAAGCGCCAAGCAGGCCAAGGTCGAGATCCTCGACGGCGACGAGGTGATCCGCACCTGGGAACCCCAGGTCCACCAGGGCGTCAACCGCGTCTCCTGGAACCTGCGGACCGATTCCTTCCGGCGCCCCGGGCGCGACGAGTTCGCGGCCTTCTTCGGCGGCGGCGGACCGGAGGTGCGTCCCGGCACCTACACGGTGAAGGTCAGCTACGGCACCGGCGACGACGCGGTGTCCGCCGAAGGCGAAGTCGAGGTGCTCGCCGAATGAATTGCGCTAGCTGTTCGTCAAGCTGATAAAGTGCCACATCAGAAGCGTAATACGGGTAGGGCTTACCTACAGGCGTGCGAGCTAAGAGATAAGACCTCATTGCAATTACGTTGCTGATAAAATCTTTTTAATCAAACAAAAGAACAGCATTTAGCAGTTGCCTTTTATTTACTTAATTTCATTTAAAAGATGAACATCAATTTGCTAAACATCACAAACAACATTTCTTTTATGCCTGGTTTAGTCCAACCTAATCTGACGACGTTTCCCATGTAGTGCCATCCTCACAATGGACTGTTCTCTGTTCCCGATGATCTTACGAGAGCATGTCGAAGAATGCCATCTGTGTGAGAACGGTTTTCCATGCACATATCGCTTTTTTTCTCGTCCTTTACTCAGTTTGCTTGCACCCATTGACTTGTGATCGATTATATCAATTTTGACAGTTTGTTCTCTTTTCTCTTCTTTCGTGTCGCTCATGGAAACCAGCTTGTTCCATCCGTAGAGTATTTGTCCTTCAACGGACAACACAAGAAAAACTAGCACTTCTTTTGCAGAAAGTTTCAAAGAACGAAAGGACAACAAACACGGGTTTTTATATTCAAAAATAAGAGATGTTTACACAGTGCCGTAACAACCGGAAAAATGTTCACAGTATTCTTTTGCTAGGTCAATACTAGTAAACATAATTACGATCATAATAAACAAGCTCAAAATCTAATTCTGTGACCTTTTACACGGTACATCGTGTCTCAGACAGACGAACAAAGCACTGGCTATACACCCTATATATGGTTAGAACTTGAAGTCTGAGAGAATTTCCAAAATATGGCCACGAGCAAAAATGGGGAAAAAAAATTCCCATAGGCTACAACTTGTTAGGAAGGAGGAGAAGTAGTTCTTAAAATGTTATTCTAGCTTAACACACAAGTAAGTTTTCTTTTTTTTTGAAGAACTTATCTCAATAAATTAAAAGAATATCAAAAATACAACGCGAGTGAGGAGAAAAAAGAGCTGCAGTGATTGGCGAATGCCGTTCAATGCGAGACAACGCTGGAAGAACTACGCCGCGTGGAAAGCATGACGCTGAGTGGAGGCCGATGAGAGCGAGCGAGATCGAGACGTGAGAGACGTGAAGACGCGCGCTTGTGTGAGTGCGGGCGTGTGGGAGAGAGTGGTATGTGACCAGGGCACAGGCTGTGCTGTTTCACAGGAGAAATGAAAGCTGTGCTCTTTAATGTACCAGCGGCACTCGCTCTTCATTGGCCCTTCCCAAAATGGTTTTCGTTTATATTCTTCAAAATTAACTTCAAATTAATTCATAACTAACATAAAGAATTTAATAAATGAAATGTCAGTCACAACTACTCACTGGCTCTTATATGACATTCGCCACTCTCAATAGTGCCGAACGAATTGGTGGCCACACATCTCACTGATGTCGAGTGTATATCCTGTCGGTATTGATCTGCAGCGAACGGCAAATTACATTATTTGTGAACTGTGCGGATCAGTGCGTACTTGTCTGAGGTTACTGACAGTTAAAGTCTCATTTCTCCAAACATTGCCCTGAGATCCTGTTTTACTCCATATTGGTAAGCCAATACTCTTATTATTAGCTGTCACATAGACACTCAGTGTGTTAATGTGTGGCCCATACATGTGGTAAAAGAATGTGAGACATTTTGAGCCAGAATTAATGGCAGGTGTGAACAACACAGCTTCATCTCCATTTACTCTTGGGTTTGAAGCCTCAATAAACATGTAATAGCCTGTCGAAAGGGAAATGCAGAATTTTTTCTACAAAGCTTTGACGCCAGCAAAGAGTGTCTAGTTGTCCTTTATAGTGACGATTTGCAGGCTGGGACAGATACTGAGTTTAAAGTAGTCGAATGCATAAACTTGCTCACCAATATGGTCGACTACTTTGAGCAAATAAAAATTGCCCTAAGCACGAACGCTTAGTTCACTGACTTGGGTTAAGTTCCACAATTAAATCGTCTGCTAGACTTTCCAATTCCCTTTGCAAATCTTCCAGCATCAATTAAAGGCATTAAGGCAGCAAGGTTTTGATGATTTGTTGTTTTTCATATGTGCACTAATATTAGTGAAAACAGGGCCAACACGGGAAGGTTTTGCACAGCCAGCCCAACCCACCCCTTATCATTATACCCGATCCCCTAATATCCTTCCATTTGCAGCGCAAGTAGAAGGATATTAGCTTGAACCCCCTACCCCCAACCCCTGGGAAATGGCCATGAGTTACAGAACTTGCTTATTGTTACTCCGAAACACTGTAATTACCGGAAAATTCGAGGACGGTCTCTGGTTCTCCCTGTCCCTTGGACACCGCCAAAGAGCGGATCCGCGGTGGATTCTACCGCTCATTTGCCGTGCCGGACATGTGACCAAAAAAGAAGTCGGCGCGATCAAGATTTTCCAGAACCAGCTCTATTTCGAGATCGACGGAAAACACGGCCAACGCTTCAACGACGTCGTGAAGCGGGAAGGTACCGGCGAAGAAAACATCAACATCGTGTTGCTGGATGCGCGCCATCTAACTCCAATTCGGATTTACACGTAGTAACACAGAAACAATAGCACTACTCGCCAGACAGACAAAAGTGAAATATATCACGGAATTGTATGTCTCCTCTCTTAAATTCCTAAAGCTAGCACTAGTTCTCCTGCCACTCAGCATTTGTTTTCATATAATCCCGAATGACCACCAATACACTTAGATTAGGTCTTTCTGATACTCTGAAAATCCTCTCATGCTAGGAGTGTTTATTTTTCCTGTAGAAGCTTACGCTGCTGGAGAGTCCCTTCGCCGGTTTGCTTGTGGTATAGCTCCACCACAATGGGGCCCGACGCCGTCGCCCCAGACGCCAGCGAGATGGTGCCGGTGAGGGTGAATTGATACGCCCGAAAGATCTCGTTGCAGCCCCCCAAAAGCAGCCCCAGCGAGGCGATGGCGAGCAGCAGAGAGCCGCGACGGCGCCAGGGCTTCAGGCGGTGCCAAATGCCGGTAGAAGCGTGGGATGGTGTCTTCATGGCGCGCTCCTACGAAAGATATTGATACAGTCAATCGACTTCAATCGATTATTGCTAGTGGAATAGCACCACCATTACGAGATATGGAAAGTGTTCAACAAGAACTCGATGATATTGTTGCATCACAATGTGTGCTCTGTGGAGAAACAGCAGTCGATTTTCTTGATCAACCATTAGAGGCAATTCTATGATGTTTCGTGTCTTTTTCTCTCTTCGTTAGGATTTTCAGTAAACGGTGATTCCTTTTTTATTATTATTATTATTATTACTTCTTCACATTATTATTTTCACTCTTCATTAAAAAAAAACAAACGAAAAGTGTCGTACTTACGTACATACGTACTATATGTAGATCATTTTCTTCTTTGAACCTATATATCAAAACACTCCGAAAAAACAACGACAACGACGAGGGGCACTGGAGGCCGGTTAACAAACAAACGAAGGATCTGTTTCTCTCTCATTACGTATATATTTGAATAGAAGAGACGCGTGGCTACAATTCTTTTTTTGACAGACAGACCAGTGGCGACCATCGCGCGGAGTTCGAACGTCTGGAGACGTTGGTAGATGCCTCGAAATCGACCCAGGAAGATCTGACGCTCCTGCTGCTCAATCCCGGCGGCGGGATCGTTGCCTGGGCCGGGACAGGCCTGCGCCACGCGGTGGAATCGGTGGAGTTGCCGACCTCGGGGTTCGCGTTCCGCCGTGGCTATTCGGCGACCACGATCTTCGCCGTCGAGCCGTTGCCGATGGACGACGATGTTGCGGCTTCCCGCCCAAATCCTTCCGACCTTCCATCCGACACGAACTCCATATGTATCTGTGAAAAGTGTGAGCAATAAAATATGTTTTCAGCAAAGGAAACATTGTAATTTGGCATTTGCATTCAGAGTTGATGTAAGCGAAATAAGGCATTCTCCTTTTATCTTCAATAACGTCTGCTTGTTTGATTTTCTATTGTACATTGTGTTGCGAGAGCTACACTTGGTTTTGTCGTGTTTTTTTTCCCTAGCACCCCGCTTTCAGCTTATTCAAAGTCACCCAAACTGTGGCCGAGAACGTAATCGGGTTGGATGCCCCAGGCTTTCCACAATTCTACCAGCGCGCATTGGACGGCAAAATTGACGGCTTGCCCACAGGGGTGGGACTCCATCAGATCGTTGTGAGCCGGTTCTGATTCTGGATAGAGGAGTTCGATGAGCGAACGGCCCAATACCTCCTCGGCTACCCGATCGCAGCGCTCGATCACCTCACGAAAGACCAGTTCGGTCTCGTAAAGTTCGCGGCCCATAGTTCTGAAGTGTAGGCTCTCCGAGAGACGGGGGAGGATTTGCTAGAGGTTTTCCCATTGAATTGCCCACATATTGTTTTGGGTACCTGACTGACTGACCGTATTTCAAACAGTGGAATGTACGAAAAAATGCGTTCAATCCCCCTTTTTATTGCTATAATGAGAGAAGGGTTGAGATGGCGAGGATACGCTCTGTGAGTGAAAGATGACAGACTGCCAAAGATCGTCCTTGTGGGCCAACCATCTAGGGCTACCATAATCAACATAAAAATCAATATAATCAACATAACATATAATAACATATAATATATATGTTTAACATATAATCAATACGCCAATATAATATAATCAATGCATCAAGTAAAGCTTGTTTTTAAGTCCCTTCCACAAATCAGTTATAGTTTTATCCCCAGTTGTACCGTCATATTGCTGCAGATCTCGGGTCATTGTATCGAAATTTATTGTTTCAGGCTACCCTGGCTTCCTCTTATTTCTTTTTACTAATAAAACCTCCTTTGTTTGGAGCTTTAATTATTATTAAAAGAAATTTTGATACCAATAGACATATCAAAAGAATCTGCGTTTTATGCTGGTTTAAAATACATAAGTTTCAATAAGTGTAATCATACCCATCAAAGGTTAAGAGCCTGGGAAAATTTGCCTTATTTTGAAAAAAAGGGGAAAACATCCGTCTAAAAGTCGTGGAATGATGAAAATAACACCATCAGATTCAGCGTATCAGATAGCCATATGTAGAAGTTTTAAGATCGTCTCGGTCATCTGGGCGTTGCCGTCCGCCATGGTCATGAGCGCAATGAACTGGGCCTGCAGGTCGGTCGGGAAGGCCGGGTAAGGCTGGGTGACGATGTCGACGGGCGACAGGGCCGTGCCGTTGCGGCGGATACGGATGGTGTTGTCAGCCGGGGTGACGTCCACATCGACGCCAGCGGCGGTCAGTGCCTGGAGGGCTGCCTCGAACAGACTGGCGTCAACGCCTGAGAGCGTCACGTTTCCGCCGGTCAAGAGAATATTGATAATTTACCTGGCGATTCAAGAACTATGATTGGTTTTCTTACTTTTAATGGATCTGTTCATTTCTATAATCTTAAGGTTCGTTCCATTAGTAACTTAACTATTGTTATGAAATTCTTCTTGTTGATTTGTTGAAGAACTCAACTGCCAAAGTGCTTTGTTTGGTCTGCTCTGATATACGGGGTAGAAACTTGGACTTTATTAACAGCAATGAGTAATTGATTATAGGCTTTTGCTTTTGAAATCACCTAGTCCCCTCGTCAGCCGAAATTGTTCGGCCGCATTCGCTCGAAACCCATAAAACGCCACAACTTAGTGGGATTCTGAAGCAGGCTAGGATACCGGCGGTCCTGCGGAGTGTCAATAAGAGGACAAACCCGGCGCAGGGCGACGACAGCCAACGCTAGGACTCGAAGCGCCGAATTAAGACAGCACTGGCTTGCGCCTGCGGTGAGACATTGATGTTCACGAAAGATTCGCCCGGGGAAGCGCCGCCGCTGGCCCGCGCAGCGCTGGATCTTCTCCGAAACGCGTTTGATGCCGGTGGCAAATCCTGATCTGTGCCTGACGATCGGTCCCGGACCGTCTGAATTGACGCCCGGCGGACGGCGCTTGCCGAGCCGCCACGTCGCGCGGTCACTGGCCCTCGCAGAATGTTCCGACGGTGCCGTGGATCGGCAATCCTGGAAACTGGAAGTGCCGGGCGGCTAGACCACCGGTCTATCGGGACACGATTACCCAGATGGCGTGGATCACACGAACACGAGTGCGGACGAGCACCCGCAGCTCGCGCGAACCTCGCCCGAGCAGGCGACACTCTCGAGGGGGCGAGGACCCGAAGGCGCCCGATCCCGTCGCGGGACCGTCCAGGAGCGGCCCGAAGCCCACGCCATCGGCGCCGCGGAAGACCCCCAGCGATCGACCTCGTACGTCACGGGCGGCGTGGCCGGTGATGCGCTCGGCCGCCTCGTTCCAGGCGACCAGGAGGCCCTGGGCGTCCACGGTGAGGACGCCCTACGCGCGGAGTATCGCGGATGGGGAGACAGGGGTGCTGTACCGCACCCCCCGCGAGTTCATGGTCGGCCTGCAGCGCCTGATTCAGGAAGCCGACCTGCGCGAGCGCCTCGCCATCAAGGGCCGGAGCTATGTCGAGGCGGAGCGCATGCTGGCCAGCCACTACGAGGCGCGATACGCGTGGTATCTCGGCCTGATCGCGAAAGCCGAGGAACTCCGCGCCGCCCATCGGGTCCGCGCGCCTGAATTGTACGACGGTAACTAATCAGTTTGTTCCGATTTGATTTTTCGAATAGATTTAAACATGGATCCATTGAAACTATAAACAAACAAATAACACCTGAAACAACAGAGCATTGGACGCATTACCTTTTGCAAGTTCATTGTAAATATTGCTTCAGTATCACTTTGATCCCTTCTATATCCAACTCTTTCCACCAGCAATTTTCCAAAAGGGGGACCATTGGGCATTACAACGCTATCTTTGAATCTGAAATAATAATTCTTCATTAGTATCTATCGACGTATAATCATTGCCACCATGGTCAGTTCATGAATTACTGCAATTGCCCGAATTCGCCTGTTACACAGCGATTATCGGTACTATAGTCCAGAACTTGACTGTAATACTGTTAAAATATTTTAAAATAGCATTTTTGCGCTACGAGCAGTAACCCTGAGCACGAGCTGCACTGTTAGAAATAAGCACTATTAGAAATACTGAAATAATTATTATTATTAATAACTTGAAATATGCACTATTAGAAAATGATCGCGTCTTTTGAGAAGAACCCGGCAGTACCAATATAAGTTCCCGGAATGCCCAATCCGGTGAGTGCCACCGTGCCAATCATCATCATCCAATAAGTCTTCGGAATGTGCTTCCGCAATCCGCCCATGCGTCGCATATCCTGTTCATCTGACACCGCATGGATGACAGAGCCCGCTCCAAGAAACAGAAGCGCTTTGAAGAAGGCGTGGGTGAACAAATGGAAAATCGCCGCGCCATAGGCACCTACACCAAAAAGACACCAGAGGCGCGTATGTTTCATTTTTGCCCAAAGGGATCCAGTAACAACTAGCTGCAGTAAATGTCAATGTCATAAGGTGGAGATGGATGTGAGGAAAGCAAAAGCATTAAAATAAGCTGATGGAGCCTAGGTAAACAATAGCTTGATAGATGGAAAACCAAAGGAGACATACATCTGCAAAGACTGGTAAAGGAGTCATAAGCCCAGAGACTCATCAACATTGTTTAAGTCCTCCAAATGTAGTTCGATGGAACCCCGGAAATATTACATGGACCCCTAGGGGCATGTGGACCCCGGTTGAGAACCACTGCTCTAAACATTCAGTACCTGTTTGGAAAAATACTTATATCTTGGATGGCCGTTTGTTGTCGAAGAAAGCCCGAAAACAGTTCATTCGGTTAGAAATTGAAAGGGCCAGTGCCCTTTTTAAAGGGCACTGGCCCTTTAAAAAGTTTAGTTTTTAAGTTTAAAGTGATTGGAGGACAACTAATCCCCTCCTTCGCACAACGAAGTCAAGGGTGAATAACATGAAATGAAAACAGCACTTCGTATAGGAACAAGCGTCACATGGTACCCCTTACTGCTTATACATCTACGGAGAATTGCATAAAGCAGTTAAAGATCCTCGGCTTGAGTATTACAATCATTGTCATACAGTTTTCATGTACAGTAGTATTGTATTCATTTTAGCGATCTAGGCCTATACTTCAGGGCAAATTCATCGTTGTTTCTATGTAGGATTTCATGTTAAGCAATCCTAACCCCCACGTATTTTTCAAAATATACTTTAAAATCTCACTTACCAGCAGCAAAGGCATGACAAGTATCAATACAGACTCCAATTCTTTCTTTATCTTTGACTAGTTGTATGATTTCGCCAATCTCGTGTAGAAAACCTCCAACCGTATTACCCTGTAAATTAAATTCTTAATTACCTTTTAATGACACACCAACAATTTTATCTGGATCCCATTATATTCTTTTCTCGTGTTATTTTCTCTTATAATATTCCCTAAGGAGCTTGGGCGCGATATTGGCCGTAACGGAGATACACCCCACGCCGCCCTGGGCCAGAAATCCAATCTGGGTGCCGTCTTCGCCTGACAGTTGAATAAAGTCAGGCCCCATGGCCAAGCGCTGGCGTGTGGCGCGTCCCACATCGTTGGTGGCATCCTTGACGCCGATGATATTGGGCAGCTTGGCGAGCTTGGCCATGGTCTCAACCGACATATCGATGATGCTGCGGGCCGGAATGTTATAGATGATCACCGGCCATGAACATTTCAGATTTACAAGTTATGTACTGAACCATAATTTTGATCGGATTCGTGTAGTTTTTTTCTCGCCATATTTGAGTTATCTAAGACTTTCACACAACAGCAAATGCAACATTTCGTATATGAATTTTCCATCAGTTCTTTTTTATCGTATGTTGTGTATGCTTTTTGCGTTTTTATTTTATCTGTTTACGATAATTTTCAGCATATTTTATCTGTTTCGTCTTACATTTCTTTTTTATTAGGTTGATAACTATTGTCCATAGTGAGTTTTGATGTCACAATATCCGATCAACTATGGTAGATCACATGACTTAATAACCGTTCCCGAACAAAACTAGCTTGGAAAACCTTTAATGGAATTACGCAAGGGTTTTGACTGAAACACAAAGGAGACAAAGGTAGAATCTTCTTTATATGTAGGCTAATTAAAAAAATCATCTTCTATTTTCAATTGAAAGTAAAGCATAACGTTAAAAAATAAAATGAACAAAAACTAGCCATATACCATTTCCACTGAAAAAGAAACCAGACAACTGAATAATTGGCTTGATCATAGTTTCATCAGAATTGAGAGATTGTTAATAAGACAAGCATCATTTTTAATCTTAGCAAATTTTAGCAAATAGCGAATTTATTAAAAAACCAAATACATACCTGTCAATAGAGGAGCCATGCTTTTTAGCGCATTGCATTAGTACAATTATAACCAGCAATAGGAATACAATAGCAAGGAAACTGAATGGCAAAAGTGATAAACCAGGCGTGACATGTGGGAGAAGGTTGCGGCTGAACATTATCGAGTGTTCAGTGCCCGCAACCGGAAGTACGTCTGCATCCGTGATGGAGACCAATGCAGACGCAAGTTTGAAAAACTTGCGACGCAGAAGTCCCCCACTGGTACCTCCGAAATCCCTGCTCATGTGGCATTCGCAAAGGATATCAAGGAAGAGCTCCTCGCAGCTGAGGTCATGGGGAGCTCTTCGTTGAACGATGCTAGTGTGGAGTTGGTGGAGGAAGATCGAGTCGATGCCCACCCCGATCGCGCTGGGCGCACCCGACGACGGCAAGGAGTCGGGCGGTCTCCCCGTCGACCCCGACCCGAAGACCGGTCTGACCGACGGACAGGTCGTCACCGTCACCGGCGCGCAGTTCCCGCCGAACGAGCAGGTGGGCGTCGTCATGTGCACCCGGGAGGCGGGTCAGGAACACGGTGGCCGCGGCGTCGACGCCTGCAACATCGGCCACTTCCGGCAGGGCACGACCGACGGGCAGGAAATTAACTGTACAGTAAGTGAATTGAGAACATGCTGTAAATAATGCACTTAATAAGATTTGAAATTGATGAATTCATTGAATCCAGATTGTGAATCACCTTTTAACAGTACGTAAATGCCTACTTACCATAACATAAGATGATGGAAACCAGCCTTCTCGTTCCACTATGTTCCCTTTCCACCAACCAGTGTTTGTCATCCTCAATACAGTAATAATTTCTCCCACTTCAAAAGACATCTCGCTTTGATCAGATGAGCAAAGGTATAATCAACCTGGAAAAAAAATAGTTATCTTCAATGCTAATGGATGTAAAGCATTGATAAGACCTTGCCAAGAAATTTCTGAAAAGAAAATGATTAAACCTGAGAAAGGCAAACAATATTTGTTAGTGTTATCTGAAAGGAAAAGAATATTATCAACCTGAAACAAAAGACTTATCTGCAATGGTAAGGGATATAAAGCATCAATTAGACGATACCAAGAGATTGCTGAAAAAAACGATTAAACCTGACAAATTTAAACGATAGAATTGCAACTGATGAAATGGGCTAAGCAAAGAATTTAAAAGAGATAAAAATTAAAAATAAAATAAATTTGGCAGATACAGCCATATACTGTACCGTTTTCAATATTGTGAATGCATGATGCCACGGTTAACGAGGTATAAACTATGAATGTAAAAACTCAAATTGGTACATTAATTATGTGTCAGAATTAGTACTTTAAATGATACAATAATAATTTATAAAACGGACTGAACAGAGAACAATAACGGCCCCGACCCGGGGAGTGGCATGTCGATTGCGGACCCACTTCCAGCCGATTTCGTGGCAACCGCCGTTAGCTGTGCTGTCACGAACGATGCAGCCGGTCCTTTGGCGAATTCGTGCTTGGACAACACCGGCGGCAATCCACTCGATGTGGATTTCACCGCTTCTCTCAACAACGGTGCTGAGATCACAGTGACGGTGACCGGTTCGGTTTCGACGGTAGGGCAGGTGACCAATACTGCAACCGTGGGCAACCTTGGCGTGAAGAGCAAGGTGTTGAGGAGAGGGCTACCCCCTTCATATACCGGAAAAGGCTGTAAGTTTTGAAATTGGCCTGCCCATATTGTTTCCAAATAGTGTTTATTATTGAATTATACAGCAGATAGAGATCACCAATTCAAACGTGGTTGTTTTAGTAACTATGATTTTAGTAAGAAAAAAAATTACAAGCAATGACACTGAATTTTAAATAATTAAATTTCTATCAATTATAAAAAACTAGCTTATCTTGCTAAGCTGTTTATGCCTTATGCTTTGTGCATTTCTTCAAACATTAGTAATTTCTGCTGTTTATCACTTAGAAGGCATGTCTACTTTGCTGTAAAGTAGTGTGCCGTGTGCCATCATGATGATGATGACAGCATACATTTTCACACAAAAGAGATAATGATTGTGGTGGTCGAACCTAGAAAAGACCACATTTTGAAGGAAACTAGCAAGTTTGAGTGAATTGCACTGTCATTCTCCTCTAAGTCAACTTACAAAGCTGAAAAGGCCCCTACCTTTATATCTAATGAAGAAATATTGTCTGAATACACCAGCTTTTATGCAATATATACCGTCATTGCAATACTGTCATATATCTTTTTTGCTCTTTATAACATTTTTATATGCCGTCTTTCACAATATTTTTTTCTTTTTCAAAATCTAGGTTGTACAGTGTAGTTAGCCGGAGAGTGCACGTCCTGTCCCTGACCCACCCAAATATTGCCAAGCCCCACCGGCGTCCACTCCACTTTGAAGAGACTAATGGCTATCATGTAGTTAAATTCACTTTTTTTCAAGTGCTTCCCCTATTTTTAAATAGTTTTTTTTATACTAAAATTCTCTTGGTTTTGTTCAAGAAAACTGTATTAACAACTTCAATAAAGTTCATACAAGCTTGTAAATGTTTCTAAGCCGAACCATTTTTTAGACAGTTAATGTTCATTTTGCTCTATTAAAGAGCTTTTTCTATCCTTTGTTAGTTTTTTTTTTTACTGTAATCGATCTAGAGAGGATACAGGATTTTGTGGCAAATCTGCCATAAGGTCATAAGATATCATGTGGTTCTCTTCTTATATTTTTGAATGTTCCCTTTTCTTTTTTAATGTTTTGATCACTAGTCGAATGGAATAAATGATGGTTCGAATCCCCAGGTTCACAAAACCAAAATTATTGTTTATGATCATAATATATATTGTGGGTTGTTCAATGGAGCATTGTTATTGTGCGATATACATCAACATAGGACAAAAGCATTAAGAATTGGACCTGACGGTCTTCGTGGTTTAGGTATTACCTTCATCACTGTAGGTCTAATGGGCTTTGGCTTCTTGTCTTTCTCTGGTATTTCACTTTAATTAGCGAGGAAACTATACGATGGAAACTATTGTATTAGGTGTAAGTATGTTCATCGCTATCGTTGTGATCTTGGTGCTAGTCATCATCGCAGCGAAATCGAAGCTTGTACCAAGCGGTGACATCACAATCGGCATCAATGGCGATGCGGACAAAGCAATTACATCACAAATTCAGTGCAGCACGAGCTTTGGAGAATCTGTCTCAAGAACTCCCGTCACCGCCACCTCCAATCCAGGAAACACCACCCAATGATTCCGCTTCGACTGGTCTCGCAGGGACGGCACCACAATCTTCAGGTGACAGTGCTGCGGCCGCTTTGGGACAAACTACGAACACAGAGGGAGAGTTGAACGTAGAAGAAGGGAACGAAGAGAAGGAAACGGAAGTTTCCGCCGCACCAGACCTGGGTCGTATGGGATGGCCCGGGGGCGTCGTCGAGCCTGAGAAGGCAAATCCCGGCGGGCCGGCACCCAACGCAGCCATGACCGTCGCGAACGGCTACCTCTTTGTGGCCACCCATCTCGATTACCTCAAGACCGTGCTAGAAGATCGGCAGGGTTTCGACTCACTGTCGCAGAGTGCTGACTTCCAAATCGTCAATAAGAAGCTGGATGGACTGGGCGGAGGCCAGGCTAGTTTTCGTTTCTTCTCTCGTAAGGACGAGCAGTACGAGTCGGGACCGCAGCGGATATACAAGAAGTGCAGTGGCATTCGGCAACATTACGGGTCGTTCTCACGAACTCATCCCGCGTTCCACCGCGTAGTGTCGTCCGGGATGTCCATTGTTTTCTTGGACGAGTGTAATGTGAAAGGGCGGCTCCAGGCGCCACCTGTCGTGCTGTACCATGCTTCCGGTGGCATCTTAATGGCACTAAACTACAATACGGGCAAGACATTGGACGTTTTCGACAAAGGAATGATCTACATGACGCATTTGGTCACAAAGCTTATCATGGTTGCAGCGGTAGCTGCAATCTAGGAAAGAGCGAACCCCAGCCCAATAAGTTACCATAAGTTGAAAAACACGCTTAGAAAAAGCAATCTAGTGAAAAAATGGTCGTATGACACTGATTCACACATGATTTCTATTATTTCGGTTCGTCCTAAAAGTAGAAGTTTATGTCCAAACGAAATTGATGGCGATTTCGAAAAAACCCTGAAACCACTCAAAAATGGCGTCTAATGAAAACCTCGAGGGCTTCGCCTCGGGCCTGCCCGTGGTCGCCGTCCGTCAGGGCGGTCCGCGGCACCTGGTCGCCCCCGAAGTCGGTGAGCTGGCCAACCCCAGCGATCCCGCCGATTTCGCCCGCAAGCTCGAGCGGCTCGCCGAGCGCGGGATCTCGGCGAACCAGTGTCGCGAATGGGTCGAGGAGCACTACTCCTGGGGCCGCACCTTCGATCGGCTGCTCGACGTCTACGAGCGCTCGCTGCACGACAAGCGGACGCTAATCTCTCAAGTAAAGAGAAGAAGCTTATACGCAGAAAAGCTAATGACCTTGCAAAAAAGGCGAATGAAGGTGACTATCAAGCGCTTAAAGATCTTTTCCTGCTGATTAAGACAAACCCATACTTGTCAAAATTAGTAAAAAAAACAATCAAACGTATGGAAAAGGCTAAACGTAGAGCGTTTGCAAAAAGAAAACTTTCCAAAAAGCTGTCCCATTCATATGGAAGTGTAAGAATGGGACTATTTGGGAAAACGAAGCTCACATTGTAGTTTCAAGATAAGCAGATTATATTTGCAGAATTGAGGTATAAGCATTTAAATGAATTTCATTGCAAGAAGTTAGAATCCGAAATGGCGGGCAGCTGGTAAAATTCCATTTCTCCTTTGCCTCTGTATATTTTTTGTAATTCCACAAATTTAGAATCTCATAGCTGCCAATTTTTGGAAGCACAGTTAAAGTCGTCCAACAGTTATAATGAGAATAATATGAGGCTTTGGTCGTCTTGAATCCTGCCACTGCCCCGGAACAGGTGAGCACCAAACATTCCGCTCGCTGTCCTTTGTGTATCTTCTCTAACTCTTGGTAGTTCTTGCGATTATCAGCTTGCCCAGTGGAATCCTACCAAGTTCGGGAAATATCCACCATTTGGTGCCGCCAGTAGCCAATGGCAGAGCCTTCCCAAAGTATCTCGTTTGCTGATAGTGGCAGCTTGTAGATTCTCATGTTCGTCTCATCTCTCTCTCTGTCTCTCTCTCTCTCTCTCTCTTAAGAACAAAGTCAGTGGCTAAAGTTTTCTATTCTGTAGCTGTAACTCAAGTTCTTCTATAATTAACACAGTCACAGATCGTCCGGATATTAAAACAACTTGTTCTTAATTTCGAAAATTTTAAAGAAGACCCTCAAACTTTTATCCTGCATCATTAATGTAAAACAACTGGGTATTCAACGCCGTATCCAGAATGGGGCTAGGGTGTTTGAGCCCCACCCCAAAATATCTGTCTTACTCGTAAAGACATAACAAGTTTAACAAGCAAAGTGATGAAAAGGGGGCAGTACCCCTTTTACATACAGAGTAATTTCAATTTTTCTAATTTTAAACTGGCTCCTTACCTTAGTTGAAAACCGTTTCTATTTGTTTAATTACATTTCATAAAACCCTAAAGTCTTATGAATACAATACTTTTGGTAACACGGAAAAAAGATCAATATTTCGATGATCTTTGTTGGGATTTTGACGGGTAATCAAACGGTTCGTGGTAACGAGCTGTAAGTAAGGAAACCGCTCCATTTTCCGCAATGCGCTTCCTCAATCCAAAATTCTCCGGAGGATACGTATTAGCCAACCCACAACCTAACACAGCTATGGTTTGGCTTTTCCCTTCAAGCGCACTTTTATGCGCAATCGTATCAATCCCACGAGCCATGCCGCTCACAATACTCACGCCACGCGACGCTAAATCACGCGTTAACTTCTCAGCGGCGTTTTTTCCATAAGCGGAAGGAGCCCTAGTCCCCACAACCGCCAACGTAGCCAAAATTAATTATTAGTAGGCCATATGTGGCTTGTTTTAAAGTTTATGAAATAAAATGCCAATAATTCACAATCCTTCTCATACTGTTTTGGAAGCATCGGCATTACGGTGTACAAGGCGGTTATGACGCCTATATCATGCATAGCACGTTGGAATGGGTAGAGAGTATCCAGGATGATAAACTGACGCAAGGATCGCTGGGTTACTAAACAGTAAATACAACGTGAAAGAATCATTTATATTTTTGGTGATTTTATACAAGCAGTTTCGCCAGCTTCTATGCAGTGAACCGTTCTTCGCCTATCGCATGACATTCGCTTTACCGGGGAGGCCCGCGCCCGTGACAGAATGTCGATCCGGCCGGACAGGATGACGTCGCCCGGACGCCAAACTGGCGAGTCCAGCCGAGATGTGGAATGAAACGATGAATTGGCACGCTGATTGCCGATGGCCGGGTCAGACATGGCAACCATTCACTTCCACTGAGGGCGGATCAGATATGAAGGACGCCGAAGTCGAGACGCTGGGCAGTGCGAAGTGCGGCCTCGGATCGGGTGAACGCCCTGCCGTCGGCGATCAGAACGACCGAAGAAAGATCCTGCGCATGGATGCCGAAGTGCGCAGCGAGGCGCTCTCCGATCGGCGATTGCAGGGACGCGAAGCGAAACGTCTCGCCTGGATCCCGGGCCAGGACGAATTGGACGCTGGACTGGCAGAGATTGCAGACGCCGTCGAACAGCAGGACCGGACCCCGAAGCAGCCGGGCATCAGCACTTGCATCTCGGAAAAATTTTAAAAAGTATCCAAACCGGGATTCGAAGGGAAAGGGATTTCTTAAAATTTGTTGAGGATTTACTACTGTCGAAATAATTTGTCTACAATATCTTAAGTATAACTAAAAGTATTATTGTGATGCTTTCAAGGAATCCTGAGGGGATATTGAACTAAATCAAAAGACACTGTGTGCATCCAGGTTGTCAAAAGGACATACCTGCAGCGTCTTAGGAAAGACTACGTTGTAGATAAGGCTGGTGTTAAGCTAAAAGGTTTAATTACTGCATGATATGTGTATTTTGGCTTTTAGAATCCTCTCATTGGTGTGGGAAACAAGTGCTGTGACCCAAATAAACTTTGCATCAGAATTTTGCCCTTGCAAACATTTGTCTAACGTTCGACTAACATTCTGCCACTACAAGCATGCTTGGGTGTTGATGTGTGATTATTATCTACATTAACTTACAATAGGATGCAAAGAGAAACCAAATTCAAGAACCAGGAAGAGGTTGAGTCATCGCCTTAGTTTTCTCATGAAATATAACTTTTATTAAAAATTGTCGAGATAAGAGCTTTTTAAAAGTATAGACATACCCTCTGTTTTAGGTACCAACAGTTTTTGCTCGCTTTTAAGACATCCTTACCTCTTCTCAAGTTAGCTAACGCTTGGCGAATGCTCTCCTAATATCCCCATTGTGAAGGTGTAATGATTAAGTACTATTAACAGGCGTGAGTAACCTTGACTCCTCACAAGTCACGAAAAGCCGACACTGCCACCGAAGACCCGGTCCAGCAGAGACTTCAATGCCGTGCGCTGCGCGTGCTCCTCCGCGACCACGGGCGTGAACCAGCTCACGTTGCCGCGCTTCTGGACCTCGACCGCCCCCTTGTCGGCGAGGCGCTGGAGCACCGTCTTCACCGTGGAGTAGGCCCAGCCGGTCTCGCCTTCGATGGCCTCGAGGACATCGCGCACCGTCGCCGGTGCCGACTGCCAGAGGCGACGCATCACCAACCATTCCGCCCTTGAAGCTCCAGGTCTTGCCGTCCTCTTCGACCGGCTTCCCCGAGCGGATGTCGTAGATCATCAGGTCGTAGGGGTCGTTGGTTCCCACGGCCAACCGAGGACCTTCGAGGGGGGTGGCCAGGGCGCTGACGCCGTTCTTCTTGAGGAAGTCGATCTCGGCGATCAGCCCCAGGTTCGAGGCTCCTCCTGCTGGGTCCTTGAGGGACCAGAAGCGCAGCCGAGGATCGATTTCGCTCTGCGGGTGATCCGACAAAGTTCCAACTTAATTCCTTATGCTATTCATGAGATACACTTTTATTGCCAATCTGTATGCACAGAATGTATTTTGATTTAGTTGAATTTTCCACTCAAACTTTTCTAATCTTTCCACCTTACTATCCCTATAGTACAAGAAGTGATATTAGTAGTAGTATTCTTAATAGAAGTAGAAGTAGTAGTAGTGAGGAAGAAAATTTGTTTCCCTCATGATAAATTCCTCCATAGAAAGATCCTCCCACGTAACCCCTCCTTTGAACTCCATATGAAATCGCAAAAACTAAGAGATCAACCTGTAGAAATCCAGAACAATCCTTAGAAATCGTGACAAGCGCATATAAATCCAAACCAAGCCATAAAAACAAAGACCAAACAATATAAATCATGATCAATCTCTTGAAATCAAGACCAATCCAAAGAAATCGTGGGCAATATGCAAAAATTAAGACCAATAAATACAAGTCATGATCACAACCTAGGAATCCAAACAAATTATTAAAGAACAAACCGATGCACCAGCCTTGGATGACCAGACGTGGGCAGACTTGGACATGGACGAGGTGTTTGAACTCCTGGATCGTACGCAGAGCGCGGTTGGGCAGCAATACCTCTATCATCTCTTGCGGACGCCCCAGTATGAAGAGGCACCTCTGCACGAGCGCGATGCGCTGATTCGACATTTCATGGAGCAGGCTGAAACGCGTGAGCAGATTCAGCTTGTGTTAGATCCATTGCAAGGCCGTTCAAGCTCGTATATCGTTAACAACTAAAACTGTAACTGGAGCTGTTTTAGTTTGTATTTAATTTTAGAATCTTTCTCTCTTTTCATTTAATATTGTAAAGCGCGTAGAAACGTAGTAATAAGCGCTATAAAAGCATGTATTATTATCATTATTACGATGATAGATGGCTTCCTCTTGTCAAATAACGCTGAGCCAGCTCTAATGGGCTAATTATATCTTTAAGGATTAGTTTGACAGATTAAGAAATGTTAATTATGGTCACATTTTAAAACTATTCAACCGTGTAACTTCTTTTATTGTAGAATTGAAAGTTGTTTTTACGGCTAATGGGAAGAACTTGTTAGCTGATGGCTGGTGGGGCCGTCTGAGACACCCAAATTATTTTGGTGATATTCTCGTTGCTATATCTTGGGCCATTCCTGCAGGTAAGTCTTTCCTCTCTTGGTTGACATAAATGTTTAATACAATGAACCATCATCTGATAAATGCCAAAGTGCTACATTAATAATAATATATCCAATTATCAGTTCAGTAAAATATAGTTTTAAAACAAAATGAAAACAATGAAATAAAAGATGTTATACAATCAAAAGATGTGGAAATTCAAGATTTACAAATGATGATTGAAGATCTTAAAACTAAAGTGAAAGTGTTACAAATGGAAAAACAAAGTTTAAAACTTGATCAGAAAAAATTTGAAAACAGTCAACACGAAACAAAAACCAAAATTGAATTATTACAACAAGAAAAATTACAAAATGAACAAAATTATCAACAACTATTAGAGTCACTTTTTTTTAGTGCAGCTAGGCATGTTCACTGGTGTGCTAGCTTCTGCCTCTTCCACTACGAACCAATTGTGTACACAAAAAACTAACATTGCTTAAGAGCACTACAAGCCACTCACAACCAGGTCCAAATTGTGTAGCAGCAGCCTCCTTAAACTGCCGCACACGCTTATTGTATGATCCCAAAGTCTACAAGAATCGTATTCAAAAAATTCTCTCATCCTTTAAAACAAGCAAGAAACATGCAAACTCGGGTCAGCGTAAAGAATGAGGTGTTGAAGAGGATGCAACCTCCTTCAGATACATATTTATTTCTGTTCATTTTAAGTTTTAATGCTACTCCTTAATTTCAGTTGGAAGAACTTGTTTTTTTTTATTTAGCTCAACTTTCAGAAAAATTTAAAGAATTTATACTTACTCTTCCGTGCATATGCCACGGTTTGGCCTAGACAAGATACTTTATCATACAACCGAACTAAAATGTTACAGCTTTAAGCTAGACGGTCCTTTATCCGCCTGGCGCCCACCCTCCCGATCGGCCACACGCGCATGGCTGAAGAGCACCTCTCCGGGAGCTCACCCGACCGCTTCGCGCGCGCGCGGGACACCGCCCTCGTCGCCCTGAGACACCTGCGCGAGGGGGGCTACGAGGGGCTGCCGGTCTACAACGAGCGCCTCGCCCACATCGACGACATCCTCGTCCGCACCCACACCCGCCTCGGCCGCTGGGAGGAGGCGGAGGCGGTCATCGAGGCCGCCAAGACCGACCATCTACACTTCAACCTGAAATATAACTAAAAAATGTTTTCTCTGACTAGCGGCAAATTAAAAGGCGTGTAGATTAAGCCGAAGGATTTCCCATTGGTTCAGAAAATGAAGAAAAACTAAGTTTAAAAAAATGACTACCTTAATTCGTGGTGTAAAAATATCCAATAATTTTTTTTTAATTCGCTTCAAACTTACAGGGCATGTAGATAGGGACAAGGGAATAGAGAAAGAAGACTTGAATTGCCTACTTGAATAACAGACTGTAAAACATTAATGTGTCAACAGGTTAAAAAATATTCGTAAAAACAGCGAGATAAGGCATCATTTAGTGAAAAATCGAAACAGACTTGCGAAGACATTAATGTAAATGTAGGACGGAGTGACGGTGAAGCAACAAAAACAGGGGAGCGCCAGGCGCGATGACGAATGAAATTGACGGGCCCGTCGGTGACGAACTGATGGGGGAAGTCTGGCCGGCGGCACAGCCCGGTACCGACCCGGTCCTCTATGGCCTGTAACCGATCAAAAAGAATGTGCCCAAATCATTGCCGATCCGAATTTCACATCGTTCACGATAGTAGACTTCAATATGGTTTTTTAAATAAAAAAATATGTAGTTCTGAAGAAAGATATTGCTCCTGGTAGCACCATTTTCGAAATTTGAAAAATACCTATGTTGAAACTTTATTGCAATACATGTAAGCTCCAATGGCGGGGGGAAGGGCAAGTTCAATCGTATTATGGAGAAATGGATTCACTTTTGTTAAAAAACACTATTAGCTTTAGTATCATCGACTGCTAAAAGGTAATACTGATTTCGTACACGTCGCGACCTAAAGTTGGGGATTTTACAATATTGACAATAGCAAGCGGGATGGTGATCGATGCTAGCCAATTTCTTTTTGCCCGCAGCCGAGCTAGGGAGAGGATCTCCTAAGTACCAAGGCAAATCAGGCTCATAGTCCCTAGTTCGCCTCACTAAGTGAGACATCAACAGCGTTGGAGTCTTGATTGTTCTATTAAAGGACGATCTTGAAGGAGTTTCGCTCGTCGGGCAAAGTGAACGCGTTCAAAGACAGGCGCATTGGAGAGCAGGAAGTGGAGTGTGTTCATAGCCGTGCTGTGAATGGGTGTGGTGCTGGCCGGATGCTGATCGATGCTGGATGTGGTTTGGTGATGTAGTGCAAGCAAAGAAGAAAAGGCTTTGCGTCGTTTCCAGCGAGAACGATCGGTACATCCGCTGTTTTGCTTCTTCCTTGTTGATTTCATGCATGTGTTTCAAGACATGCTCAACAAGACGGTCGGCTACCGCATAGATCAATCCATCACCGACGGGATGGCCAAGCGTATCGTTTACGTGCTTGAAGTCATCAAGATCCAGGACAGCGAGTCCGCAGTTCCGGTCAGGATCTCCCGTCGAAATCAATTCTGAAACAACTTCGTTGAAATGGGCGCGGTTGGGTAATCCGGTCAGGTTATCGAATTGCGCCATGAACCGAATCTTTTCTTCTGCGGTGATCCGGGTGGTTACATCTTCACGATCTCATCATTTATAAGTAAAGTTTAATTACAAAGAAGAAAAATAACCGATGAAAAAAAGAAAAAAAATGTTGACTGTTTTTTTGCCTGGATACAAGTATTAACTACTATTAAATATAAAAACATTTTTAAAATAAAATCGAAGACTTATGACATAGTTATTTGGGAGTGGCAATTAGACTGTTACTGAGCAACAAAAAAGTACACGACTAATAATAAGAAAGAGTTTTGGATGCTTGTGAAATAAACCCGAGCTATTTTATATTGCCATTAAAAATTACTAGACTAAAATTGTGACATTTAATATCTTTTTTTTTTATTCCGTGCAACTTAGCATTACTACTACTAAAACTAACCCTGCTCTATTCAAAGCTTCGCTCTAAACCCTTCCAATAAAATTCCCACGTCTTTTAAATCCTCTCTTATGACCTCTTATTAGCCCATTCGGAAGTGACCTACTAAGTTTTATTAACCATGATAATTTTCTTTCATAGCATAATGTTAAAAGAGCCTGCTGCGGCTGAAAGTCATGGTCGACGAATGGCTGCTGAGAGAGCAGACCTCAGCTCACTTCGGTGTCCTCGAAACCGGAATGAACGGCCTGGCCATGGATTACCGGGCCGGCCGCGTTCTTCTGATCGAAGATAATCCGATCGACGCAACGAACACGCAGAACATTCTGAACCGGGACGACAATATCGTCTTTACTTGCCCGGGGGCCGTGCAGGCGCGAGAAATTGCGGCAAAAGAGGATATCGAGCTGATCAAATCCCCTGATCCCTGTGGAGGAGGGCAAGAGAAAATGCTGAGAGAAATATAGAAAGCAGGCAGAGCTTTGGAAATGAAAGCACAAGGGAGACTGCAAACACATAGGAAAAAGGAAAGCACAAAATACAAAAAGTCCGATGGAATGTTTTCAGCAAAATACCATTGGTGGCACTAAATTGAAGTAAAATAAATAATACAAATCGATAGCCCGAGAGGCAATACGAGATATCATTGGAACAACATAAGTATAATACATTAAGTCCATTGATTCATTTTTCCCAACAAAACCTTCTGTGATACACCAAGTCATTTCACACCACTGTGCCATATTACTAATAGCCCTCTAGCACCCATTCATTCATTCCTAAGACATTATTCAGATATTTTCTTGTTAAAAAGCATGTATAACATCCATTGGTTTGTGTTTTCGCAATCCAGCCCTCCGTGATTCACCATTTCAATTCACACCACTGTGCTGGACTGTGACTTCCCCTCTAGTACCCCTTCATCAGTCGTGAATGCATTCGATAAGAAAGAGCTTTGTCAAGGCAAAAGTATGATGAGTCAGAGCCGCTGAGGACAAAGGACTCAAGGGTTGGATTATGTGCGAGAAGCAGAACTTGTGAGACACATTCAAAAAATGGAGAAAGAAGATGTAAGTGCGACCAAGTTGCAATCAAGACTTTCCTGCAGGGAACAAAAATAGATCGCATATTCCTTATTAGCTATAATGGCTTTAGGTAAACTTGCCATAAATTCTGTGCAGACTCTGTTTAATATAAAAACATGATAACAGCCGAATTGAAGTTTGAATTTAATTTTGAAGTTGGAAAAGGAGAAATCACTGCACGAGAAAGAGCTAAAAGGGCTGCAGGCTGACATTGAAGGGTTAGAAAGACAATATGAGAACAAGGTATGCATGCCTCTACCTGTTTTGCTAAATCGGGTCTTTCAGCTGTTGTTTGTTGTTTGTTGTTTAAAGATTCATGACTGTTATTTATAAGCCTGGACCTTAGGCTGTGACGATTAAGCTCCATAGTTGTATGTGCAGTGGCAACAATGATATCTGTATCTGAACTCTTAAATGTTGTAGGATTACCTTGGAGTTTACCTTCAGGTGCCGAATTAATGACACGAAGGATTTGTTCTGGATTATATTTTTGGAAGCTACGATTATAGCCACCTGCAAGTTGTGGTTCTGCACCTGAGCCAGCTCCGGCTGCGGCTGCGGCTGCTGCTGCGCCTAATGGTGGAAAATTGTACATTGTTGGTTGAAGTCAGGGAATTCATTCTTCATCGGATAGAGGCTATTGTTAGAGTTGGAGTTACACCCCTTTCGAGATAAGACAGTTACACCCCTTTCAAAACAATCAGAGGCGCCACACAGCAGCGTCATAGTGAGCTGTTAGGTTATATACCGAAGCTTTGGAATCTTTGCAAAAAGGGATACTACTAGCAGCTTGCCTTTATGTATGTACATATGCCTCCTTTTTTGCGTCTGCCTCCTTCACAGTACAGTATATCAGTGTATGTAGTTACATTTTTGAAAGTAATGACATTCGGTTATTCAAGAAAGCTAGATCGATTGCTCTAATGATTATTCAAGCCGCCTGTTTGGTTCTTAAGAAATGTTAATCGGTTTTATTGTTATATATTTGTTAACTTATTTTTCCTTTTCTTGTTTAAAAGAGCTGTTGCAGAGGTAAGCCTCTAAAGTCCAATTTTAGCGATCTAACTAAGGGGCTACAGGTTATAGTTCTGCTAAAAAAAATAACGTAAAGGAATATAGAGACTTTGCGTACTCTCTTTTGTCGCTTTTGCTGATTTCGGTGACGACTCGCCCTCTGCTGCGAAGTCGTCGTCTTCATAGTCCTCGAAATCGTCATCATCGTCGTCGCCATACTCAGCTGCAGTCTGTGTCTTGCTTGCGGACGCACCGCCGGCAGCAACGGTCGCTTTCTTTGTGGATGCCGTTGACGTCGCTGCTGTTTTGCGTTGAGTGTTCTTTCGCGTGCTGTGTCCACGGAACGCTGCCTGGATCTTCACACTCGATTGTTGTTATCCATTCAGTTTGTTACGAGACAATATAGGATAAAGCAAAAGATTCTGTAAGTATTAAAAGCAATTTCTCTAACTACTAAGGTACTAAGAAAAACAACTTACGAAATTGATTAATATCTAATTAGTGCATGAAGTTTTTTAATTATAATTAATAAATTTTAATAGACTAATTATTAAAATGAATTATTGTTGAAAAAAAATTATAATTTAAAATTAATTAACTAAACAATTTCAGAAAATACAAAACGAGGTTCAAGAGGTACACATCCCTGTAATTTTACTGTGGAATAATAAATCGGGTTTTAATTAATACGAAAAAAAAAATAATTATAATAACTTTCTAATGATTTTCACATGGTAATGAAAAATACATGAGAGTGCAGAAATAAATTTTGTTACCTGCACTTTGATACAAAAATTTATGACAGATTGAAGCTAAAACGATTTAAAGTAACAAGCATAGATTTTCAAAATGCTCTTCTATTTTGTTTTTATAGACTGGAATTCGATAGTGCCAGTAATTGTGGTCGGACTACCATAGAAGGAGGCTACATTGCCTTCCAGACCCAGCGTCGGGAAGTTAGAACCGGCAACCTTGTATTCTTCATCGGTCAGGTTTTTGCCGTGAATGCCCGCGCGAATGCGACCAGCATCGGCTTCCCAGACAACGCTTAAGTCCCACAGCGTGTAACTCTCATGGTCCAGCAGCGGGATCGGGGTTTCGAACTGGCTGGTATCGTCACGGAACGAAGCACTTCGTTTCAATTTCATTTCAATTTCGTTTTGAAACGAAATTGAAACGAGTGAAACAAAATTGAAACAAAATTGAAACGAAATTGAAACGATATTGAACTGAAATTAAAATGAAATTGAAACAAAATTGAATGAAATTGAAATAACGAAATTGAAACAAAATTGAAACAAAATTGAACGAAATTGAAACAAAATTGAACAAAAGTGAAACGAAATTGAAACGAATTGAAATGAAATTGAAATGAAATTGAAACAAAAAACCCGATTCTTTTGATATATCCATTGGTATCAAAATTCCTTTTTTTAGAGTGTCGGTTACTATTGAGCCGGGTCGCTCCTTACTTACAGTTCGTTTCCTCGAACTTTATGACAAACATCGTCAGGCAAAGTAAAATTTCTTCTAAAGGAAAGAAGCTTATGTCTCTAACTATCTATCATACTATCAGTATCTGAGGCCTTATTATTTCAATCCTTTCCGTTCTGTTTGAAACTCCTCCTTGCAAAATAAATCTGGTCAGCGAAGGGCTTGGTGAAGGAAACCATTCTCACTCACCTCCCAAGAGGTCAGGATCGCGTTGCTGGATCTTGCGCTCCTCTTCGAAGCGCCGCGCCGAATCTCGGCGCATCTGCTCGAGGAACGCATCACGGACATCCACCGGATCCGGGCCACCGTGGTCCCTGGAGCTCTCCTCGGTGACGGCGATACGCGCGTCGAGATTTCCGATGATCAGCGGCATTTCACGTCAACCCGATATTCGAGAGCCCGAAACCCAACCGGAAGCCTCGAAAATAGCCCAAGCTGCCCTTAAGGAGCTGGAGGCGGAAGGCGTTGCACCCAATCCTCAGAATTACATCATCTGGTTCGAATATCTGACCGGACGAAATTCGGCCCTGGTGCGCTATATAGACAAGGCACGCGAAAAAAAGCTCAAACTTACCGCCGAGCGCCACAATGAGATTTACGCCAAGTTCTTTGCCGGCGGAATGGACGGCACGATGCCGGAGGGGTGGAGCGAAAAGATTGAAAAAGTCTATTTTCTCAGCTGAAGTTGCTTGCCCGGATATTGAATTTGTTCACCAGATACCAGATGAACCACTCAACCTTATTTGTGATGAACGCCAACTAACTCAGGTATTCACCAATTTGCTTAAAAATGCAGCAGAGTCGATTGAAACACGGCTGACTAAAGCCCCAGAGGGGCCCAAAGGACGCATTGAGATATCGCTTGGTGACGCTGGCTCAGCCATAGAAATAGCCATTGACGACAATGGCACAGGATGATCAGACTCCGATGCGGAGCAGAATGTGCCGTCGTTTGGAATTGCTGTCACGCCAATCGTGCTGGTGATCGTTGGCAACTTTGTCTTCAGCCGGTTCCTGATTCCCCAGTGGGATACAGGTTACCTGGCGGAAGCCAGGTACGGCGCAATCGAACTCAAATCAGTGCTTGGTATCTGGTCGATCATCTGTGGAACGTCGATTGCGATCGTGACCACCATGGTGTTGCACTGGAGCCGCTGGAAAGATCTCAAGAAAATAAGTCAAAATAACTATAAATGATAGGGCCTAGAATTTCTTCAAAATAGGATAAAACAACTAATACAATTAGTGAAACACACAAAAATAACAACTTAACAACAAACAATTTGAATACACTGGGCTAGAATTATATGGTTCAATGGACAATAACTAGCCTTCTAAAATACTTCTTGCGTCTATATGGGCATCTTCGATTTCTTTAATTTTCTTCTGAAATACGACACGTAGGTTTTCAACTAAAATGGATTTGGGTACCTGCGACAATTAAAGTTAGAGACTAATGATGGGAATAATGTTGTAGTGATGATGAAATTATACAAAACTGTTTTGACACAGTTCTAGTTCTTGTCGTGAGAGGTTACAAGTACATTGGCAACTTCCTATCAACAACCACAACTCAACCATCCAACACATGAATAAGCTGACACTTTATCTAACAACAATCTACAACTATAGTCCATTTACATAGTAAACAAGCAAATGACATATTATGTGTCAAAGAATTGAAGTTAGTACGGGACTCGGACGACGTCAATAAAGTGTCGGACGACGTGTAAACCATAAAGTATATGCCATTCACACAAGGATTTCACCTTTTGCTCTTTACAGTAATTTTTCATATAAAATAACTGGAATAATCAGAAATGGAGCTGTGAAAACCCTATTTTTCATCATTTTTTCCTTTTAATAATAGGTGGCTATATTTTTTATTTTGTCTAATCCTTATTCTTTTACCAAGCAAAGTGTTTAAACAAGTATATATAAGACCAGCCAAACGGCATTCCTCGTGACTGGAGGGATCCCTACAGTACAAACGTACACGTGTGTAAATAAGTATATGTTTAGTGTACAGTTGTACTGTTGTACTGTAATCTGATTCTATTAATAAACACTTCATTCCGCTGATATCTACACATGGTAGCGAAGAAGAGTGGGGTGACCCTGATCGCGCATTGATCCTATGGCTGGGTCGGCGTCGTCGGGAGATGGCCTGGTTGATACTGGGTCCCTTACACCATCAGCAGGGCCTCCTCGAGCACGCGCAGGGTCATGAGGTCCAGGTCGTTGGTCGGCTCGTCCAGGATGACGAGGTTGCTCGGACGCCGCAGGAACTTCGCCAGCTGGGCGCGGTTGCGCTCGCCGCCGGAGAGCTGCCCGAGTCGGGTCTGCTGGATCGGTCCCGAGAACAGGAACTTCGCCAGGTAGTGGCGGATCGACACCGTCTTGTCGCCGTAGGCGATGAACTCGGCGCCCTCGGAGACCTCCTCGTAGACCGAAGGATTTTATAAAAAAAAGTGCCATTGCAGAATCTAGACCAACGTAATATTTGGTACATAACAATGGAAAGGAGAAAATGAAAAATAAAATAGATAAAAAATAAAGGGTATTTGAAGATAACTTTGTTTTGATCAAACAAGATCTTTTATATACTGAATTTGCACTTATCTACTTTTATAAGGCACGTTCGGAGTTAACTAAAAATGCAAGTGCTGAGAGGACGATAGTTAAAGGGAAACGATATTTAAGATTCTTCAAGAGTGAAAAACAAAGGAAAAGAAGAGCCACCAAAGAAAAAATTACTAAATGGCCAAGAACTAATTACGGACATATGAGTCAAACCTCCTTCAAGGTACAACTACTAGCACATTTGATTTTCTCTTTGCTCAAATTAAAGTTATTTTATATTTCTCATTTCTGTATGAGTTGGTTCAAGAGATGAATTCTCGGGAAGGAATGCCGGGTTCAAAATTTTTAATAAGCGAATGAGGTTGAAAATCAGGATTCAAAACCCTACCTCTTGAACATTTACCTCAAACTTCATGAAGAGTAAGCAGTTTGTCCATTAAAATATACTTTTTTACGAATCTACCCTACCCCACCTAAACAATGACTCCCTCCTCATTATAGCTAATATGCAATTACAGATTAATAAACGTAAGCTAATTCCACTACAAATAAAGCGAATTGACTTGGTTCAAGTCAGTACTGCCACCGCGTGGCATTACTTCTTCTGCAACTTGGAAGCCTAAAATAAAGTTATTGACAGTTAACTCATTAAATTTCTTAATCGGCATCGACCAAAACGAAACTACACAAATTCCGTTTTATCACCTTGAGGATAAAGTTTGTCACATCATCGTCATGCCCATTGATAAACAGCTGGCGATTTTGTTGATGGATGCAACCGAGGCCCACTGGCAACAACAACATGAACAACAAAAGGCGCATGAGAACCAGTTGCTGAAAGAAAAGCTCGAAGTAATTACGGGCGAATTACAACAAGCGAAATCAGAACTGGAGGCAGTATGGGCAACGTCTACAAGAATGAGCCCAAACCCTTGAAACCGGAGTCCTTTGATCTCCAATCCCTCGCCAAAGTCGGTGGTTACGCCTTACGCCCTACATGGGGCGATGGGCACAATACCGGCCTTTTCTCGTTCGAGTATCTCCGCGACTTGGGAGAGCAACTGGAATCTTAAGGGGAAGCGGGCCAGAGCAAGTGCCGGCCAACGCTAGGCCTTGGCGCCGAAGGAGACGTAGTCGTCGACATCCAACCAAAGCAAAGCAAAGCAAAGCAAAGTACGTTAAAGCAAGGTGAAGCAAGGTAAAGTAAAAAAAGCAATGTTAAGCAAGGTAAAGCAAAGTAAAGAAAAGTAAAGCAAAGAAAAGTAAAGTAAGGCAAAGCAAAGTAAAGCAAAGTACAGAAAAGCAAAGCAAAGTAAAGCGAACTAAAGCAAACGAAAGCAAAGTAAAACAAAGAAAGCAAAGAAATCAAAATTAAGTTAAGGACACAAATCAAAGCAAGGTAAAGAATGATAGTGTTGCTAAACTGGCAAAGTTACGCAGCTCCTGATCAATATACGTTCAAGGTTGTCCAAGTTTAATAGACCCTGATAATTTGGACACATTAAAAAGGGACTGAATCCGAAGGGCAACCCACTTTCCCCCACCTGGTGTACTATCTTGGGGCGTCACATGTGCCATTGCAGTTTCGTGAGCCGCAGCACGGTCCCCGCAACGCTTGCTATACTTTGGTCACGTTTGGCAAGCGCCGCCCGGTTTATGTGATTACGTTATGTTAGAAGAGGTCCTGAATCAATGAAGAAAAATTAGGAAAAATAATCGGTACCTCAAAATGTTGTCTTCTGTTGACCCAACGATAGCAATGTTTACATTTTCAATTATTCTTGACGTGATTGATTTTGTATTAGCCATTGACTCGGGTAGTGTTACAGATACACTGCTTTCGGTCATTCCGGTTAATATACCTGAAGAGATTGTGTCAAGTATTTAGCAAACTTTCAAGGTATAACTAACTTTCCGGACCCAGGCAGCCCCTTTGCCGAACCAGGCTTACGGGAATTGGCACCGGGTAAATATGAGGCATATATGACAGCCCAAGTCTGGAGTTTCACGCCCGCCGAAATTCGCGTTCCCGTTGGCTCTGAAGTGACCTTTTATGTGACGGCTCGTGATGTCCAACATGGGTTCAAAATTGCCGAAACCAATATTAATATGATGGTATTGCCTGGACAGGTTTCGACCCTCAAGGCGACTTTTGAAGAAGCTGGTACGTACAATCTACCTTCAAGCAGGCGAGCTTTCTGCAGTTGGTTTTGGACAATCTTATAAAGCTACAAATTTTGAAAATGTAACCCGAACCAGCTTTTCCTTTAATATAAAACCAGCTGATTGGAATCAGTGTCAACCCATGCCAATATGCCATGACTCAACTGTTTTGCCACAGCAATCATGTCAGAGACTACACTTGGATCCAAGCCAGTTATCCCCTGTTTGGTGAGGCCGCATATCATGCCCTTCCTATTCACAGACACATCAAGCCAACACAGTAATTTCAGTTCCTTCCCGTGACCTTTCCTGACCTAAACGGATCCGATCCGAGAAGGTACTAAATTTACCACAGCGACAGATTTTATTTTTAAAAACAAGAAGAGAACTCGCCACGAATCGAAATGATTAGTTATAACACAAAAAAATGCAACAGTACGTACCAATCGTCCACAGTTATTCGTTGTTCCTGCCTAGCAGCCAAAATGTTGTGAGGAATCCCGTCTTTATCCTCTTCGAAAAATTCGACGCGCCATCCGCAGCGAACTTACTTTCCAACAGGCGCAATTAAAGGGAGTCGATATCGATGAAAAACATTACGATAAATTGCAGAAAATCCGCTATTCCCGTGAGCACGACGCTAATGTTGTGGATCCCATCGGCGACCGGGAAGCGGCGATCGAATGCGAGTTATGGGAAGCAGAAGCGTTTTTGCTCGAAAAAATGCTTTTAGAACGGGAAGGCATCGTCCTCCCCTACGTTTCCGAAGATCAGGTGGATCATTGGGTGCCGAAATCAGCCGGCGGCAAGAACCAATCACCGCTTCACAAGGTGTGTCACCGCAAAGTCCATGCGGTCCTCGATGAATCCGACTTGGCGCAACGCTACAACACGCCGGAAGCACTGCGCGGGCATCCCGAGATCGCGACGTTTGTCCGCTGGGTGCGCCGCAAACATCCCGAATGGGTCGATTGGCATCACTCGCCGCGGCGGCGTTAGGTCAGTGGCGTTCTAGTCCGCAACAACGATCCGCGACCGTGTCGTAGTCTATTCGTATTTGCGTTAGTGTATAGTAATACATGTCGCAGTACACCACCCCATGGCATCGCAGAATAATGAATTAGAGCGCACAAACAGAGCAGAATTCGCCGCATAATGGCATTTATTGAGCGGGCAGTCATGTGGTGTACTGGCGCAAATACATATCGTACGTATTAGCACGTAATTAATCCGTATTTTCCGTCGAGCTCGAATCCGACGAGATGGAAGATGTGCCCACTGTGACCCGGGAAAACAATGTGAAGTAAGTCCTAACTAAATGCAGAAATGATCCAGGCTCCTATTACAGGTTCTGCCCAAGATAAGCTGAACGACGTCCACGCCACGGTCCGGCTCGGTGCAACATAGGAAAAAGAAGAAGATGGCGTAATCCTGACTCAGTGTAACATAGGAGGAAAAAACAATGTGAAGTAAGTCCTAACTAAATGCAGAAATGATCCAGGCTCCTATTAAATGTTTTGCCCAAGATATGCTGAACGAAGTCCAACGCGACCCTCAACACATCGATAGACCTGACCTTCTCGATCCCAAACACCCGAAGGTGGCGGGAGTTATTCAGGAATGGATTAGCGTAGCGGAACCAGTGGTGAATGCAAAAGGTGGACATGCACGCTACAACAAATGGGGGCAAGTCATTGGGCAACTCGCTGGATCGAAAACCATCCAAGACCGACGTCCCGACGGAGCCGAAGGCATGCAACCAACCGAATGGGTGTGGACACTTCGAGACAAACTCGACTCACATAACATCCAATGTTCCGTCACGTATGTTTTTGATTCCATGAATTTACCTGTTTATGTTCCCAATGAAAATCGCGATTTTCCTCTCCGTTTGAAAGCTCTGGAGGGTAGTGGACCTGATGACGGCAATGATGATCGACAGCAAACATACGGCTTGGATTTGTTGATTGGAAATCGTATTTCGGGTGATATGAAGTTACTTGAGCCAATGCCAAATGAAAACGATGATGACATTATTGTTGTTGGACATTACATTGAACAGACAACTAAAGCAGTTTTATCAGATCTTACATATCAAAATGATTCGAGTGTGTTCTGGATAATTAACAAAAACACCCGCTTCTTATCCGCCAAGGGCGTTTCCTAATTAGTTGAAAACTTCGCGAAAAAAAGAATAGTGATTCGGGGCTTTAACATGCGTATTCACTCTTCAATAACTTATGAATAAGGCAAATGGTGACTGAAAACTCCCCATAAAACCAGATATGGAAGAAGAAAATCCTTAAATGGCCATGGCAGGGAGTGAAGAGCTTCGAGATGTCCACTCACCGTCGACGATGCGCGACTGCGACCGTACACAAACGCAGCCAAAGCAGTTGCCAGAATGATGAGCGCGCAGATCTCGAACATTGCGTTCGCTCCAATTGCGATCAACGATTGGAAACGCTACACCGATTCCGCAAACGACACACAGAGCAATGCAGTTGCGTTGACAGTAGGATGCGCTCGTCGCTGGTCGGAACGTTGAGTAACTCTACGGACGTGCGGCACATACTTGGGAAGGCCCGAAGAGGGCGTACAAGAAAGTTCAAGAAAAATTGGTTGAAGAACAAGACAGAAGAGACAGAAAGATATGTTCAGGAGAGGAAAGCCACTCTTTATGTTGGTTAAGATCCTAGAATGAAGAACACCCACCCTGCAACCATAAAGCAGCATGAAATCAAGCAGTTGGGCTACTCTCAAACCTCTACAGCTCACGAAGGACAACATGGTCCGAACTTATAATAATAATTATCTCCAACAATCCCCCCCGGGTCGTGATCTCGCCGCGGGGTTCCTGACGCTGTTCCTGCTCACGGCGCCGCTCGCGTGGTCGTACGCCGTGCCGTGGGAGCGCCTCCTCGCTCCGGCCGAAGCAGTGCGCGCGAATCTGATCACACTCAGTATCGTCGCGCTGTGGCGCGTCGCGCTGATGATCCGAGTCACGAGCGTTCTGCTCGGCACGTCGTTCGTCTCCGCGGTGTTCCCCGTGTTGCTGTTCTCCGTCGCGCTCGCGGGCGCGACTTAAGTCAACGACATCGGGCACCGACGTCTGCATTCGAAACGCCAACTCATAGGAACGGATTCGCGCTTCGACTTCGCGATCGTCCGGATATCGATCGCTTGTTATCTGATTTAATCCTCTCAACAGCTCGAACTGCCCCTGTTGCTCTTCGGCATAGACAGAACCATCGGGCGCCAAGTAAGGCATGCTTTCGTTGGCGCCAACTTTGAGTGGGACACCATCGAATTGCGGCCCTAGATAGTTCGCTCGGTGAATCTGTAAGCCTTAATCTGTATGTGTAACTTGTTAGGTGCACTAGCGTTAAAAGGCGCAAAGGGGTTAAAAGTTAAAAAAGCCTGCATCTCATAAATGTTGAGTTTAAGGCCTTGCCCTGGTTCTTGCTCTTCATGTTACCGCACTTGTCATGTCATGCTGAGTATAATAAATGAATCATTATCCTAGTTAGCATCTTTGTTATTGCCTCTAGCGTAACATGACAGTTCTGATGGTTTTTTGTTACTGTCTGTAGGATAGGTAAATAAAAGCTATAAGTAAACACAATGGTAAGTAAATTGGATCTTTAAATTCCATGTGATTTTTTGTACTATCCTAAATATTTCATTCTAATTATATTACAATATACTAAACACACTTTGAACGATTTTAGATAGGACCATCTATTACTTTTAGCACGAGCAGCTCTTTACTTGCGATTTGTTGCCTCAAACTGTTAGACAATCTGTTCCCAATCTGGTGACGCATCAATCAGATAAACGATTAAGAATAAGTATCATCGGGCTGGTCCATTGTGCCATGCTGGCCTTAATTACCAGGAGTTATCACAAGAAATGCTATTGGGAATTTTCCATTACGTTTAAACGATCAATTCTAGTGTAAACGGACATTTTTTCAGGAAACTGCCCGAAAATACCATATGTGAGACAATGCTCTCCAGAAGGCGCAATGTATCAGCCATTGATTGTCACATACCGGGAACTGCCAGAAAATGCAAACAAACAATGAACAAAACGTAGAATTATATCCACGCCCTGGCGCTTTGCTGCGGCAATCTCCTCGGCAAACAACAGGACCGACGCCGGGCTTTTAAGCAGGCGCCAGGGAACCGAGCGTTCTTCGCGCGCCCAGCCGGCCCATTGCAGGAGCGTAACCGCGACACCGTTGCCGGATGCGATCAGCTCGATGATCTCAGGTGAGCGGAACGCCGCGGCGATGCCGTTCATCTGCAGGGCGAACTCCTTGTCATTGACACTGAGCGAGGTGTCGACGGCCAGGACCAAGACAGTTTTCCTGGAGAACTTGACATTTCTTGGGGGGGGGGTGAATTTCTCTCAACCCTCCGTGTGTGTAGGTTTGGCTTTTGCTGCAAAGTACTTCTTCTAAACACGCTTTTTTTTTACTGACTCCCAATAATTTTTCCTCTCACTTATTTCATCGGTGAATATTTTTATTTATGTAAGTATTTTCCCTAAAGAAGTGAGGAGGAAGAGAAATTCCGTTTTAAGTAGTCATTTTCCTAAGAAGGAATGACTAGTCACGCCTTGAGCACCGCTTCGCCCTGCGCGCGTTGCGCCGGCTCGTCGTGCGGCACGAAATAGCCGTCGCCGCCGTCGAGCGGCCAGTGGAAGGTGCGGTAGAGGCCGACCACGTGATCGATGCGGGTCAGATCGAACAGGCGCGCCGCGTGCTCGCCACGCGCACGGAAGAGCGCGTAGCCCTGCTCCGCGATGCGATCCCAGCGGTACGGCGGCAGGCCCCAGTTCTGGCCGGTGTCGCTGAACGCGTCGGGGGGCGCCCTTGAATATGGCGCTGGCGCGCGATTTGATCGACCGAACCCGCATCGCCCGTCTCCTGCGGGGCTATCGGGACAAGGCGCCGGTGAACTTCTCTCAGCTGTGTATGACGTTGACGCAAATATCGCAATTGATCGTCGACTGCCCGGAGATCGCCGAGATCGATATCAACCCGATACTTGTCGATAGCGATGGCGTGCTCGCGTTGGACGCGCGTATCCGAGTGGACCCTGCGTTGCGTGTCGACCGAATGGCGAATAACCACTGGGGTACAATTTTTCCACAAGTGATTTACGCAATAATCAGGACTACGGATACTCTTGAAATTGAATTAATATTCTACTATGCAGTTCATTTCAAAAAATGTTAGATCTCTGCGGGAAAATAGTTTAGTCAATGTGTTGAGAGTAGTTAGTTGTAGAAAATAGTTGTGATTTACCCTTGGCATCAAATAATTTTGATTGTTCTTATCTCATATGGGACATTAGCTCAATTTGTTTCTTGAAAAATAGTTAAAAAAAAAAAAAAAAATGTGAAGTTTGCTTAAGCATTTCATTTTTTTCAAATCAGGAACACCATTTACAACGAGCCTTAGCAGCTGGCCAAGCCATTCCAGTCCCTGAAGTTTTCAATGTTCAGGATAAAGATAGATATAAAAGATGCTACCCAGACAAAGTCAAAATGTCAAGGCAACTTATTCATATGCAACGTAAGTAATCCTCTTTATTTTATTTGTCTCATGACTTAAAATCTATTCTAGTGATTTAACCTGCTATGCTAGTAAAATTGTAAGGGAAGAACAGGATATGTAATATAATTTTACCTGAATTTTAAGGGAACGTATAAAGTAGAAAAAAAGTTAAATGATGCTGAGAAAAAAAAGGTTAATTGCAGAGCTGTATATGGGACAAGATCAAAGATTAGTTTCATTTTTATGCGTGAAACGAATTTATAAATGCAAGGAACGATGGTGAATCTGTAATATAATTACAACTGAATTTTAAAGGATGGCATAAACAAAACCCTCCCGGCGCTCTCTTACCCTTCGGTGGACACAAAGGCTACGGGCTCGGCCTGGTCGCAGAATTCTTCGCTGGTGCTCTGACCGGGAACGGCTGCACGGATCCGAACAACGCCGAGCGACTTCTCAATGGCATGTTCACGTTCGTCGTCGACCCAAGCAAGCTGCCGAAGGAGTTAGGCTTCGACCAGGAAGTACTCCGCTTCATCGATTACGTGAAGAGTTCTCGCCGAACGCCCGGCGTCGACGAAATCCTTCGACACAATTTTAATTATTCACCAATAATACTCAATTTTTGTTTGTTTCTGGTCCAATGACAGTGTGGAATGGGTATGCTCTGTGCTCTGGGTATGCTTATTTTCGTTCCTGGCCATTCTGGGATAGCACATACAAAGCTGCTTTCCCTGGTGCCACCCCCCCCCCCTGTTTTCAGTGAACTCCATATTCATACACAATGATTTTTTTGATTTTTTTTTTGAATAGATACATGTTTATTTCATTACTTGTTTTACACCATTTTTGTTTTGAAAATATGCATCATTATTTTCAGTGGAAGATTTTTCCTTTGCATCTGGCTTGTGCAGTGCCTTCTTTTTCTGAGGTTTGGGAGTGGCAGCAACAGACAGGAGTTCATCTCTACATTCAGCGCCTCATCACCAGAAATGTTTCTAACTTTTTCTTTTCGCTGCTCTGTTTTATCTGACTCACACACTCGAAATGATTCACTGACTCCAGTCCTGGTATCTTCTATCTTCCCTTCAGCTAGCATCCTTATGATCCATGTATCAAAGGGACCACGCTAAAAAGAACATTGGGACGGGGTGAAATCAAACCCTACGAAATTGTTGATCTTGTTCAAAAAGAATATAAAGGAGAAGTCAATCAACCTCAACGAATGGAGTCAATGTATGTTGAAACATTTGGAGGGAAATCTTCAAGCTTTGATGCTGATGGTTATCAAACAATTCCTGAATATAGTGAGCCTACAGTTGAGGGAAATCCTGATCTTGCTTTAGACAAAGATGAAAAGCAGTTGCAATAACACAAGCCCCGCCTGCTGTTAGGGCACATAATCCCCCTCCGATTATTGATGCCGATACAAGTCCAACATCCTTTTTAAGTTCATCGAAATCCAACTCATCTAAAAAATCTTCATGTATATCACAATAGTATCTTGATTCTTTTGACTGAAGAAGTGACTCACTAGACTTTGTGAATAGCAAAAGCTTTTTTATATCATCACCTTTAGCTGACTTTGCCTTCTTTAAAATACTGTTAAGGTGTGCAAGTACAACTGGATGGCTTGCATCAACTACCAGACGTTCGTTATCTGGAGATCACATCACAATTTGGCGAGTTTTACGTGGCTGGTAACAAACCGGAGCACGGCCCTATCGTAAAGCGTGACTATAAGCTGGAACATCAGGACTCTAACGGCAAAGCAATTGAGGTTGGCGCACTCACACTGATTATCAGCTTGGATCAGATCTACCAGCGTTTAGCAGATAAGGTATTCGTGATTCTTACCTCTCAGGGCAATGTGTTGAAGCGGGGGAGCGAAAACCAACGACGAATGTAATAAGCTTAGTATGCACGGCTTCTCCCCTTGCAGACAGCTATAGAGTCTTCAGGTAATTGTTAATCCCTAAACATTACCCGATTATGCATGATCCCTAATCAAGGAGCCAAAAACGTAGATTATTTAAAAACATTCATCAAATAGTTTGGGAGTGAAATATACGATGAAGCAAAAAGTAGAAAAATTGAAAAAGCCACTGAAAATATCTAATAGAAAGGGGGGCACGCCATTATGTAAACAAACATATGGGACTTGATAAAGTTCCACAGAAATGAATGGAGGTGCAACCTCTATTACTCCTACTTCTATATCCGTGCTAGTTATTTGAGTACTGAGCATAACAGTGAGGAGTAATAGCAGCCTCGCAATCAGAAGGCCCTGATGAGCACAGGGTGCAATATTGAAATTACCCTTAAGAAAACGAAAAAACAACAACGAGGCTAATTATCACGTAAAGGGTACTTGGAGGATAGCTCGGGATGCAAGAAATCTTCTGCTAGCTTTTTCAAGGCGGAAGCCTCTGAAAGAACTCGCGAGCGCTCTTCATCATCGGCCGCTTCATACTGGGTGGCCGACGGTCGAGAGAAGTAGTTACGTCCGAAAGTGCTCGGATCGACACTCACACAAAGTTCAGGATGAGAGAAGTCAACAGCAAGTTTCTTTAGGGCCTTGGCATCCTCCAGCACGCGGGCACGCTCTTGCTCGTCAATCGATTCTTGTGCAGCAGATTTTGTTGCAAATGAATTAAGCGCTTAAATAACTCAGGCTGTTGCACTTCACGTAGTTGTGTAACAAGGTCTCGATGGTGTGCATCACTGTAAAACAAGCTTTGTAAATTAACATCATTGATTTTACAGGCTTGCCAAAACGGCTGATTAGGCAGTGGAAGACCCGATTTAAACTCAGTGCCTAAACCAAGCAACGGCATTAACCCGTGAAAGCTCAGCGCGATATCTAAGTCATTACCGCCAACACGTTTCCCGAGCGGGAGCGGGAACGAAGACAAGAAATGAAAAGGAAAGAAAGCAGCGGCAAGGAATCTTCCGTTAATGAAGCTGACAGTGGTCTAATGCAGGATCAAAGTGAAGATTATCTTGATCTTACATGATTAACAATCCCGATCAGCTGGTGATATTGATACAAAGGAGCTGTAGAGGGAAGGAATACAGAATGCTGTTCGATCTTGTGCTGCTAAAATCCAACTATTTTAATAAGACAACCGAAATCAAGCACCAAGACGATCGCTAAAAAAGCGCGCATACTCCTTCTAGAAAAAGGGATCGAAGCGTGCATCATCGACCCCATCTTTGTCAAACCACTTGATGCGCCCCTTTTACTTAAACACTTCAAAGAGGCCGAATCGATCATTACCATAGAAGAGCATGCCCTCTACGGGGGACTAGGATCGATCATCAATACCTTTATTCTTAAAGAAGGGTTAAAACCAAACCAAGTCAAAAATTTTGCGATTCCCGACACCTTAATCGAGCATGGAAGCAACGAATGATTAACAACTGGGTAAAATTTTTATAATATGAAATAATGGCCTTAGAGCAAATTATAAATTGGGGAATGTACACATCCTGAAATCACGACAGACATGATCTTGAAAAATATGGTTGTGCTGTTCTCGGTCTCAACGCATCACTCAATCTCTTTGTATTAAGTACATACTCACTAGTATGTCACTAGTACTCACTCCAGAAACATTATTGGTCAGCCAAGTCAAACGCCTTCTCGAAGTCAATAAGATATACCGGTGTTTACCCCCTTCGTTTTGTTTTTAGAGCACGAAGGATCTGTGACAGCGATTCGAGTCTCCAACGATGGAAGAATGGTATCTGCTGGTACCAACACGGTAAACCATGTTATTTCGTTATTTACAGTATAACATAATTTGAGTTTTCACCGTCAGCTATTCAAAGTCAAAGATACGCGCACTCTAAGCTAATCTGAAGCGAAATTTTTTATTGATCCAAATAAATAAGACTTTTGAATGACAAGAAGATTTCGCCTATAGCGGTATGTTTCGCTATAACTCCCAAGGAGGTTTCAACGTTCCCTATGGAGGAATGGCATACAACAGAAAAAATTTACGCAAAAAAATAAACTACCTCAAAAGCGAAGAACTAAGATCTCTTCTTAGCAAAACCGTCATCGAAAATCTAGACTTTGAGGACTTCGTTCATCAATATCCTCCCACTAAAGATGACTTTATCTTCCTTGATCCACCCTATGATAGTGAGTTCAGTACCTATGCACAAATTTAATTCACCTTTGTCTACATACCTGCAGCAAACCTTGCAGCTTCTTTAGCTTTTGCGTTACCTCAGCGATTCGAATATTTGCTTCTTTTATGTCCGATTCCTGAAAGGAGTATATGCCACATTTCTGTACACAAGTTCACGTGTTACAAAGCAGAAATATCAACAAAATAACGGGAACAAACAACTCAGACCTAGGACTTTGTAATTACCATTCTTTACTTTGATCACAGGAATCGACTAATACATTGAACGAGATATTGTTTTCTTAGCAATGTACAAATCAAAACCAACTATTTGCTTATAGGGAAGGGGACGGTATAGCCACACTACTTTTTGCCACGTATCCACCTCTTCAATTTCTGTTATGATTGTCAAAATAATACAATTTTTAACGCCTAAGACATCACCTCATTAACCTTAAAACAACCTCACCTTTTTTGGGAAGTGGGAGGGATCCATACCCACTAGGTTTCAAGAAGTAATCTAAATCATTTCAAGTGGAGGGAGGATCGAGGAGAGATCGACATACCACCTTCCCCAAAATATCGTGACTGTATTTTTCTATAATTCTCAGAAACATGATTTGAATGCTGTTTTCAAGAATTTCACTCCTCTCATGATTTTTTTTTTTCTTGTCATGTCTATTGATGACATTCAGATTATCCATGGCCTGCACTGAAGTTTTTATGGACATTAGATGTAAATATGCATTAGACTACAAGATAAACCTGAAAAAATGCAATATTATTTTCGGTCAGGGCAGGAGGGTCTGGGACAAAGCCCGGCACTAGCTTAAAAATTTCAACATTCAGATTGTACATCAATGGTCAGAAGGCACCCATAAACTACATTTAAAGCTAAGCCGGGGCTCGATTCTGAAGATTACAATAATTACTCATATCATGGCCAGTAACTTTCGACAGGTTCCTGCTCTGACATCATCAATTAATACCTTCACACGGCCATAACTCAAAAGCGACAAAAGATACTGAAGTTTTGTAAACGCCATCCTTAACTTTCAGATATCAATGATTCAAACTCACAAGGGTAAGAGACAGTTGCTTGTTTGTTGGCTAGTATTTATTTATGATTTTAATTCTTGGATAGCAATTGAAGAAACAAACAATGCCCAATGACTGGTATTTGATAATCATGTCCAATGTCTCTGACCTTCTCTATAATAATTTGAAGAAAAATACACCTCTTGCAAATAACTTTTTCAATCATAAAAATCGAGGGAAAGAATTAAGTTGGTCTTGTCAATTGCACTCTCGAGAATTTCTTAGTAAATATAGAATTCAATTGTTGCACAAAGTCTATGACAGATTCAATTGTTTCTTTCAATAGGACAAACAAAATTCTTTCATGGGACAATTTCATGGGTCTTGGGATATAGTTTACATTAGGACATTTGACATTTATTCAGTGAAGTTTACTTTTTTGTATGTTTTTTTGGCTATTTCTTTAATGCTTATAGTAGATATAACAGATGTAAATTGCTTTCTTTTCAGGTGAGGAAATGAACAGAAGATATGTTGGTTATGTTATCAGCCCTACAATGTGTTGGTTATCAGCCCTATTCATGTTAATTTTTGCTCATTTTGAGTTTGACTCGACTATTTGTAGTAATTTCTGTCCGTTTTGAGTTACTTTTATTTAGTGATAGTGATCTGTGGTACTTTTACGCTTGGAAGATTATCTGACTTTATTTCTGCTCATCTTCGGCTTATTGAAACTCTTTACTTTTCTTTAAAAAACAGGTTTTACGGAAAAAGTTTTTAAAATTAAGAGCTCGGTCGGACGGACCATCCGTTCTCTCTCCGACCTGGCGCGCTACCATACTCGTCGATGAGCGCCACGATCTTGAGCAAGGACGGCGTTCCGCATTTCGCCATCGGCAGTCCGGGAAGCCGACGCATCATCTCCGCCGTCGTGCAGGTCATCTCGAACTGGGTCGATGCGGGGTAGGACGTGCCCCGTGCCGTCGCGGCCCCCCGCATGCATGTCGTCCCCGAGGACGACGGCTTGATGTTCGAAGCTCGCCCACCGGCGTGCATGCAAGCGGTCAGGTGGTGCACTTCGACACCCACAGCGCACGCGACGATCGCGGCTGGTTGCTGGGCGCAAACAGTAATTTACCGGACGACATCAGCGTCAGCTGGGCACGACAGGTCGACGACGATTTTCATGCCCGGTTTTCTGCCACTGCGCGTCACTACCGCTATCGTATTTTGAACCGTCTCGAACGCTCGGCAATACATCGGCATTGGGCCTGGTGGATTTATCAGCCTCTGGATGCCACCGGCAACGTCGTCTGGGTCGGGGAGGGGAAATGCAGTGAGACGCTCTCCGGGTTCTTCCTCAGCCCTCCGGACCAAGTTCGGGACGCCGTCGAGATCGGGACCATGGACATGTCGCAGGCCAACCAGAAAGCGGTCCGAGAGTGCCTGCCCAACGCCGAGATCGCGTTCGATCACTTCCACATCGCCAAGCTCGCAAACGAAGCGCTCAACGAGGTTCGGCGCGCACTCGCTCAAGAGGCTCGAGCCGCATCGGAGCATTGTGCAGCGCTTGATTAAGGAAGGGCCGATTGCGTTGTGGGAGATGCTCAAAGAGAAAGCGGCCGAGATCAAAGAGCAGGTGATGGAGGGTATCCGGAATTGGGTCATCACACAGATCGTCAAGCAGGCCGTGATCAAGTTGCTGAGCTTTGTCAACCCCGCCGGGGCGCTCTTACAGGCCGTGTTGGGGCTCTACAACCTCGTGATGTTCCTGATCGAGAACTTCCAGCGCATCATCGACTTCGTCAACTCTTGAAAGAGGCTAACTTCTTGGAAACTTGAAATTTGCTCGAAAGACTGAATCAAGCAGTCCTTTTTGTTTTGCTTTGGCTTCACGTCTTCGTAGAATCAGAATAGCGAAGGAAATCTCTGAATCGCTTCAAAAGAACGCACCCTTAATAGATATAATATGTATTGCATTACCTGATGACAGCACGGTTATCTCTGTCTCCGATGTATGTAACAACATACATATCTGGTGCCCAGAATTCGAATTCGCGCTCCCAAAGGAAAGCTGAACCCTAGTAAAGAGCGAACCCCATTTTTTTTTGCTCCGTACTAAATATTGAATATAAAACTTCGCACAATCCACTTGCTTTTGCATTTAAAGCGTTGTCATTTGCTTGATCATGGATGAACAAAAAGAAGAAAAAAAGTATGTGGTCCTCTCTTGTCAATGCTCGGATTTGCCAGCGTTGCTTCATCTGTTCCAAAATTTCCAAACAAGAGATGTCAAAACTAGTTTTAGTGTGCAGCTTAATTCCAGGCGCCCTTGGATGATTGGCGGTCGGCGGAATTGCTTCCGGGCGACGCGGTGCAGTCGGATATCGAACCGGATGTGTTTATCGCCAGGACGGCCTCAACCCACCATCATCCGGCCGGTACGTGCCGCATGGGGCGCGACGGGGATGCCGTGGTCGATCCGGAGCTGCGCCTGACGGGCCTCGACAATGTCTATGTCGTCGATGCCTCGGTCATGCCAACCCTGCCAAGTGGGCCGATCAACGCGGCTGTGGTGGATTTTGGATATAAGAACATCCATTTTGGATATTTTCGAGGGGGCGTCGTTCTGCCGAGGCGTGCAGGCTTTTGAGTGACGCTCACGGTGGGCGCATATCCGTGTCAGGAGGAGGCACGGTTCAGAATTCAGACCATTCGAAATGGTCTCTCAGGGAGGAAATGAAACGATGAACACTTTCCGTTCGCTGCTTGTCGCCACGACGGCTGTCGCAGGCCTGACCTTGTCTGGTGCAGCCGGTGCAGAAACGATGAAGAAAAGTTTTTCGACACCAGAAATTAGGCAGATCTTAGACTTACTCGAGGTTTTTCAAAGACTTACAAAAATCTAGAAGATTTAAAAGTGTAAAGAATTCCGACAGTTTTTATTCGGAAAATAAAGCTTCGGCCTGTTCGCTTAGCTCGCGTAAGTCTGCAGCCCGAATTTTTTTCGCAATTTTGGCCAATGCGTCTTCGGCCGGCTTAATACCAAACTTGGCTGCACCGTATAACCAGACATAGGCATCGTGTATGTGATAGAAGTAAACAGTAAAGTTAAAATTTTAATCATTCGATTTTAGCATGCCTTCTACAGAGTGTTCCCAGATGGATTCCGAGGACGGAATATTTTAACGACCAGAACAAAATAAGCATTAAAAGTCTTAGATATTTGGCATCATTTGTTTTAGTTCAGTTGGAATCGATTCGATTGATGGATTTGTCATCGCTAAATGTCGAAAGATTGAGTTTATCAGAGCCAATTCTATGCAATTTTAACACAATACGCTGGCCCGTCTGTGCGCCCTCAAATCGACGCAACTAAAATATTCTTCAATAGGGCGCGAAGTTTACGCTAATGTGCAAAAACTAGCAAGCCTCTTTTTCGATAAAATGAATAAAAAATAGCTGCATTGAGAGCAATTCAATATTTTCCCCTATTCTATCCTAAAAACACCACATGCCAAGCGGTTTTTACGATCTCATGACAATTAAATTACGCTAATAATACGCACCTTTAAAATTCAAAAAGCTGATCACTTATTAATCATACAAAAACAAAACAAACTAACAATAAAACTAAAATAGAATGCTAAATGCAGCATGAATTAAAGAGTCTATACATCACATGTCCACTCCAAGCAATAAAAGCTCTGAAAAGCAGCGCTTGCACCTTGGTACCACTTTTACGTCTCTCTCTGCAATCTGGCTATAGAATCTAAAGACTTTCCACCTTATGTCCATCATTTCATTCTCCCTGTCATCTGTTGTGTTATACCGGCCTGGATATCTGATTGGTTCTTTGCACCGAGACGCAAACGCAAGTGAGAGCAGCCCGGTATCACGTGTGCTCGACTATGTAGTCGATCATATAATAATATGAAACATGAAACACATACCAATTCTCGAAAAATGGACGCTTTTGAGTGCATTGCCTCTCGCTCGTCATTGCGGCATTTGATCTGTTGCTTGCTGTGCTTGTTTGTTGTCGCCGTGAAACTTTGCGCGATCTATTTCGAGTAGGGGAGATTTCGTATTGCGCATGTAGGGAAAACTGAATCCCAATTTCGGCATCGTTTTTGCGATCATCGTCACCTTGCTGACCTGGTTCATGATGCGGCACATGCTCAAGGGGTTCGAAGTCTCGGTCCTCGGCCAGTCCGCTCGGGCCGGCCGGTTCGCCGGCTTTTCCGCCAACAAGATGGTGTTCTTTGCGTTTTTGTTTTCCGGCGCCTTGTCCGGATTGGCGGGGATTTCAGAGGTGTCCGGCGCGATCAACGAGTTGCAGCCGGTCATTTCGCCCGGTTACGGATTTACAGCCTTAAATGCCCCGCAGGGCACAAATTACAATTCTTGCCCCATACTCTGTGGGTTGTTTCAACACAAAAGGTATTGTTATATGATCCTTAGATTGTTTTGGAGAAAATGGCTAACTCATAATTTTGATCAGATACCTTTTGGGCAAAGCGGGCGTCGGGAGGTGGGCTAGTTGCTCTTCTATCACTTTTGAATCCTTATAAGGAAACAGAACTTTCAGTTTTGAACCAAGTTAGTCTCATATAAAGTTTATGCGCTGGATCAGCGCGCTGGTGAACTTGGCGATCATTTCGAGCTTCGACTACAAGCTCGACCGCTTCTTGCTGACCCTGCTGCCTCAGGCGGCCATGGTGGTTGCCTACGCGCTTCTGCGGCTACCCTCGCTGAGGCGGCGGATCTTGTTTTGCGCCATCGCCGCGGTCCTGCTGTGCGCGGCGGCCATCCTGCCTTTCTCAGCCGAGCTCACGCGGTGGCCGGAGTACGTGACCGGCGAGTGGCTCATGGCAGCCGCCATCGGGGTGATTTACGATCCCGAGAAAAGCGGCGTCATCGTCGACGCCGCCGCGCTGGAGGCCCAAGCGCAAGGGCTCGAGCTGGTGCGGGCCGAGGTGAATTCGTCCAAAAAGGTGCCCCAGGCCATGCGCGGCCTGGTCGGCCGTATCGACGCGTTGTGGATGGTGCCAGACAACACCGTGCTGACCAGCGATTCCTTCCGCTTTTTGTTGTTGGCCTCCTTCGAAAACAAACTGCCGCTGCTGGCCATTTCGGATCCTGAAAGTTTCACCTTGATGCGTTAAGGTGTTCCAATAATATTGCTGATGTGCCTTTTGACCCCTTTTTCATCTCAATACACTTAGTCTTACAAGTACTTGCAATTGAAGTAGTAGATGAAGTAGTTTAGTAACAGAAGTGGTAGTAGCAGTAAAAGTAGCGGTACTAGTAGTGTTAGTAGCACACTGTAAAAAAAAAAAATGTTTTGAGATTCAACAAAAATTATTTGTAATATTTATCAACAACAAAATTGGCAGGAATAAGAAGAGCACCACCTACTCCCTGAAATGCCCTTGCTAGAATAAGATTATTTGTAGTTGGTGCAAGTCCGCACCATAACGAACACCCAGCAAATATAATAAGGCCGATAATAAAAATTTTCTTTCTTCCAAATTTGTCACCAAGTGCCCCGCCAAAAAGTATCAGCGAAGAGACCATTAATGCATAACTTTCAATTACCCACTGGGCCTGTGTGATTTTGGCACCAAGCTCATTTTGCAGAATTGGGAGTACAACGAAATGGGTGTTAAGGTCGATATTTCAAAATGCGGTCCTATCCTCAAATCCACCGAGAATGTTGTTGCTAACGATAATAATGATAAAAGTGGGAATAAGAGAATGCCTTATGATGAAACTCCCCCCGTTACCAAAGGAAAGGCCAAGGTATCGTAAACTTTTAGTGTAATTAATCTTTCATCTTCCCCCCCAAAAAAAAGAAAAAAATGAAATTGAATGAATTTTTTTGATCTCTCTTTGTGTCCGATAACAACAAAATTTTTTAGTTGGCGGGGTTTTCCACAATAGGATTTGGCGCGCTTTTGAAAACCGCTGACCAACGCACACAGGGTTTCAAAAGTGTCAATATTCGAACGTTCGTGATTGGGTAAAAGCACCCCTCGTTCCTCAAAAGTTAACAATAATTATCATTATTTTTCTACTTCGAAGTGATTTTATATAAACCCATACATTTTTTCAAAACAAGCAGTAGTATGGAGTGAAAACTGTAGATTTTAATGTATTAGAAGTAACAAGGGAGAAGCTGGTAAGTCCTAGAGACAGAGTGGTATACGTTTCGCCTTGTTTTGATGTTTTTTGCTCATTTGCTGTCATACATTGCCGCGCTTGACATGTCCCCTAGATGTCTTCCAGGTCAGCCACCTCAAAAACTGTATCGCGCGACAAAATTTGTAGCGAGCGAGAGACCCGCAAATGTTTCTGAGAGAAAACAAAACATCTCTTGTCTCCACGGCTCGGGGGACATGCTGCTCGCATGCCACAGAATTGGACACGACCGCCTTCGCTCACCGTGACACCTCCCGGGCGCTTCTTGGCCATCTGCAGCGACGTGCCCTCGTACAGTTTCACAGTGGGACGACCGCCAACGCCAGCAAGGACAATGTCTGCTGCGAGCTCGTCTGAAGGGGCGAGAGTCAGCGGTCACAAGGGAGACGTGCAGAAACACACACACAAACACACACACACACACACCTCCAGACTCGAGAACGACCTTGCTCACTGCTCCGTCGGTGCTCTCTCCTTCAAAATTTCCTGAGAATTTTATCCTTAGCCATTCCTGAGATATTGCAGATATATGCTTTTGACAACCTGGATGCATGTAGTGTCTTTTGATTTGCTTCGTACTTCCCTAGAAGTTCAACTTAAAACCCTTAGGTACTCCTAGATATTGCTGTTTTGGTCCCTTGAAAATTCGGCTGCACGTGGAATTTGATTCAGTTCAACCACCCTATCGACACTTCCTTTGAGAGTCAATATCCTTATATGTTCTTAAACCGGCCTCTGGACGACGATTCCGTCAAGGCCGTGGTGCTGATTTTTGTCTCGACCGATTGTCCCATTGCCAATGCGTTTCAGCCAGCGCTGCAAGCCATTTACCGGCAGTACACCGATGCGCCCGTGAAAACTTACATGGTGCACTGTTCGACGCTGGCTACACCGCAAAAGGTACGGCAACACATTGACGACTACAAAATCGAAATGCCCGTGGTCATCGATGCCCAACAGACGATCGGCCGGATGGTCAATGCAAGGAACGTAGAGAAGATCTATCTGTAGCGATGAGTTATCTGTAGCGATGTGCGATTTAAACAGTTACTAAAAATCATATTCTTGGCCTCTTCCCCTACTTTATTTTGTTACATCGAAAATGATTTCAGACCTTCCTCATAACATTAATCAATCAAGTTGTTCTGTCTCTAAGAGAGCGTCACGACTGTTTTGGTTCAAATCATGTATGGAATGAGCCTAGACCTAACACAGTCTTCAATTAAATTTAGACCTTCTATGGCATTTTTCAAATCTGATAGCTCTACTCTGTGTAAAATGAAATTGTCAAAAAAGTATCTAGATACATAAACAAAAATCATAAGAAAGAGTAGGGTTTGTTATATTTATAATAAACATTGGTAGTTTTGCTCTGTTGTTCTTGATCTGTTCTAAAACTGGTTTTTCTGTGTGCACTTGGAGATAATTATTCTTGTTTGTTTGTTTCTTCATGGAGTTTTCTCTCTTTGGTCTTTAGCTTAGCCTGAGGGAGATAACGGACCCTGATTTCGTAGCGTTGCCGCAAGTATCCAGGATCGACTTCGGTAGCGCCTCGGGATGTCTCGACATCGGCGACGTTATTTCTCTTGCCGTCAACACCAGCACTTTGGATGCAAAGGTCGAAGTGACAGGGTTCATGTCCGCCGCTGACATGACGGCACAACTGGCGGACCGCATCAACAGTTTTCAGACCTTCCTCAAAGTCACGGCCGCTGTCGACCCGAACGATGAAGACAGCATTATCCTGACGTACTGCGTGTAAAGGACGGGTGTCCGCGTGCCAGGCGCCAACGCAGCGTGACGACGTCGACGTCCGGACCCGCACGCCGACCCCGAGCGGACGACGCAAACCTCTCCAAAAATGTCGCCTACATTCGATTCATCCTCGGGAGTCAAGCGCGACCCTGGGCGCGTTGCGGGCGGTGATCGGACGCGAGATGCGCAGAGGATGAGCATCAGGTGAACGACCGTGCTAATCTTTCCGCACACGTTGTGGTGCAAACAGAGCGGTGACATTTGTCAGAATGGTTGGTCCAACAAAGTTCCCTCTTTCATAGCCAGGAACAGTAATATTCCTTCCATCTAGAATGCATTTAGCCCCTTCTTTGATACTCTTTTCAATGATATCCAATATTCTGTTTTTTGACTGAGGAGAAATTACTGGTCCTACATCTGTACCAGGTTCATGTCCTAAAAAACCAAATTGATTGACAGGTATTTAATACTACGAAGGATTATACGAGCATACTTCACATACATCAAAGCTTCGCGTTCATAAACGCCAATCAGTTCGCCCATCGTACGATTGGCTTTTTTCGGCAGTTTGACCACAACGCTGCCGGGTAAGTCCTCTGCGCCATGCAAATCCACTTTGAGAATTTCCCCCATGAAACCAACGCCATCACCTAGATCGGATTGTTGAGCGCTAGTTACCTGGTGCCCGAGTATTTCACTCAACCACGCAGGTGTGACCTCCTCTGGCGTCTCTGGGATGTATAGATCTCGCCTAGCCATTTACCAGAATCAAAATTAGCATGTAGTGCAATTCTTGAAGATTTCGAGGCAATTAAAGAGAATGTAAATTTCACGCTGAATGAAACGAAGATCGGATGCATAATAGCAGATACCTTTGCGTCCGCTATTATCAAAGAGAGGGATAGAGAGGATGATGGAAAACGTTTTTCTATCTACACAAATTTGAAGAGGAGAGATATGCGTACAAAGGTGGAAACAGAAGCAATCTTTGAAGCAGATGACACTCAAGGCTGGGAATTGATGTTTCAAACAGTTCACCTTAACCTTTTAGAAAACAATTCAAAGGGTAATAATTATTGTAAAATTTACGTAGACTAGCTTGCTATGGCGTCATTACTACAAACTTCAACTATAATTTCAGAAACGAAAAACTACCCCTTACGCAACTTAAACGACTTATACGAAGTTTCAGTTAAACAAATGAAACCATTCCTTATTAATCCATTAACTAAGCCTTGTGTTCACACTAGAGGTGACAAGTTTGCGTAATGAAATGAGCTCTAATACCATTTTAATAATTTCTTTCCGTTTAAAGTTTTGATTACCCTTTATTCTACGAGATTTTTTCAATTATCTATTAATGATTGTTTACTCTCTTTTATTAATAGGTGTATTCATGGACTTATTTCTGCTCGTCTGTGCTTTAATATAGTTCTTAATTTCTCGTTGAAAGACTTTTGGTGTAGAATAATTTGTTAATTCGTCAATTAAGATGACCGATAAGATGAACGTATCCCTAACATTAAAATACACGCAAGCCGGTTTCACAGACCGTGATGCAGGATCGCAACTATGTCACCTATGAACCGGTGACGACCATGCGGACGCAATACGTGGATCGAGGCAGCTACGTCGACCAGCAGGTCTTCACGCCTGGTGCGGTTCGCAATCGATTGCAGTGGATGCCGGGCGGCGTCGTTTCCAATCCGTTGACAGGGACGCCTTACTTCCAACGCGGAGGACTGCATTGGGTACCGTCGCAGGCTGCCGGTTACTACCCCGTACAAAGACCGCTCGAAACACCTCCTCCGCCGGATCAAGTCTCAATAAATCCGCCACCTTCGCATTCTGCAGCAGGTACGCGTAGGCCGCCGGCGACAAGGCTCGCCCGGTGGCGATCGCCTCGGCTACCACGGCGTCGACATCGATTTCCTGTTTCCCAAAGGCCAACACATCGCTCAGCTCTGGATCAGTGTCACGCGTGGCAACCTCAAAGACCACCTCCGCGCTGGCAACTCCCGTGTATTCCACGGCTGCCTTCACCATTGTATTACTCGTCTTGACATACAGGTTTAGGCAAAGAACAATCTGGTGGTAAATACTTAGAAACCTGTGGGATGCTATGACTGTGCTGTCAATTATAATTGAACAACTCTTTTATTTGAAAAAAAATTTTGATATAAATCCAACGGAACATGAAGCTCATTTTGGTATGTATCTTAATTTTTCAACTTTCAACTTCTCTAAAATATATTATAATTAAGTTATCTTAGTAACCAAACGCAATTGTAAGAAAGGAGCGAGCTCCTCTTCGTCGCCCTCATCCTCCGCATGCTCAAGACGGGGGGCCGCTGCGCCATGGTCGTCCCCGACGGCGTCCTCTTCGGCACGTCCAAAGCCCACACCACCCTGCGCAAGCGCCTCATCGAAAAGAACCAGCTCGAGGGCGTCGTCTCGCTGCCGTCGGGGGTGTTCAAGCCCTACGCGGGGGTGTCGACGGCGGTGCTGGTGTTCACCAAGGGGGGGCACACCGACCAAGTGTTCTTCTACGAGGTCATACAAATGTCGATAATCATGGTGATGATTATTCGCAATTATTCGCACAATTGATCACGCGTACGACGAGTGAATTAGTTGCATTAATTGATTCTCTACCGAAAATCCCTTCGACAGATGAAGATCTTGCCGAACAACATGCACAATTAGAAATTCTCGAACGTGAAAATCATCAAGCAACAGCGAAATTAGAACAAACAACTGAACGAGCAGAATATCTTCTCGAACAAGTTCAAACATGTTTGCAATCGTTATCACATACTTCTGACGCTCTTTGTTCCACTTCTGGTCTTCCTGCTCAACTTGTTCCTTTTGAAATCGCTCAAGAGTTTCAGTGCATTCTTTATACCAAGCTAAATAACAGAACAGAACAGTGAAAAATAACAAAGACTTTATACCGTGCTACATGTATGTGCATGTTGCGGTGTAGCAAGCTAAATTGCTGAGTTGTATATAATTTATTATGCACTTTTGACAAATTCTAATTGATGCTTATGATTACACTGTGATTACTTACCCCCATCTCATTTTCTCAGGAATTGGCGCCACTAAATAATTGCTCGACTTTAAACAACGTAACTTATTTTTTTCTAAATTTAACAAAAACTATCTATACAAATAGCCTTATTCAAATTCGATCTTGGCGTCTGACTGGTGATGAAATCATGAACAATTATTTGTGGAAACTTCTGCAAATTTAATTTAAATACACGTAGCAAGAAGTACTGCCCATATTTCTGAAACAAAACTATGCAGCCAATATATATAGTTAATTCTTGCGCCGGGCCTTTGGGTCAATCCCTTCCCTATTTCCTTAAAAACTCTCGCCATTTACTTTAATCTGTTTTTGCAGTTTTCTCATTCTAATATCCCATTTCAATTAAACTGTCCTGGTATTTGAGCAGTCTTTAAATAATTGTGACAAAAAATCTAAATTTAGAAGAAAGAGCGAGGGTTAGGAAGGGGTAGCCCTCTTCATATAAGGACTAATTTCTGTTCTTTTAAACTATAATGCTGCTCCTTACACAGCATTTCATATATCTGTCATCATCATGATGATGACATAAGAAGCGAGGAAGATAGACGTTTACGACAATAAACCGTCCACAGCTACATGACTGTAGCCCCTCATCGCCCTCCTTCACATGATGACTTTTACTCGTGTAGTTTTTAGCACGTTGAACAAATACGCGAAAAAAAGAAATAATGACGCGCAGAACATATATTACATAACTACTATGTTTCTCCTTTTCCAAGAGAGAAAATGAAAGAAGAATGAAAAAAATCAATAATAAAAAATGATTCTATAATAAATAATAAAAATAAAAATAATAGTATTATAAAAGATAATGATGAACCTGTAAAAAAAACTAAAAATTAAAATGAATAAACATAATTTACACAGATAAATTTTTTTAGTTAATTAACATCTCCTGAAAATAAAACTAATAATAATAATAATATTAATATAAATAATTTAAATAATAATAAAATTAATATAAATATAAACAATAACTATGCTTACAATAAAAATATAACGTTTAACCGGATAGTGAATTCTCTCGTCGACGCATTTCATCAACGCGCCAGACAGCTGTATGGCTGAGTCATTTGCTATCGAGGTTTGTTACGCCCGGGCGGAAAAACAGTTTCTGGTACCACTGCTCGTTAATGCAGGCACCACGATACAACAAGCGATTGAACAGTCCGGGTTATTGCAGGAATGCCCTGAAATTGATCTGGCCAGCAACAGAGTCGGTGTCTACAGTGAATTTCGCTCGCTCGATGACCTAAGTAAGCTGTACAGATGAATTCGATAACGATAACAACGGATTCACCGACTGCGGACTGTTAGGCGGAGAAGCAGATCCTAACTGCGTAGCAATCGGAGCTTGCGGAACTGATGATGACGGCGACAATACCGGCGACGGTGGATGTACAGTAGCAGCAGGACCGGTATCAGGAACAAGCTCAGCAGCAAACTTCCTACTACCGCTACTACCACTAGCAGGAGTGTTCGCAGTAAGAAGAATGATCAGAAGAAGGAAACCCTGCCCCTCCCCCGGCCGCCAGAACGGCGCCTCGGCCGCCAGGCGCTCGGTCATGTAGTCCCAGTCGAGCAGGCAATCCGACTTCATGCGCTCCTTCAGCGCCGGCAGGCCGGCGGTGTGGTCCAGCAGCATCCGGGTCGTGATCCCGCCCTTGCCTTCCCCCTGGAACGCCGGCCAGACGCGAGCGACAGGCGCGTCCAGATCGAGCGCGCCCCGATCCGCCAGCACATGGACCGCGAGCGCCGTCGCCGCCCTCCCCCTCGACATACACTTAATGAAATCTTCAGGAAATTTCAAAATTAGGCATATATTATGCTTCAGAGAATTCATGATTTCCTGTGTTAAATAAAAAGAGTAATTGAAAGTGCCAGTCGAGCGTCACCTAAATTTCAGTGACCACCAGGTCAACGTGACCCCCCCCCCCCCAAAAAAAAAAACAAAAAAAAACAGTAAAAAAAAAACTTATATGCCCTCCCATAAAAAAATCAGTCTCTTCTTAAATAAAGGTCATCAAATAAAAAGTCAATACGATTCTTCAGTGAACGCCCAAGCTCACCAAGATGGCTTCAGGTTCAATCAATCGCCATCAACTCTATCGTATACAAACAGCCCAGCTAGTTCGGTCGACTCAGCAAGGCCTAATCATCTTGACACCTTGCAGTACATATTTCCATTCTACCATCGCAGCACATTGGAGGCAATTCTGGACGAATGCAAAGACAACATCCTCCAAACAGTTCTCAAGATATCCCAAGATGTTCTCTCATTTCTCGTATGATGGTAAAATAAAAAGTAAGATCACTTATTACCTCGAAGATAACGCCAGGCATCTCGTCAAGTATTGGGAAAATGGCGTTATAAAAGAGGAGCGTTTCCTGAAGAATTACAAAGTAATGCGCCAGTATTGGTATGATGAAAAAGGAGCGCTCGTGAAAAAATGGATCAGGGAAAAAGAGGATGCAAAGGAGTAGGGAGACGAGATACTTCTAAAAGTTGAGCTTAAGCCTGGTTTTTATCCGTCCTCCTCTTCTTCACGTGCTTCTTGACTTAGACTAAGCATTGTTTCAACACGTTCACTTAACATTGAGACATCTGCTGCAATCTTTTTACTTATTGCAAGCTTCTCACGAGCACAACTATTTATACAATTTGTACATTGAAATCTTCTTTTTGGTCCTTCAGAATGTGAACATAAATAACATGTTGTTGTTAGGGCAGCTGCTTTTCTTTTAGCTTTTCTTGCTCTTCTCCTTGCTTTCTGTCTTTTCCTGGTTGTCCATGACGCAAAAGGAATTCGATGAAAAAGCAGATGAGATGATAATTGATGATGTTGCTCAATTCTTAAATGAACGTGCTAACAGATTATCGATGGATATTCCAGATATGCGAAGAATTTTGCGATCCACATTAGATGATCAAAAAATGGCAGCAAAATATCACAACGAATGGATACCACCAATGGTAAACAATTTGATTCATTCTCACAACTCCCTGTTATATTAGGCTCGCCTCTACTAGTATTTCTACAAAATAAAACGAGATAGGAAAATCAACCCGTTCAATTGGTATTGTATCTTATTACACACATGCTACATAATCTATATCAAATGTTTATTATTGCTAAATGATGGTCCATTAACAATGTGGCGGATCAGAGCGGATTTCAATGTGGTACATTTTGTTAACACTGTCTTTTATTTCTTATTTTTTGCATCTGTGGTTCCTACAGCAGAAATGTATAGCCTGAAAATAGGAACTCATCTGAGCAATGACAACGTAAACTGCCGAGACGATGCCAGAGTTGGCTGGAGCAGGTCGCAGCGTCATCGACGTCTTCTCGCCGGAATGCAGGCCAATGCCTGTGCATGAAATCGGCGTCTTCAGCGTCGTTTGTTGTGTTGTGGCCAAGGTCTGGCCCTCCTTAAAATAGGTCCAACGGATCCACCCCCCGGATCCCCATCGCACCCGGTCACCAGCGGAAAAACATTTGTCCTGCGGGCGAGCGCTCCAGAGACGTTACCTAACAACCGCCTCTGGAGCCCTCATGGTTTTGCCAAGTGAGGCAGAAACGGCACTGTTGATATCGTTCAAACGTTCAGCGGTCGTGTTTGCGCGCTCAGCGGTGGTGTCAGGCAGCGTGCCCAATTTCTCATCGATTGTGCGGCTGAGGCTTTCGGCTGTGGTTGCCAAGCGTGCTTCACTTTGGGTGGCGCTGGCTTCAATGCTTTCTGCCGCCATTTTCGCAGAGGTGGTGAGGCGGCTTTCGCTGTCATTGACGCGGTTTTCAACGGCTTTGTTCAAGAAAAAGAGCGTCGGGGGATAGTTACCTTTCGATCTCTTTTGACTCTTAAAAAGTGAACTAAAACTTTCAACTTCCATTCAAATTCTGGGGTCAACGGAATCAAGGGAGTTGGCAACTTCTGCGGCGGATCGCGGCTCGAAGAAACTCCCCAGCGGGCTTTGTTCGACCAGAGAGTGCGAGGTGTCGGAAACAACCGATGTAACATCACCGATTCGGTCGCCAACAGCCATCACGGTTTTCCGTCTGCTCTCGTGACGGACTTGCAGTGTGTCCCTCATGCGCGCCAAGTGCAGTCACCAGGAGAAGGCAACAGGATGAAGGCTTCCCCATTCTGAGTGGAACAGTAAAAGTACCCACTCCAGTTGGGCTCTCGAGGATGAGCAGATCGCGAGATTGGTCCAGGAGTATGGGTTCTTCATCAGGCCACCGGTTGAGTTGATGATCAACGGTCCATGCTCTTGGAGCATACGGAGGATTGACGAGCTGCACTGTGCCATCTCGATTCAAATACCTCTATGCGTCCGGCATTTGCGATCACATCATGACGAGTTGGTTCAGCCAGGGCATCGTCTGGGGTGTTTCAAAGGTGATGCGTCACTACACGGAAACAGGGAAGGCGCGTTTTGAGGAGTGGAGCCACATGTCCATGGGGCTGCGCTATCGCGCCGGCGCCATGGGTGTTCCGTTCATGCCGGTTCGCTCGATGATCGGCTCAGACGTTGCCGGCCGTGTGAGTGACAATGTCAAGGAGATGGACTGCCCCTTTAGATGCTGATGAACGAAGTAAATGGTTATCTACCCTTGATGCAGCTAAGGTAACCTTTACATTCATTTCATAAGTCTGTTAATCAGTGTTAAATACCTTTTCAGTATTTCAGCAAAATTTGTTTTATACCTTTCAATACGAAACCTTTATCAATGAACTGCTTTTAAATTCACTGAAACAGTTTTTATATCACATATATCAAAATGTAACATCATGATGAAAATAAATGATTGTTTTCAATTGCTTCAGTCATTGCAGTCTTCTGGAATGACTTTTTTATTCATAACCTAAACTCCCTTATGACTTGGCGCCGTTGCCGCCACGGTTTTGAAGTTTTTAAAAATATAAGATTAATTCCCTTCAGCTTCGCGCCATTTGGGAATGTGTTTAAATTGAGAAAACTCAAGAGCTTGGCTTTTAACCCCTTCGGATTTCAACTTATTTACCCACCAGGTCAACCGTTCAATTTTCTCAACAGTTGCATCGCGGAAAGATAAACAAGCGTCTTCATGAAGTCTTCCCAGCCGGTCCCCGGCGTTTTGAAGAGTCGTTGCCGTTCCTTGTAGCTTGTCGCCAGGTCCGGGTCCGGATCGAGGAAAATATTGCGGTGATTAAATGCCGCAACCAGTTTTATTTTTCGCGATAGCAGCATGCCATTGCCGAACACATCACCGGCCATGTCACCGATGCCTGCGACGGTAAACGGATCTTTTTGCGTATTGAGTCCCAGTTCCCGGAAGTGCCGCTTGACCGCCTCCCAGGCACCACGATATCACCATTGGCTGGGGGCGCGATTATTTGGATATCTGTCCTTTGCGTGGCGTGGTGAATGGGGGCGGGGAGCCCGTTCTATCAGTTGGCGTCGATGTGACTGCTGAAGAAAGAGTCCCCGCAAATGCCTAGGTGGCATTACCATTGGCCGCGTCCCTGGGGGTGTGCTCTCAAGCCAATAAATTGATCTTATCAGAATGGACGCTGTTTCAACCACCCCTCAAGCCGTGGGCGATACGAGTCCCCTGCAAATCAAAGTCGGCACGCAGGCTATGAAATGGCGGATCTCTGTAATATGTTGTTCCTCATAACGTAAAAGATAAAATTTACAAAAACCTGAACATCCTTCGAAGAAATTTCTATTCACATGCGTAGATCACGCCCTTGAACCGTAGAAAGCCCAAAGCAAGCTAAACCATGGCTAAACCCAGCTTTTATGGAAAACATTAGAGTAAATTCCACTAGAATGGGACTAAACTTTGACAGAAATTTGGCACCAAATATATGGAGATACTCCTCTGCTTTTAGTTTGTCTTTAGTCCCAGAGCTTCTCTGTATTCTCTGTCCGTTGACAGTGATTTTGATCCACCAATAGGGACTGTCGTTGCGTTTATAGAGTGACATTCGGATTCCTCCATATCACCTTGCAACGCTCGCGGTTCATATTGTGATCGAATGTAGTTAAACAAATCAACATCAATGAACACCCATCGACGACCCACTTTTGTGCCGGGAATGATTCCTGCTTTGGCTTTTTGCTGTAAAGATTTTCGAGTAAAAACCCACTTTCTTCAATTGACTTGTATACCAATTAGTTATTATGTCCAATTGAAATCAAGCCAAAGCATGCTCCAAATCAGTGGGTTCAGTTTGTTTTAAATTTTGTTTTTGGCGGTAGTGCCTGAAAGGGATTCATGTGGAGGCAAAAGGAACCATACAGTTGGATTTTAACGTTGGTTGCTTCTGAAATCTAAGTAAGAAATAAATATTGTTTTTTATCTCTTGGTACTTTGACGTTTAAAAGAAATGACACATCAGTGACATCGACTATAATACACTGAAGGGCCTTATTTGAATTTAGCCCAAGAAAAGTTGAAAGAGATGCAAATCAACCTTTGTTTAGAATCATAATAAAATTGACAGAGCCAAGCAAAAAGGAGCATACCTTGGTTGTTGCAATGCTGTTTACAAAACTAGCTTGCTGGAAACCATTTTCACTGACTGTAACGCAAACTTCCCATCTCTGATTACAAATCTCATGAACAACTTTTGGTGCTGATTAAATGGAAATAACAGGTAGTTTTTTTTTTCATTATGTTTTTTATTTTAAAAAATAAAAACGGGGTTTTTATTTCCGAGAGGGGGGGGGGGGGGTATTACCATATGGAATAACTCAACTTTGCCGATTTTTATATTAGCGTACACCTGACATAGTAGAAAAAAACACCTGGTATCTTCGGTATCAAACATTCGGTAGGTCAATGCTTGTTATCAGAGTTTGAAATCAGAAATAAATGTAAACAATGATTTTGTCACCAGGAATGTAGACTGCCATCGCCTTCTTGCATTTGCATTTCGTACCATCTTTCTTCAACTTTGACGTGACATTGGTGGTGAGGAGCATGAATTTTTTGGCCTGCAATATAGTGCACCACTTTAATAAATGTGGAAGTCCTGGCAGGGGCGCCAGAAGCATGAGGGCTGCTGTCACAAAAATTCCCGAATTCTTTTATTTTCCTATTCTTTGTCCCTAATTTGCACCTCTTCCCCCCACCGTTCGGTGATCGGGGAAATATATTAGAATGGAACTAAAAAATATGGATATGAGAGGAATAAATTGAACGATCTATTCATTGTCTTTGAAATAACCTTGAGAAAAATCTGTTACTTCTCTCGACTAAAAACATTCTATGAAACTATCTTATTCTCTTGTTGTCGAAGGAAATGAATAGAAAAATTTTTTGGGTAGACTTGAAAATAGAAAGTTTAATTCTTTTTTTTGCAAAACTATAGATGAGAATTGGACAGTCTCATGACTTATTCATGAGCTAAAAACTTTCTTTAGAAAAAATCCTTTCAGGAATTCATTACTACAGGATTAAAGATCACATTGAACAAATAGCACTTATCAATCATCTTCCTCAATTATTAAAATCCACCTTTAAGAGAACAAAACTTATCGTTCTAGATAGCGTTACCTTTCATTTTAGACATTCTTTCGATGATTTTTTCCTTAGAACAAAAGTTCTTTCTTCAATGGCTCAAAAACTTCTTTCTATTGCAGAAGACTTTAATCTCTCGGAGGGAAGGTTATTGAGGTCATAACTAGGAACAAGCACTAAGAAATATGACCTCTCTATATGATATCTTTACTTTTATGCATTGGAACGTGACATATGGAAACCACCCAAGTGCCCGCGCTTCCGTTGCGGTGTACTCTTTGACTCTTTCAGACGGCGCGAACATAAATATCCAAATCGACGGGAGCCCAAACATTCGTACGATCACGATCCTGAATTTCAATGCGATAGGCATTCCCTTCATCCCACTGCTCAATAAGAGCGGCCTTTGGGTAGTGTATCGTGTTTCCGTGCGCTTAATTAGATTGTGGCTTTGCGATAAGAGCTTTACCGAAGCATCAGATACGACTGGGGAGGAAACGGTTCCGATGGATCAACTTGTCGCACTCATTATCGACGAAAGCAAATGGTTGACGGCGTCTATGGGGCTTGCCCTGGCGCTGGTGGCGGTCTTGGTATTTCGCACGCGCCATGCGGCTTATCCGTACCGCCGTCGTGTATTAGCGGCTATGACATTTGAGAGGAACTATTTTTTATTTGGCCTCAGATGGATGAGCAAGAAACACAGTCTTTGGAAATCCATCATTCTTCGTCCATTAAACGTTGTCCTAACCATCTTAACGTTTTTTTTAAATCATAGCCCATATAGCCATTTCCAGAGAAGGGCAATTACTTCGTTTCGAAATTTCAAGTTAAAATATACATTATTAGAATACAGAACCGTTACACTGCTGGGTTTCTATTGTATTGGCACCAAAACTGCCCCAATACATCGTGCTAAAATGTTATAAAATGGAGATAAATCTGATTAAGTTAATTCCTTTAGCAATCTGGTGGGACACTGAAAGATCTGGAAAAGAAAATGGATGAAAATTCAAAGGTAAATTAATATCCATATTATTGAATAGATATTGAGTAAATATCCTTAAGACTCTTCAGATAAAATTAGTGGTGGCAACGGGTAATTGAGAATATTAAAAAGAAGTTCTTACTTTTCCCATTTTATTTTGCAGAATGACGTCAAAGTATACACTGTATTGTTGTTGTGTGGTGGTGTCAGGAATGCATTTGAGACCGTCGAGTAATAACACAGTCGAGACGTGATGGAGAAGTCTTCTCTACATGGCAAAGAGAGTTGATCATCATCAAATAATGGCATCTCCTTCTGCTGCTTCAATGGCCACTGCTGGTAGTGGTGTTCTTCTTCCTGATGTTAGTGAATTACAATTAGATGGGGATCAACTAACTGTTTACTTGGCGGCATGGACATCCTGTAACCGGAGATTTCTTCGTTTTATGATCAAGATGAAATTCAGCGCCGTTTTTGTGATTCGGTACCGAAAACTAGAAAATTTGTCAAGGTCAAATCAGACCCGTTTTCTTTGAAAATCAGCTCTGAAAAAAGCTGCTTGTCTAAATGGGCTAGTTATTGTCCGAAATTTTGCCGTTCTTTTGATTTTGCTTATTCGTCGACAGGGATGCCATATCCAGGATTTTTTTTTTGGGGGGGGGGGGGGAAAGAAACACTTGCAGGACACACTGGACGGTAGCGGAGCAGCGTACGAATCTCACGCCACCACAGCGTATCGGGTTCGACCAAGCGGAGTTCGTAGTTGTGCTTCAATGCTGCACGAACGTAGGGATAGGTTGCTTCGTTCAATCCGTTTCCGCGGTCGACAACAATGGGTGATGCGTTCTGCCGTAACGCGTCGCGGAATCGACTTAGATTGATCTGTCGCGCCTTGCCCAGTTGATTGTCATCGTAGTCGTAAAACTCCCGTCCGTGTCGACGCTAAGGTCAAGTTCGAGGTCATCGATACCGGCATCGGCATGGCCGAAGACGTCCGCAACAGTCTGTTCCAGAAGTTCAGCCAGGGCGATCCGTCGATCGCGCGCCGCTATGGCGGAACCGGCCTCGGATTGGCGATCTGCCAGCAGTTGACCGCATTGATGAACGGCACCATCAAGGTCGAGAGCCAATTGAACGTCGGCTCGACCTTCTGTGTTTCCCTGCTGCTGCCCAAGGCCGAAACCACGCCCCGATCAAGCAAGTGCATGTGTCGAGAGAAGGAAGAAGATTCGAAAAATTATACCAGCAAAACGTTGAAGATCTTAAGCTCTCATTTGCCTAGGGCGAAGTGAATTATACTTTTTGCTGGTGTAATATTTCCATACTTGTTTGTTCTGTTACCACACACTTCTCTAGTCCTATACTATAAGCTCTTGCTAATACTGAATAAAACTCATGAAAGTGTGTTTTCTTTGGTTCCACTTACCGCATTTCTCTATGAGCACGGGATCTTCATATCACCTTGTGGAGCGCTAAACGTTAACTCGTAGCCGCTCCGACTAGTAAACCATGCTCTCGAAGTAGCTCAAAAGGTCCGGGGAACTCATAGATCGCTTCGAGAGATCTTCATGGGCTGCACCTCCGGCGTGACTGAGTGCCTCGATGCGATTGAGACCGACGCTTGGCGTGGAAGCCGCAGTGTCCTTGCTCTCGACTCCAGTTGCCAGACACATAAGCTCAAAGCGAAGCGTCAGGCGAATACGAGCAAACCAATGTAGCATAATATTTTCTTAGCTTTCTAGGGGAACCTAGAGACTCAAATAATTTTCTCAATATAATCCATATGTATTATTAAAAAATAGCAGAAATATTTATAAAAACATAAAGAAGATATATAGTTTTTATATGCAAAGAATATAAAGAACTATGTGATTTCTCATACTCATTGAAGAAATAACACCACAAAGTGTCATCAAATCTGAGACCAAGCATGTCAAAATGACAATTTATGGTCTATCTTTGATGAAACATACAATGTCTTACTGTGGATTAGGGTGAAGGATTATCAATCGTATTATGCCATATACGCTTGGTAAATCTGAATAAGGTAGAGCAGATGGAGAGCAAAGCTCTACAGAAGGAAACGTTATTCTGGTCGGACTATTGACAGCTAGACGTTCACAAAGGGGCTTCGACATATTTGGAAGTCTGGGTCGTTGAGAATCTCTTAGGATATCGGAAAGGGGCCTGATATATTTGGAAAATGCGCAGATCGTGTGCGGGAAATTAAAATTAACTAAAACTATGTTTGACTTAAAGAATTAATCCAAACTATATATTTAAGTTAAAGAAAGATTCTCATTTATTTTATTAAAAAATCTATTATATATAATATAAATGAACGATCCGATAATTGGTGGTTTGTTAATTTATATTAGTGTAATGGCTAAATTACATATAGCTAAATCTCAACCATTATCTTTAATATCAAGTATATTATTTATTACAGGTTGGAGTATTATTCTTCGAAATCTACAATTAAAAAAACAGGGTGGATTACCGGATAATTACGGTCCGGAAGTGCTCGAACCGTTCAAAGATTCAATAGCCCAGCAAATAAGCAGGGCACAGCAATTTTTCTATTCATCCAGTTCGATCACCAATATTGATCACCTGATACTGGCCGGTGGTTGCTCTTCAACCGAAGGTATCGCTGAACTGGTGGAATCCAAGATTGGCATTCCCACAATCGTAGCTAACCCCTTTGCCAACATGTCCCTGGGATCCAAAGTACCGATGTTGAGAAAATAGAAACAAGAGATGGAAGAAATATGGAAATAGAGAAAGAAACACAAAAATTTCCAATTTCAAGTACTCCAAGTTTTGCTTCTAGAAGTAGTGAGAGTGAGAGTAGTGAAAGTAGTTATAGTAGTAGTGAAAGTGATAGTGAATCAGATGAAACAAGTGATAGTAGTGAAAATAATAACACTCCAGAAGGTCCAACTTCTGAAGAAGAAGAAGAAACAGAAGCATTATTAAAAATGTTAGAAGCACAACGCTCTCTCTCCCTCTCCTTACCCCCTCGCCCCTCCAGATTTTTACAGCCAAAAGGGGGTACCTAATCTGACCCATGATCATTCGAGGGCTGTTTAAGCAATGGTCCTAAATCATAAAATATTAATCGTTAATAACCTTAAGATCAAATGTCTGTCCAAATTCAAAACACATTAAGCAAAAAATTTACAACTGATATTTGAGTTTAGCCTTAGCGAGAACTTAGGGATTTCAAAGCGTACCTAAAAAGGCACGGATGCTAATATAATGTTTTTATTACAGAAATTGCATCTGATGGCCTCAAAGGAAGAGTATTTGAAGTTTCCCAGGCCGATCTGCAATCAGATGAAACAAGCGCCTTCAGAAAATTCAAGCTGATTGTTGAAGATATCCAAGGCAGGCATTGTCTCACTAATTTTCATGGAATCAATATGACAACAGACAAATTGAGATCCTTGGTGAAGAAGTGGCAGGTAAAAAGAAAAAGAGTTGCATGAGATAAAGAAAACCATGGGACAACCTAAAATTCCTTAAAGTGGGCTTGCATACAGGGTAATATTACCTATAGAGCGAAGCGTATTAGTTCATGAGCCCCACGGGCAGCAGATGAGATCTGTATTCTATATTTATTGAATGAACCTCGTTTGAGGTTTTTTTTTTTAATTTTATCACTCTTTGTTGAACGAATGCAGTAACACGAACTCAATGCATATGAATGCGAATGCAGTAATAGTTAGAGCACTTGAAACGAAAGTAAACATTTACCACGACGAAACCCGAAACAACGGGACTCATACGCATCCGATTGGCAACAACGCACACTTGTGAAAAGAAAGCAATTGATGACGAAAGATCTGACTAGGAAGAAAAATTCAAAATGGCAGAAGAAGAGAGAGGAAAAACTACGAAATGAAGCTCATTCGTTGAGGAAATCACTGGATTTTATTAATAAAAGATTTATTAACCAGAATTCCCTTAGGACTTTATTGTTATTGGAATCGTCAGAGACATATGAGAAATGCCAAATTCTGACTCTGCAATTTCATGGAACCTCATTGATGAGCTCAAAATAAAGGCATGAAAATGAGAAAAAGAAATGTACCTCCTCAGTCTATACTTGCTTGCACAAACTTGATCTAATAGGCAATATAGCAAATTTGTACAGCTGGAGAACACACCACATTTGCAAGCCTGATTAAAACCAATACCCTGCATGTAATTAATCATATCCATTACAGGTAGATAATATTATTCCAAGAAATGGAATAACCTTAGATGATCGACATCACCAATCTAAATATTCCATTGAAACTCAACATATATTTATCTTCATGTTATTCAATAGTTGTAAATCTCTTCAAAATGAGAGGAGATGCTTTATCTCTCTCGCTCTCTCTTCTCTTGCAAAACAAAATTTTTCAACATGTCAATCATCGAACAGATCATTCTTTTCATTATCTCGAAAATCTTTGATTTTGCCTTTTTATTTTCAAAAAACAAATGAAGAAACATGAACAATGCTTTTGAAATCGATAGCCCGAGCCGGGCGAGCCTGTCGTTCAGGCAGCGGCGCCGGCACCGGACGAGCCGCTCACCGAGCCCGACTTTCAGCTCAACCTCGATGATCTGTCCCTGGATGCCGACTGGGACCTGGTCAGCCCGTTCTCGACCACCGTCCAGGCCAAGCCCAAGGCGGCCGCCGAGCCTGAGCTCGACGCGTCGTTCTCCAGCAACCTGCAGGAGCTGCCGGAGGTCTTCGAGCTGCCGCACGAGGATGAGCAACTGAGCGCGATCGTCGGTGAGTTCCGCCCCGGAGCGTCCGGCACCTGCGGCTGCGCGCCCGGTGGCGACGCCGTCCGCGAGTCGCCCCTCCGCACCGGCTCCAGCCACGACGACGGTGGCCGACCCCCCACGAGCTACGACGACCGCACCCCCCGAGCGTCCCCGTGACGTCGTGAGTGACCGGGTGGTCGTGCGAGAAGTACTGCTCGACGTGCTGGTCAACGACAAGGACGGAAATCCGATCACCGGGCTCGGGCCCGAGGACGGCCCCGCCCTCCCCGTCTACCTCGGCAACCGGTTCTGGCACCCGATGCTCGAGGCGACGCTGCGCCAGATGAAGGACGACGGCGTCGAGCGCGCCATCGCGGTCAAGACCAGCGCGTTCAGCTCCTACTCCGGCTGCCGCGCCTATCAGGTCGACCTCGCGAAAGCTCGAGAGGCCGTCGGCCCGGGGGCGCCGGAGGTGGACGTCGTGCGCCCGTTCTACAACCACCCGGGCTACGTCGAGACCTGCGAGGCCAAAGTGAAAACCTTTAAAACACTTTTACAGTAAAGCGCATATTATGTTCTGGTCTTGAGAAGGCACGGGGCTATCAGCCCTCCTCATGTTAAGTTTTGTTCGTTTTGAGTTTGACTCGGCAAGCTATTGTAATTTCTGTTCGTTTTTTAGTTTTATCTTTCTATTAATAGTGAGTTGTTGTAGTTTTACGCTTGGAAGATCATTTAACTATAATTCTGCTCATTTTTGGCTTAATGGAGCTCTTTACTTTTCTTTGGGGATATTTTATAACTGTATTTTCGATACTGTTGCTTTTGTCGATTTTTGTGCCTTGTGTCGTAATTTCAGTCTTGCATCTACTACCACCTGTTTCAGTTGTGTCGCTTAAGTTTGCTATCTTTTTTTCATTGAGTAATGGAAGCCTTTTCTGGTTGTTGTCGCAAAGGATAGCAGAAGCCTATTGGCTAATCTTGTTTTGAATTTTTCAAAGCAACAAATCTTAAGACTGTTGCCAATAAAGTCAAAATTTCTACCCTCTCAATCTTCAAGACACTCGCGAGCACCTCAGCCAAATCAGCTTCTATGCCATCTTCAGGGGGTATGAACTCCTGCCCGTCTTCCAGAATTCGCGGCCTGTCCGGTTGAGGCAGTTTCTTGCGATCCACTTTCTGGCTGGGCAGTGTTGGGATCGCTTCCAGGCACACGAAATAGGAAGGCACCATATAGTGCGGTAGCACCTCCCGAAGTGCGTCATGTATCGCTTTTTCGTCGATGGTTCCGCCGGACGGCATAATCATATTTATTTCTTTTTAAAAATTTGTCACTCCTCCTTTTTACATAACTTACTCACTACATAGCTGATAGCATGCATGAAACTTGTTGTGATAGTAACATAAAGTTTCAAATTGAGACCAAAAAGAGAAAGGGGATGCAATATGTGTATCAATACGCAGGTCACAAAGTCGCTTAATGAACTGTGTAAGTTCAAAGATGCACAATAAATAATTCTGATAAATGATAAGAGGCGAATTTTTGGCACTTCGATCGGTTGAAGATCGAGTGCGTGCGCTTCAGCGCGTGCGCGGAGCTGCGCTGGAGTTCATCTTCGAGCGGTTTCAGAAATGCCCCGAACAGATCATGGACCTGGGCCCGCGTCGCGTGCAGCACGGCCGAGGCTTCGGTATCAACCAGCGTGCTGAAAACGATGGGACGTGCGCCATCTCTTTCAACGCTGGCGTCGATCTCCTTCGCCAGCTGCACAACCTCATCGTGGGTGGCCACAAACGGTTTGGCCACCTCACGCAAATGACCTGGTGCTTTGACAAGTGAACTAGCGTTTACGTGAATGCATTGGCACTTCGTTTGCTTATTTCTCTGCTCTCTCTTAAAAACAGTAACCATCCCACGTGGCGAAAAATTCCCTTGAACTATCAGTTCTAATTGATCGACATTTTACAACTGATTTGATGAAAAAGGTTCCAAGATAAGACCAAATTCGAAAAATTTTCAACCCACTTCACTTCAGCCCACTAGCTTTGCCTTTTAAAAGCAGAACAAAGCGCGATCGAGCAGGCCGCCCCAGCGGCCGCGCCGTGGAGCGCCGCGATCGAAGGCTTCGACGACTGATGGAGCATGCGCGGCAGCTCGTGCTCCCACCGCAGCTGTCGCTGGCGGTCCTCCATGACCGGAGGCTTGCCCTCCTTCTTCATCCGCTTCGTGTCGCCGCCGGCGGAGAAGGCATCCCCCGCCCCGGTGAGCAGAAGACATCCCACGTCGGGGTCGGATTCCAGATCACGAACGAGGCAATAGAGCGGAACGATTGTTAAACGCTCTTTGTGGACTAGATCTTCTTCAAAAAAGAGGAAGTTTGTATCAATTACCTGCAAACAAGGCATCCTATTTAACATCCTCAGGCGCACATTCCATGAGTCAATGGATGCGACTATCCTCTGAATTGCTTCCGGTGTGGATTCAATTACCGAGTTTTGTCGAAAACGGTAAAATGGTTAAAAAAATTATGGACGTTTTGGGTACCGACCCTGAACGGATGGAAAACTTTACCAACGCTAAGCCGAGCTGTCGCGCCTGCTCCATCAGCCACAGCTTTTGCGCCACATCGCGCACGGCCCGCCCACCGAAACTTGTCCCTTGCAGGGAGATCGGCCTGAGCCCATGCTCATAACACCGCTGCTGGATACTATGAATCCCACTCGGCGTAAGCGTGCGCGGATACCACACATTGAACTCGACATTCTTGATACCAATCTCCGGAATCATCCGAAACGCAGGCTCGAAAAGCTCATCGCCGAACCCATCCAGACAGATGAAACAAATAATTTGTTGCCTCTAACTTGTAAAGCTGAAGGCCATGCTACATTTAGAATTTTGATTGAGATTTTTACATTAATCAATAATATTATAAATGTTATTGCATGTTTAATTAGTCAGGCTTAAAATTTTTTAATGAATATATTTTTCATTCTGCTTCACATTATCTAAAAAAGGTGTAATTTGACTTTGTTGTTGTTTGTGACCTTACATTATTTGTTATTCTTAATCCATTAATGTGAGTGAATTTTACACTATGTTCTATAAAAAAATTTCAATCAATTTTGCATGTTTTCATAAAGACGTATCAACATCAAATTGTTGGATTTTTGACTAGGCAAACTGATATACCTGAATGTAATATATAAAAAAACCCAGCCAGGTTTAAATACCAATCATTCCATTAGTCGGAAAAGAGGAAAAAGCAGCACAAAGGAAGAAAGTTGATAGGCTTTTAAACATTGCTAAGATGAAATACCTGAAGAAGAAGAGGAGAAATCTGTCTTTCAATACTGGTTCTAAATTCACCATTAGTTGGGAACAAATTTCCATTATACACTACATCTCCTTTTGAGTCAGTAACAACAAATTTCATTCCTTGGAATTGAATTATTTCGGTAGCAATACCGACAATTGAAACAGTGTCTCCTGGAAGATATTGAATCTTGTCAGTAATTAGACTGAGAGAGCCTTCTTCTATTTCTTCTTCAAAAATTAATTCATAGCCAACATTAAATGAGGTATTTGCAGTTGCACCTGCATAACACACTATCAATGTAGAGCTAGAAGAAGATGCTGAACAACTCGGTGAGATCGTTGTAACAGCATTAGGTATTAAAAAGACAAAAAAATCTTTAACCTATGCCGCGCAAGACATTAAAGCCGAAGAACTTAACAAAGCAAAACAAACAAACCCGGTAAACAGTTTATCTGGTAAAGTTGCTGGTGTTAACATTACAAGGAGTGCATCTGGAGCTGGGGGTTCTGTAAAGGTAGTTTTAAGAGGAAACTCTTCTATTGGAGTTGTTCTATCTTTACATCTTTATAAACCTAATTTCGAGATTGATTGGCTTTGCCTTGGCTTAAGTCAGACGTTGCCACCGGCAGTTCAACGAGAGTCAAATCAATTTCTTCACCTCTGAATAAAACTATGTTACTTTGTTTTGCACAATAGAGTAAAATAACCAGAGTATGGAATATAGAACGCAAAGTTTGATACTTGTGCGAATTTTATGTTTTTAAATTCTCAAACACATTTATAGTTCGTCTCATTTGCGAACAGAAAAGCACCGGGGTATCCGTAGGGAGGTGTGGGGAGGCAATGTCCCCCGCCTTTTTGTAAAAGAAAGCCCCTCGGAGTCTGCAAAGCCAAATAGAAAATTTTCTATAAGCCTCTACTTCCGATGGGCCTCATAAATTCAATTCCTGCCCTCTTTACTTACCTTCTTTACTCCATTGGTAGTAAGGCAGGGATTAGCAATAAATATATTATAAAACATCATGGTAAACAAAGCCAAATGAAATGATGGCCTTATGTGCGTTCGAGGCAACCCGCTCAGCACCCGTCGACTTATACAAGATCCCATGCCAAAACTCACCTTTAAAAACCAGTCCCTGAAGCTGAATGGCCAGGACTCGGAGTCGATGACCCTGGTCCAGCCCGAGGGCTTCATCGACTCCTCCAGTTACGAGTCCTTCGAGCGCTCGATGGAGCTCGCCTATCAGAAGGGCAACCGGTTCCAGATCCTGGATCTCTCCGGGGTCCACTACATCAACAGCACGGGGATCAAAATTCTGTGTTTGATCAATCCAAAAATGATGAAATCGGAAAAATTTCTTATCTTATAAAAACTGAAAAAAACACACAAAATTCTTCATTACGAAATATCATTTACGTTTCAGATATATAGAGGGGGATGTATTTTTTAAAATTTCAGCCCTTATCACATTTTGAACAGTAATTATGAGCCTGAATTTTTTTTAATTTCTGAAAAAAGGGAGGGCACCCCTTTGAAAGTCAAGGAATCTAAATCAAAATCGTAAAAGAAAACGCTTATATCGCACTGGAGATATTGCATTAATGACCATGGATGGTGAATTTTGTGTACTCGGCCGCACAGACAACCAAGTAAAACTACATGGTTTTCGTATAGAGCTTGAAGAAGTTGAAGCACATATTGAAGCATTCAGCGGCGTACGCTCATGTGCCGTTACTGTCCATCAAGAACAGCTCGTTGCCTATATTGTGCAAGCTGAGGCTCGAGTTTTTGAAGAGGGTGCACTTGTAAAATTACTTCAAGCGCTATTGTGCGCTCTTTTGTTGTTGCAGAGCCCAAAAAACCTCCAAAAAGAGGTGTTTTTACCCCACTACCCAAAAAACAACCAACCTGCATTGGTATTGGACACTCCTTAGAGTACACTGAGTCCTTTAACAATGCAGGTTTGGACTTAAATTTGGGAAAGGGGGAGAAAAGCCCCAACCAAAGCCCGCAGACCCCACGACCACCTCCACGTCCACCACGAGTCAGGCAGGGTGTGCTACCTGGAAGGGCCCTAAAAGGTGGTCTTGAGTGACATCTGTTATCCAGATGATATCAACGAGTTACTTCTGAATGAAGAAACTGAAGAGAGCAGTTCTTCTTCAGACGATGATGAATACGAAGATGATATGGATGTTGAGCTTGAAAATACCAGTGACTTTTGAACAGCAGAATTAGAAACTGACTATGCGTATTTCAAAGCTTTTGACTAAACTTTTCTTTATGTTCCATTCAATAAAGATCAATAACACAGAAGGTTTGAAAGGGACTAAACCGACATCTAAAAGGAGACTTGTTGCACTATTCGTTTTATACCATAGAGCAGCATTTGGACACTATTGAAAAGTTTTCTGCGATCAAAGCCAACAACAAACTGCAAAAAGGACGTACTTCTAACGTGTTGCAACTTTACCTGCATCCCGTAGGCAAATTCCTCAAGATGTACCTATGGTACAGAGGTTTCTTAGACGGAAAAATGGGCTGGCATGTATGTTGGAATTCAGGCTATTCAGCCTATTTGAAACATTTAAGGGGGCGAGAGACGAAAACACACAGAAGGAAAAACACATACACAAACACAGCCAAATACCGTCAAACACACAGGTACGGGGAGAGAGAGAGAGACAAAACACACAGAGAATAAACACACATACATCATACCTAAGACCAAACAAAAGTCATACACACTGGCACACACACACAGTCAGAAACACTGACATGGAGATAGAGAGGCAAAAAATATAGAGAAGAAAAACAGACATACACACAGATACGGATTGCAAAACGCCGGACGCGCGGAAGATCAAAGGGCGCTGAACTGGCGAAAATGCTGGTCGTGGTGTATAGCAAGCGTCGCCCGCGCGGGCAAGGGGGCGGGAGTTTGGGATGTTGGAAAAACGACTTAGAATATCACACCTAAAAATAATCATGAGCCAAGTTACCGAATCCGAAGGCACAACGGGCACCGGCTAGCCGTGAACGTCGGACTTCATATCGAATGGCGCGACCTGATCTCCTTGGCCTCAGATATGTTGACAGTGAATTAGTATCAAAATTCCGTTTTTTTTAGAGTTTCGTTTACTTTTGAGCCGGGTCACTCCTTACTACAATTCGTTACCACGAACTGTATGATCTGTCGTTTTAAGTTTGCCTCGGCTATTCATTGTAATTGCTGTTCATTTTGAGTTTCATCTACTTATACTTACGGTAATTTTACGCTTGGAAGATTATTTTACTTTATTTCTGCTCATTTTGGCTTAATGAAGCTCTCCACTTTTTTTTGGAAAAACATACTTTGAAATAGCTTATTCAGTGAAATTCCATCTCTCCAGAGGGCAACATATATACTAATACATGGAAGTGTCATTGTTGTCAGGAAGGAAAACCAAGGGCATCTTGCTCTTTGTTTTCACTCATTTTTGGAAGGTTTTTAAAAGGAGCTTTGAATGAAAAACCTCTAAAATCACGGGAAGCAATAACCGCTTAAAGCAGAGTAAATGATACTGAATGTAATTGAACATATCAGTAATCAACCAAGACAGTTTTCAGTAATACGATGAGGTAAACTTCTATGCTTGGTTCAATTCAGATACACTTTCGATTATGTCGCATATCATTACTACTTGCTTTATATCCATTGTTATTGCTCCATGTAAATTAATATTCAAATAACGATGCTATACTGTATGTATTTGCAAAAGATAACGCATAATATTTTTGACACAAAAACTAGTTATCATTAATATACCTCTAAAATTTGTAGCTATGATTTTCTTTTGAATTTGTAACAGTTTGGTAATAATTGTTAAAGAAAAAAAATTTGGCAGGTGCGATCGCCCTCACTGTCCCTCCTTCCTGTATCGTCACTTGATTCTAGAATTTTCTTTAAGGTGTTTGAGTACCACCAAATGAGGCAGACATTAGATTTTTGAAAGATGAATTGGCATCATTGTCAGGATACTTAATATATTGTTGTGTGGCTGCTAGAAAGGAGGCAAACCTTTAAAGCGATGGTAAATGAGTCTTGAATAACTTCAATCTCAATGATTGAAATAAAATAATTCCAAGCCTGTGAATTTGCCAGCCGCCCCAGCGGCGTCGCACAGGAGTGGATCATCCGTTTCAGCGGAACATAGGCGAAGAAAGCACACACCAGCACCGCGTGAGCAATCCACATCGCATCATAGAGAAACGTGCTTGCCGGGGATATGGCGGCAAAAGCCAGTCCGACAAATGATGCGCCGGTCCCCGGAGCATCACCCAGCATTGCCAGGCGGATGCCCTCCACGAAAAAGCCGGACAGCACGACAACCAGCAGGAACATGCGTTTGCATTGCGCTTTTCTCCTAGTACGTTCACAAAGTCTTCAATAGCTGATTCCATAACAATGATATGATGGCTATTGGCAACGTCGTAGCCATTAACGCAGCTCGCCTTGCCATAGTAGGCACGTGGGATGTTGCGTAGGCTTTTAACAATGTTTGCTTCTGCCTCGCCCATCTGGCCGAGGAATAGGATGCGTTTTCCAGAAACTGAGCGTGCATCTAAAAAGCTTGCTAAGGTTTTGGTTTTTGGCGCATATCGAAGGACCCAAAATCTGGTCGCAGAAAATCGCAGAGCAGGTAGAGGTGGTTGAAGTTACCTAACTGCCCATAAAGGTCTGAGAAGAGGGATGTGATGAAAAGACGAACGTTTGTACAAACAACACTCGCGCTACCGGTACTGAGTGCCTTGCCTGCAATCGCTGCAGAAGAGTCGGATCTGATCTATCTATCGCCAGTGAAATCTGACGGTACGTTAAGTCGTTGCCAGGCAGAAGTGTGGTACGCGGGAGAATTCGTTATTAAAAAATAAATTTGATTTTTTATTAATTTATGCAGCATCAGAATTTATGAATGGTAATTATAAGTATGCAGAGGAGATTATCAATAAAATTGATATTTCCTCTGTTCCAACAAAAAATTTAGGAGAAATAAGATTTTGGCAAGATATTATCAATTTATCCAATGAAAAAGATCGCAACCTAAACAGTAGTTTAGTTGAAATCTTTTCTAAATCCAATGATACTTTTTTAAATTATTATTCAGATAAAAAACACTGTGTAAGATCTTTTTGCTATCTTTAATGAAGAGTCTAGGAAAGCAATCAAGGCAGACATCAAGAAATTGAAGAGAGTCAATCTGCGTGTCTTCACTGATATGAGTCATTGCACAATTCAAATGTGCCATTACCAGAGAGAAGAATGGAAAGATCTGTTGCTCTGAAACATTAGAAAAAACATGCCTTAGACAGGAGATGAAATTTCTACGAACAATATGGTCAGCATCAACAGACTTTTCAAGCAATAAAATGTAAATCAGCAGCGGGTCCGCATCAGGGTCGCGACATGCTAAATTGGGCACCACTATTAAAAAAAAGACCTCAATATGAAGATAAATATATGTATACACGCTTGACCTCCTAATTAGATCGTATATGTAGATTTATGCATGAATTTTTTTTTTTTTTTACGTAGGGGAATGAGAAAAAGCTAGACCGGAACGAAGGAGCCATCGTTCCGATAGGGGAGGCGGTGGTTACGCTTCGGGTAGCCAAACTCCCTGAGGAGATCAGCTCGGTGAGAGGCACGGTGGCGGACGTGGCGCCGTCTCCGAATTCAATGCCTGGGAGCGGGCCCGTCGTCTGCAGGCCGGTCGTCGCCTGCAGAGCGAGCGAGCTGCCTCGAATGATGTCCGAACCGGTGAAGGCTGCCGTGGTTCCGTCGGCAACTCCCCGGACCGGGACGGCCTCGTAGGCCAGACGGATATTGCCGTGTATCTTTTCTTACACGATTCCACTGGGCACCATATTTCTAAGCCAGAAAGAGCTTTTCAAAAAGGAATGAACTGTGGATTCCATTTGCTAGGTCACTTCTAATAACAAAAGAAAGAGTGAAGCATCTATTTTGCTTTAGGCGTTGTGAAAAATGTCATCATCCGGTGATTTATTGATTGTAATGCAATCGACAGGCAAATATCTATATCAATTCGTTAGTCCCGTTTTGATGTTTATGGGTACCGTTGGCTGTTTTATCAATTTAATTGTTTTTACACAAAAAACTCTGCGGAAAAATCCAGGTTCCATAGACACACCGCGCCGTCCTCGGAGCCGGAGACGACGCGCGTCATGTCGGGGAGCCAACCCACGCAAGTCACGGGTCGATCGTGCCCGCGCAGACGGGCGAGCTCTGCCCCCGCACGGTCGACCACGAGCAGTTCGCCGGACATCAAGCCGAGCGCGAGGCGAACTCCGTCCGAAGCGAACGCCATCGACGTCACGGCGGCGCCCTTGTCCAGTTTCTGCTGACTGTGACGGCGTCCACGCTCGCTCCAATTTTCAAAATGTTCAATATTATTGCAATTTTTTTATCTTTCTTATCTTTATGGACCTAAGCTAGATAAGCCTTGATTTTTGGTTCCTGTAAAATACATGTTCTACATAAATTAACAATGCATTGTATTTAGGTTGTATTCTACAAAGAAAATGGAATTGAAATGAATAGTGGTATAAGGAATTGAAACTGTCTAGTAAAGTCAATTCCCACAGAACTTGAAGCCAAAATAGCTGAGAAGGACTATTTCATGAGCATTGTTGGTTTTCTTTAAATTTGTAGTTTTAACATTGTGTTTTTCGGCAATTTCTCCTAGAGTATCGCCTTTCTTAACAACGTATATATTAGATATTTCTTCTTGGATTGCATCAGATGGTTGAGTTGTTTCTTTTTCAATAGAGCCAACTTCAATAACCTTTTCAGAAACAACTACTTCTGTAGATTTATTGTTTTGGACTGGAATATAAATTTTCTGACCAATTTTCAGACGATCAGATTTTAAGTTGTTTGCAGATCAAACCTGTATCTCTCAAATCTTTGATTCACCAACCTCTCACAAAATCAAGAAAACAGAAACTAAAAACCAACATCAAACAAGACAAAACAAAACTGACAATGACAAAGCTTGCCATCTCCATCTTCATTCTCGCCGCTGCAACTACCATCATGGATGTGCAGGGTGAAGGCGTTCGAGGTATGCATAATTTACGCAACCTCGAGACAACAACAACAACAGTTGAGTCGCAGACTGATGGTGATGACGATACAAGATAAGTCGCTTTCCCATTCCTGCATTAGCTGAGATGCCTGAGGATATTCGTTCCCGCATAGAGGAGGTCCAAGAAAAATCTGGTTTTGTACCCAACGTGTTTTTAGCACTCGCTCACCGACCAGACGAGTGTCGGGCTTTTTTTGCGCATCATGATGCCTTGATGGATAAATCTGAAGGCTTATCCAAAGCAGAGCGGGAGATGATCGTGGTGGCCACTTCAGCGGCAAATTCTTGCCACTATTGTGTCATTGCATTGTCGTGGGTAGGCCCAAGGCGAATGTTTCGCGCCCAATTCGAATGTAATCCGAGATACAATGAAAAACGAACGCTTTCGCGCGGATAACGGATTCTAATACATCGTTCCCCAACGCCAAATTGGCAGCGATTGCTGAGGCGATCATGCAACCCGATCCGTGCGTCGACGGTGCATCAATACGCCCCGCATGAAGCAGATAGCGCCCAGTCGAACCGATCAAAATATCTGTTGCCTCTCCGGCCAAAAAATGGCACTGGGCCTGCGCAATATATTTTGTGATTTTGGCGCGTAATTTATGTTTGAGAATTTTTCTCGCGGGAAGGAAAATACCAAATTAATTTCCGAACGGCTCGATCGGTCCGATCATGGAATTTTATGCAGTTTTTGGCTTAGACCAGGCTCCTAGAAAATTGAGGAGGTTTGTAAGCATATTTCCATCATACGATTTCTCTTCTCGATCTTGCCAAATCGATTAGCAATAACCAAGCAAGCCTATCTATTATCTACTAGCCAAGATGTCATTTGGGCTTTACTGAATACAAAATTCATTTATTCGTTTTCGCTTGTATGATCTTACTAAATCAGAATTCGTTGAGACTTCTAGGAGTAAATATCAAAATATTTTGAATCTTTATTCCTTCAATCTTCTTGTAATCGCGATTAATATGGCGTTTTTTTTTTTACCCTATGGTGCATAAAAACACGTAACTACAATTAATCTTATGGCTCCGCTAAGCACTACTTAAGACACTCTGGTTTTTAGGCCCTAGGTGCTATCTAGAACCGAGCTCATAGGTGTTCACTGCAGAGGGAGGGGTGCTGGGGCGAATCCATCTCCTTACAGCTACTTGGTGATGGGGAAAGGGTCTCATGGGCTCGAGAAAATCCTCAGAAATCTGCTTTTAGTTCCCTTCATCAGGGTTAAAAGTAACACACAGACACACAGGGCTTCCAGAAAAATTTAAACCTGGCTCTTATGAATAACCCCTTGGACTAAACCTGTGTACTAGTATGGCGGAAATCAAAATTACTTCAAGAGAAAAGACAAGACAAAGGCAGTATTCAAGCCAAAAACAAATATTTAATATTGCGTCACTTTATGATACAAACGTTATGAGGCATAATACAAGTAAAAATATAATGGAGTTAAATAATGGGAATAGATAATTGTGTTTTCAGCAAACACTTTTCTATCGAAAGAGAGGTAAGAGCGGCTGCCTTGTATTACCATCCTGGTGTAAATATTGGAACACTGCTTGGTTGACTAGGTTAGGACCTAGTGGTTCAATTCCGACACTTGAGTCCGATGAAATTGGACCAAGTGTCGATAAGAATTGAACCCAAACAAAGCTTTGCCTAGCGGAACGGCCCGACATTCCGGGATCGGAATGTCGGATTCGAACCACTAGACCAGCTGCTGATAGATCGCCTTGGGCCAGCGCCGGTGCAGCCATAGCCACTGCTGGGGCCGCTCGGCGATCCAGCTTTCGAGCTGACGATAGAAGGCCCCCATGAGGGCAGCGGTGTCGGCCGGCGTGCAAAAGTTCCTTTTTGGCAGTGAATTCACGTCTAACAAAGAAATCATACAAGAAGAACACCAATGTTGTTCCAATAATAATACAAACGGCACCCACCATGGCTACTGTTGGGTTGTTCGTACTGTACACTTCGTATAGTTCATCATTGGGATATAGCGACAATGTGTAGGTTGGTGAATTTGCTGTGTACAATGCCTTGTCTGTTAATGTGACACTCTGACGTAAATGATCATACTTTACTTGATGATGAAAATAATCCAGGGACTAAAAAATATCCTGGGGAGGAATTGACAAGCTACAATGCCTACTCTGTTCTTCTTTCTAGGGCTTAGAAGATTGCATATATGACAGATTACTTGTAATTAAAAATGTTTTACCTTAATTTTAAGGTTTGAATTTCTTTTTCATTGGCTTTAGGTTTTGAAAATGTAATTCCTGTTATTTCAGTAGAATTTCAAGCCAAATTAGGAGATTTTTTCCTAAATTAAGAGATAGATTTAAGCCACGCAAATGTATCTCGATGACATCGTGAACGTCACAGGGCAAACATTCCTCGCCACGACACTTCGCTGCTGCAAATGCCACGATCACAAGTTCGATCCGCTGCCGACTCGCGACTATTACCGGATTTACGCCGCGTTCTCCACGACCCACATGGCCGAGCGAAAAGTCCCGCTGCTCAACGCCGAGAGTCGTGTCGGCTTTGACAGCGGAAAGAAGCACGTGGAGCGGATGCTGAAGTTCGCTGCGTCAGAAAGAGACAGTAAATTGATTCAATATCAATGGGTGTATAAGATTAAAAAAATTTAGCGCTTCTCTAAAAAAAATGATTCTCAATGATCATGTATTCTATTTGAACGGAACTACAAGGAGCGTTGCTGCTACGTCAAAATCACGAATGCGTCCTGAATTATAACAGACTGTTATTCATCGATTGAGCGTGGGAGAAAAATGTAGGTCGATGTTCAATATAAGGAGAAAAACACTTACGATCTCTCGTCACCTTTACTCGCAAGAACTCGATGCGGCGCAGATACTGCCGCACGAGCTCGACCGACGTCGTCTCGCCGCGCTCGAGTGCGCGCTGGAGCTCCGGGATCGACTTCTCGTGAACGTCGAAGGGGGAGTCCTGAACGGTCGTGAGCGTCAGGAGGAACAGCGCCGCGAGCATCGATCCGTCGCCGCCCTCAGGCGCCTTCGCCAGTGGCGAGCCAGCGGGCGCAGTCCTGTCCCAACTCCTCGCGCGCGCGGGATTCGTAGGCCTCGACCTCATCAATCGGTTCTTTCTCTTTATGATTACGATTACGTTTTTTATTCCGATTTTTTCTGTTGTCGCCGCTTTCAGCCTCGGATTTTGTAATGTCGGACCAATCCCATTTTTGCTTTAATTCGGAATCGTTTCGCAATACCGGTTTGATTTCCGGCTTGTCTTTAAACCTAATCTCCGCTTGTTTGCGGCGACGGTAAAATGCCAACCCGATTAACCCGCCAATCAGCAACACAGCAGCGATCAACCATACCCAGGGAAAGGCCGCCGTAGCGATGATCATCAATACCTTCTTCACGGCCTACCTGTCGGCAAGCACCGTCATCCTGGCTTTCTCCATCTGTGTCGGCGTTGGTGTCTTTTTCGGCCTCGTCCCCGCCTGGAATGCTGCCCGCGCCCATCCCATCGAGGCGCTTCGGTACGAGTAATAGTTTCTAGTTTCTAGTTTCTGGTTTTTTTACCGCTAACTAGAAACTAGAAACTAGAAACCAGAAACCAGAAACGAATGATCAATTTCGAGCTCAAATCCGTTTTAAAGGAATTTCAAATTGCGTTTGTTTGAGGGTACAGATTGGGATCGTCCACCAAAATGCGATCGGTGTGAAAAGTTGGAAAGTGAATGCGAGTGCCCTCCAGTAGTCGTTGACCAAGTTGTACCGGCTCCTGAAAAACAGCAAGTTCAAATCCGCAAGGAAAAACGGAAAAAGGGAAAGCAAGTTACCGTTATTAAAGGGATTCAATTCGCAAACGACGATCAGCAGAAGGCGATGCTAACCCCTAGTTAGGAAGCACACTTTTTTAACTTTAAGTATTTCTTTCTTTGTAGCGGAATTAAGAAGTCATTTTAGAACCCTTTGCCAAGATGATACTCCTATGGTTCGTCGGGCTGCTGCTTCCAAATTGGGAGAATTTGCAAAAGTTGTTGAAGCTGAATATTTGAAAAGTGATCTGGTACCCATGTTTGTATCTTTGGCACAAGATGAACAGGTAACCTAATTTACTTCTAATATCGTTCTTTGATAGTAAACTTCAGTTAAAAGGCTGGTTTTAACATCTGGTGCCCAGTGTGAGGACAAGAAGAAAAGAAGAGTAGAGTAACAATTTTTACTGCATTCATTCTATTGAACATTTGCTGAATTTATCAAACTTATCTGAAGTACATACTGAAGAATTCGTTGTTTTATCTCAAACTGTACACATATTCTCGTATACGTTATCTCATCGAATATTATTGCACCATCAGTTGCAATTGCATCATCAATAAGCTATTGCATCATCGTAGCCTCGGGCGGTTTTTCAGCGTGCATTTGAGTAAACAACTTGCCGCCGCGAAACGTCGTAACGAAATGATTGCCATGGGACTGATAGACATCGATAACTTCAAGCAGATCAATGACAACTTCGGTCACAGCAAAGGTGACGAGATATTGAAAGGCTTTGCGGAAATTATAAACGATGCATTCCGGCACGAAGATGCCATTTGCCGCTACGGTGGCGAGGAATTCACTTTTTCAATAATTATTAACCACATAGAACAAGCAGACCCCGAACTTGATCAGCTCGAGGATGGCGAGGAACAGCCCGATGAGGTCGGTGCGGCTCGAGGCCGGCCGGAAGACCTCGAAGAAGGCCATCCGCGGCGTCTCGTGGAGCTGGTCCAGCATGTCCTGGATGTAGGCCGAGACCGGGCGGTCACCGGAGATCCGACCGGGTGCGTCCCAGTCCAGCCCCGTCTCGTGCAGCACCTGCCGGAAGGCGTCCACGAGGTCGAGGAGGTCGACCGCCTCCAGGGGCACCCCAATATGAAAGCCGTTTGTTTTTGTATTTATCCTCTAACAGATGTGAAGGAGTTTATATTAAGGGGAGGGTTTTCCTTCCTCTGTCCTACTGTACTATACATTTAATAGCCAAAGAACATGTCAGACAAAAAATATAAAAAAGAGGACAGACAGTAGTGTATATTGGAGGATCAGAAATCTACTGTCTCTGGTAGTTAATGGTAAATAATTGCTTTCGGTACCCGTCATATAAACAAAACACGATTTTTCTCAGAACAAACTGTATAGTGTGATGCATAGGAGGGATTGTAGTATAAAGGAAGTATGAACCAGTCCTTTGCACGATTCAACATTGAGTTGATTATATTTACAAATTAAAACATGGACGACGTTTCATAAGCAACAAGAAAATCACAAATCAAAAGAATTCCGAGTTTCTGCTATGTTAATATTTCTTACTACGAAATATTTGTATATAAAATTATTCAAAGACCGTGTAGATAAAATCACAAGATTGTGTTGCGATTAAGACGATCCGTGGCTGTCGGTCTTCGGCTATCCGCTCATCGGTGAAGGCGTGCTTCGCTACGTGTCCCTGGCTGTGTTCTTCACGGCCGCAATCGTCCTGCGCGGCGATGCGAAGCGGTTCCGTTGGCTGATGACGGTACTCCTTGTCGGATCGATCGGCGGAACGGCCGCGCTGCTTGCTTTGGTGCGGTCCGATTTCGTCAGCCTGGATTTCACCGGGATTTTGATCGTGTCCGCCTGGGTCGGCGCCTGGTATCTGTCAAAGGAACAATTTTCTTACTATCAAAAGATTATAACTATCTGAAGTTGTATGTGTAAAAAAATAAAAATAAAAAATATGAACGACATTAAGCATATGCCAAATTATGTTGATTGGGAAACATAGTATTTATTCTATAAGTCTTTCATATTTCTAGGGATGGTTGAGAAAATCTCCATTTTCAAGTGAGAAAAATGAACGAGCCTTCCTCTTCAGCTTTGCCCACCTTGCCCAGAAAACTTGTCATACTGGTAAATGCCTCGTTTTAAATGGTTGACTAGTTTGTTTTTAATTTCGTTTATTTTTCTTTTAGTTTGTTCAGCTTGGTCGGGCTGGTCGCAGTGCTCTGCTACGTGTAACGGTATGCAGACCAGAGTTCGTCATTGTAAGAATGCCACCCATGATAGTGACCAGTTAGAAGCTAGACCATGCAACACTTTGCCTTGTGGTGAGTAATGGCTACGCTCTAGATGAAAAAATGTCTTTAAAACCAGTTTAACGTTTTTTCATTTCCAATGTCCACACGGCGTTGATGTTGACTGCCAGTTAACTGCTGGACAGCAGGCCAAGTCCCTTGGCTTTAGGTATCTAGTACCTTTCTCAGTATCTTTGCAGTTCCTAACAGGCAAGCTTTCTGTAACAGTTCTGTGCTGCACTCTATTTCAATTTTCTTTAACCAGTTCTGAAAGTTCTTTCCAATAGTACCCAGAGCTCCAATGATTATTGATACAATCTTGACTTCCCTTACATTCCATAGCCTCTTGATCTCTCGTCAAACGCCAAAAAATATCGACCTTATATATAAGGTACAGGATATCTAATGGGGTGAATAATAAAGATATTTCAAGCGTATTTTGAAGAAACACTAAAGGAAGCTTATTTTGTTAGTCTTTGATAAAGATTTTATTAATACTAGCTGTTGGGGGGGGGTTGCTTCCTGCCCCCCCCCCCAAGCCCCCTGCGCGCATAAGTCGTTACGCGCCATATTAGTTACGCGCCACTGTAGTCGTGTCCCTGTGTCCCACCATACAACTTCCAACGTGCGTCTCGCACGAATTGCACAGGTGCCCCGCGCTCAGGCCGAGGCCAATAGTAGCAGTGAAGCCATTCTCGCGGTGTTCCCGGCTGACCGCGTAACTGTGCCCCAAAGCTCCGGCCGTCGATGTGCTCGAGCGCTGGTGCTCCGATCCATTCCAACAGGGTCGGCAACACATCGCTAAAGTCGATCAGATCATCGCACGTCGAGTTGGCCGGTACTAGCTCCGGCTGAACGACAATGCAGTACATCACTTCTGCATGTACGAAATACAACTTTTCGAGATTACAAGTTTGCTATCAAAGTCGATGGAGTTAAAAGAATTTCTATTGCTTTGCGAGACAGTGAATTTTGCGGTGATGTTAGTGAAAGTTACGGAATCTACATACCACCGAACAGACGCTACGGAGGAGAGGAATATCTAGATTCCCTAAATGTCGTAATTCGCAATGTAGTTTTCGAACTGAATACTATAAGTATTATGATAATAGATTTTGCAGCAAAAAAGAACAAACAGGGGAATCGAGAAAAAGGTAAAATTTAGTGCAATAGATAAAAAAATCTAAAATTGCCCGAATAAGGAAACTAGGGCAAAAATTTTCACTATTTCTCCTCGAAAAAAAATTGACTGTTGTGAAGACACTTTTTTTTAGAGGTTTCTATTTGAATGTTTAAATCCCTTCCTTGTATTGAAGAATTTAAATCAACTCTGACTGTGTAATTAAAAACTAAGAATTAAAAAGTAATTAAAAGTAATTAGCATAGCCAAAAGTGAAAAAAGAAGATAATTACTAGAACTAATGACATATCTTTAATGACTGTACCGTGAAACCTGATGAAAAATTTAAATAAAACAATCTCTGTAAATGAATATTTCTTTTGAAAGCAGTGATAATTAAACCAATGTATACAAATATTTCGGCCTTATAACTGATAGCCCGTCTCAGCGAAATAGAAGAAAATCCGATACCTAAAGAAGTCTGCATTGAAAACCACCAGAGAAAAATATTTTACGCAACAAGGCAAGCTTACAAGGATAAATATACCTTTGGTTATAAGGAATTGTTTGCAAACAGGAGAAGTAATTATTACCTCTTGTCCTCTAGTAGAAAGATTTGCATCTCCCCCAATACGTCCTTTAAGGTTATACTCGCTTTCACCATGCTGCACAATAAAATATGAAATAAAGAATGAATGAATGAATGAAAGAGACCTATATTTTATAGACCTTTATTGATAAAACCTATCAATAGTCTGTATTTGAGTATGCGGAGACGCGAGGCGCCGTTCACGTGTAGGAACACGAGCGCCGCCAAGGCTCCGGCGCGCTTGTTGCCGCCGACGAACGGGTGGTTGCTGACGATGTGATAGAGGTACGCGGCCGCCTTCGACGCGAGGTCCGGGTGGAGCACGACGCCGAAGAGCGCCTGGCGCGGCGCGGCCACGGCGGATTCCAGGAGACCCATGTCGCGGACGCCCGCGCTTCCGCCTTCGTGCGCGAGCGTATCGCGGTGGAGGAGGAGAACCGCTGGCGTCCTGCTGGCTCAGGTCGGAGAGGGACAGGGCGAAGACGTTGGCCGAGAGCAGCAGGCCAGCGGCGAACGTGGTGAAGCGCAACATGGTGTTCATCCTTGCATTGAGGGGGAATGCTGTGAGCTTAACGAAGTCTGCCACGCTGGCAAGCCGGCCGATGGGCGTGGATGGGCAGCGCGCCTGGCTATGGCTATGATCAGGGGCATGAATTCACCCCTGCCTCTGCGTAACCCCTGTCCGCCGTGTGCCGTTGGAAAATTGCCACTTTTCGAATTGAGATGGGGCCAGTAAAACCTTGTCTAGACAAAACCAGCTGTAAGATCAAAAAACGAGCTTCAGTTTCGTGACAAGCTGGGTTCATTACCCCCAAAATAAGCGAATAAAACTTTCCGTCTCATTTGCACTTTAAAGTGTCCAAAAAACCGAAGGCAAACCTGTAATTCTATTCTTAAGATATTGCAAGATTAAAAAGCAAATTTTGAGATGCGAAAGAGAGGCAAGCCAAGTCCGTCCGTCGTTCGCAGAATCGAAGGTCTTGACCAGCAATGCTTCGTTCATTTGCATGCCAGGATAGTAATACCAGCGGTGAGACGGGTTGGGTAAAGCGACCTGAATCTCGCCAATACGCTCGTCAGCCCTGCGCTCGACGGAGACGAGGTCCTCGTCGCTGACGCTGGTCGCATCGCACAGAGTCAGTGGGTGATTTTGAACGGTTCCCGCGATTGACCGCCAGACATTGACGATCGCAAAGCGTTTCTTGACGCGCAGGGGAAAATGGCCCTGTATTCATGAGCGCGCGTGCGCGCAACACGGGGATCCTGGTGATGGACGCAAAGGAACGTGGCCTGCAGGAATTGCGCGGCATCCGAAGGGAAAGTCGCGGACTGTTCTGGGCGGTGGGGCTGTTCAGCTTCTTTACCAACCTTCTGATGCTGACCGGTCCGCTTTACATGCTGCAGGTCTATGACCGGGTGCTGTCCTCAAGGTCCGAGGCGACGCTGGTCGCGCTGTCGGCGCAAATTAACTCGAGCATATTTTCCTTTATTTTCCTCTGGGCTTCTTTGATACCATGCCATTCTATAAATTGTATAAAGAGCCTTCAATCTAAATGTTTTGTCAAGATATTTGGTTAATTACAAGGGCGAACTACCAGGTTTTGAGTCAAATTCGGTTGTGAAAGTGCCATGGGCTTTTAGGTCGAAATAGAGAATCCTGTAAAAGTCAGAAGGTTAGCTTGCAGAACCGGAAAGTGATTCCTTGGCTGTCGCGTAACAATTCGTTGCAGTTGCACCTATTCGTGGTGTGAGCAATGTTGGGTTCAATCTAACTCTCACTGTTCGATGCATGACGCAGGACATATCCGTCTTGAGAAGCAGCAGTCTGACTTTGGATTTTGGCAGCGGACGTGTTCCAGGTGTGTCCATTATTGCTCGTTTATTTGACTATTTTGTTGCAGCATCAATCACCACTGTTCATCAAGCAGCAGATACCATTGTACTGATCAATGCAGTTGCACCATCGATGTCTGCCTGAATCCAACCAAACCTTAAGAGAAGCTGAATGTCCTAGCATTTCCTTTTGATGAGTTTGTTCGATCTGACCTCTCTGTGGGAAAGGGCTCTAAATTTACGTCATGACAGCTTGTAACAGGACAGGCTTTTGGATTTAAAATTAAGAGCTAGTGTCTGCTGCAGTGATTTGAGAAACCAGGTTCAATCCTTTCTATATGGGGAACAAGAGAGGGACAGCTGGATTAATATTCTCAGCATATCTACAAAAAGATGCAAAACTAAGCTAATTAAGTGAGCACGGTCTTTACCTCCTATCGACTATATGCCCCCGCTGCTCAAAAACTCTTTCGTGGTGGTTGTATGGAAATAAGGTATGAATATTAATCATTTAATAATAATAATAGCAATGTAATGGTAAAAGGGGTGAAAGGCAAACAACTTGATTATTACATGTAACATGTTAAAGTATAAATGGTTCCATAATTGCAATAATCATAGCGTTTTTAGTCTGTTTCTAGCCTCATTACGATTAATACATAGGCAACTAGCATAACTTATAGCCCTTGCCCTGAGGGCTGTGGAGGGGGGTTGACATCCCCAAAGACATATTTATTGGGCCTTTCAACTATGCTGAACAAAATAGATTTCTCAAAATGTTAGTTGGGTATTTTTGAGGTCACCTGTTCTTAAGTTAAAAATACCTCAATCTTTCTAATTTTTACAAAATAACACCTCGCGGCTCCCCCAAAGAAAACGGATCCGCTGGTCAAACGACAATGGTCCGCAGCCTATGCTCTCGTCCCAGAACGCCGGCAGTTGCTCCGGGCGGGCCTGGGCGATGGTGCTTGCCCGGTCTTCGAACTCGCGGGCGTCCACGCGGGCATCGCGGTCGATCAGCTTCTCCAGCTGGCTCATGGATTCGAAGCGGTGCCCCCGCGCCAGCAGCAGGCGGCCGCCGACATCGAAGATGGCGAAGGGCGTGGGCTTGCCCGACTCGAAACGGTCCCGATGCAGGCTCAGGGGTTGCAGGTTCATCGCGGCCATCTTCATTGGCCAGTTGCAATAAGCATAAATCAGGGTAATAGGTGCGTACTCGTTCAAACTCCGTATCCACTGCCAGCCATTCGCATGATTGCAATTGCTGGCACAGTTCTGTTAAGGCCGCCCCAGTATCGATAAAAATATATTCTTCTTTCATTATTTAACCAGACTTGCCTTAATCACAGCGGCTTTGATATATCCAGCCAGTTTTGGATTCACTTGAATTTGAGTGTTCAAGACCTGACTTTGTCCCGCCGAAAACTAGATTTCAAAACTTCGGTAAGTGTGTGCAGGAGGCCTATACATATGGACCTTTATCAAAACTACCATTCTCAACACCCAATCTCAGCCCGCAACCGTGTCATCAGCATTTCCCATGAAAGGGCAAGAAACATCGTCACTAACCCTGCCAACCTGAACGAAGAAGAGAAACATCTGAAAAACTCCCTCTATAGAATGGGCACCAAACGGATATAAAGAGAGGCTCAACAAGAACTTTATCACGGGCCCATGGAAGAACGAAACAAGGGAAATCTGTTACAAGAGCGAGAATGAAATTACAAAAATTTGAAATAGAGAAAGTCTGATACAAGAACAAGAATGAAATAGAGAAAGTCGGATACAATAGCAAGAATGAAATTTACAAGAATCTTCACAATCAGAAATACAAAAAAGAGCTTTACAGACACAAGATTTAGATATAAAAATTTGCACTAGTCCTCCTCAGAACCATTCAAAACATGTTTGTTGTACATTTTAACATGATCACGAAGACGCGGGCGGCAAATTCAAGGCGCTGAACCCACCGTTTCGGATGACGGGCACCGCCGCACGTGTCGGAGCGCGGGTCGCCGCATTGGGGGAGCACTCGGAAGAAGTACTCGCTGCTGCCGGGCTCAGCGAAGCCGATATTGCTGCCGCGCTTAAGTGAGTGACAGCAGCTGTTTCGTGCTCGCATCCGCCAGCGCAACTGCGGGTAGCAAATTTTGGGGCAGAATTGATCGATTTGCTCGGCAACTGAGTCCGGTGGCTGGTTTGTGTTAAGTGTCCGAATATTCGCTTTAAACTGTTTATTATAAACCAGAGCGATTTCGATTTCTACATGTTCCCCTGATTTGCCCATTTTTAGCATGCAGATATTAGCTGCTCATCATCATCACCATCAATCAATATATTTACCTCATACCCCCAATGATATACAAAGCAATTATTAATCAAATCGAAAACTGTTTACGTTACAGCAGTAACAAATAAGAGTTAATAAGATTTAAAACAACAAAAATTCATAGTCTCAGACTATATTCGCACTAACCGTGTTGTATTTACAAGTTAACATATAGGATTAGAGCAAAATCGACATAAATTCCTCATAGGAAACTATGTCTTCCTTATAGACAACTGGAGAGGAAGTGAAAATTTGTGGGTCCATAGTCTCTTCCCCGATTCAACCATCTGGAGGGGAGCGAACAAGATAGATGAGTAGAATTTTGTTTGCCGACAAAATAAATGGTTGTTCTCCTTACGTGTGATTTGCTGGATTCGGTTTTGGTACCCGTCGGCGTTTCATACCGATGAAATTCAGGCGGGGGATTCCCAACTCATCAATCGTCTGCAAAGTCAAACATGGGTATTTATGGCTTTGGGCGTTTTGCTTCCCATTTTTTCGATCCTGTTGATGGTCACGACGCAGAAAGAAAGCGATCGAAACCTGCTCGCTTACCTCGCGGGTGCGAGCTTCTTTGGATTGGGATTTATCTTCTATCTTTTTCAAAAACTGGAACGGCATTTGGATAGAGATTGGAAAACTACGCCGGAATCAACGGTATTTCCCTGAACCCCGCCGCCAATCTGACCAATCCTATGCAATGGGATATTAATCTCGTCGGCGCGGATTTCTTTATAGAAAATAATTACTTTTTCATTGAAGAAACCAACAATCTCGATTTGCTCAAACGAGGTCGGGATGCGAGTTTTTTTAGTGTTCCGGATTTGGAAGGCGCACCGCCAAACAATTCTTTTTTGATTGATTATTACACTGACAATAAGAAAACAAAGTCACAAAGAATTGTTACGACACGAACACGACATCACATACGTCAGCCTATCGTCATAAGGACAAATCGCTCTAACATTTTCAATATAACGAGCGACAACACTAACCCGACGCGTGAGCGAGGGGCCGTAGCCTTCAACTGGCCAATGTCTCTTTTCTTTTGTGTTCCTTCTGGTCTTTGTGTTTCATTTGATACCACGAAGAACACAAAGTTCACAAAGATGTTTTTGTTATTAGATCACGCAGTGCCTGAAATAAAAACCCATTACTTTCAATGCTTTCCACTTGACGTGATTTGGGTTAGAAACATAATATTGTCTCAGGGCTCCATTTATATTCATGTCTTCAACTTAATAGGAGCCTTTCAAAGCTCTTGATTTTTAAGGTAGTATTTAAATCGTATGTAACTATCTACATTTGATTTAATGAGATTTTGGGAGGGATATACCTGTTTCCTTCTGAAATCATTTTTATTTTTTTAAAATTATTATTATTTCACTTTGTTTATATGAAAATCGCAACACGAAATGTCAGATCATTAAAAAAAAGCAGCATTTTGAAATTTTGACAGACGATTCAAACGTATTGAACTAGACTTATTCCAAAGATTGGACTACATCAAAAGACACTATTTGCATCATGGTTGTCGAAAGGACATACAAACAATATTTCAGAAACGGCTAGGAAGTTTTTAAGTTGAAACCTTCAGGGAATAATGAGGGATGAGGGTGCTGAAATGCTGAACTAAATCAAAGGACGCTACGAGGAATTGGAATGAAATTCAGTGCTTTGGTTTAAACTCTCATGCTGATAAGACTCTTTATAAGCACATTCTTACTTGCCTTGTTGGTGTTAACTCCTGCCTTATTTCTGACTCTAGCAATTGGTCTCAAGGGAGTGACAAAGACTACAATGTCTCTAAGGCCCATAAGAATATCTGTACCCCTAAGTCTTTAAAGATGCCTGGTATGTGGAACACCACCCCTCACGAGTTCATCAAAACTCTAAACAATTGCTAGATGGCTGCGCGTTGCTTTAGGCGGTGTCGAAATAGATACAAACTGCAACATGCCGTCTTTGAACTCGACCTCACTCATTGATCCATCGGCTAAAAAGACCAGAGAGAAGGGGCCGCCTTCACGGGGTTGAAATCCTTGAGCCTGCGTATGCAGCGGAAGAATAACGAGGGTGGCAAGCAAGGCACATCCCATAAAAAGGTATTGGCTTTGACGTTTCATCGGCTTGATTCGATGGGTTTGGTAAAACAGAATTGCAAATTGATACAGTGTATACTTTTCAAATTATGCGCGATTTGCATGTGACGTACGTCGGAGCATTTTCTTGCATGAGCGGTACATCGGAGGCAACGAAAAATGTAAAGTTAGAAAGTAATCAAAATTGTTTTAAAATCCATATGTAGTACTTGTTTCGTCTTCATCTGTGCATTTCTTACATTGATACAGCGTATACTTTTCAAATTATGCGCGATTTGCATGTGACGTACGTCGGAGCATTTTCTTGCATGAGCGGTATCCAACAGAGATGTTTATCTTCGCTAATTTAAATTTAACACATTCAACATTTAAAAATTCTGGCAACAATGATAGAACTACATACACATGAGTTGCTTTAATAGTAATTGAAACTCTAAACAATGAAATTGTGATGACCATGATTATATCTAAAGAATCTCCAGGCTACGGTAATTCCAAATAAATAAATATCAATTTTGAACGGACTTAGACAGAAAAATTAGGAGATAGTTAATTGGCTTGTGATATCAGAAGAGAGAGAAGCGCAATAAGAATTCCAGGATACGCGGGACCCGCCGACCAACATGATGGTGTGAAGTTGTTCTTTTTGGCTCAGCGCGCTGTAAAGGCGAGGAGGCAAGCGAATCAGTGTCATTTTTGAACTTTTCTTCTCTATGTCATCATATTCGAGAAATGTCGAGCGGTATTGATGTTCCCCATAGTAACAAAAAACAAGAAAAGGAATACGGAATCCCGAGTACGGTACAGTACGGCACCGGAGCACAACTTCCAATAAATGATTTATCTACTCTGTATTATAGAGGGGCTTCTGAATTCCTACATAGGGGAAAGATGTCATACCTTTATTTTCAAGGGATTTCTCAAGAGAAGCCCATCCTCTTGGTGAGCAAGCAGGGTTTCCATCATCAGGTCCATTAAGTTTACATTTAGCAACCAAAAAATTTGAAACTGCACGAAAAACCATTGTCGTTTGCGAGGGAAGAGTCACTGCTAACAAATATCGCACTCTTTCGGTAAAATTCTTTCCTCGTACTCAGGGTGCAGATTCACAGGTTACGAGACCCAATTTTTGCATCATTCTTCATTTTGTGACGGACCGCACGCACCACTCGCTATTGGCGATCCGTGCCTCAAAATGAGGGAAAATGAGACAAGGCGATCATGAGTTTTCGAGGGGGAAAAACTCGCGAAATGGCTTCAGTACACATGCAGAATGGTTATATTTTTTAGTATAAGTATCCAAGATAATATATATGCACTCATGTGTCTGGAGAATGTCTACGCAGCAGCAACAACATTGATGAATAGATTTGTGTTTGAGCTTTCCTATTGGCCTGCGCCATTCTGCACCATGCAGAAAACACATTTGATTGGCCTGCGCCATTTTCAGAGAAAGATGATTGGCCTGCGAATTATCTTTTGAATCTGTAGGGGCTCCCGCTAAAATTCAGGTCATGCCTAAAAGAGCAAAGAGAAAGAACCACGCAAACAAAGGTTCTAGTTCCTGATTGTCCTTCTGGTCCGGTTATTCGTTTGACAAAATACACTTATTGATATGTATGCTAAATGTGGAAATTTGGAAGAAGCACGAAAGGTCTTTGACAAACTGCAAGTTCGAGATGTTGTATCATGGGGAGCAATGATTGTCGGGTACACCCAGCATTATGAAAGTACCCTTGCTCTGGAATGTTTTGATAGCATGCAGAATATGAAGATAAGTGCTGATAACATAATACTCTCAAGCATTTTAAAAGCCTGTGGTAGCAACTGTGCCATAGAACAAGGTAGATGCATAGTTCAGTTCCGTACTGTGGCTATGATGGTGCCTGACAGACAAGTAGGTTTTTTCTTAATATTTCAGCTTTTTGTTCTCCCGCTTTTTTCTATGACAACTTTTACTATAACAGCTTTTGTCATGGCTGTTTCTGACACAGTATTAGACATGATAATTTATCACTTATTTAGACAAACCTTTGATATTTTTCCGGGACAACGTTTCGGGAGAGCTTAGTCTCTCATCATCGAGAAGAGATTTTTTTCATGCCTTTTCGCCCCAGGAGCGCGCAGAGGCGGGCCAGACACCCGGGCAACCACCAACAACCACCCAAAAGCGAGACCCGCCCGGGCAAGCCCGGGGAATGTCCCAAAAGACCCAGCAGTGCGGCAGGGGGCTAGAGAACCGCCCCAACGTCACCACCTGGCCACAGAGGTGGCAGGCAAGTGGGACACGCCCCACGGGGCCAAGAGGGTTGCCAGGAACCCCAAGAACCTACCCTGGACGCCCCATGGGCGTGGACACGCAAACCCATGGGTTTTATCACGTGGGCAAAAATTCTGCGCGTTCATTGGCTAATCAGACATTCTAACAAACTAATTGGTGAATGAAAAAGCAAACTTGCCTTTGCGTTTTCGCCGTTCTGTGTCATATTTTACCAAATTTTGCTTTTCTAGTCAAACGGAGAGATGTGGAATGCCTGTTTGCAGCAACTTCAAGATCGACAAAAATCCGCTCTTGCCGAATTAACATCGAACGGAGTTTAACACTCATTTAGTTCAATCATACCTCATCAATTCTGTAACAGTTGCGCCGTCTTTTAGGAGGAATAATTACCTCGAAATGAGAATTGCTATATCCCTCGTCACTGGTTAAGTTAATAAAACGGCATTCTTCAATACCACTAGGAAGTCTGTCAATTACATATAATAACCCATCCAATTCTGCTTTTTCTTCAGCAATAGATCCGTAGATTTCAGGACGTAACAATAATAGGGCCTCTCTAAGTGTTTCGCCAGATACACCCATAGGTTTATAAAACCCGAGCGAATCAAGTCAAACGATGCCGATGAAAAGATGCCGCCTGAAGATTCGGGCAAGTCGTTAACCCCTGCTGAAATCGAGACCTTGACGCAATGGATCAAGCAAGGAGCCAAGTACGAGAAGCATTGGGCATTCGTTCCTCCAAAACCGATAAAGGCTCCCAAAGTCTCTCTCGGTGACTGGCCAAAAAACTCGATTGATCATTTTGTCGCCAACCGAACCGCGAACTTTAAACCCGCGCGACAAGCTACGCGCAATGCACCCTGCAATTGCCGCGTCACTCCGCGTGTGTTCGATTGCCGCTTTGGCGATTCTGATTGCAGCCTGCTGCGGTGCCTGAAACCGGTCTCCCACTCTATCGCGTTCGAGCCGTTCGGGTGTCGCAGAATAGCTGTTCAGTGTGAGAACACGCGCTCCGGCATTCAGGTAGTCAATGTGCACGGCGCGAACGACATCAGGCTCATCCATCAATACCTTGGCCGACCACAATGGATGTGGCGGCTGACTGGATCGAGGGACTTGCAAACTTCCCTAGTTTGTACACCCATTATTGGGTTGTGATATGCCTTTTAGGTCAAGATAAATGATTTGTCTATGTTTCTCGTGTTTCCAATATATTTGAGGGTAAGAAAATTTGTCTACATACGGATAGGCAGCGATTATAAATAAAAATACATGACATTAGTGCAATTTTGCAGTTATTATAATAAAGACTGGCTGCAGCAATACGATTTTTATGGAAAATAGACAATAGCCAAGAAGCAAAGCCTTCTTCTAAATAAGAGGAAAAGAGAACTTGTTTTTAATGAGGAGATTTCATGGAAAGCTCTTGCAAGGAAAACATGGCCATTACAAGGCTATGCAGTGCAATGGTAACGCAGCTTCCATATTCAAATCATGACCACAATGATCCTAAGTGGGTGCACCAGTTCATAAAAATAACAAATTTCCTAGCATGTAAAATTTGATACAAATTTTACTTCAGTAAAAAAATAAACTTCAAACTGAATAAGGAAACTTTGGCCCAGGAGCCACAGCAGGATCATCGTTGCTGCAACACCATAGCACGTCGAAAAGAGCGAGTAAGTAAGTCGGACACCCATTCTTTTAGCCATGATCCTTCCAAGTCTGAAATGTGAGGTGGAGCCTGCTGTGCGACAGCTCCATATCCATGCATGATTCCCTCGGGGAGGTTGGGTACGGCTTTCCATTCCGTGAATTGCGAGAGCTTGTCTCCTGACCGCGTCTTCCCATCCGGTATGCGGATGTAGACGGGCTGCCGGCGGGTTGAACGCAATGATCGTCGATTCGACGGCACTGCCCGAACAGGCCGTGCGCGACATCCTGGCCAGTTCGTTCCAGTCGGCTGGCCAGCGCTGCTCGGCGCTGCGCGTCCTCTATGTCCAGCAGGATGTCGAGGACAAGATCCTGGAAATGCTGCACGGGGCGATGGATGAGTTGCGGATGGGCGATCCGTGGCATCTGGAAACAGATGTCGGCCCGGTGATTTCGTCCGCGGCCAAGCAGGGGATCGAGATAGCCAACCCAGACTGGGAATTTACTCTGACATTTATTCAAAAACTAAGAGGAAGTTTACGAAAATAAAACAAAATAACTGTATATAATGATAGGGCGAGAGACAAAGCCATAAATCAATCGTTAGTAAATGACAAAATGTGTGGAAATAGTCGCTTCCCATTTTCTCAAGGATGTTTAAAAATCCTTTGATTTGGTTTGCATCATTTGAAATTGACATAACTGTAAACTCATTTACTAATTGATTACCTTCATATTAAAAAAAAATATATATATATGTTTACGTGGTAGCGGGTGCAGAATCTATCGTGTGAATGAAAAGAGTATGAGAATTATTTTTCATGATGATCGTACTTTCACACGTGGTCACAAAGTCACAGATCACAAAAAAAGATAAAATACGGAGTACGGAGTATAATATAATGAGTCGTTGATGATGAGAAGAAAAAAACACTTGCGCCGCCGCCGCACAGTCACCCGTACTTTCGACGGAAAAAATATATATATATGAAATATAACATATCAATGCATGCCCTCCTGGATATGAAGCTTGGCGTATTGAAACACTCCAAAAACTTGTTGAATACAGGGGGTAGCTGTGGTAAAAAATGAATGTCTGATTATCTGAATGAGCTACACCGCAGCTGTTGGTGGTTTGAAAATTTGCGAATTTGCATTGGGTTTCTACTCCTTCTCAAAGTAAAAGAAATGGGTAAGGATGAATAACGATCGAGGGGAAAACAAACAAAGACGCAGATAATAAAAGAGAGGATATTTTTTGTTTCGTGGCCCATTCAGTCTGTAATTCGGTCAATTCTGCAGCTAAATGATCCAGATGTTCACCATCGGCCTTAATCCCATCGATTGTCATCAAAGCCTTTCTAAAATCGCCAATCGCCGCATAACTCTTTGCCAAATCCCTCCGAACCAATGGCCTGGAATCTTCGGACAATCTGCAAGCCGGACCGTCCAATGCTTCATGAACCTCGCAGATTCCACTGTCCGTAATAGCACCTGTCAAAACCTAATGTTTAATCAAACATACCTGACTTTCATGACAAAAATAATTAGTTTTGGGCCCCCTTCTATACCCAGAACAGTTCCCAGAAGGATAGCGCTCCTAAATCAACATTGATAATACGAAAATCAAACAAGTAAAATAATTAATAGTTTTGTTTTTCTTTGCTTTGTTCTTTCCCAATGGAAAAAACATTGGCCATCCAAACCCGATATTGTTAAAAATTTCCTATAATTTTTTTTACTTTTTTTTTAATTACAACCTAAGGGGGCCAGACATAGTCCTTTTCAGCAACAGACTGCAAAAAATTGCTATAGTAATGTAACTCTTGCTTTATGAAAGTTTCTATTAATAATTGTTTAGTTTTCCCTCTATTTTCTCCCACAATTTTAAATACTTTTTTTGATGTTATATTTTTCCAACTGTTCTCACAAATTCATGTACCAATTATAGTTTAGCGGCTTTTCTGAAGGAACAACAATAAAACAAAAGTAGTAGTAATTGTTTTTTGCACTTTCATAATCTGTTCCTTACCCGTCTGGTCGTATGAGCACGGTCGATGTCGATGTCACAAATCCTCCATTTCCTTCTATCTGATGTTTTCCTGCTTGCCTCTACTGCTATACCCGTCCATCCTTCGATGTTGCTCACCCAGTTATTTCGCGTTGTTCCTTGTTTCCGTTTGCCGTCAACCTATCCTTGCAGTATTGCATGGGAGAGTGTGTCATTGTGCCTGCAGACATGCCCAAGCAATCGTAGCTTTCTTTTCTTCACAAAAATTTCATATGCTTTCAATGTACTTCAACTGTTTTGTTTGTTTATAATTGGGTTTATTAAAGAATTCCATTATTCACTGCTGGTCCAAAAACTTAAGTGGACGAGTTGTTAAAATAAATTTTACTTAATATATGCTGTGTGTCTCTTTACAATAGAAATTATACAAATTTCTTGCTAGAATGTTGGGACATTCTTTGAGATAAAATTTTGTCCCTATTTTTTTGGAACACATTTTTTATTGCTGAAATCCTAGGAAGCCCGACTTAGCCTTGGCTTTGAGAAGAATAAGCACCAGTTTAAACATAAAGCTCAAGAAATCTTCAAACACAAATATACAGTCAATTAATTGTTTTGAATTTAATTGACAAAAAATATTGATTTTATCTTAAAATAAAAAAAAAGGGAATTCGAAATGTATCTGTTGCTTATAGTTAACATATATTGTCAGGAACGTTTTGAAGCAATGTGAAAGTCTTGAATCCATCTAAAATATTGTTTGCTATCTTATAGGTTTAACACCGCGTGCTTTGGCTATTTGGTAGCAAATAATTGCACTTATCAACCAGGCTAAAACCAAGGCATATTGCATGATCTGTTTTTCCAGAATATTTTTTCTCGATTATACGCTTAAAGTATAAATACGAGAAAAGAACGAATAGTAAGTATGGAACAAACAGGCAAAAGAGTGTTTTCTCAGTTCATCGCCTAGATTAATGTACGGACACTATATTGATTCGTCATACGGGCCAGGTTATAGCTCAATACACTTTATCGACAACAGGAGTTCCAGCAGGAGCTACTTATAACATCACTAATATAGAAATGAATGGTTTAACACCCTCAGCAGGCACACCAGCTACAGGTGATGGACTTGAAGCAGATGTTATAGCTGATGATGCCTTTACCAATCATACAACTGGCAATGTTAATGTAGTCTATACAATAGTACCTGTGAGTGAGACAGGCTGTGAAGGAGACCCCGTAGATGTAACCATTACAGTTCAACCCGAACCAGTAGTAGATCCAATACCGGCGTCGTGATGTCAGAAAAACCGGCAAATACCTCCACCTCAGGCACATGACGACCTTGATTGCTACCTCGATGTTGATCACTCGTTGGGCCGAATAACCCCGGTGATTTTCCCAAATACTGAATGACCCGCTGTTTGACTTTACCACCGATCCGTCGACCCTCTACGAGATAATAGTAAGTGTGGCCATTGATCACTTTGCGCCGAACAAACATTACGTTGCTCCGATCATCCCAAGTCGCTGTGCGGAGAATCTTCGGTTTATGACACTTCTTTTGGATAAACAAACGGGAACCAAAAATGTCCAACATATAACCGAGATTGCATTCCACTATTTACAGCTGAGAATGACAACTTGGAACCGAGAAATTCATTATAAAATAAAACAAAAACGGGTAGCCCAGAAATTCCGAAATGTTGTCAAAGCCCCAAATTTTGTACTCAAGATTGCAGAAGCTGGATGTGGTGATTGCAGGAATTACCGAGGTTTCCAAGAAATATCGATAGCCAAAACCGATAGAGATTAAATAAACAATCATAGCAAATAAACATACAACAGGTATCATGTAAATGAATAAATCTTAAATCTGAAAGAATAAATGTCTAAATCTGAAAGCTTTAATTTATTATAATGAAAAACAGCAGATAATGAACTGCAAAGGTTTGAAGAAAAAAAAAATTGTGTAGCAAAGAAATTTATCTGAAATTTTAAAGTATAGGTGATAATAACGTTTTTCCTGTCAAGATATTTGAGGGCCCACCCATAAGGGTTTCGGTATCCATGACCATGCCCACACCGATAATGATGAGCGCATACCAGGCAATAGCCATTATCACAGATAGGATTAAGGCAGTTCCGATATCACGGAACGGTAGATCAATTTCTTCGGCGGCTTGCGGAATGATGTCAAAGCCAACAAACATAAAAGGTACCATGACTAACACTATAGCCACGCCACTAACACCGTCGATGAAGAGTGGATCAATGTTTTGTGTAGTGCCGGAAATTGTGGCAGCAAATTTCACCGACGAACAGTATCACAATTTGGGTGTCGGCATGGAAAGCGATTCGCCGGACCTTGGGCGTTTCGAGGTCACAAAAGTCGAAAAGGATAAAGGAGCCTTCAAGACACCAACCTTGCGGAACATTGCATTGACGGCGCCCTACATGCACGATGGCAGCCAGGCGACGCTGCGAGAAGTCATCCAGTGGTACGACAAAGGCGGACACAACAACCAATGGCTCAGCGACAAGATGAAGCCGTTGAAAGAAGGGGCCGTCCAGAAGCTGTATCACGGCGACGATCTGACAGTCCTGAACGTGATCTGGCCCGCTGAAATCGTTCTACGGCCTCATAATCACAATCACATATGGGCCGTTGTCGGTGTCTATGGCGGCCGGGAAGATAATATCTTCTGGCGCCGTGCCGGCGACCGGATCGAGGCCGCGGGCGCGGCTTCCCTGATGGTCAAGGACGCCGAACCGTTGGGCAAGGACATCATTCATTCGGTTATCAACCCGACCAAGAGGTGCGGTTCTTCGCAATCGTGATCTCAATTCAGCAGTCAGCGGGTGGTAACTTGTCTGAAGCGCTTGGCAACCTCTCAGGCGTGCTGCGCTCTCGCAAACAGTTGGCCGCAAAGGTTGGCGCGCTGTCTGCTGAAGCCAAGGCATCTGCGATGGTTCTGGCTTCACTGCCATTCGTTGTTGTTGGCCTGGTCTACATGTCGACACCAAGATACATGGCACCGCTGTGGGAAGAAGAGCTTGGGCAGTTCATGGACCCATTGAAGGTGGCCCAACATCACTACCAACTAGCCGATTTCCAGCAGAAAAGGTGACTAACATCATCATTAATATCATCAAAACGACTGATGGCGATGCTCCAGAAGATGTTACCTTGTCTGTTGTTGCATGTGCTGAAGGCAAAACAACAACTATTTCGCCAAGTAACACATTTCCTACTGTAGTTTGCGTTCTCCTATTGCAACTTATTCTTATTATTTAGGTACCACTGCAGCCACAAGCATTTCATCAATTGGTTTAATGTAGCCTGGGAAATGGAAAAAGCTGCTGTACGCAATGATTCACGGAAACTCTACCAGCTCCTAGGTGAATCAACCGGGAAAAATAAGTAAAGATCTACCCCCAAGCTACTTAGTAGCCACAGCCAACCCATTCTATCCCACAACAATTGTGAGTCACCATACGGGTATGAAGATTGCAATATCGCCTCTTCAAGCAGAAAAGAAATTATCCATGTCATAAAACTATTAAATAATAATAAAAGCCCAAAGTCTGCTGATTTGTACCTTTAGGGAATTCGATGGTGCCGGCGGCATGGCTGCCTGTCTTCGTCACGACGATCTGCATCTGCGCGAGCGCATCGATCGCGCGCCCAATAGGGTCGGACTGAGCGAGGCTCTCGCCGCTCATCACCACGGAAGCTGCAAAAACCATGGCCAGCGCACTGCAAGGAACACCGAAGCAGCGCCCTCGGCCAATCCGCGCCAGACGTCGGAAGAGGGTCGACACAATCCGCAGAAGGCAGACTGTAAGAAGATGGGAAAACAAGCTGGACTTTCGAGGAGATCGATCGCATTTTTAATTGATTATGCGATTTTGGAAGTTCTTCGTTGGGTTACTTTGGATCCATTATTTAGTGGTAAAGAAATTTCTCCAGATCAAATTCTGAAAGCTGCTTCATCAGGGCGGTTGGAGGAATTATCTGAATTGTTAATTTGGTTGTTAGTTGTTTTAAATTTGGTGTTTTTGCTTTGGGGACTTTATTTTGTCTTGTTTACGTATTTATGTTGTCTAACGTTTGTTTCTCATACTATATGCCATTTCTACTTGGAGCAGATTAGTAAATAATAGATTACTTTAATAAATGGTGTTTAGTGTGCAATACATTTTGGCAAATATTTGATTTATATAAGTGCTTCTTTGTACACTACATTTGGTGTGTATATTCGCTGGTCCTTTAGTAATGCACCTTGACGCGATGTTTCGGTCACGGCGATTTTAATGCCTGTTTGTGAAGTGCACCTCGAGAGGGCCAAAAAATTAACCAATTCCTATATTTAGTGAACTCAGTCAAACCTGTGTATCATTTGCAAAATTGAGACCAATCTCATCCAAGACACAAAGAGCTGTGAGTTTTCAATGCAGGGATACACGCTCTAAAGGTAAAATCATTAATGAAGTGACAGTACCAACTACAGAGGAGGAGGTTTTGCTGCTTATGTACGGAACCACATACCATATTCCGGCCTAAATATAACAGATCAAGCAATCGAAAAAGCTCTGTTGGTTAGCCCGCGGCGATGGTGGGTCTCGAAGAACCGGACCGAGCTGCGGGTCAGCGCGAGGAAGGCAGGTCGCGCGCCTGCGCCATCGTGGTCGCGGATCTCCGCGCGCAAGGCGCCGTAGTCCTGCTCGAAGGCCCGCCGCACGTCGCCGCGGGAGTGGGCTTCGAGGTAGGCGATCGTCCGCTGGAGTCGCTGCGGGTCGTCGTCGGTGAGGGCGCCGAGGTAGAGGTGGCCGCGCTCGGGATCGGGCAGGCTCGCGAACAAAAGATATCTCCAGAAACATAAAATCTATCTAAGCGGCACGAACCATTTCTTCAAAAAATTTGTAAAAAACATCAAAATTATCATAACTTCTTGTGCAACACGTTTTCAAACTACCTTTTAATAAACACTAGCATTTTTTACAGAACACAAATTATAAGTTAACGATCTGAAAATAAATTAAATCATGTAAGAAAGAACAATATTTTGGCAGGATGCTTCGAAATGAACTATATCTCAACGGATTTTTATCCAAGATCGCTTGCTAAAAAAGCGACTGTGAATTTTGCAAAGGAAGCGGCGAAAGGTGCAATCAATCTGCTAGTTCATTAGCTGCTGACAGAGTATTAGGTAGAGGTAAAAAAATAAGGAAGCGAAGGAAAACTACGAGAGGCAGAGGTATTCCTGGTATACCGTAATGTCCAACGGAATAATGTCTAGCGGAAAAGTATCTTACCCTAGAATTCTGTCCGGAGGAATAATAGCTTGATAATAATAGAAGAGGGCAAAAACGCAAGCAGCTTGACTTTAAAGCCAAAGACTAATAGTGCAGAAAGCCCAAATTTTTAGGACTTTTTTATTCTTTCAAGTGTTTTCTCATTAAGACGAATTCCAAGGAAGGGTAGGACAGGAGAGTCTTTAGAATAACTCAGCATTAATCAAGAAATTTATCCCCGGAAACATTAATCCCAGAAGCTTATTTCTAGGTTTACAGAAAAGGAGTAGAAACATACTCCAAAATAAAACGGTAAAATCAGTTTTCATCCACCATTTGTTCATTATTTACATATAATGTTCTATAAATTATCTTTGAACAATATTTGCATCCTCTCTAGTGTCTTATTCGAGATAACCTTAATGTTTGGCATAAACTTGATGGTGCTCCATTTTGCTAGAGCATAGCGCCGAGAAAAAATATACCTTTTTTATGACTTTTTTGGTTTATTTTGTAATTCAATAATGCTTAATTTTTTTTTCTTTCTGTCAAAATTACGGAACTATGAGGCTGAATTTTCCAAACTTCCCGGAAGCTTGAAAGGAAGTGTGGACGAAGAAACCTATTTGGAAGAGGGGGGGGGTAGGTGGTCAAGACCTATTTATATGAACATTACAGGAAATCATTGGGGAAATTGTAGATTAGGAAATTTAAATTTTAGTGTGCCTGGCCTCCTAGATACTGCTTACATACATGTCGGCTGTTGCCATATAATGTTCCATAGCAGGTCATATACGGCATCCACAGATCTTTCATTTTGGGGAGGGAGCAGAATATTTTTACCCAATTCCTGCCAACGGCATTGGAAATGATATGCCTTTGGGCCAAATATTGCTCATCAGCAAACATTTTCTCGAGGTCATTCATCCCTAACCAGTTTTGGCTTTGATCCAGAAGTTGCAGTTCTCCATCACGACAGTGGTAAAGCAAGACATCGCCAACCTGGCCGACTTCCGCCTCATCACCGCGGACCCGGACGGCAGTTACCGCAGCCTGACTGACTTCGTTGGGAAAGCAAACGAATTCAGGGATTTCATCGATCTGACTTATTTGCATGATTATGAATTGCAAGAGAACGGAATTCCTTCTGTAGAAACCCGCGAAATAGCGCCAGCCGCCAGTGAATTTAACCATACGATTCGCCCGCAACGAGCAGGTCGTAACGAAGACTCCGGGTTCTTCGCTTTAAAAGCAGAACCGGCGGGCGGAAGATGGACGGCTGGAATAGATAGCGCTTTGCGTACGATTATCGTAAAGGTAATCGAGCAGGGAGAAGGCTCTTGCGGACCGAGAATTACAGAATGACATTTTAGAAGAAAAAGTTTTGCAATTCAAACATTATACTTATGAAGCTGCCATGCTGACCAAGCTTACAGGTTTGATTTAAATTGATTTTTAAGGCAAATTTAATTCAGGTCGCAAAGCTACAGATGCCTGGATCCAGTGATCAGCCGGAGTCCAACAGAAACATAGATGTATTAAAAAGGCCATAGCTGTCGATGCTTGTCTTCTCTGAGAAAGCATACGGTGAAGCACGAATAGATAATAGAAGAATAGTGTTATATCCACAAGCTTTCGTTCAGAGGAAAATTAATAGTCTCTCTTGCGTTTCTGGTCATAGAAAATGGTGAAGAATTTGCTGACACGAAATGGTGAAAAAGCATGAATATATTGGGATGACGTAAGGACCATGCCCTTACTTGAGGGAGAACCCTTAAGGTTTTTAAAGAGAAATCATGATTTGGCGGGGATCTCGTAGTTTTCTTTAAATAATCAAAATTTATTATGTAATGTTTGCATCTTGACTAGCCCGACGTCCACATCGGTGAGCGCGAATGCTCCGACAGCTGTGATCGACAGATAGTCGGTGACGTTCAGGCCTAACGCAGTGATGTTTGTGCTCAGCATCGGAGGATCATTGACAGCAGCCACACGGAAGACGCCGGCCTGTGCAACAGGGGAAGTTGCGTTGCTGTTGTCGACTGCGACGGTGAATGCCACATCGCCGGTGTGATCGGCGGACGGCGCATACTGAACGGCCTGAAGCACTGCGTTGACATTGGTCATAAAAATCAACTGTAACACCATCACCAGCTCCAGTTTCATCAAGAAATTGAATAACCAATTCACTTCTTTGTTGCATATGTTGTTTCATTAATAATTCTGCGTCATGTAATAGTTCATTACGATTAACTTTTACTAAATCTTGATGTAATTGACCAATACAATGTTCTTGTTCAATTGCTTTTAATTCATCTTCCAATCGATCAGATAATTCTTGTAAATGTTCATAACGTGCCATATCTGGAACTCAACGAAACCCTGGTGCTTTTGTGTTTTGGTACCATGTCTATGAGATTGCCAAAGGTGATGTGTTCCATTTTAGGATCAAACATGCAAAGGGTCAAGCATCTACAGTTTTTGCATTAAGTAATATGGACAGGGCTTTCATTTCTTGATTATTATATTGTAACAGACATAGTCGCTTAAGAGTTTAATACTTTTTTTCTTCAGCATGCTCAATTACTTAATATTTCCATTTATCAGTAGGACTCATGTAGACTTGAGAAGGAAACCATTTTATGTCATAAACGCCATCTTTCAGCGCTTTCTATGCACGCAAGCTTCTAAAAATGGTAGTTTCACTTCAGAGTATGATATTTTTATTTCAAACCAGGCGATGCCGAAAAGATGTTGCTGTGTGATGGATGTGATCGCGGCTTTCATATGTATTGCTTGAAACCGCCCGTTAAGAAGATACCGGACGGCGACTGGTTCTGCGCGGATTGCCGCCCTAAAGAACAGCGGCGCGGACAGAGGGCAAGGAAAAGACCACGATCAGCCGCCGCGACGGCAAGCGGGTAGCCACCCTATGGGCAACCTTGGACAAAGGCGTGGTAGGTGCATCGGACGTGTTGCAGATTATCGAAAGCGACCTTGCCGATGTACCGGAGCGCTGGCCGGGGCTTGAGGTCCGCACCGCAGGAGAGCTGGAAGAGATGGGTGAGGTGCGTGGCGGGATGAAAAAGGCGTTTTTCTTCATCGGTGTGCTCATCTATGTGTTACTGGCTATTCCGCTACGCTCATACGAAGTTATCTATATCACAGAGGTATTTAACCTCTTCACGCATGATTTTCTCCCGAGGAGGAAAATCTGAAATCTTGCTGGGTTATGATACATAGCTAGAATGTACTGGGTGAAAGTTTCTAGCTGAAACTGTGATTCCAAACCTCTTTTTTGCGGTGTTCTCAATCGAATACAGAGTGATGAACTTGATACAAATTGGCTATAAGTTAAAAAAAAAACTAACAAAAGTCGAGTGCTAAATGAGCATACAACTAATCGCCATTGATGACTTTCAACGCAGCTTCGGAGGCCTTGCGGGTCGCCATGGTCGGCTTGTCGTCCGCCAACTGCTTCTTGTAGGCGTCGATGGCTCCATCGAAGCCGCCGGGAAGTTCTCCGGCAAACCGGCGCTCGAACGCTGCGCGACGTTCCGCATCGGAAGCAGCCAGGCGTTCTTCCCAGGCCTTGCGTTCCTTGGTGGAGCGCAAACCGGCGATGCGCCAGCAATCGAGGATGTCCGACGGAACCTCGAACATGTACAACTTAAGTCCAGAAAATCATTCTTGTCTTGCTCTAAGGCTCTAGAAGATAACATCAAATTCTCAGAAAGAAGGATCAAACTTGGTGACAACATGGCCAGCAGAGAAAACAGGTTATCACCAGGCTATAGGAATGGGTGAAAAACGTGAAAGCCCGTCTCAGTTCCAGTTTTAAACTATACCAGTATAAGTATGGTATACCAGGTTAAATGGTAGCTAGATGAAGACGGCGCAGCTAGGAATTTCTTCAAACACACGTCCCGGCGTTGCAAAACGCAAACAGACGCAGCATGTTGGGATCATCCGAGATAAGCGATGACAGCAAGCCAACGCTACTAGGCGCCATGGATGCCATGGCAGTGGCTGTGTAAAAGAAGTCTCCACCCACGGCATCATCTGGTCCTTTGTCACGGCTGAAAGCAGAAAGATGAGCACGTGGTCCAATCCCTGCTGGGGCAAATCCCCTTAACTGAAGGGGGCCTCCTACATAGAAGCGATCAGACAGGGGGAGGCTTTGAATTGATTGAGTTGGAGGTGAGGCGTGTGTAGCTGTGTGGCACTCAGGCGGCTTGGTGCTGCGGTGAGTTATTAGTAGAAGCAGTGGCAGTAATGACAGCATTGCATGACCAATTAAGAATACTACAGGAGCAACTACGGTATTATACAATTACTCAAATGCTATTACTGATTCAAATTTGACTGATCAGTTTTGGTGGTCTCGCAGGAGTTGCCTATAATTCTGCAGGAATGGAAATTTATCTGACGCCGACGATCTCCTCGATCCGTCCGAGGAGCTGGGCCGCCCTCAGGCTCTTGGAAATGTAGCCCGCCGCGCCGGTCTCCCGCGCGAGCCGGGCCAGCGTGTCTTCGTCGTCGGAGGAGAAATAGTAGATGTTCGTGTCCTTCCCGGCCGGGGCACCACGGCGCAGGATCTCGACCAGCTTGTCCCCCTTGAGGGTCGGCAGGTGCACGTCCATCAAGATCAGGCTCCAGTCCTCCTTGAAGACCAGTCGGCTGAGGGGATGGGCCATAGGGACGAAAGTCTTGCAGAGGTCCAGCTTGGCCGCCCGCCCGGTGGGCGCTTCGATCAGCCCTCGATCTGGTCCAGCAGAGTCTCCGCGCGTCGCGCTTCGATGGCGTCCGAGGTCTGTACGAGCGTCCGGGGTCTGGGCAGCGGAGTGCCTGGGAGCAGGGGTTGGCGAGGGGGCTGGCAGTAGGGTCCGGGCTCCGGCGTCCGGGCGGGTTGGATAGTCTGTCGGGGATGGCGAGCTGCGACAAGCGAAAGCCAGTTTGTATAGTCAGGTAGTTCTAGTTTTTTTTTGCTTCAAATAAATGCAACTAAGTTTAGTCCAAGAATCGCCTATTTTTCATACAAATTTTTCATACAAACTGAGCCATATGCACCAAAATACAAAGACTTTCTTCATGTTGTTCCATTTCTTAATCATTCTTTTTATTATATAGCGACACCGATGTTCAAGCCAAGGTTCCCAAGGAAGACACTGCACAGTCACAAAGCAACCATGCGGACCTAAAGTTAATCTAAGCTAACAATTGATCAGAAACATCGAAATCGATATATCGAAAGTAAAAAATATCGATATATCGTTTAATTAAGATATTGCCCAACACTACTTGACACACCAAAAGACATATTTTCAAAGTTATTTATAGCTAACGCGTATTAGTTAGATTAAATTTGTCAAGACAGTTCTATAGTGTTTTTTCAGGCTTTTTGGTGTTTGACTATTAAAGAAACGAGAATTATTTCAAAGAATTTTCAGTACATCTGTTCTTCGGTTGCGCGCCGGCGGTAAGGGCCGAGCAGAACCCGCGCCATCTTGTCGAGATTCAATCCGTCGCGCAGCAGGGTGCGAAATCTCTCCTGCCGGATTCCCAGATCGACATCCTTGGTCGTCAGCGATGAAATAGCCGTATCGGCAAGCCGGCCGATAAAGGCGTCGGGCTCTTCCGCTTTCGCGGCGACAGAACTCAACAGGAAAAGGCCGAAAACAAGGGCGACAAGCGAACAAACCGTGTGTCCGATCGCAAAGTCTCCTTCGACTCCAGAATTTAACCGTTGCTTGGCGATCGCAACGGCCGCTGCGGCGTCGCCCTTTGCCAGTTTGATTCGCACCAGCCAGTGGGCCGCTTCGGTCGCCGCGACCGGGTTGTTCTGTGTCAGCACCGTCTCGAACCGAGCGGCGGCCTGTTCGATCTGGCCACCGCGATACAGGCTTTGCCCGGAAGCCAACGTCGCGTTGGCGGCGTAGGGTGACTCGGGAAACTCGCGTTGCAATTCACATTTTGCCAACCCACAACAGGTTGCATTCTTGTTTCATCCGCTGGGAAATGTAAATTGCAAGGAACAGAATCTTCTCGCTGGTGTTGAAACGATGAACTTAAAAGAATATCTCGCAGACTCGAAAGATGATTTTCCCGAAAAAGGAACCGCGGGAGTTGAATCGGATTGGCTTGCGGTGGGCGAACTGGAAGTTCAACATGGCAAACTCTGGATCGGCGATCCGGCCTTTTGTTGGGCAGAAGCGAACGAAAACATCCAATAAATAATCCATAAGTAATTTGATGGTAGATATTCATTTCTAAGTTAAAATAAGAAGCACTAAACATATTTGATCTTCCTAATTTTTGTTTAACAAATAATAGAACTCTTTTATTATAATTATTTTGTTCAGATGTACCATGTAATACTGGTTGAAAAAATAAAACAAAAAAGAAAAATAATAAACCAAAAATACCTACTTTATGATAAGGACAAGCAATTAATCAAGCCATAAAAGGTCTAAAATAAGGATGCCGGAGCCATTACAGGGATTGAGGGCGATCCTTTGAACACGATCTGCGCTCAGCTCAAGGAATTGCAGACCGACGATGAAAACAAGCCCGGTGCAGGAGTGTTCTGATGCAAGCGACCTATGCGAAATTAATCGGTATGGCGTCCGTCGCTGTGCTGCTGTCGGGCTGCACCAACATGACCCGCAGCATCGGACTTGATGCTGAAGCCAGTACTGGATTTGCCTGCCACAGCAATGTGGGTGCCTACAATAGATCAGCGGGCGTGCGATGGAGGTACCCAGCAGGTACTCCCCTTCGTAGATGGTGTTGGCGCGGAACATAGGGAACACGTAGTCACGAACGAATTCCTCGCGCAGATCCTCAATGTAGATTTCCTTCACGCCGAGCGCTTTCGCTTTCTCACGCGCCGGCTCAACTTCCTCGCCCTGGCCAATGTCGGCGGTGAACGTCACCACCTCACACTCATAGGTATCCTGCAACCAGCGAACGATTACCGACGTATCCAGCCGGGGCAAAAAATCAGTGAGCCAGAATTGGCACGTAGCTATGGCATTAGCCGTGGCCCACTGCGTGAAGCGATGCGTCGCTTGGAAGGCTGGCGTTTAGTCGAGCGCAAACCCCATGTTGGTGCGCGCGTTGTTGAACTCAGCATTCGTGAGCTGATTGAGATCTATCGAGTACGTGAAGCCTTGGAAGGTATGGCGTGCCGTCAAGCCGCAGAAGTGATGCCGCAGGAGGAGATTGATAGCCTGCGCAACTTGCAATCTTTTACCTCTTTATAGCAGGTTCCTCAACAAATGTGCAAGAATTTTACGGTCTAGTTCTTCATGTTCAACGTGCTGCTGATTTACATTTGAGGAATACTTCTCTTTTATCTCTATTTCGATGCTTCCAACCCGCAGTTCCAAGATTGTCTTGACCAATTTGGCTGTGTTTTTTTTTCGAAGAACGCTTCTCTGCTTTTTCTATGCCTCTACTGTAGAAGTCCTAAAACTGTGACCTGCATACTCAACTGCCTCGGCACGCCCGGTCCGAGCACGCTTACTCGGATTCTCAACAACAATCCGGGAATCCGTGACCCCCGGCGCCTGCAGGTGGGAGCCCATGTGTACGTTCCGTTCGAACGTGCGGAAGACATGGTTCGACCCGGGCCGGAGAGCACCTATCGCGTTCTCCTCACTGTTTCACCGAAGCGTGAAACACTCGAGGCCACGCGTGACTGGCTGCGGGCAAGTGGAGAAGAGGTCGAGCTCGGCATCGCGACGATCGGCCAGAATAATTTAAATCCGAAAGCCAGCACTTTCCCGGGGAAAGACATTCTCGGACCAGTTGCTGCCAACCTTGCGAGTGGCAAGAACATCCATGAACTGGGTGAGCCCATTTCAGAGATACAAAGGGTTATCAGCAGGCAACTGAAAGCTACCAAACGCGAAATTGTTGGACATGTGATCCGTGTAGACAAATATGGCAATCTCATCACCAATATCCCTCAACGGGAATTTGATGCCATTCAAAAAATCAATGGCCAGGACTTATTACCTGAGTCGTATGTATCGCTATTGAATTGAACTCCAGGACGTACAAACTACGTTTGCGCGATCAACCCAGATTGAGTGATCTTTGGATCTAGAACGCGCGAACAATTAAGTATTAGCCTCCATTTCATGAGCGATAAGTGGGACTCAGGTAATAAGTCAAAACACTCACAAAATGGAGAGTTTTTTTTAGAGTTCTAGCTATTCTTGCCAGATCCTATTGCTATCCAATGGTTATGGCTTTGATTACGAAGAAGTTCATTTTAATTAGCAAAATTTATTCATCTGAACAAAGAATATAAGTAACTGATAAGAGTGGAAACCAACGCTAGTCTTGACAGAAAAACATCAGCCCCATCTAGTATTTGATGTTTTTTGGCATTTTCTTAGGTTGATAATAGAGCCAAAGTAGTTCAACAAATTGTAACCGGTAAAATTACTCTAATATTAAGTTTCTGAGAAAAACACGATTAAAAAGTTTGGGAAAATGCCAAGAAATGCTAAATGCTTAGCTGTAGGTAAACGTGCTAAAACACGAGAATCTGGAGGAGTAACAGGTGACGGAAGTGGTGCACCAATATTAGGTCTACCAGTTTCAACTTCAATAGTAATTGGAGTTATAGTACTTTTAGGAGTAGTAGATTCAGACTTTTTAATTTCCTCTCCATTACAGGCACTTTCTTTTTTCTTTCTCTACAATAAAAAAGAAAAAAATAAAATAAATATATTATAAGTGAGATATTTTTTAATTTGTTAATTACCCGAGACATTACTTTGTCCTATGATCATACACATAGATTCTGTGTCACCATTCATCTTCCCCAAGCCTATTCACCAATTAGCCAGGTCTCTACCGCACAACAGGAATCAGAAATCCCGGCATTAACGAGAACCATCATACTAATCTGAAAAAACTTAGAAAGGAAAGACTAAAACAAAGTCGTGCCCTCCAAGCCTTACCTGACCCGAAGTTGGCTTCCTCCAACCTCCCTTCCCTTACAAATAAAAAAGTTAGATGCACATCAAATGCACTTGACAAAACAGGGAGGAGTACAAAACAGAAAAATCTGAAACAAGCAAAAACTCACAAAGAAAACAAATAAAATCTTAGCTACTTAGGCAACACAATTAAACTATACAGTTAAGTGGAAAGTCGCCAATATTTTCTTGACGTTTACGGAACCTCTCCATGAGCTGGCCCATTATGGAAAAAATATCAAAAACGCCATATCTGCTCGAAATGTATTAGATGCGAGTCCGAAGCTGCAACTGCAGACTTTTCCTACTAAAATGTCACCTGGTTTTACAAAAGTTCCTATTTCAACAATTCCATCATTATTTAAATTTTTAAGTTCATTAAATGTTGAATTTGGAATATCTTTTGTTGGTTGTTCTTTTATCTTCAATGTTGTGTCAAAAAGAATATCATAACGTTCAATGTGGATAGAAGTGAAAATATCATCATAGATTAGCCTTTCATTTATTAAAATTGCATCTTCAAAATTATAGCCTTGCCAAGGCATATAAGCGAGAAGAGAGCTGCGCGCAATGTTAGTTCTGTGTGTGTTGGAGAGGTACTTCTGCGCGAATCGAATTCCGGTGTTGACCTCCTTCTGGAGATTCTCTGGTGTTGGGACTGTAGTCCTCTGTTGGTAGATTGGTGAGGTCCATTTCTTAACTTCCAACAGACCACCCTGCCCAAATGCCCTCCTCTGTTGGTTCTTGACCTCCAACAGGCCAGCCTGCCCAAATGCTCGTGTGGCCATCGTCGACAGGTGAACTCGACCCGAATGGACACAGGGTTGCCATATGTAACCTGTAAAATGGCGTGCAGTTTAGATGGTAAAACCGCACTCAATAATGGCCAAAGTAAATGGATAACAGGTCCTAAAGCGCGCCAAGACGTGCAAGCATTTCGTGCGCAAAGCTGTGCTATCTTAACCGGTGCAGACACCGTTATTAGCGATAATGCCAAACCTAATGTCCGTGTTGATGAGTTGCCATTTAGCATGCCGCCCTCGTTGGCTTTACGCCAACCTACCCACCAACAGTCAGAACGACGATGACGATTACGATGATTCATTATTATTACAACAAGTACATGAATTATGGTTTTCATTGTTACCGGATGTACATTTTTTACGTGCATCATTACCGATTCATTGGTGTGATGAAATTATTCAAAGTGCAAGATCAACAGCATTAGAAATGGATGTCGATACATCCTATTTTGTACGTGAACAATCCATACAAGAGTTAATGGATGGTTTACAGAAGAAGAAGCAACAACAACACCAACACTCAATATCAATCCCGGAAACCTTCTGTTGCCCCTTGTGCTCCAGAAATGAATAAGGTGGATCTTCATACCAACGAAGTGATTTAACACAACTGGCATGACTTATCGCCGAAATACTAAGTAACAGCAGCATTAACTTAATATTAAAAATGCTTTTCACCTTGAGTAACACCCTGAGTCAGAAGTCTGAATAAACCACTTAAACACAGTCCGGGAGCAATTAAAACCAGTGCTATGTTTCACGCCAATAAATGCAATTGTTTCTATATCAGGCATTCGAGGCATTTTTGGTAGTGGCCTGGATGCAAGTAACATCGTGCGTTATGCCTCCGCTTTTGGGACCTGGTGCTATCGGAAAGCTGAACAGACAAATAGCCGCCCCCTCGTCGTTGTTGGCCGGGATGCTCGGGTTACTGGCAAATTGTGTGCAAGTTTGGTTACTGCCAGCTTACAAAGCACAGGATGCGATGTGCTAGACCTCGATATGGCTACAACACCTACAGTAGCCATGGAAAATCAAATAGGTGAGAACAAACAAATGGGTGAGCAACTATGTCGACAAGGACCGCCAAGTCGTCCTCAATCCTCAACTTGGGAGAGGCCTTGTCAAAATATTTGCTTATTTTTCTTTTCTACTGGCTGACAAAATGCTCGTTTTTCCTCACCTATTTGACTTTATTTTTTCATTTATTATACCCTACTCTCTTCTTTGTTTCGTAAACCAGGGACTCTAAGGAAAAACAGAGGCACATTTAAGGCACAAAATCCGACTTATGGCCACCGCCTTTGCGGTTCTCTCGCTGATGAGCTGGAACGTAAACGACCCCTCACTTTCTTACGCATCTGATCAAGCTGTGAACAATTGGCTTGGCTATCCCGGTGCCGTTGTGGCCGATCTGCTGTTTCAGTTCTTTGGTCTAACCGCGATCTTTTTCATTCTGCCGCCCGCCCTTTGGGCGCTGTCTTTGGTGCGCAAAAAAGTACCTGTAAATCTTGGTCTACGCACCATCATGTGGATCGCCGCACCACCGTGCCGCTGAGGTCTCGCGCCTGTGCCAGATGGGCGCTCAGGGCCTCTGGGGTATCGAACTCCATCCCGGGTCCTCCGTGAAGAGGCCCATGCTAGGCGACACCGTTGAAGATGGCGACGGCGTACAGGAACAGGAGCGCGTTGAACAGGGCGACGAGGCTGAGCGCAATGACGGGCAGGGCAACGCGCAGGCGCGACCAGCGCGCGTGGGCGTAGATGGACCCCACCGCGGCCAGAGCCGCGATCGATCA